>BTHU01000001.1:70536196-71136196 GCA_036184795.1 Tokudaia tokunoshimensis | reverse complement strand
AAATTCCCTCCCTCTGATTCCTTCCCTTGTCCCCACTTCCAAATTGATAGCCCCTTTTACTTTATTATGATACAATACATGCATATGTATATTTATGTACACATATGCATAAATATGTAAATATAACCTTCTGAGTCTGGATAACCAATTAGAGAGCTCATTCGTGGAAGAAGCTGCTTCTTCCTCACACAGCAGTCATTAGTTGACTGTAATTCTTTGTCTATGGATGGAATTCCATGAGATTTTTTTCCTCTTCCATATTTGCATGTCTATTGATATTACTATTGTTCACATCTTGTTTATTCAGCCGTCTCTAAGGGAGACTGTGTCACAGCAGACCCAGTGTTATGACTCTTACAATCTTTCCATCCTTTTTCCTTGATGTTCGGTAAACCACATATGCAGGAACCACAATGTATATGTATCTTTTGGTGCTAATTTCCCCAATAACTATAGATCTCTTGTCTAGTTGTTGTTTTCTATGACCATCTCCATTTGCTGTAATGAGAAGATTCTTTGATGAGGGGTGGTAGCTACACTTACCTGTGAATGTAAGATTAACATTTAGAGTTTAGTTAGAAACTATGGTGGTTTATCAAAGTGGTGGTAATAGTTCCTTTTCTAAGGTTTCAAGTACCAGACTTAAATCCCTCCTCCTGAGTGGGCCTTACATCCAGTTAGACAGCTGTTACTTAACCATCAACGTGTGAGTGCAACTCTCCTGATACCTTGCCATGCTGTCATTGTTGTGGCTCATAGGCATCACAGTTGAGTAGGACAGTTTCATCCCTTGGCATCTTGGATAGTGTTTTCTAGTACCAAGAAAGCGATACTGTAGGAAGAAGACTTTGGGTTAGAACCAGCTTGAGTCATCTGAATCTTGTGCCCTAGGTGTGAGCTGTTTTCAGCAACCTTCAACCTCTAAGAGGCAACTCAGGACCACAGCAATAGCATATGTAGTTGATGAAGTCATTTGAACTACCCTGACTGACAATTCAAAATGAAAGGAAGTTCCTCATACACGGCACTCAGGGTTCCGGTACTCTATAGTTCTTGTGAGAAACATTGTCAGCCCAAGTGACTTAACTTTGCTTATATTCACTTATATGTGCTTAGCATAATCATAGGTAAATATAGAATAATAAAATTCTTTGAGGAATTATCAAGCAACCATGGGGAGCTTTAATGAGGGATAGTGAAGGTCAATACAGAAGAAAAAGAAAGGACAGGGACACCTTTATTTTTTAGACAGCTTCCCTTATTCAACTCTCATTTGAATAACCAATAACCAATATGGATATGCCCTAACTCTCTCTTGTCAGCTCTGGAATTATAGGTCCACTAGGGCATCTAGTTTTCTTTTTCATTTTCATATGTATTCTGGGGATCTGATTCTGTATGTGTCCACAACCATTTTCCCAACTGCTCCATCTCCCCAGCCCCTTTGATTTTGTGCTTTTTAAGTCTATGTCTCTGTGAGTTTCTTCTCAGTTTTTATTATTTATTATTTTTCTCCAATTAAAGCACTGTTTTTGTTGATGTCTCCTATTTTAAATTCAATGCAGTATAATACATAGACTACATAGCTTTGTTTCATATAGACAGATTAAAGGGATTGAATTCTATGCTGGCATTTATGCTTTGAATCTTTTCCTACTTAATATTCTTACAAGATTCTCTTTTTTGTGGAAGCATTAGGCAAGTTTGAGATTTTCATTTCTCACATGTTAACAAATAAGCAGGGGCAGACAGACTACTGGAAGCCTACATCCAGCTCATCTCTTTTTAGCTATGCCTTGCCAATAAATGTCCTAAATATTTGTTTACTCATCTATAACATGGACAATGGATTGCCTTCTGCTTCCAACATACTTATGTATCGATAGTACAGAGGCAGGCAGCATTTGATTACATAGTGAGTATACCTGTCACACGACAAGTGTTCAGCTATCGCTACTTTTTGCCCTATATGGCATCATTCATAGTCAGCTCTGGACTCCACTGTATCAGTATCTGCTGTTTCTAGTTGCTTTTGCTCCAAATACGAATGCTAATTAGCAAAGTGCCTAGAATCTATTCTATGTTCCTGCTTTATTCTCACCTATATTTTTCCTTAATACTATGTTATAAAATTAATGTTTGAGACAAGTTAGTATTCAGGGAAATTTGCCTAACACAAAACTCTTCTTTATAAGTATTTAATCCTTGTAATGATCCATTATTTGGGGATGATTATCTCCCTTTCAGTGAGGAGGAATCTAAAATCAAGGCTGGCAATGAAAACCTCCTGGGTAAGCTAATGATTTCCAGATCCCTGGTTTTAGTTCTGGACTTCCTGTCTCATTCAAAATCCCCTAGTATTTCTAACCCTTAAATTCCTATTTCCTCATTAGAAATGTACCTCAAATGTTTTTTATCTTTGTTTAGAATTTTGATATTTTTATTACACATTTTGATAAGTTTTAGAGAAGGCCACATCCAACTTTTAGAGATGATTAAATATGTCATGTCTGACTTACAGATCATTTTGAGTTTTGTTACTTTTGCTTGTTTGTTTGTTTTGCATTTCCTTAAATTTGGGACTTGATGACTGTCCCCCTCCCCCTTTCATCCTGCTTCTGGGCCTTACTCATTTTCCTTGCCAAGCATCATGTCTTTGTGGATGTTTTCCTTCATTGAGTCTCAGTTTGGAAAACACACAAATCCATGTTTCCATAGACTATTGGTCTCCTTGTAACCTGGTTATAAATAAATTCTGACTGTGGTGGAGCCTGGGGCAGGTCAGAAGCCCACACTTGAATATTAATGAGTGGGAAGTGGATGATTTTATGATTCCTGACCTTTCCGCTTTAATCCATTAGGGAGTATAGATTGGTTAGTAGTTAGCACAACTGAGCAAAAGCTGTCTAAGTGGAAAATTGATCCTGGTAAGTGCACGCATGGTGGTTCCACCCACTAATGCTTCTCGTTTTAGCATTTTGAACTTTTGATTGAAGTTTTCTCAATTCCATCCCCCAGCGTGCCAAGCTTAAGGGGCAGGAGACGTGGCATGAGCTGACAGATTTGTCATTTCTTTACATGTTAATTAAAAGGATATGTTAGACAGAAACGGCATAAACTGTAGCAGGTCAGCACTGGATGGTGGGAAGTAGCCCCTGGGGCTTCCCTGTCTTCAGGTCAGTTGGCCTTTATCATGTCAGAAGGTTTTGCTGCTGCTGGCAAGCATTGTTGCACATACCACTCTCTTCCCATCAGAAGCCCAGGCCTAACCTGGCTACTCCACTTCTCTATAATGGCCCTTTCAATCAGAGAGAGCACAAGACATTATGATAGAATGTGAAAGGCAAACCTGAAACCTTAACCAAATTTCACTTCTTTCATTACTTTTCTCTGGACATTGACTTTCCTATTGATAAAGTTAAAAATGTTGAATAGGTCACTTGTTTAAATAGCAACCCTCAAACTCCGTGGTATGTTTACTCCCTGTTCTAGCTCCCATTTCCTTTCATATCTTCTTTGTCATAAGATAAAGGGGGAAAACTGGTTTCATTTCAAGCCTTAAATCCAGTAAATGTTAGTATATGATTAGGAATCTTTGTCAAAGAATTTATGAAGCTCTGTCTGACCGTAGAAGATCAGGTTCCACACATTCTCCCATGGAAATGAAAGATAAGATCATGCTGGTTTCCTGTATGCATTGCAATCAGCCTCCTTGTACTCTGTTGGAATCTCATGTTCATCCTTATTCTCCTGTCTACTTGGTTAGGGCATCAAAGTAAGGGATGCTCAATAGATGTTGAAAGTTCCAGTCAAGGAATGACTGGACTGTATCCATGCATTTCTAAGATGTCCTGTGTCTCAAGGACATAGAGTGATTGTTTGGGTCACTATAGTTCACACTAATAGTTGGATGAAAGTACGGTGAATGGGTGGATTCTATAGACAAATGTGCACAGAGAATGGACAATGACAAGGTCTTTGAAGGCAAATTAATTGTTTAAGTCCAAGTTTCCCAAGTCTTCTTCATCAGGTTCCTTCTCCTTGACACACCACATTTCCTGACCTATAAAATAAGGACAGTAATAATACCAAAAACCTTGGCTGCAGAAACAGCTGAGTCATGTAGCAGACTATGATAGAGAACCTGGTACACAGTTTGTTAGTTACACCTCTAATTATAAATGTCTAACCAAAAACTGTAGTGCATTTTATATTGGAGCATAATGTATTTCATATTAGTCTTTGACCAAGGCTACCCTGCTGCCTCAATGTTGTATATATTTTTACTTATTATTATCCTTTTATTAAGCCTGTTTAACACATCAAACCTTTAAAACATCCTACAGAAGAAACTCACAAAAGACACAAGGTTATCTGGAATTTCTTTTCCATTGTGTGATTGTTTATATGTATGTTAGGTACAAATGTGACAGAATAGAGCATAGAAAGGGTACTGTGAAAAAATGTATCTATCCCTAAGTATGGCTTATATCAGAAGGAAAGAACATATCATTGCCTAGACCAGTTAACTGGGTTGTTCTATGTTGAAATGACAGCTGAGCTTGTGAATTGCATGGAATGATCAGTATGATGGCCCTTGCCTCTTTCCTAGACTCCCATGAATATTATTGTCCTCATACCTGACACAAGGAGTTGTGCAATGAACTTGGAGCCTTCAATATACTGTAGAAGGGAAGAATGAGCTAGAGAAAGGAATCAGACACAGTAATATAACATAGACCTCTTGAGAACCAGAGATGCAGAATTACAAACTTCAGGAGAAAATTCCTTTATTCTGTCATTAGTCCCTTGAGGCTCTGGGTGTACCAACAGTGCATGGGTCTCAGTTCACAATTAAATAGCTTGATGTATGCTTCTAAGTCTCTTGCCAGATTTCTCTTTCTGAGGTCTACATTCATAAGACGTTAGAAAGATACCCCAGTCTCCCAATGGCCTGGCTAGCTTGACAAATTAAGCTCATGTTTCTGAGAGTGACAGGCAGTGACATTCTGTTTGTCTTGCGTAAGGCCCCATCACTTTCTCGGCTTAGAATTGTGTCAATGTATTGACGGCTGTTGTCAGGAAAATCCACTCTGAGGTAAACAGGGCCATAGCACACAGAGAACAAACTTTCTGCCTGAGAATAAACCTCTAGTCTCAGAGAGATTTGGAGGTCGGCAGTGAGCCAACTCTAGAGTGTTGATTCTTCTTGCCTCCAAGAAGACAGCATGAGATGTAGAGCCAGGTCAAATGGGTTGGAATCAAATATCTATTCTGTGTGTTCTTAGTTAGGTGACAGGTTGATAACTGTTTCAAGCTTTTGCTCTTCAGCATATTTAACAGAAAAACTATGATCATTCTGTCTACTATTATGCCTCAAAGAGGTAATTAACATAAAGAGAGTTCCCTGAGTGTTTACTGGCACAGAATAGGTATTAAAGTGTGATCGATGCAAGGAGTAGAAGGCTCATGTTGCCATCATCTTCCTCATCAGAATCCTCACCATTAATGATGCAGGGCAGATGTCAGGATTCCTATATGCCCCTTGGGGATGCGTGTGTGGGTTTCAGAAAAAGATCCTCTTTCTCAAGTTTAAATATTTGCTCATCCTGGAGGCAAAGGAGAGCTTGCTTTAGAGATTAGCATGTGATCCAATTTTAAATTTCCCATGTTGGAAATAAGGATTCTAAATAATGACCTGGAGATTTGAATATCAACATTCCCTGGAGAAGGACTAGCCAAATGGCATTCTCTATTGCTTTCAGCAAATCCAATTAAGGGAACAGCTCAGTTTACAATGAATCATGGGAGGAGCTTGTGACAAGAGCACTGATGAGGAATGAATAGAACTATGATAGAGTCCAAAGAACACTTATAATTAATATTTGCACTACTCAGTGCAGTTTAAAACACATTTCATAATAACAACCCTTGCAACAACCATCCGGGCATGTGTTATTAGATTTTCCCAGAATCCAGTGCCTCATTGAGCCCTGCTGACTGTATGTCTTTATTATGTCTAGATTCCCACCCTTCTGCAGACCCACCAACTCCCTCCTCGACCAGTGCCATCACCTCTTTGTGAGAGTGTTCACACCATGTGAACTCATGGGTCTTTTTCTTTTATTTTTAGTTTCTAAGTTTTTATTTTATTTACATTCAAAATCATTTCCCCTTTCCCATTTCCTCCCTCCCCGAAAGTCCCATAAGCCCCCTTCCCTCCCTCTTTTTCCCATTCAACCCCCTCTCGCTTCTCTGTCTTGGCATTCCCATACATCCAGTCTTTCCAGGACCAGGGGTCTCTCCTTCCATCTTCTTAGAAATCTATTGATATGCGAATTGTGTCTAGGGTATTCCGAGATTCTGGGTTAATATCCCCTTATCAGTGACTGCATACCATGTGTGTTCTTTTGTGATTGGGTTACCTCACTAAGGATGATATTTTCCAGTTCTGGCCATTTGCCTAGGAATTTCGTGAATTCATTGTTTTTAATTGCAGAGTAGTATTCCATTGTGTAAATATACCACATCTTCTGAATCCATTCCTCCACTGAGGGACATCTGGGTTCTTTCCAGCTTCTGGCTATTATAAATAAGGCTGCTATGAACATAGTGGAGCATGTGTCCTTATTGCATGCAGGTAAAGCCTCTGGGTATATGCCCAGGAGTGGTATAGCTGGATCCTCCGGGAGTGTCATGCCCAGTTTTCTGAGGAACCGCCAGACTGCTTTCCAGAGTGGTTGTACCAGTTTGCAATCCCACCAGCAGTGGAGGAGTGTTCCTCTTTCTCCACATCCTCGCCAACAACTGCTGTCTCCTGTGTTTTTGATCTTAGCCATTCTGACTGGTGTGAGATGGAATCTCAGGGTTGTTTTGATTTGCATTTCCCTAATGACTAAGGATGTTGAGCATTTCTTTAGGTGCTTCTCAGCCATTAGATATTCTTCAGGTGAGAACTCTTTGTTTAGCTCTGTACCCCATTTTTTAATAGGGTTACTTGCCTCTCTGGAGTTTAACTTCTTGAGTTCTTTGTATATATTGGATATTAGCCCTCTGTCGGATGTAGGGTTGGTAAAGATCATTTCCCAGTTAGTTGGTTGCCGCTTTGTCTTTTTGACAGTGTCTTTGCCTTGCAAAAACTTTGTAATTTAATGAGGTCCCATTTGTCTATTCTTGATCTTAGAGCATAAGCTATTGGAGTTCTATTCAGGAAATTCTCCCCTGTGCCCATATGTTCAAGGTTCTTCCCTAGTTTCCTTTCTATTAGTTTCAGTGTGTCTGGTTTTATGTGGAGGTCCTTGATCCACTTGGAATTGAGCTTAGTGCAAGGAGATAAGAATGGGTCATTTTGCATTCTTCTGCATGTTGACCTCCAGTTGAGCCAGCACCATTTGTTGAAAAGGCTATCTTTTTTCCCACTGGATGGTTTTAGCTCCTTTGTCAAAGATCAAGTGACCATAGGAGTGTGGATTCATTTCTGGGTCTTCAATTCTGTTCCATTGATCTACATGCCTGTCACTGTACCAATACCAAACAAGTGAAAGATCTGTATGACAAGAACTTCAAGTCTCTGAAGAAAGAAATTGAAGAAGACCTCAGAAGATGGAAAAAATCTGCCATGCTCATGGATTGGCAGGATTAATATAGTAAAAATGACCATCTTGCCAAAAGCAATATACAGAATCAATGCAATCCCTATCAAAATCCCAACTCAATTCTTCATAGAGTTAGAAAGAGCAATTCAAAAATTCATCTGCAATAACAGAAAACCCAGGATCGCTAAAACCATTCTCAAGAGTAAAAGAACCTCTGGGGGAATCAGTATCCCGGACCTCAAGCTGTACTACAGAACTCATGGGTCTTTCCTGTTCTTTTCATCCATGGGCTCTATACTTTCATGCTACCCCACTTGATCTTTCTATATCATATCCTGTGAAAATCTATGCCTCAAAGTTAACATATCTTCCCTGTTTTAATCTTCTTTACTTTGTGTGTGTGTGTGTGTGTGTGTGTGTGTATGTGTGTGCATGCATGTGTGTGTACAACTTGTAGGAGTCAGTTCTTTCCTTTCCTGGTGTGTCCTAGATATTTAACTAAGATCAGCAGGCTTAGGATGTAGTGCCTTTACCCATATGGCCATCTCTCAGCCTCTTTCCCCTCCTTGTGGTGTGCCTTGCTGGAAAGACTATCTCTGGGTATCAGACTAAAGCTGCAGTAGGCAAAGCTGCTTTAGCAGAGGCTAAGGGAACCACAGCAACCTTTACCTACCCCCTGCTCCCTGTTTTATCCCTCTTCTCTAATTTACAGCCTGTGGAGCACAGTTTGAAGTGTCCATGGCCAGTAGAATAAAGTTCAGCATCCTCACATAGGAAAAGAATCTACCATAAACTCACTAGCTTCCTCAGTGCAGAAGTAGCCCAAGTCACAAAAGCAACCTACAAAAGTGGTATCCTGTTGTACAGAACTGACATGATACTCTGTGGAGAGAACTGGAGAAGATGAATGGAGAATGAACAACATGCCTCTCTTCCAACCTTCTTTTAAATCAAACGAAGTTCTTGCTTTCTATGTGAATGAAATATGCATGCTCACATCATTGACTTTTGCACAGGTTGGATTCTTTTTCATCATAGTACCACAAAAAGTCACATCCTTGTTTGATCTTTCTGATTTCTTCTCCTTCCTCTAGGCTGTTTTATCCTATATAAGCTTTTTAATAAAAGTTTATGCTTAAATCTGATAACCACATTTCACTAGACACTGACATTACATTTGGGAGGGGTCTACTACTTCTCCTGTTAGACTTTAAATAATGTATATATCACTTATTTTTGGATCACTATTTTATGTTTGGCACACAGTAGTTGTTCAACAAATATTTGATAAACTGAACGTGAGGCTTTATTTCACTTAGGAATCAAGCCTTGCCTAAGTGGTGTGCTGAGTCCAGGACCTCTGGGACATAAGAGTTTGTTTTGCAAGAAGTCTGAATTGACATATGTATTTTCCAAGGCATCCTTGCATTAGAAGTGTACCATTTCCTCATCAATGAAATAGATTGGTTACACGTTGGCTTTCATGTTAATTTTAAAGTCTTCATAAAAACAAGATATTATACATGAGATACTTAAAGAAGCATATGGAGTGGGATGCAGAACTTTCTAGTTACTGTAAGCTCTATCCATTGTAGTATGAACCTTAGGCCAAGAAAACCAATGTATAAGGATGCTAAACAAATAAGAGTTGACCAACGTAGAAGCTGGATGGCTCCCAAGATAAGTTACGTTTTCACTGCAGACAAATCAGTATTATCTGACCTTAAGAGAGAACATAGAGAGTCAAGATAGAAGGGTCCTCTTGGCAGAGCAAGTAAAAAGGGAAAGAAAGATGAGAGTGTTGTACAATAAACCCCAGCAGAGTATGCATGCTGTAGGAATTAGAAGAGCATACTCTTCAGGGGGACAGAAGAGTTTCCTCCTACTTAATCTTATCTAATGTAAAAAAAAATCCATAGCCCTCTTTACTTTTTCATCTGGTTCCTTTCTCTTGTGTTTATTCATTTACTTAACAGGCATGTCTAAACATTTTCCTTGAACATTTCCTTCTTCTTGAGTCAAACTATACAGAAGCATATTCACATGCCAGTCTAGCTTTGACAGAGAAAATGGAATCCGAAGTGTGTGAAGCTAGTGACTGCCTGAAGCCTTGCTCCAGAGGTGTATTAGCCCTGCCGCCCACATGCTCAGTGCTTTCCCAAAGAGCTGTGGCAACTCTATCTGCATGCACACAGCCATAAGGCTGGAGAATAGTACACCTGAATATCACCTCCCACTGAAGCCAGGTCCCCATATCTTTGAGGAGATAGTTCTCAGATTGGTGTTTAGCATAGAGGCCTAGAACAAGTGTGTATTGGTTTTCCTAGCCCACCGCAGCATCCCACTGGGAAACACATGCTTTCCTGGACATTTTCTTTCCTGGTCTACTTCATTTTCCTCAAGGAGTATTTCCTGGGATTATCTACCTACCATTCACTTATACTTAAATCCTATTTCCAGGGCTTGTTTAGAAAAGGGGACCTAATCTTTGTTCTCTCACCATTTTTCTTCTCTGAGCACAATTGTAAGTTGTTAAGATTATATAAGATAATACATGTAAAGTCATTAGCATAGAACCTGGCACATTTAATTGCATAAAACTTGTTAGCTAAGAATTATATTGGTCTTGTTAAGGGATCAGTAGGGCCTGAATATTTCAGGTTCTTTCTTATAGGCTATAGATAGAAGAGTGAATAGCACATTATCCATCTCAGTAAGTAGAATTTATAATCTCATTAGAATATATTAGCTATAATGCTACAGGATGTTATAAGAAAGAGTTTTTGTGACATTGTAGGAACATAGTATAGAACTCAGTTTAATTGAATGTCTCAGAGAATCCTTCACAGAAAGATACCATTTACAATATGATAGGACTCGGTTAGGTGAAGGATGGAGGGGGGCACACACACACACACACACACATGTACTTAAGCAAAAGAACCCTAGAAAAGTATAATTTGCATATCAAAAGATCCCAAGGTTCATAGCCATCTGTAACTCCATTCCTAACACCCATAACATGACATAAGAAAGAAGCATGGAAGCAGAAAGACTGGAGAGAGTTGGGGGTTAGAGACAAAGAAAGAGACCATTGTTTTAAGGAAAAATATCACTTATTTTGGTTATCCGTTAACCATTCAATTAGTTGGTCAATTGACTAACTGATAAATCTCCAGTTTTTCCTTAAGTTTGGTTGGTTTTGGGTTTTCGTACTAAAGATCAAGGCAGATGCCTACTCAGTAAAGAGTCACTCGAAAGCATATTCTTGCTTCTAATGTGAATCCACTAATATGCATTCTTGTTTCATTTCAATTTGCATCTTATGATCTGAAATAAGATCAAGCAAGGTCCCTGTTATGCAATTTTGATCATCAAAAAGACAGAGTTTATGTAGTTACAGAACTGAAAGTGCCACCTTGGGGAAGGGTCTGCTCACAGGGTATACCACCCCCACTCTCCATGTGCCTCCCTAGGTGAGCATTGTGGAGAAGTGTTCTCTTTACCTGTGTTCTGATATGACATCAGTGTTCAACATATGCCCTATGCTCAATTCCAGATTTTCTATCTGTCTCCCCTATGGCAGGAAATGTACACTCTCAGCAATTTACACAGCCGAGACCACTGCTGAAAGCCGGAGCAATCTTCCCTGTTCTAGCATGTGCTGTGGAAAAGCTATAAATCAGATGACTGTGGTAGAGGTGAATTAACATTACAGAGAACAGTGCTTTGAACTCTTAGAAAGGAAAGTACTCAATAAGTGCACATAATTATTATTGCTTCTGGCCATAGACACACGGCCATCTGAGAACCCTTACTTTCAAATGGTTTCTCTCTTTTTTTAGTGGTTGTAATGAAACTTCTCAGCTTACTGTTATACCACAGTACTCCACCTCAGTTTTAATGTGGAATAACTTCAAGAGCTAATGACTGTTGGATCCACCATTGTTCAGACATCATCAAGAAGACATATGTTTTATTCTTAATTGGGTGCTATAGATTATTTTTCCCTTCAGTGTTACTGGAAAGGGGTATAAGTGGATTTTCCAGAATGGTGTAATAAAAATAAAATTTGATTGATTGATTCAATAGCTCTGGCTGGGAGGCAGGTCATGTGCAGTGCTGGAGAGGATGCTCTACAGGTGGAGGCTGCAGAGGGAGGACCTTAGAGCCAGGGACTGCTGCTTGCATCAGAGCAGCTCACTCAGAAGCTTCCTTCAAACTGAAGGGCTTATTTTCCTTGCAAGCTTCACCTAGTGCGTCAGAACAGTGAATTGTTAGTGTATTTACAGAAAAATGCGTTCCTAGAAAGTAATGGGTCACGGTTTGTGTTTTGCTGTTTATTTATTTATTTGAAAACAATAATTAAAACCTGGATACAATGACTAGATCAGCAGTTCTTTGTGATAGGTAGGTGATCTTAATTGTAAGCTTCAGAACAGGCATTGGATGCATATTTCTGTATTAGCACAATATGTTTGAAAAATATTATACTGTTTCCTGTCATGTGCCTATGAGTTCTAGAGAGCTGAGAACCGCTACAGTGGACAGACTGTGCTAGAAACTATGTAATGCTTTTAATATATTAGGTGAACCTAAAGTGACTGACCTGAGCTGTTTTTTGCTTGCTGGAAGCAGAATTGCCTAAGACTGGTTAGATTTTCTAAAAGGCATTAGAATCATTTATTTTTTCAGAAGAGCTCAGCATGGACACATTGCGGTGGATTCCCATGTATCCTGTGGGCCTCTTTTCTTACGTCATTTCCTCTTCTTCTAGGCCCCCAGGTCTCTTTTTACTTATGTCATATTCCTAATCTCCTTCTAAAATTTATTTTTATTTTACTTCACATGTATGAGTGTATGGCCTGCACATATGTCTGCACAACTTGCAGGGCTAGTCCTTGGAAGGCTAGAAGAGGGCATTGAATCCCCTGAGACTATGAAATTAGAAATGACTGTGATTCTCAGCATGAACGCTGGGAATTGAACTCAAATTCTATGGAAGATCAGCCAGTGCTTTTAACCACTGAGCCATCTTTTCAGTCTCTGCATGTTTCTTTTAAATTTTAGCTTTCTGGTTAAGGCTAGCCCTTTGTGGAAGCATGAACAGTTGTTTAACATCCGTACATCCGTGTGTGTGTGTGTGTGTGTGTGTGTGTGTGCACTCGTGTAATTATATACATGTGCCAAATGATATATTTGTATATTTCTGGCACATAGTACATTGTCTACAAATATTGACAATGACCCGTGTATAACTCACATCATCAGAAGTGTGTGAAGCAAGACTGGGAAAAAAAAATTCTTGTAAGAACTTTCCTACTACCTTAAGTTTTATTTTGTAGCATTTCTTTTCTCCCATCTTCTCTCTGTGCTGCAGTTTATTAGTTTGTACTCTGTATCTTATTTCTACAAACATTTCTACATCCTCAGAAAGAGCTATTCATTCATTCATTCATTCATTCATTCTGAAATTAGTGTTTAGCACCTATACTGTGCTGAACACTTATCTCTAAAGGATGCAATAGTAAATAGACAAGATCAATTGCTGTGCAAAGGGCCTGTGGTAGAAGCTTTGCAATTTGTTTGGAGAATACAAGAAAAGTCAGGTGATGGGAAGTGACAGGAAACAGGGTTGGGAAGGTGACCAGTGGGCAGGAAATATTGAGACCTTAGGACATAGCAGCAGGTGTGTGTGCATACCTCTGGCTCACTGAGAACCACAGGGCATCTGAGCCAACACCTTGATTTTATACCTTGAGTGATGGACACACTTCATGAACTGCAGGGGAAGAGAACCACCAGCTCCAGAGAGATGTACATAACCAAGAAACCTGGAAATTTCAAGAATGGTCAGATTTGGAGAGTGTCCTGAACTGTGAGAAGATGCATTGTGAGCAGTGAGAAGATGAAGGAAAAGAGAACCTGTGGGGCTTGAAGCCTTTGTGGGCAGTTGGCAGATATTTAAAATATGCTTTTAATAGAAGCCAACAGTTATTGAGCATTGCATTGTACACCCTGTGTAAACTGTGTAGCATTCATTATTCATTACGTCAGTGGACTCTTCTCTCTTCACTATATTCTGGGTTCATTTGAGGGGTTTTTTTTGTAGTTTCAATTATTTCATGTACAATATCTAGCATGTATAAAGGCTGTGTCATTACACTGAGCAAACAATAACAAAAAAGCGGCACAGGTTTAGGTGAGATGTGCTTTTCTCTCCCCCTGCTCTGTCCTGCTTCCTTTCCCCACTGTACTTCTATCTCTGTGATTTGTCCTCTCCTTGCCTAGTCCATGTGCTCTGCTGTCCTTGAGGTTTCTCTTTCTTCTCTAGGCTCCTCTACCTCTTCCCAGTTTCCTGGCTTTGATTTCTGTTGGCTACTAACTCTGCGCATGTAGATCTTGAGTTCCTTTGTGTTGTCTCTCATGTCTTACTCTGGATTAAGCAGTTAAAACTGGTGAAAGACTCAGCTCTAAAAATTGTCAGTGTCTTCAGTATCTCTGAGGGGCTTCCCCACACTCCGGTTGTTTCTTGGCTCCTCCATCCTTCAGATAATCACTCTGCCCTTGCAGCTTTGGCCCGCCTGCCAACCCAGACCCCTGGGGGCAGATCAGCACCTCTATTCTTGTCCTTCCTGTTCTTAGCTCTATGCATTTAATTATGGTGTGTACATTCGTTATGCATGAAGGAACAGGCAAAGTGATTTGCACTGTACAGGAAAACTTAAAAAACAAAAGTTCTTTAATCAGGTCTCAAGTGGATGCTATGAAAACAATAGAAGTTATATGAAGTCCAGCTCTGAGAGGAAAAAAAAAAATCAAATGAGCTCACTGAAGAGTTCTCGAAATGTGGCCATGTGCCCAGTAAGGTGTGTTAGTCTAGGGAAGAAGAGGGACACAGATTTGCTTTGACCACAATATGCTGGCATGGTTGATGTATAGATCAACAGACACTAAATATCCACTGCCGTATAAACAGTCCAATGCTTACACCTCTGAGATATCTTTATCCAGCCATACAGCAGTGCTCATGTCTTAAGACTAACACAAGACTGATTGATATTTTAGTGATTTTTTTCCAGGAATATTTAAATTAATGGGTATTATCTTCAAGAGAGTCTCAAGCAACTTTTCTTAGTGTGTAAGAGCAGGGTCAGGCTGACGGAAGAATTGTCACTGGTAATGCCTTAGATTTGTTCTTAACATCCCTTCTATACTCTCCCAGCTTTCAAGAAATGTATTAGCTTGATGACAGGTTTCTGCAGAGTGGATCAGAGAAGTTAGCAGATGAATCCATGTAGCTCACAACTGGGGTGTGACACATGGAAATAAAGATTAGGCCACATGCTAACAGGCACATAGAAGAGAACTGTATGTAGTATGCTCCATGGCCTTTCACATCTTAATAAAGTAGTGTGGCCTGAGTTTAGTTTTGTTCTTGAGAACACCACTTGCAGCAATTATTTTATCAGTCCTTCATTGCCCCATTTGTATTCTGAGCGGAGAAGAACCAATGACTTCTCATGGTATTTCAAAACATGATTTTCAAGGAATGTAGTTGCACTTTAAATCATAACTTCAAAACTAGACAATGAAAAGTAAATTGATTGGCATTTGGGGCCAAATGAAGTTTCTTATAATGAGGTCCCAATTTTTTTAAAAGACAATTAAAAGAGCAAATAAAAAGTCTCATAAATTCAATAATGCAAAGACATATGCAGTCACAGCTGGGAAGGGTAAAAACATCTTCAGTTTCTAATCTTCCCAATCTAATGAAGGATGATCGAGTTTCAAAAGTTGCAGAAGGAATGGGAAATCAGAACAGACCAATAACTGAGGATCACAGATAAGTCTTTAAGAATTGGCTGTCCAAAACACATTAGATCCTGAGAGATTTAACAGTGATTTAATTCATGCATTCAAGAAACAGCACATAAACACATTCATTATAATGTGTTCTGGAGACTGAAGAAGGCAGAACCATCCAATTTGTTCCACGAGGAAGATTTGATTCTGATCTCCCAAGGTGATGAAATATTATGCAAAACAGAGCAAAACTAAACAGCAAAATAGTCCAAACCATGAGTCTGTGTTCAATACCTTAAATTAACTGCATTAAAAATCCAAGCAAACCTAGTCTTACTGATTAAATAATCCAAGAGGAATATACTCTGTTTCAATAGGAAGCAACTGAATAATGAAATGCAAGCTTATCAGCTCACTGACAATAATAAAAAGAAGACTATTTTCATAGCTCCTGAAACATTTGATAATATTTAATAATATTTTCATTTTATGTAGAATAAAATAACCATACCATAACATGATAAATATTCTTATTTTAAGCTTCCAACAAAATGACAGTAGCTACAGATCTCTAAATTTAAGATAAAACAAGTCTTCCTACTTTGTTCACTATTGCTTAATATTAGGCAAGTGGGACTAGCTGCTTGAAGTTAGATAAGAAAAATATACTCTTCCAGCCCCCTCTCTCATGCACATGCACACACAGAGCCACACGCATGCATATATACACACAAACACACACACACACACAGATCATAGCACTACCAGTTTCATCAACAATTCTGAAGTCCACATAATTCTGAATGCAAAATGTTCTGAATTGCTGATTTGATGCAAATACTAATCTGACTTGATGTAAAGCTACTAAGTGTGAGTGTTTTCACTGATTTTGAAATATTACTGTTTGATGATGTCTTCATCTCCAGATCCTGATGATGATTGGTTTTTGTTGCTGTTGTTTTGTTTTTCAGGTTTGTTTTTTGTAAGATGTAGATATAACTTCATATGATCATTTCAGACTCTGCATAAAGAAATAAATAGCCCACAATAAATTTTGTAAAACTCTGTTATGTGTAGATGGCATGATTTGACACTGAGGTCATTTTATAAATCAGTATTAGCTAGA
Organism: Tokudaia tokunoshimensis; assembly: GCA_036184795.1. Taxonomy (NCBI): domain Eukaryota; kingdom Metazoa; phylum Chordata; class Mammalia; order Rodentia; family Muridae; genus Tokudaia; species Tokudaia tokunoshimensis. Next base: position 71,119,669 of record BTHU01000001.1, on the reverse strand, counting down.
ACTAAGAAGATCTTTAGAATAAAAGGCTATAGCCATATAGCAAAAGCTAATACTAACTGAATACCTATCATATCACTACATTTTGTACAGTATTTCTGGGCATAGTTTGTGTTCTGTTCCTATCACAATCATTTGTGCTTGGTACATTGCTTAACATAGAAAAAGGTAAACAGGTATCTTTTAAAAAACTAAATAGGCTAAGTGTTGTGGTTTATGACTTCAAACCCAGTACTTGGAAGTCAGAAGCAGGTGAATCTCTGTGAGTTTGAAGGCAGTCTGGCCAATACAGTGAAACTCAGGCTAGCTAGGGATATATAGTGAGACTTTCTCTCAATTAATAATAAAGTAAGCACTGTCTTGGGGAGATGAGTAGGTCAAGCATTTGCTGTATAAGCGTGAGGATAGTGAAGATAGAGATTTGAATGTCCATGCCCCCTGTTAATGCTGGTGGGTGTGGTAGCCTGCAGCAACTCCAACACTGGAAAGGTGGAGTTAGGGGGTCCACTGAGCAAGCTGCCTTGTCTCCTTGTAGCAAAACTTGATTACTCAAATAAGCAAGCACTGGGCTCCATTGAGAGACCTTGCCTCAGTGAAAAAGAGAAAGTGTAATCAAGGAAGACTCCTAACACACACACACACACACACACACACACACACAAACACACACGGAGGGAGGAACAGAGAGAGAAATAGAAACACAGACAGATGCATACATATAAATAAGTATGTGCATGTGTATATATGTGTGTCCACTTGAATCCCTGACATCTGCACCCACACATGTGAACACAAAACCATTATCATGCAAACATACACATACAATTATTTTAAAAATAACAACTGAATATGAAAATGAGAAAGCCATGCTATTTTCCTTTAAAAAGGAATGACACACAAATTTCACACTTACTATACCAACAGGGACAAGAGTTTTGTTTCCCTTTGTCTTAGTTTTAAAATGCAAAAGCGGTTGAAGAACACATCTGTTTGGAAAATCTAAACAACTAGGAAAAACTCTGAACAGACTTTGAAAGACAGGCTCGTGGTAGACAAAGCAAGTTGACACCACGCTCACCCACCCTTGCTCAGGGATCTCAGGCAGATGACGGACCATTTATGTGAAATGATAATGTTAACAGTGTGACCTAATGCTTCAGATCCACTGGTGCTGGGTTTCTGTCTCTGTGGCTCACTTCTCTCTTATCTCCTTCAGCCATTTTTTCCATCAAGGTATTGATGAAATCAAATGGCGTATATTAAATTATTAAGTATATTAAGTCTTTAGAGCATGTTGTAGACTTTTGGGTCTGTTTGGGGGGGGATTGCTCTTGAAATGCAATAATTGAGACATTTTATACATTTTAACCCCATTGTAAGGTATGGTAGAATTAGTCTGAAGAAGAACTTAGCAAAGGAGAAAAAAAGGTTTTTTAGTAATGTTTGAGGTAATATAGTTGGTATTGATATCACTGACAAAATGAAAAGGGACATATTCTTTAATTTCACAGTAATTTCCTGGAGTGAGATATTTTTTTTCATTGTATGAACAAGCAGTCTTGTGTTGTAGAGAGGCCAAGCAGTGGTCAAAATTTCGTGACTAAAAAAATACCTAAGATTTAAGCATAGAACCTATTTTCTCGTCTGTCTTGGGCATAAGTTTTTTCCATCCATTATTAGTATGAGTCATTTAGTGAAACCATGATGACAAATGTGATGGTTGGAGCCGTATGTGTAGGAAATTATTGACACCTCTTCAACAATGAGCTATGGGACTAGGAGGTGGGGACTGCGGAATTGGGACAGCAGCTGTCGTGGAGAAGGATTACAAAGAACTCATGATGAAGGATGCCTGCCCTGGACTGGGTGGGTTGTCACACAGGGAATGAGCTAGCTACATCCTTTCCACAATTTCTTTTTCATGCACATTTTAGATGACTCAGAAGAACCCAGATTTATTTCTTTTTCCACAAGATGTCAAGAGCATAGGAATAATTCAGCATTGACCTTCCGCCCCCCCCCCCCCATAAATGGGGTAGGATCTGAAGAAGGCAAAGGACTCTATTTCTGTGTGAAACTTAAATGTTTGCAGGGGACTCATCAAGATCCTCTCTAGAGAGCATCAGAACATTGTAGACTCTCCTTCTTTTCTATAGAAATATTTTAATCCAGACTGGAATCCCTCTCTACCTAGGATGCTGTCTTAGGGTTTTTATTACTTTGACAAAACAAAAGCAAGTTCAGGAGGAAAGGGTTTATTCTGCTCATACTTCTAAATCATAGTCTGTTATTGGAAAAAGTTAGAACAAGAACTCTAACAGGGTTGGAACCTGGAGGCAGGAGTTGATGTAGAGGCCATGGAGGAGTGCTGCTTACTGGCCTGGTCCACATGGCTTGCTCAGCCTGCTTTCTTATAGAACTCAGGATCACCAGCCCAGAGATGGCACCACCCACAAGGTGCTGGGCCCTCCTCCATTCTTCACTGATTGAGAAAATACCTTACAGCTGGATCTCATGGACACATTTCCTCAACTGAGTCTCCTTTCTCTCTGATGACTTTGGATTCTGTCAAGTTGACACACAAAACCAGACCGAACTGATGCCCAACATACTAGTCTGCTGACAAATTTATTCTGCCGGGTGAATACCCCCTTTAATTAGTTAGTTAATTAATTAACCTTGTAAATTGACACATAGTAATCACACAACTTTATGAGCTATGTTGTAATGTTTCAGTACACATGTACATTGTGCAATGGACAAATTAAAGCAATTTTATCACCACAAACATTTGTCAGTTGTGCAATATTCACAATCTCCTTTTCTATTTGAAGGTATTATGTACAATATTATATTAGTTCTTACTGTTGTCACTCTACGGCACAATATCCTCTTTACTATTGTTTTTTTTTATCAATTGAGCTAGCCTCATGTCTCCCCAACTCTTCCCTTCTTAGCCTCCTCTACCCTGTAATAAATTTCTATGAGAACAAAGCTACTAAACAAAGGAAATAAAATGATTATATCAAAGAGATACCTATGTTTAACACAGCACTGTTCATCATAACCAAGCCATGGAATCAACATAAATCCCTTTAAATACATGACTGCATAAAGACAGTATGGTATACAAACAAAAAGTAATACTATTCAATAATAAAAATGTTTAAAATCTGCCATAAGTTATAAAACAGATGAGCACTATAAAATAGATGAATGAGCCTAGAGGACACATTAAGTGAAATAAATCATATCCATGTAGACAAATACCTCACGATGTTGTCAGTCATATGAAGAAGCTGAAAAGTTGATTTTATAGAAGAAGCCTACTTTTTTAGATAAAATTCTTGGATAGTCTCTTTTCCAGATGTTTTTTTAGAGCTCTTGATCATTGTTGGGCTTTGTGTGAACAGACTATAAGCAGCACACATTCCTCTGCCAATTCCCTCTGTCTCTCCTCAGGCCACGTAACTACACTACTGAGTGCTTCAGTACTGTGCTAGGTCCCAGGATGAAACAGAAATTAATGAGCAAATACTTAGCTCTCAAGGGTTCCTCAGGATGAATGCACAGCACTATGCCATTTCCATCTTCATAGATATGGCCAGTGAACTCTTATCAATGTGTGCCTCTCTGGAGATGCTAAGATTGAAAAGGAATTTGAATGGTGCACTAGAGTTAGGCAGGTGGAGAAGGCAGAGTGGTGCCAAGAGCCTGGGTACCCTAGGCAGATGGCAGCCAGCAGGGTAAGCATGAGGACCACACTAATTATGTTGAGGAGTTGAAACTATGAAGTAAACACAGTTGGGAGCTGACAGTGATGTCACCATTGGGATGGTTACAGGGTCTTTCTGCTTTAAGGAAGCATCTCATCTCAAGATGGTAATAGCCACAGGTGTATCACAAACATGGGATGGAACTTCCTTTCTCACAGGAATATGCCAAACTTGTACCTGGCTTATCTCGTTTGTCCTTTGGATCCTGTCTGCTTTAATTGCCTGCTGCTCTGATGAGGTGATATGCTCCACTTGCACTACATATCTTCCATCCCTATCTAAAGTATGGTTCACTGTTCAACACGTTTTATGCCTGGTAGCTAAATACCTGTCCTTAAGACCGTTTATCAATCATCTGAAATTTAACAGGATTTCCTAGGGAAGCATGTGCATGTTTGAGGGTGCCTCCAGGCCCATGGGAGGCTTCATCTGAGCCTGTCTACACCAGCCATCTCTCACAATGCAGAAGTGGTGCAGAAATGAACAGCCAACCTCTTCAGCTACCATTGATTAATAACCCCAGCTGGATCAGAACAGGACAAGTTGTTTTACTGTATCTTAGAATAACTTTTGAACGTGAGTAGGCTGATTTTCATTACAAAGATAGAGGCCCAGAGAGCTTACAGGCAGAATATCTATCCTCACTTTGTTCTTCCTGAAGAATAAGAATCTACGCTGTCTACTAACCTAAACCACAAAGCCCCATTCCACAAGGAAGGAGTGCTCACCAGCAATTAGCCTCCAGTGTCACTTGTTGGCTGGCCCCTCTCCATCCCTGTTATCTCAAATACAAACCCTATCTTGCAGAACTAGAAATCCCCAAGGGCCCTGCCACCCTCCTCTTGCCTTTTCCTCTTACACAAATATTCTGCAGACAGATTTAACATTCCATGTCTCATGCCTGAGTTCCAGATTCTGTCAGTACCTCCCTATCTGTACAAGAGAAATCAAACAGCTGAAAGGCAGCCTGCTTTCAGAGATGGAGTGGAGACCTGATGGATTCGACATAACTGCCTAACAAAGTGTATTTATGAATATCATTGGAACAAATGTCTCCCATAACTGCAACCATCACCTTCTAATGTCACATCATAGAGACACTAAAAAACAAATAGGGTTTATAACCTGATTTTCTATCAGCTGGTGATGGTTGCACCTACATCCAGCTTCCATTGCAAGATAGCATCATATGACTTCACTCTAACTCCTGAAGCAAAAGGAATAAAAACTATATGTATATGTATGTGTGTGTACATATATGTATGTGTGTGTACATGTATATGTATACAAATACATGTAATTATATACATGTATACATATATGTAATTGGGGGCTATGTTTATCTGAGTGATAAATCATATATGCCTAGTATGTATAAAGCCTTAGGTTCAGTCTTCAGCACCCAAGTAAGCAAATTAAAGTAAAATAATTGGCTTCATTAATTGCCTGCTTTTGCGTGATACGTTAGGTAACCAACCAGGCACCTTGGTGGCCAAAAAGGTGCTGAAATGAATCATCAGGGACTGAAATGCCTTGAAAAGCAATCTGTGTGTGTGTGTGTGTGTGTGTGTGTGTGTGTGTTTTGTGGGTCAGAGAGGATTATAATTACTTTGATTTGGAAAATTCAAAACTATTATTTTTCTTACAATTTTGGGTTTGGTCGGGTCCTTGTGGTTCCCTTCTCACCATCTCTTACCATGCTCAAACATCTTTCCTGATTCTCCATCCCTTTCCCTCCACATGTTCATGCTACTGACTATGCCCTGCCCTCTACTCTTGGTTGTTCTCATGCTTGTCACTTCTGTTTACGTCGTGGGTGTGTGTTGTTTGTACATGTGTATATGTGTATATGCATGAGCGTGCGTTCATGTATGTACATAGCAGATCTGCACAATGTGTGGAGGCCAGAGGTTGACATTCTTATAAGCCTCCTTACCTCAGATGACAGGCTTGCCAGTGAGTTCTCAGCATCTACCTGTCTCCATATTCTTTGTGCTGAGGTTACAGATGTGCATCACCATACCTGTCTTTTCTTTTTGTACCTTTACCTAGACTGTAGACTGTTGGGGATCATGAGCAGGCTCTGTGCTTTCCACTATCAAAGCTAGCAGAGGATATCACAAAGAACCATGGAATGAGATTATGCTATTAAAATGAGAACTTGCCTGTTTCCATCCGGACTGAGTCTGAGAACTGAATTCCTCTTAGCTCCCATTTGTTGAAATATGGGAACAAGTTCAAGCCCAGCTTCTCCAGGATAAGAGATGGTGAATAGAATTGAATTGTTCAATCCCCTTTATCTTTAATGGAGATATGACATTAATGGAATTGGCATTCTCTTAACTGTGCATATAACTTTATTGATGAATTGTATTAACTATGAAGCATTTACAGTGCGTGTCTGGGATCTCTATAACCTCCATAGCTTAAATACATGTTTTTATCTTGTCATGACTCTAAGATCTATACTTCCTTGTAACAAGGCAAGAATGACCACAGGTGTCACATAATGTAACCCAGGAATGGGCAGTTAAGAATAGCTCCTACCCTTAAACCTACTTTAACCAATAAATATGCCCTAAAATTGAATGGTGTGCTGTCTCTAGGAGCTGGTAGGGAGGCAGAAGCTTAAGGCAGCTCACGGAAAGCTATACCACATCCTTGCTACGCCCTGTCAAGCTACATCCATCGTATTAGTTTAGGAGTGAAGATGTTACATGATGTGACCAATGGGATCAGAAGCAATAACAGCACCTGTCAGCCTGTGCCTTGCTGATGATTCTGGGAAAAGGAGAATGCCTGCTAACACTCTGGGTGGAGGAGATCTGGTGTGGAAGAGTGAAAGGGAAGGCTACTATTCCTTATTTATAAAAATGGTGCTTGGTATAACATGATTTTATTTCCCAAGTCTTATTATTAGGGTTTTGCGTACAAGTTGCAAGACCTGCAGACTTGTTTTAAATAGATCAGGCATTTCAAAACCCTGCACACAATATTCTAGGGGCTGGGCACTCTCTCTTGAAAATAGAGCTAGAAGGGAAATTTTGTGATGCCTTTTGTTTCCTTTGGGTTGAAGGGGAGATGGCTCATCAGTCTTGCATAAAACTAGAGCCAGGAACAGCAATTAGAGGTTGAAAGTACCTGGTACCAAGTTAGAGGTGATTGAATCAAGGCTTGGGTCTGTTGGCAGCAGGTTCCTGGGGGCTGGAAACTTGTAGCAGATGAATCCCCCATCGGAGGCCATCATGAAACAGATGTGGTTCAGCTCCTTCCTGAACCAAGTATGCATCCCTCTTGACAGTGTCTGCTAGCACTGATTTATATGCACACCCCTTGCAGATATTTCAAGGGAAGATCATTCAAATAAGGTAAGTCTCTTCGGAGAGTACAACCTCCCCCACTTATAACTGTAACACATACCATACCTGCCACCGACTATTGCTGGTGAATTCCTAAGCTTTCTCTAACCAGTTGCTCTATTTAAACCTAGCAGACAGGTTCTGACCACACACACAATACAAACAGGTAGACTCAAGGTGTGAAGGCATTAGCTGGGCATCATCTTGGATCTTCCTCATCTGTTCAAGACCAAAGTCAAACCAGATTCTTTGAAATTGTAGAGATGATGTAGTGTAACAGTTGTTGGAAAATTATATTGCTGAGCCATATGACTGTTCAAAATCTTGCTTTCCAAGTTCCCAACTGTGCAAACATGAGTTTATTGAACACTCTGTGCACTGGCTTTCTTATCAGCAAGAGAAATTGACATTAGCATCCATCCCATATACATGAGATATTATGTGTAAATGGAGGGCAGTTCCTGGAACATAGCAAGGGATCCTGTGATACCTGAGCTTTGGTTATACCTCCATTGTTTGGTCTTAAATACAGACATACATTTCCCCAGACACCTGTTTATCTTTGAGATCTAGGTTTCATGACACCAACTGCATCTCTGAATCCAGACTGAAATTTTACTGTCCAGTTTTTTCCTGGGGCAGGACAAGGGGTGGTAGGGAACTGAACGCTGGCCATCAATTTGTAGAGTCTTGGCCTGATGCATATCTTGGCTCCTTCCTCCTAGAATCTGGCTATTTTAACTCAAAAGGAAGACTTTGTTCTTTATCTGTCAAAAGCACATGACAGATGCTCTGACACATAGCTTTGATCAGCTGTCCTTTATCTAGGCCTGCTAAAGCAGTTGCAAAGGACCTCGAGCTACAAGTTCTGAATTCTATGTATCAGGTCACCCATTTCCTGGGGTTGGGTTCCTTGGAAGGGAGATAAACTTGGTGGACATCATGCACAGTCCATTGCATTATTGCTGACTTGAACTTACCTAATGCATTTCACCAGATTTGGGTTACCAATGGGCCATTCCACTCAGAGCCTTGCCTCTGCCTGGTAAACAGGGCAATGTATCTTTTTCTGCATGCTTGAATTCTTAATGAAATTACCCAGAAAAAAAGCCTTTAGAAAACAGCATCAGCAGTCACAAATATTACAGCCATGTGTTGGAGTCACATGTGGAAACTATGACCCTGAGTGGTAGTTCCACAGGACACCTGGAATCCACAAAACACCGTGATCTTTCACAGTCTCAGCACAAAGGACACACTTAGTCCCAGTTGCTGAACTAGGTGAGAGGTTTACAAGCAGAAAATACAAGTATATTTCTGGGTATAAATGCAATTGAGAAGCAGAGCAAGTATCCAAACCTATATAAAAACACACATCATAGCTGGAGCCTGCCTGACCATTGAAGACTTTCTTTCCATTGCCATCACCTGGTTACTTTTCCCTGAATTTGGTCATTGGCAGGTGCACAAGGAAGACCAAATAAGAAACAGTTCCAAACTCCCAAGAGAAGACGTTTGAAAATGAGAAAATTTCATATATTACTGTGAAAGAATAACGCTGACATGATTTGATTTTATTTTTTGTAGAGAAATACTTCAGAAAAAGAAAGCAGTATTTTTTTTTTGCCTCAGGTTAAGAAAGTGCTTCCTAGGAAAGAAAACTGATCCACTCAAGTCCATAAGATTGGCACCTTTAATACTGGTCACCTCAGCACAAGCAGACAGAAGCTTGTGAGAGACATAGTGAGAAAGTCACTTTCCAACCTGCAAGATTTTACTCAAGACCATACAGAAAAGGGCAAGCACTCTGGTCTGTCTATTGCTTCTCTTTCTTCCTGCAGACCAACACAGTCTCGAAAAACAAAAGCGAGAAAAAGTAGTATGAATTTTAATTGCTAATATATACATATCTCTTACCTTATTTAGACAATCCCACCAATGTCCAAGAAGAGCGACATCATTCCAGGGGTCTTGAATCACGCTCTTTACCCTGGGAACAATGAAAGAAAAGACATCTGCTTTTCAGTCTGTTGATTTCTGTTAGTAGAAAGGAATAGGTGTGGGGGAAGAGAAAGGGATCTTCCTGCCTAAAATGAAGAAAACAAATTATCATTCATCTTCATCTTTGCTTCTTCTAAAGATATTGGGCTATCTAGAGTAGCCCTTTTGGAAATTGTCTCTGTAGAATGGGTTCCAAGAAGTGAAGAAAATTACATGGAGCAATAAAAGTTTAAGCCAAAAAGGACTTTGAAAAGGAACTGGAGACATGGCTAAAACTTAAATGTGTGTGTTGAGGACCAGAATTCAGATCCCAGAATACATATAGCAAGCGAGACAGCACAGAAAAGATTTGTAACCCCAATTATTCAGAGAAAGAAACAAATAGAACCCTTAGGTTTGCTGGCTTCCAGCCTAGCCAAGAAAACACATGTTCCAAATTCAGGGAGAGACCTTGTCTCAAAGGGATAGGCAAAGGAAAACTACCTGAACTGTCTTCCAGCTTTCATGCATACATATGTCTGTAACCACACACACACACACACACACACACACCCACACACACACACACAAAAACACACTAATTCATATAACTCTCACACATATACACTCACACATACATTCATACACTCACTCACTTTTACTTACACATACTTACACATCTGAATACATAGATAAACTAAATCTTAAAAACATTTCAATAAAATGATTACCCCAGACTTCCTTTTCCTCGCTTGTGAAATAGAACTAACAATAGCTATATAATACTATAAGCTTTTGGTTTATGACAAAGATTAAGTCTATGCACAGAGTGCTCCACATTGCACTCTGTTTACAGCAAACACTGCACACATGTTCCTCATGATTTTCTTTACACTTTCCCCCTCTCTCCATTCATCCTCTTGTAGTTGCTCTCAATATCTCATCAATAGCATCCCTATGATGTTTAGCTGAGGGAGAAAAAAAAAGAACAAAACAAAAAACAAACGAACAAAAAAAATCCAACCAAACGAAAAACTTCAGTGACTTCGAGTCGACTGCTTTGAAAGTGGGAGAGCTAAGATGATGATGTCACACATAATTGAAACTGTCTAAATGCATTGAATATTTTTTCTGTGTTCAGTATATGCACTAATGGTCACATGTTTGTAATGGTAAACTAACCATTTCCTTCACCCTCACAGTAACCATTCACTATGGCTCCAGGAGCAGAATGAGGAGTGTCTGACTGCACAGCCCCTAGGTGGCAGATCTGAAATGCAAGTCCACAGTGCCTGGTTTTCTAGATGCCCATTACAATCCCCTTACAGCACAGGACTGCCAAGTGCTACCTTGGAGATTTCACAATCCTATCCAGGGTTGTCTTTTCTCTCCTTGTTGTTTCCATTCCTATTCATCACCTCCTCCCATTCCTTCTCTCCTGTTCCCCTTCTTTTCTTCTTTCCTTTTTTCTCCCCTCTCTTTGTCCATTGCCCCATTCTTCCTTCTTCCTTTTTCCTTTCCTTTGACTTTTTTTTTAAGTGTCTATTTTATTGCTTTACTTATTTTGTTCTAGTTTGTTTCTTGAGCAGATCAGGACAGACTTTGACCACTGTGGATACTGAGGCTCTCTTGTCGGGTTCAGCCCTATATTTTAACCCTTTGGCCATGTCCTCTCTGAGGAATCTCTTAATTTCTTTGAACATTGTCTATTTTCTCTATAAACATAAGTGCCTTAGAAGATACTGACAGCCCTTTCCAGCTAATCATTTTAGTAACTGGCCGATTGAGGAGCACCATTAGATCAGGATTTAGCTAGAACTAAGAGTTCACACTTCTAGTGGGGAAGAAGAGAAATTTATGGGCATTCTTTAAAGAGTTGGCAAATGAGGAAATTGAAATTCAAAGAGGTTGTGTGTCCTGCTTAAGGTCACACATAGGCACAAACAGAATTTGATATCACATCCATGTGTACCTAAGCCCATGTTCTTTTTGTTATGCCAAGCCTCCCAGAAAATATTATATAGAAAACCAATCAACTCAAATTAAGTCCATTTAAATGATATCTGGCTCAAATTTATACTGACAATAATAAAACTAATTTGGATTGTGAAATCAGAAGTTTACATGTATTCTCTTCTGCCCAACCACCCTAAGGTACTGTAGTCATCATAGATGGATAAGTGAGGAATTTCAGACACTGAGATGAACAGTTCTTGCCCAAGTCACAGATCTTGCAAACAAGGAATCTATGGTTTGAACTAAAAACAAGTAAACTTTTCATAAATCAGTTGATGTCTCCCAGTATCTGGGTGTTAGAATGTATTTTTAAAATAAGCCATAGTTGTAAATACTGGGAGGAAACACTGACAAGTTTCCTGTCTGTGATGACACCTTGACATTTGGTCATTCGCATACTTCCATATGAGAGAAGAGATATCTTTGACAAAGATTTTCCAGAGCCTGTTGAGAACCTGCTTTTGGGGCAGTTTCTCTGTTAAAGCCACTAGCCATTGTCATTCACTGTGATTAAAAGGAAAAAGGTGACAAAGTGTATTTCAAGGATCCCATTTGTCACTGAGATTTACACATAGGGTGTCCCTTATGCGCAAAGTCAGTGTGATGTCCTCAGCTCCTCTCTGCTTCTTGATCAGAGGGAAAGTGAGTTGTACAAAAGCAGGAGAGGTGCCACATCTGTTTAGTTGTTTGTTTCCAGAGTCAAGGAGGAAACTGTCTTGGGGACACATTCCAAAAAATAAAACCAGCCCCATGATTAGGATAGAGAAGGCAGGCAAGCTATTTGGCTTCTACAGGCATTTGTTTGTATATCTGAATTACACCGTCATTTAGCTTTATTTCATCTAGAACCTGGCTGCCAAATGAGCACATTGATTACCTGTCATGGATGCATATTTCTCAATTAAAAGCCATCAAGTCTTATAAAATCTCAACCGAGTCGAGATCAACTAGTGGATCAAATGTGCCACTGAGAGAAATCACATTTGTTACCTTATATTGAACATCAGCTGTAAGCCTGGCACCCAACATACGCCAACTCCTTGAAATGTCACAGCCCCCTTCAAAGTAGATATTGTTTTTCCATCTTTTTAAGTGACAAACCAGGCTCAGAAAGACTAGAAGGCCCAAAGCCATGCAACTAGAAAGCAGCGGAGAAGGATCTGAATCCACACTTTCTATTTATACTGCATAGATTTGATTCTACACATAGGCAGTTGTGTTACATAGAATAGGAATGGAGCTCATTACCAAACAATTTGGTTCAAAGCATCAGCTGTATTAAGCATGAACTCTGAGACAATGAGGAAAGTTCTTCACATTCTATGCCTCCGATTCCGGCTCTGTAAAATCCTGGAACTAATAGCTCATAGGATTTTTTAGATTTCCGTGGGAGCTATCTGTACAGCATTTAGGCCCAAGTCTGATATAAGATTCACCTATTATTTCTATAACCTCTGATCCTAGAAAGGAGAAATTGTAAATCTTTGACCTGCAAAAACTTGCTATAGGCACTTTGTACTTTCAAAGACTTTATGACAATTCAATTTTTCTCCCAGCATCCCGGTGCTTTGGGTCACAACACTGTCTCTCACTCTCCAGCTGAGATGTGGGGAGCCACTGTGCTAAATCAGTTCCAGGTTGCTCAGTCACGAGTCTCCTTACTACTGCAGAATAAACAGGCAACACACTAGCTTTCCATTTTCCAGGTGGCTCACCTATCTTGAGTCCATTCCTCACAAATCTTTAGTCCTGCTATTGTCTCCACTTTACAAATAAATGTTGTGCTGAACCTCAGATGCTTTGAGCTCATATCAATGGACCTGCAAAGTACCTGGGATTTGAATTTAAATCTGAATATCTCCCAAAGTTGCATGCTTGTGCACAAATTGTGATATTCAACCACTAATCACTCCTTACCATCATCACGAATCACAACTCTTTTGTTGAGATGCATCCCAAATATCTATCACCTTTGACATTTATCCGTTGAGCATGTAGTTTATAAAAACATTTACCATATGGGCACATGGGCATACAGATGTTGTATCAACACAGATGAAAGTAATCAAACTTGGATTTTTGTTGCCTGAGGTTCATGGCTAAAGGAAGTCCATGTAAGCACACACTCCGCATGTGCCTTGCTGGAACTAATGCGGATTCGAGGGGAGAGGAAATTGAGGGCAAAAGGGCCAAATGGATGGCATCAAGTTTCTCTTGTAGAGTGACACTTAAGGAGAGATGAAGGATGGGAAGAAAACATCATGACAACAGAGCAGGAGGGGACCACATGAACAGAGCTAGGGTCAAAACAGGAGCACAGAATCAGAAGTGAGAGAGCAAAGGGAAAGGGGATGTGGTCGGATAAGACTTAATAGGGGAGGTTGGAGGCAGATCACAGACTCTAGAGTGACACTGGAATATTGGGGTTCTGAGTCCAACAGAAGTTTGTATGGCCCTTGGTCTGTAACAGTTGTTATCATTCTATGTCATGCCATACAAATAAACATATTGTGCTCATATGGATGCTTCTCTTTCCAGACCATAAGCTGCTTAGGTGCCTAGGATCATGTTCAGAACAAAGAATATGTTTGGTAAATGGAATGAGTAAATAAAGGAGTGAATTGTATCTGTAACATTATAAAGTTTTGTAGAAAATTTATTGAACAATAAACATACAAAGGCTAAGGTAACAAAACTGATATCTTTGTTCTTGGCTCAGAATAAAGTCAATCCAAAATAGTTATATGTGTTCCACTGTAGGGCTGCAGTATCTCTTAATAACAATTGTCAGTTTTAGTGGATTGGAATCTGGTTCAATGATTCATAAGCAATCTAATTTTAATGGCAGGTAACATGCAGTAGTTATTGTTAATTACCTCTTAATAAGAAAAACAAAACAAACAAAAACCAGAGCCATTAAATCATGTACCATAATAAAAAATAATACCTAGAGTTTCAAAGTTTTTAATCCAAGTCTTGTGTTTGAAGTTTACATAGAGGACAACTGTGTTTGTGTCCTCCACATACTTACCCTGTTTGAAAGTTTTAAAATTCAACACCCAAATATAAAATGAATAGTCATTGAAGAAAGATGTGTGATAGTAAACAGCAAAGGAGAGACACTGAGCTTTTGAACATTAGCAAATTCACAAGAATAAACAAGGCTTAATAGAATCCCATTAATAATGATTAAGAGACAGTAAAAGGAAGACAAATCCCTCAAATGCATTAGGGGGAGTTTTGAATTTTAGTTTTCATTGTGTTGCTTGGCTGTTACAGAAGTGTTAGGACAACAGAGGAAGCTATAGGTAGTATAGATTCCTAGAAGCAGCAAACTAACAGTATTGGTAAACAAACCAATAATTGTGTTCTCCACACTTTTCTCATTCACTGACTGTGAATAAAAGGCCCCTTTCTTCTCCCTGTTGTCTGAATGATTTCTATTCATTGTTTCAACACCCATACAATTCCTCACTCTGGGAAATAGGACTTTCTCATATCCTACTGTAAAACCTACTGTAAGACCTTACTCTTCACCTACTGTAAAACCTACTGTAAGACCTTAATCTTCCCTTTATAGTATACATAGTCTTTTTGTTCTTTCAACATAGAAATTAAATGCTATACCTCCTGAGCAGTTAATAATTGGTGGTTGAGTATTTTAATACATTAACTATTCTGTTTGTTTTCTGTATACACTTAAAGCAAATGCTTCTTGACAGAAGGAGAAGAGAGTAAGAAGCTGGAGGACTGGAAGGACTTGTCCAGTTACAATCAGGAGACTGGTTGACTGAGCAAGGCTATTTCAAAAGAGTCTCCTTCAATGTGATGCTTGATTACCATTTTATAGATAAACAGCATTAAAGAAGACCATTTTTTGTTCATATTATTGGTGGAAACTGGTATTCCTGAGGGAGATAAGACAAAATCTCAAAGCACAGACCATTGCAAAGGGTGTTTTTAAAATATTGACAAGAGGAGACAGTTGGAGCTGAATTTCCAAGGAGAGCCTGAGGCAAATCTCCCCCTGATGAAACAGCTGGCCTCTCTCAGTGGAACGCAGGGGGGCCAAGAAGCAAGAACCATTTCAGGTCAAATATCAGCTCTCCTCCCTCTGTGTGTGTGATTCTATGCAATTTACAAAGTTCTTGTAAGAGTCTGTTCCCTTACTTTTAAAATAAAAATGACCAGAACAGTGTTCACCTTTGGGGAATTATAGGGATGAAATAAGGTAATATCTGTGATATATTTTCACTCAGTCCCCAGGACTTAGAGAGCAAAAACATGAGCTGTTATTCATCAATGTTTTCAAAGAGAAGTAAAGTTCCATCCTAATTTATGGATATTGCCTATGGGACAAAGATAATTGTTTTATTTTTTTTTAAGATTTATTTATTTATTATATGTGAGTACACTGTAGCTGTCTTCTGACACTCCACAAGAGGGCATCAGATCTCGTTATGGATGGTTATGAGCCACCATGTGGTTGCTAGGATTTGAACTCAGGACCTACAGAAGAGCAGTCAGTGCTCTCATCCGCTGAGTCATCTCTCCAGCCCAATAATTGGGGTTTGATGGTCAATAATTAGGGTGATGGTCAAGAGGGAGAGAGCCTGTTCATGAGATAAGATACCTGCAGGAATCATGACTGTGGGGAAGAGATCATGGCCTCCCTACAACTGTGGACAGAGAAGGAGGAGCAAGCCTATTCTGTGCTATTCCAGGGAGTAGAGTTACCAGAACACAGAGAAACAGCCTTAGCTCAACAGGGCCAAGAAGTTTGGGTCTAAAGAGGTGACTTTGGAAGCAGGGCCATACCATGGATAAATGTGGTCAGAGGAACTATAGATTTTAATACCATTTCCGACAAGGTAGGGAAGTATATATATTAACATTCTTGACTCTTCATTTTTTCCCATTTGTAAAGTGAATATAAGACACTTGACTGTCCTTAAATGTTTGAAGAATAAGGTTACATACACTAATTGCTGGTAGTTGGTGAACATGTGTTTGCTCCTTTCATTTATCCGATTTTTCCCCCAGCAATTAGAGCTGTTCAATAATGCAGTGAGAGTATTGATCCTCTTCCCTAGTCTAAGGCTCTGGGAGGGCACAGTGGAAGGCAGGTGGCTAAATGATAGGGCCCTGTAGTACCAACTCAAACATCCCTGGGCAGAACAGCTTCAAGGATAATGTGATAGGTGATAACACCAGGATTCAAAATGACTTTCCCAATTTGACTGGAGCATTAGAGTTCAAACAGTGAGATTGGAAGAGAAGCAAACACTGAGTTGCTTCTAATAGTGCTGCAATCTCACTTGTTTAGAATGGGAGGGCCCATTTGGAGACGATGCAAGTGGGAAAGTGCTGAGTGCCTTGTGGGTCAATAGATTCATGTCCAATTCCATTTTAAAACAGTAATAATAAAACATACCTCTTACAAACATATATAGGTTGCATGGCATCTGGAGAACAATGTGAGCTAAGTTGGTGATTTATAGCTATACCATGTCATGTACAATTCACGTTAGGAGAATTTCTAAGTCAGTACGTATATAAACATTTCACATAGTCTAAACTAAGTGAAATATCCTCATGTATGGAATGCATACTTTGTAATGTAAATGTATATGATGCATTTACATATAATCTTTTTCAGTAACTCTTATGCACAGTAAATCTGAGCACTATTAAAATATGTCCCCTGTCAAAGTCTAATTTAAAACAATTAACAAAGTCCTAATTGCAAGTGGAAAATGAATGAATGGAAGAATTATCAAGTGTTCTCTTAGTCTTTAGGATTTACATGTCTTAAAACATAGAGTCCTTTTTACTTCACCAATAGATATTTTTGTGCTGATTTATGGTGTGATATTGACATTAATTAAGAAATTGTAATAAAAATATCTGTGTATCAGAGTGTGACGGCTTAGAGACCATGCCATAAAGAAGGATTTGGCAGAGTATAGACTGGAGACCAAATACAGTGTGTAGTGGTTTTGTTATACATATCAAGAAATACTATGTCATTAAGGGATGAAGAAATGAGGAGGTAGAAGGAAATAAATGCCAACAGTAACATATTAAGATGTATGTGATATGTCAAGTCTGAAATATTTACTCTCTGGTTCTTATATAAACCATTGTCATGAAGAATGGAAATAGAGATTTGCTGCTGTTGTATTTCTGGTTTATGTCTACACTTCCTATATACATTACAAGCCTCTTTTTCTCTTAGGTCTCTAGTATACACCTTAGTGTTGATATATGAGATTGTCTACAATTTTCTCCTGGTAGGACACTATACACTCTTCAAAGACCAGGCAGGATCTGTTTCTAGAAAAATTTATCAACCTTGCCTCTTGGAGTCCTTCAATATCTTCTCTGAGTTCTCTCCTTTCTTGGTGTTTCGAAGTACTCACAACTTTGTTGCTAAACTGGCTGCACCTGAAGAATTAGTTTATGTTATCTGACTGTACCTTTTACAATGCCCTTGATGTAAGCTGCTTTAACACAGCAACCTAAGTTCTCTCTTTGACTCTTTAGTACTTATCACTGGACCTAACTGCTTACTGAATGTTTTCTGAGTGGAAGCTAAATATATTTAAATACTAGCAGAGCTGCCATACTGGAGAGAGTAGAGCTTTCTGGGAAAGCCACCTAACAGCAGAAAAGAGGTGGAGGGGAGGAGACAGGAGTGAAGGAGGGAGAAAGGAAGGGAGAGGGAGGCGGGGTTACAAGAGGAAGATGCAGGCGGAAAGAAGTTGTTTGTCCAGGTTCCCATAGGAATCCCACAACAGACAAAGGAGCAGATTTTTGTTATCAGGAAGACATGAATTCAATGCTAGCAATACATTGTCATTTCATTCTCAGAATTCAAACCAAGAGATTCACCGTAGAGCCATTTTCATATCTCCAGCTTTAAGATAGACAAATACACCTGATAAGATTGTTGGGAAGATGAAGAACTCGAGTCATAAAGCGGCACCAGAATGCAATGTCTTGTGTTTAGTAGGTGATCGCTATCTCTCTGCCTCCTCTAGCTTCCTCCTGTCTTCAAGCTCCAACTCCTAACAATGCCACGTTTCTCACTGTTTCTGAAAACCTAAAGAAAGCCAATAAAGTCAGATAATAAAACCAAGTGAATTTCTACCAAACTGCTAGCAACATTTCATCCATTTCTCCTGATGTAACATACTACCCCAAGAAGATAAATGCTAGGGCTCTATCAATGAAGGCAGACTATGCATCCAGACAAGACAGTTCATAGTAATTTTGTCAGCAAAATTGTAACAATAAAGGCCCAAACTACACTTCGTCTCCCTGTCAGTAGTCTTGAAAGGACAGATTACTTTTCCCTCAATCTTGGTACATCCAATTAAAGTAGACTTACAAGCCAGGCATGTGAAGAGTGTACAGTGACACTTGTTGCCAATAGCAGTTATCAATGGAAAATTATGTGAATGCAAAGTCTTGACACTGTTGTCCTAGTAACCATTGTCCTGCAGAGGCAGGACAGACTCTGGCTTGACTGCTTGACATCATTGCCTGGTTCCTCTAGCCACTGTTTCTGTTAGTTGTTGCAGATCCCAGAAGAAAACATTTCTTGTTGTCTGTTTTGCATTTGAGAATCTGCCCATGACTCAATGATATTTGTATTTGTTTGGTGAGTGTATACTGAATACTTCCTGCATGCCAGACACACAGCACTGCACAGATCATTTTTGATACATACAGTAAAACATACAGTTTTCATTTCTCTTCTTTTATTCTCCCTCCTTTCTTCCCTTGCTTTTGCTATCTATTCCTTCAATGATCATTATTAACTCCTTTCATACAGCTGGTTCAGAGAGAATAAGGATAACCTTGGTTCTGTAGAAGTTCTTAGTCATATAAATAAGTTGTAAGAGCACAAGGACTGCCAATAGAAGCAAATATGCCCATCAAAGGCTGAAAGGTAATATACGGCCACTGTGAGATCAAAGCAAGAAAAAGCTCCAGTGTTTTTAAAAGGGAGATTCAGCACTGAAGAATGCAATATGTATTTTTATGAGTTGTAAGTTCATTCTTTTATTCACCTATTCATTTATTTCATATAAGTATATACACCCATACATATTTGACTGAGGTAGTGTAAGTAAATATGGGCCTGGAAAGACAAATTAGGTAAGAACTTCAGAGTGAAGAGAAAGGAAGATATGGATAGGCTATGGCAGGAATTACCATTTACTGAGCTCTTACCACATGCCACACATTGTGTGTGATTTCATTCTATCTTCTTGAAAATTAGAGATGGTGTTTTCCTTTTTCTTTCTTTCTTTCTTTCTTTCTTTCTTTCTTTCTTTCTTTCTTTCTTTCTTTCTTCCTTCCTTCCTTTCTTTCTTTCTTTTTTCTTTCTTTCTTTATTTCTTTTTTCTTTCTTCCTTTCTTCCTTTCTTTCTTTCTTTCTTTCTTTCTTTCTTTCTTTCTTTCTTTCTTTCTTTCTTTCTTCCTTCCTTCCTTCCTTCCTTCCTTTCTTCCTTTTTTTCATGTTCCTTAACTGTTTCCTCCCTCTCCCTCCTGTTACTGTTAAATCTTCCTGATTGATAACCATCATAGAGTACACATTTCTCAGGAAAGCCTAGTTACATGAATGAATGATGCCAACATTCATCCTTGGGTCAGACTTTAAAGTCACCACATCATAGGGAAAGATAAGATGTGTGCAACACAGGCAGCTATGCATCAGAGAAGTGACACTGGAAATGAGGCATCCGCCACCTGTGGGTCTTAGAAACTTGGCTTCTCCCAAAGGCCAGAGCCATGGACTATTTAACCCTTAAAACACTGAGACTCTAATCACCAAAGCCACTGATTGCTTTTTGACATCTTAGTTTATTCACTAACAATCTCTCTTGAAAGTTCTCACACAAAGATAAGAATTGGGACACAGGGAGATCTCTGAACGGTTGAGAATTATTTTAGAACTGGCCTGAACTCACAGGGCATTGGAGAAATGGACAAGGCTCTCATTTTAAGGGCAAGGAACCTGGGCTTGCAAATGAACAACTGATCTAAACTCATATGCCTTCTACTCCATTAAAGCTGCCAGTCACTTTCCTTTTCTTGCACATTATTAGGGAGAAGTCTATGTATGAATTTTAATTTATAAAAATGTGACTGTGCATTATTGGTCATGAAGCTTAAGCCCAGAATTATTGTTCTAGAACCTTCCTGCTCAAAACGTGGTCCATGTACTGGGGGATGTGTATTCCTTGACAGCTCGTGAGAAATGCTGATGTCTGAATCTGCATTAAAACAAAAGAATCAGGGCGTTTATGTTCATGATAAAGTTGAAGAAACCCTGATAGCGATTATCAATTACAGAAAGAAGGTATGCTTTGAGGCTAATCTCAGGACAAATATGTGAGCTATGACCTTGCTTTGGAATGTTCATATAAAGGGGCAAAATTATTAGGAAAGAGGTGCAGCAAGACCCAGGATTCTGAAAAAGTCTCATGGCTAAAGTGTGAAGATCAGCTACTGGGTGGATGCAGTGCAGAATAAATACTCTGTCTTTGTATCTGATCAAAGGCACACTGTTAATGGCTGATACCAAGTCACAACAAGAATCTGGTTACTTCTCTTTCCAGTTTAGATTTTAACTCTACATGTAAGTATGAAAATAATGGATGACCAAATCAGCTCCAAGTCTCTGAATACACATGATTTCTTGGACCATTTCGAGCATGTATAATATGCAAAACAAAACAAAAATCCCAGCAGTTATTTCCTACGTTATTTATTAATATCCTAGTCCATTTTGTAGAATGTAGAAGTTCAAGTTCATAGGAGGAAATAATTTACAAGGATGACTAAGTAAGTTGTCAGAGGGTATATGATACAGAGTTGAGACCAATAGTAGCATCTGGTTTCAATCTCAAATCCATTTGTTATCAAACCATACCTTATGTTTCATCAGGAAATTTTCAATTCTTTAATATTATCCCCTTGTGAATATACAGTCAAGTGACTGAGAAAAATCACAGAAAGCACAGTGAAGGGGAAATGTGTGCTTTGCCTTGACCAACAAGATTTCCCTTCATTGGGGTCTATCATGTGCTGTCCCAGGGCATCACTCCTGCCTCACAATGCTAAGGGAACCATCTGTGCTGGCTGGAGCTGCCAAGTCTCCCCTCATGTGCCTAGCTAGGTTACCATGGGGGATGCTGTGCATCTAGAGAACCTGGGAAAAGACACCCTCCATCCTTCAGTTCTCAATGATATTTACAGAAATTGCTTTTTCCTCAGAGAAAAGAGCATAGACTACAAGCATGGTACTGAAAGCAATCTGACACATAAGAAACGTACTGACAGGAAAAATCAGCAAACCTGACCTTAGATTACTAATGATTGAAGTTGTCTCCAGTTCATAACTCACACATGAAAGGGGAAGAATTCTCAAGGAGAAGAATGGCTGTTTTAGAAGATCGTATGGTATAATGAAAGACTGGACTTAGAAATCAAATGGAAATAAATCCAAGTTCTGGCATAATGTCAACACTACTCCTCATATGTCAATGCATCAGCATTGATCAGACACTTATAGTATGTCAGGGAACTCATTAAGCATCTGCACAACACTGTTCTATGCGAGTCCCACAATGCTCTGGTGTTATTCTTCCTTAGCGTCTGCTAAGGGATGACCAAGAGATTTAAGAACCTGCTTTAGTCCCATAGTTTAAAGTTGTTTCTGATCTCCTTCTATAATTGTCATTAGTTTTCAGAGTTTCTTAAACTTTACCATGTACACAAATCACTGGAGTCTGTCGTTTCAGTGTAGATCCTGAAAGTCTATCTGCATTTCTGAGGAACTCCTGAGTGAAACATATTGTCCCAGTATATGGACCACATTTTGAATATCTCTAGAGCTGTGGCCATAGCTGCTCACTTGATTATTACACTAGATGGTTCCTATTTGATGCCAGCAACGTACAGCAGTTATTGAACTCACAAATTTGATAAGTGAAAGATTATTTACAGAAAAATCAGTAACAAATGCACACAAAGGTGCCAGGGGAGTGGACAAAGCAGAGACAATTCATATGAATTTTCTTTTGCTTTTACTTTTAAGAAATCATAGAAGGAAAACACCAGTTTTGGTAGAACTGAGATCATTTTTCTTACAAACAACATCATTTTCCCTGGAGATATCAGTAGTCAGTATCATGTTAGTTTCCCAAGCTAAATTTGTAGGTGATTCTGATGGCTTCATAGGACATGGGAACTGTTACTAAATATGTTCTCTCTCTCTCTCTCTCTCTCTCTCTCTCTCTCTCTCTCTCTCTCTCTCTCTCTCTCTCTCCCTCTCCTCCCCTCCTCTCCTCTCCTCTCCTCTCCTCCTCCTCTCTTCTCTCCTTTCTTCCATTGACCTTCCCTTCTTCTCCCTATTGAATTAACAATGGTTTAGTGTTTGAAAGACTTCACTGCTACATGCCTATTGACAGAAGAACCACCATTAGCAATTTTGCAAAGCAATGTTAATTTGGAGTACCCCTGTTTATTCTTGGCTCTAAAAATGGATAATCTGTAGCAAAGTTTTTCTTTATCTACATAACTCTCTGACCTTAACAGCAGCAAGGAAGGAGGGGCAGCAACTTAACTTTTCAACTTTAAGGTCAAGGCTTTACAGGTGGCAACTGGGTTTAGTCCCTGCCTTTTAAGGTCTTGACTCACTAAATGGCTGTGTATTTCTTCTCCAAAGAAGTCAGGCAAATAAAGACTCCAATACATGTGGGAATCACATATCTGGGCATGTCCCTTTTGTTGTGCAAATGAAGAGACCAAAGATAATGTTTTTATTAAAGGATGTGCAGAGAGGATGTGCATAAAGATCACAATAGCAGGACCAGAGTTGAAAAAGTGAATGCCATGGCAAGCAGAGGCTTAGGCAGCAAGAAGCAGTACATTCAGAAGGGAAGTATCAAGGATTTGCTTGCTTTTAAACAAATGGGCAGATAACGAAGACTCATATTTAGAATACAAATCTGTGCAGTAAATAGATGTATAGACACCTGAATCAACAAGACAGGACACAGAAAATAGGCCAGAGAAAGGTGCTTTGGTAATGTGGCTATATAATTAAGTTGGGGAAGTCAAAGAACATGAACTTGAATTCTGAAAAGCACATGACCTACCAGGAAACAAATATTTCAGAATAGCAAAAACATTTGGCTACCTAGTCTCAATAAAGAGTCCATTTACTGTTGATCATTCCAAACCTGATTCTTATTGAGTAAATTTTGTAGTTATTTTTAAAAGTATATTAGTTTCACTGTGAACTCCATATAAAATTTCTCAGATAGTAATCTTCATTTCAAAGTCTTTTATGATGAAACTGGAGCTGAAAATATCAAGTCAGGTGACTTGCAAAACCCCACAGTTAGCAGGTGACAGAGTATAGCCAGATTTGATTAAAAAGCTTGTCATCTTTTTACCATGACATTTGATACCTCAGATAAGAAACATGGAAGTATCAGTCATTATGGTAAACACATCATAATCAGTAGTGAGTTTTCATCTGAGAGATAAATAATGAAGAACCACTCTTATGTTGTGTAGCATGTATGACTGACTTTAAGGTTACTAGACAGCTAGTGCTAGACAGCTGGGCAAGCTTACTGTGAAAGGAGATCATCACTGTGAGGGCCTTGGGCACTTGTCCTAACGATGGTGCTCCTACCCTGATCAGTCCTGGTTGGAACCTGAGACAGAAGCCATCATTTACTTTGTTGGAGTAGATTAGTGCTTTTTCAGAAAGCCTCTTGGAAGTTACAATGGCCATTGTGACAGTCAAAATGAGTGTGACTCAGGATTCTATTATGGAGTAGCTAGAAAAACAAGAAAGACTAAGTAATACTGTACTATACAGTATAATTGTTACGTATTTCAGAACGTTGTAAAACTTTGACATCAAAAATGCCTTTTCTCCTTTTTGTTTAGCTTTGAATCAGCGTTTCGCTATAAAACCTGAAACTCACTACATAGACTAGTTCATTCTTGAATTCACAGAGATCCAACTGCTTCTACCTCCCAATGCTGGAACTAAAGGCAAAGGACACCACACCCAGGGAAAAGGTCTGATTCTAAAAAGACCTTTAATGTGCATTACAAAGCAAACAATGACTTGAGCTGGCATATCAGAAACCTCTGGGAATTCTTGCTGAGCTGTGTGAGCACACTTCATCTCTAAGTTAGAAAATGTTTCCTTCCTTAACCTGATTTTGTTTGTTTCTGTTTTTTGAAAATGTTAAATGATGTGAAGCACATGCTATTATCTCAAACCTAGTATGTGCAAGGTAACAATTCAAATAATATCTGTGCCCTGGATTTTTCTTTGGGGGCTTCAATTCTTGCTTATAACAGCAATGGCTCTAAGCTTCTGACAGAAGTGATGACCCCATTCTCACCCTGTTGCTTTTTGTGATATGATCCACTCTTCATTTTACGATGTAATTTAATTTTAAAAGTATGATATTGCCAGCGCTTGAGACCCAGCTGAAGTCATTCAATCATAAAAAGGTCATGATAACACATAAATATTGAAAAGGATGATAATTAGGCAGGGGAAACATAAAAACACATTTTAAAAGGCAGGAAACAATTTTAAATACTGACATTCTTGATCTAATAATATTTATGCTGAATTCAATAGTTATTTCATGCCAGTTTTTACAGTAAAAAGATGAGGCTGCGATTGACTTATTGACTTACAAGTCATTCTAGAAATTTACATGCACACACAATCATAGATGTATCTATACACAAACAAATGACTCTGCTGTTTTACAGTGCTATATTACCAATGATGGTCCTGCTTCAGAACTATTTATATAGCAAATTGCTAGCAAGCAAAAAAAAAAAAGAAAGAAAAAGTAAAAATATATATTCATAAACCAAATACATTATGGGGAAGAAAACCATGAACACTAGAGACCTGAATCAGGTGTTGCAATGCTGTGGCTAAGAAACCTGAGCTTGATAAGTCCATGAAGACGCTCAGCCAGGAAAATAAATCTCTGGAAAATGGGTTCAAGGCACCAGCTTTAGAGGCTAGGCTGTCAATCTGTCATTTGTTCCCTGTGAAAGAGATTTATCCACTTTTATCTCTGTTTTCTTATCTCTAGAATGGGAATATGGTAATATGTGGACTATAAGAGATTCCGGTAAATAAAGCTACAAGCCACACTCAAATACATATGGGAAACACTGATAATGCTCAGTGAGATTTTTACAAAAGACATAAAGTTGGGAGGAAGATGTAGAGGGGTGAATGAGAGGAGTTGGAAGGGAAGATTGGGGTGAGTATGATTGAAACACATCACATATGTTACAAAATACTCAAAGAATGAATTAAAAATGTATCTAAAAACGAATTGATGCTGAATGGAAGCATGCATGCTTAGTGTGTTGTTTTTCCATAAGTATATTTGGATAGTCTTTTATAACTATTGTTTATTTGTCTCCATCAAGACCTTTTGAGTAAATAAATGAAGATACTAATACTGACTAGGCAAATAAATTAATAATGCAAAGAACAGACACTGGTCCAGGTCTCTAATTTAATCCTAAATCTGGTTTTTCTCAGAAGGACAAATGTTCTGCCTAGAAAGGACAGTCTAACTCAATAGTTCTCAACCTGTCATGGTGCCTTTAAGGGGTATCAAATAACCCACTTCTAGGGGTCACATTTGATATCCTGCATATAGGATATTTACATTATGATTGATAACCATAACACAGTTACAGTTTAGAAGTAGCGACAAAATAGTTTTATGACTGGGGGCCACCACAACATGAGAAACAATAATAAACGATCACAACATTAGGAAGGTTGAGAACTACTGATCTAACTGTTAATAGACTTGCCCATCCATTGAAAAAGAAACAAAAACAAATATTTGAAAACCATATAAAACCTGACATTTTGCATGAGGAAACTGTTTTAAGGACAATAGACAATAAGGTGCAATATGGTGGTCCTTGTTTTGTGTTCATACAGTACAGAAGAGCTAAGCCTCTGCTCAAGTTCCCTGCTTGGGGGAACATTCTGACTTTAGCTAAGAACAGTAAAATATAAGATGCATTGCTTAGAGGCAACAATAGTCAATGAAGCTGTGCTGTAGGCAGTAGGTGAATTGGCATTATTCTAGAGAAAAGGAATGTGGACAGGGCTGAATACAGGAAATGTGCAGACTGTGGATGGGCTTAGGTGAAGTGTTTTGTGGTACACAACCTAGCCAAGGACAAAGCAATCTAGGAAGGAGAAGCTGCTTGGGCTGAGTGTCTACTCTCAGATAGTTGTGAGCCACTACATGGTTGCTAGGATTCAAACCTTAGTCCTCTAGAAAGGAAGCCACTGATCTAAACCATAGGGCCATCTCTCTAGCCCAAGCAGAAAGTACTTTTAAAGATCTATTTATTTTAATGTGGTAGATGTTTATCTGTATGTATATATACATACCACACGTGTGCCTGCTACTTGTGAAGGCCAGCAGAGGATGTTGGATCCCCTGGAACTGAAGTTATGGGTGGTTATAAGCCGCTATGTGAGTTGTGGGAACCAGACCTGTGCTTTCTATAAGAGTAACCAATGCTCTTAACAACTGAGCCATCTCTCCAGTCACTAGGAAACTAGTCTGTTAAAAATTATCAATGAGACATTTTTCTTTGTCCTTCAAGTATGATGGGTAGTGTTGAGCACACTCATGAAAGTTGGAGGTCAGGGTCTTTGGCACATTGTTCCAGGTTCTTCTGGTTTACATTATGTCATTTTTGAGTTCTGTGGTATCTTTACAAGTATAAGTGCCTGACTTGAGGTTTTCAGGCTACAAGTGTTGCTGTAACTATGGACCATCAAAGATGGCAATACTATATTATACTGTCAAAGCATTGGACCTCCCTGCTAGCACTGTTTTCCCTCATGATGGGCCTGGAAAGTGAAGGTGGGCCCCTCTCTTTAGCCTGCAATTACTTTTCCATAAATTCCATACAGGTACATATACATGTACAAGTATTACATTTTATGCTACTGATTGATTGATTTTCTCCCATTTTCATGTCTGTGTGTTGTGCCTGGGTACACATGCTTTTATTTATATGGACACCCAATGTGTAGTATATGCATTGTATACACACACATGCATACACATGTGGGGGCTGGAGGTTAATGTTGGCATTTATCTTCCATTGTAGTCCTTCATCCTATTTCTGAGTCTCTCAGAAAAGTCCATGACTCTCCATATCTTGCTGACTATTGAGCTCTATGAGTTTATTTTCCATCTTCAGTTTCCAAAACTTGGATTACAGGCATATGACCAAACCCATATGGGGTCATGCTCTGCCCCGCACACCAACCAAGTGCTTTAATCACTGAGCCACCTTCCAGTTCCATGTTTCATTTTAAAAGGCATACTCCCCTGATTGTCTTTCAAGGATCTCACATCACCTTGCTGAAAAAAGTAACAGAAAATTCCACATAAAGCTACTGGAGGCTCAGAGTTGCCAAGTCTCAAGGCTAATCTTAAACACCAAACACATGTCCCAGGTAGGATGGGGGATGGGGACCAACATTTAGCTTCAGTCTTATTTTGATAATTGAAAAAAAAAAAAACCAGGACGGCTTTTAGTTCTGAGGACTTTTCCCACCATCCATCAGTGATCATACTTGACGAGGGATGATTCTGCTCCCTTCATGATAATTGTTTATTATTAAAGGAAGACATTTTCCATTAATTTAAGCAGTCAACACGCACCAACAAACAAGGCCCTGTGTCTCAGCCAGATTAGAAGTTCCTCTCTTTCCTTTGTCTTTTTAGTTTCAAATTAATCAGAAACAGAGTGGTAAACTTGAGGGGTTGCTTAACAACTAATGTAAAACATAAACACACAGGAAATCCTCAAGAAAATTAAAATGCAATCTAAACCCATCTCTTCGTTTCAATGTGCTCATTAGTCAACAAGAAATGAATAAAACTGAAACAAGGTAACAGGAGTCACTACTAAAATAACATATCAATCATTTTTAATTAGCATACTTTTTTTGTAATCTAAAATAGTTGCCTTTATATTTCAAAGGAGTTCTTTCAACTACTTTTTAATTTTTTTTTTTGTTAGTCTGAATTCCAGAGATAAGGATCCTAATTACAGTTTGTTTTTTAGCTTAGGGATTTGTTTTTCCCCATGTTTTAAGAGTGAAGCAAATGAGGAAGGGAGCATCATATTTTCGATCCAAGGTAGACTAACAGCATCGAGGAAGTCAGTGCTTGGCTCCAGTTCTCTGATTATGTTTTCTGAGGGACTCTGGCCATCTTCCTCATCATCTCTCAATCCTCCTTTCTCTGGGTCTATTTCAAAACACAGGCTAGAGCCAGCATGCTGGGGTTCAAATCCTTACCAGCTGTATAACCAAGGGCAAATAGCTTTACCTACCAACATGCTTCCTCTTTGTGAATCAAGGCCACTGTAATGCTAGGATGAAGTAATGTATGCACAGGTGTGTTCAGAGGAGTGTGTGGTTTTGTGAGGAGTTGCTGTTATTATTGCCTCTCTGTGTTCATCTGATTTCAGGAAGGTCAAGGACACAATTAAGACATTGGGCCTTGACACTGGCAAACCAAGTTTCAGATTCTGCCATGTGACTCCCCGACTATGACTTTGGCAGTTTATGAATTCTGCCTTTCTAATGCTCGACTTCATTACCTGTAAACCTAGAGGAACCCTTGCTTTTGTTCTTCCATTTTCCTCCAGTCCCTTTCTTCCTGCCTGGTACCCTCTCTTGAAGCTTCCTCCAGGATGCAACTGATTCAGTTTCTACTTTAAAGAAATCCTAGGAGCTCTCCTTCTATTTCTTTCTCTTGCTCAGGATGCAGCTGTGCATGGCGCATACAAGATGCCTGAAGGAATACTCACCTTGTGCTCGGTTCTCTTTGGCTCTCCATACTCTAGGTACCTCTCTCTACTCTAGGTACTAGTGCCAATCAAGTTGTCTTAGATCCTTTAGACAGGGACTGCACTAAAGAAACTATGAGTGATGTCATACAAATAAGGCAACTGCAAGTAACCCTAAAGATAACAGTGGTACATTGTGGTACCCTAGGCAGAGGAATGATATATGTATTTACTTTTCAACTTCTTGATCTAATCTGTACTGTATCCTACATCAAAAATAACCTCTCTGAATTTACTTTACCTAGCTACTTGCTAAGGACCAGCCTAGGTAAGGTCAGGTTCCTGAGAGAGGGCTATTTGGGAGCTGTGAAAACAAATGACTCCAAGTCAAATCATAGGTCTAAGCTGGAAGGGTAGGTTCTGCTGAGATGGCTTTCTAGATCTCTCTCTCTCTCTCTCTCTCTCTCTCTCTCTCTCTTTCTTTCTCTCTCTCTCTCTCTCTCTCTGTGTGTGTGTGTGTGTGTGTGTGTGTGTTCTGTTCTGCTCTAGACAGCTTCTTTTGGTATTCTAAAATTTTTTTCTGGTTGAGACAGCTCTCTCTACTAGGAAAAATTCTAAATTCTCTCTGGATAACTCATAGACTTTCTGACCAAAGTCAGAAAAGCTGCTATAAAAAAATTCTTGGATCTCCCAACCACGTTAGAAATCTTGAGAGCAAAAAGTAAAAGTAATTCTTGAGTTTTCCAATCAAAATCAGAAAACTGGAGAAATTCTAAAAAGGGCTGTGTTCACTCTTCAGAAAGTCTTCTCTGGAGAGCTGCTAGAAAACATTCTAAAAGAGCTGTGTCAGCTCTCTTAGCAATTCTAGGGATTTCTGACCAAGTCAGAAATCCTGCTAAAAAAAATTTTGTTTGCCTAGCTGTTTTCACTCTCTAGAGATCTGCAAACAGTTCTCAATAGAAAAAAAAATCTGAAGAACTACTATCATTTTTTTGCTACCCTGCCTCTATTAAGCACAGAGGATAAACTAGGTAGGTGGGACCCCCGTCCTGACATGACCATTTCTGCCACACCTAGACCTGGACTTGTTGTATCCAAGCTGACCTTGAACTCAGAAATCTGTTTGTCTTTGTATCTGCCTGCCTTTGTACCTTTCTGACAAGCAGGCTCTCAGTGTAGCAGCCTCTGTTCCTTTAGATCTGGGAAGCTCCTTATACAATTCATATTGCATCCTTATATTTTTGCATAGTTGAGAAATTATATATTTTTGAACTCATGTTTTGAGAATCCTTTTGTATAGCCTTAAAGGCTGTTCTGAAGGTTCCAGTATTTACCATTTTGCTAGACATTTAGTCACACCTTCGCTTCCTGGACTCATGTTGTCTGATTAGTATGGAGTCATTAACATTACCATTCCTCAGAGGAATGTGAAAATATGTACATTATTATACAAACAAGACTTATGCCCTTGGCAGTCATCCATACTCTTGGAGGCTCTTGTCCACTGGCACTGTCTCAGGGGTATGAACCGTGTCATTTTGTCCCCACCAAGGTCATACTGGCCTCTGGCAGTTACTGGCTTTCAAAATTCTTTCCCAGTTCTTCCATTGAACCCCTTTGCTTTTTGCATTGTACTTACTTCTAAAAGAGTTCAGTGGAAGAACTTTGCTAATTTCTTTCTTGGATAGGTCCCCTCCACCAATTCAACAATTCAATAGAAAATAGATAATGAGAAAGGTCTTTCAAAGTAGTAAGAGGAATAATTTCTTTTATTCTTGTACCCAGATGAAACAATTGAGATCTAGAGCTAGACTTTTAACTAGGTACAAAGACCAGCAACAACTGTCGATACTTAACAGTGTATGGTCCTGCCCAGCTAAGACACTTAATTACGTTATGCAGAAGATTTGCAAACATGTTAAAATCTGAAGAAAACATGCCAAAGGACTTAGGGGATGTACTCATGATCGTATAATATATTATTAAAGCAGATATCCTGGATTCCTATCCAAATTCTCTATGCTTTCATCTCCATTATTTGGTATTTCTCATCTCTATTATCACTACCGGAGACATAGGCAGGGGATTCTTTTTTTTTGCACTCAATCTGCTTGAATAGAGAGAAAGTGTTTCTCTGGAAAAGATAGCATGAAATTAAGATTCTCTTCTTCAAAAAATGTTCAGAGACAAGAGATTCTACTTCATCAATGTTTTAATTTTTTTTTAAATCTACTTTTTCAACAGAAATTTTGTCCTAAAATCAAAAGAAGACAAAAAAATCAAAACTATTCTTAAACTAGATAATGATAATCAAATTTTAGTTTGATGAGCAGAAGCAGAGTTTCTTCCAAGATGAATAATTTTAGTGTCATGTGGGAAGGGACAGTGCTGACAGTACCTGTGTGTTCTCATACAGCATTGAAATACAAGGATAAAACACCCAAGATGGAGAACCAAGGGGTGTTGAGGAGAGACTGGTTTTGACAAAAACAATAAAATAGATGAACCCCTCAAGAGACACATAATAGGTCCAGAGGGCTTTCAAACACAAGACAGAATGAACTATATTTTATGGCTCCTCCTATTTAGGAGATACCTCATTGCAAATTAGAATTCTGATGGGATAAATGTCCTTCATGAGCTGCTCTAGCACCATACCAGGTCACTCTCTCTTAATCTGAATTTGAAGTTCTATTCTAGGAAGCTGGGTTTTAATTTTCATTTGATTTTAGAATTAAAAAAAAAAATCCTTCAATGACCTCTTGATTTTCAAGTGTAAAAATCCCTGGGCTGTCAAGGGTGTTTGAATAGTAGAAATAGTTTCAGTATGAGGGTATAATAGTAGGAACCACTCAGACAAGAACTGAAAGGCCTGGGGGACAGAAAATACAATATCTGGATTATTTAGAATAGAGAAGTCCAAGGAATGACCATGCCCAGAGGGTAGCTACGTGATAGGTACTAGAAGTTGAGTAGTTCAAAAGTCATTGCAATCTAAAGGTCTGGGAAAATAATGTAACATGATTTTGTGTGAATAATCCAGGAAGACATATAATTTTATTCTTACAAATTCTATATAATAGTAAAACTTAGAAATTTAGAGTAACAATATGGAGCAAATAACAGGCATCTCTAATGTATGTGAGAACACTCAGGAGGGTGTTCATTATGCAGAAAAATGTTAGAGATGGTAGAGTAGAAGGTCCTTGGAAGGATGGTAGAGAAGTACTGACAGGATAAATTCTGCACAATTAAAAGAAAATTTGAACTCCCCCTCCCAGTCCTTTTCTTGGTTAGATGTTCATTCATCCATTCCACACTTTTTTATGTGCTAAGCTTTGACAAAGAACTTATCTAAAATGGGGGAAGATTTTATTTTGAGATTCCATGGAATGGAACTCTCTGAAATCCCACAGAACAAGACCATCCAGAGAAGTACTTCTAGTATGTAGGTAGATAATTTTTCCCACGCAGAACAATTTTTCACCACTATTTGCTCAATCATCCCCCTGGGAATTCAATTTTACAATTACCATTTACATAGGAAAAAGAAATCAAGAGCAGCTTAAGGAAAATAAAGTAATTCTTATTGCCAAGCCATTGATTCTGTGTATTTTTAGTAAGTAGTTATTAGCACAGCTACCTGGTGATTTTGCTCTTTGTTTTACATGGTCTCGATTTTGACGGCATTTCAGTTTGCCAATAATGCCACTCCAACAGGGTAAATCTCAGAGAGAAGAGTGAAGAATCGAGAATATTATGCTTTGTGTATGTAGGTTCCTCTCATTGACCTCCCATAATCTGCTGGGCACACATCGTAAGCATCAGAGCCCTGGGTGTGATATTGCTTCAGTAGGTTTGAGGAAAGACAAGGGGTTTTCATTTCCATCACTTTTCCAGGTGATGTTGATATTGTTTGTCTAGGAACTCAACATTTAGAGCCACTTACTATTTATAGAATTCCAGGGACCAAATTTAATTACATAGCTTCATTTCAGCTACTTAAACTCATTGACTTGATTTCTTTACCAATAAAAGGGATAAAAACACTATTTTGCCTTTGTAGAAGATTGGAACCATTTCTGAGAAATATTAAATCAAAAATGTTATATTATATTAGTTTCAAATGTTTCCTGACCAATTTTAATTGCGAATTCTAAGACAGAAGAGAATTCTGTTAATTTATAAATGTAGATTAAGTGATAATTGGGATAAGTGAGAATGGGCATTGAAATTAGATACCTCTTCTCTGACTATACTTTCAATTTTTCCCCACATGGTCTCGTAGACCCACATAGACTGAATATATAAACTGGATAATTAGCTCATGAGAAAAGATTGGTTTCTACCACTATTTATTTACTCCTTAGACTTCATCAATTAGAAGAACATGTCTGTGCTTTACATCAAAGACCAGTTACCCTTATTGATGTTTAAAATGTAGATAATCAATTGAATAATTTAAGTGTAGACTCGTGTTTCACATATTCCTGAAAATAGTTTGCAAATTTTCAATTACTGGTTCTCCTAGAGTTCTCTATCCTATCAATATGATAATCTCTTTCATTTTCAAACTGGAGGACTTGTTTATCTCATCTCACATATCAGTACACTCAGCAGGTGTCTCCAACCACCATTGCTCACCGAAAATACTTCAATAGCTTCTGCATGTTGAACTCAGAAAAGCCAAAGTTGTCTTCAGAAAGGGATGTTGAGTAACAATTTGTCTTGCTTATGCATATATCAGTACATTCAGCAGGTGTCTCCAACTACCATTGCTTACCTAAAATACTTCAATAGCTTCTGCATGTTGAACTCAGAGAAGACAAAGTTGTCTTCAGAAAGGGATGTTGAATAACAATTTGTCTTGCTTCTGCTTTAAAGGCCTCCCACTGAAACTCTCATCTGTGATCAATGATCATAAGGTTGGACCATTTGCCAATACTTGTTGACAAAGGGATACCCCTCCCCATTTCTCTCTACATGCATACACGTATGCATGTATGTGCGTGTGCATGTGAGCACGCTGCTTCTATGAGGGTGGTCCCCCACCTACCCACCCACCCACTTCTGCTTCCCCACCCTGGCATTCCTCTATACTGGGGTACCTAGCCTTCACAGGGCCAAAGGCCTCTCCTCCCACTGATGCCTGGCAAGGCCATCCTATGCTACATATGCAACTGGATCCATAGGTCCCTCCATGTGTACTCTTTGGTTGGAGGTTTAGTCCCTGGGAGCTCCAGGGGGTCTGATTGGTTGATATTGTTGTTCTTCCTATGTGGTTTCAAACCCCTTCAGCTCCTTCAGTCCTTCCCCTTACTCTTCCATTGGGGTCCTCATGCTCAGTCTGGTGGTTGGCTGCGAGCATTTGCATCTTTATTGGTCAAACTCTGGCAGAGTCTCTCAGTCTTCAGCTATATCAGGATCCTGTCAGCAAGCACTTCTTGGCATCAGCAATAATATCTGGGTTTGGTGTCTGTAGATGGGACAGATCCCAGTCTCTGGATGGCCTTTCCTTCAGTCTCTGCTCCATTCTTTGTCCCTGCATTTTCTTTAAACAGGGTTAATAGTTTTGAAATGAGTGGGTGGTGACATTCCTCAACCCGGTGCTCTGCCTAACCTCTGAATGTGGTCTCTACAGTTTCTCTATTCCCTTTGTTTGGTATTTCAGCTAATGTCATCCCCATTGGGTCCTGGGAGCCTATATTTAATTATTTTATATTGCATCATATTTTATTATATTTGTTATATTATATCATATTTTATTTCACTTTTTTATTGTACCTGTTTGTTTTCTAAGACTGGGGGAAGATCTGTATGGGAGGGGAGGAATGGAGAAATCTGGAAGAGTAAAGAAGGAGAAATGGTAATCAGGATATATTATGTGAGAAAAATTGATTTTCAATAAAAGAGGAGAAAATAAGACATTAAAATCCTAAACATGTATGTGCCAATCTCTGATGTTCCCAATTTCATAAAAAATCTTGCTAATGAAATTAAAGACACAGATCAACATAAACCCTTTAATAATAGGTGATTTCAATACTCTCTCCAACTGACAGGTTATCAAAGAAATTTCTCTTTATAACAGTCAGTGGCCCACCACTGGTCAAAATGCAGAGAACAAGTAATCATGATGGTGGCCAGGCTGAACTGATAACATCTGTAACTGGGGCAGAAACATTCTAAGAGCCAGAGGACCAGGAAGTCTGTGGTGAGCCTGTGTCTCCTAGAAATCAGAGGGGCGATTCACCAATGCATCTCAACAATATGGTAAATTAATCAAGTCCTGAGCAAATATAACACCAATGTACATGGTAATGTGAAAGGAAAAATTCTCTTTTATCCACTCTAGACAGAGCTACAGGTCTCCAAGCAAAGTTGAGAGCAGGATAATCTTCTGAGGGATGAGTACACTAATTGGTTACACAGTATTAAGTAGTTTTTTTCTGAAATAACATATATATGCATGTAGATCAGGACATATTTAGAATTATTGCATGTTTGTGTATTTGTATCAATAACAATGAAAGAAAGAAAAGCATGAACTTGAGAGGGTGCAAGGTGGAAGATGTGTGGGATTGGAGGGAAGAAAGAGGAGTAACTTATGTAATTATATTTAAATTAATTAAATAAATAAATGCTATCATATGTATAAATATCTGTTTGCTTATCTATTCTGTATAAAATGTAATGTAGTAAAAACTATTCAATGTGTTCTTGAACTATTTATTTTGTTGCAGAAGCTGCAAATGTCTTCTTTTGTTGGCTGGATAATTTCTCATTGTGTGAAGGAAATACAGTTTGTATGATTCTCTCCTTGATAGGCAAGTAGGTTGTTTTGTCTTGCTATTGTAATCATCAACATTGCTTACACTATCTTTATGTGTAAGCAATACATGTGCTTTGGTACCAATTAGCAAAGATATGCTTAGAATCAGAGTTGCTGGATTTTTATACAATGTAAATCTTTTTATGATGTGTTGTCAAATTTTGGTGCAAATGGTTAAATCAATGTTCTCTCCCACAGTAGCATGTGTATGGATCATTTGGAATCAAACCTATTCTAATTCATGGAATACCAGATTTCTGAATTGTTGCTAATATTTTGTGTATCAGTTAACACCTCTTCATGGTCTTCATTGACATTTTTCTGATTATGAACAGCATAGAGCACATTTTTGAATTATTTATTTTTATATTTTTTTAGAAAAAAAATGTGAGTGGGAATGTGTACATGAGGGTAGTTGCTCATGGAAGACAGAGTGGTAAACTTCGCTGGAGCTATAATTACAGGCAGTTGTGAGCTGCCTAATATGGGTTCTAGGAACTAAATTTGGGCCATCTTTAAGAACAGTATATGCTGTTAACTTCTGAGTTATTTCTCTAGCCCTTGAATGCATATATTTTTAAATTCTGGTAAAAACAAACAAACAAATAAACAAGCATAGATTTTAACTCCTCAAAATTTCAGATGTATTGCAAAAGTTTAACTCTATGAGCATTGCTGTAAACAGGTCATAACTATCTAACAACCCACCCCGAAGTCTATATGTTGGATATATGGCTTGATTTTCCCTTTCCTCTCTGGGGAGAAGCTTAGAGCTGGAAGTTTCCTCCTAATGCCCCCTGAACCAAGAGAACCTACCATAATGATTGACTGACACAGTTTTCCAACTCTATTAAATGATGCTGGCTGCTGCTTTCCAAGGAGGGTCTCCTTTCCTATATTTCTCATATGGTAAATATTCTAGGTAGTGTGTTAAATCAATGTTCCCAAGGGTCCCAGGAGTCTTCTACCTTGTTGCTACATAGAATTCGACACATATTTCAATATGTTTATGCAGCTTTTATATTCATGCTTCTACATGTTGCTTATTTATTTATTCACTCATTTATCTTTTTCAATTGACTTAGGATTTTGAGAAGTCAATTTTCTTACCTATTAAACACACAAAAGCTTTCCCCCTCTCTCTTTCATGGATTGTTTAGGAGTGAAACATTTTGAAGTAGTGTCTCCTGAACATGAATTCTCAGACAAGTTGGCTATTAGCAGGGTCCAAATAATACAGCAACACAAAAAAAGGCAGCAAGCATAAATGAAAACTTCAAATCAACAAGCACTTCCAACCCCAATGCCCATCACACAGGTCTAATGTGAAAGTAGAAACTTATGTAACTAGAGAATATATATATATATATACACACATATACGTGTGTGTGTGTGTGTGTGTACTCTAGTTACATAAGTTTCTTGAACCCTTGGAAACATTGATTCAACAATACTAACTATATGTGATGCCAAGCCATATGTATACATACACACAAACATATATGTGTGTGTATATATATATATATATATATATATATATATATATATATATATATAGCATCTGTGGTTGTATTAGAGATAGAAAACTTGAGCCTCATATCACTATATGTTCACAAACTGCAACCTAAATTGATTTTATTATATAAACTACTAAAATGCAGTCATGATTTGGAGAGATAGCTCAGTAGGTAAAGTGCTCAGCACAAAAGACCAGAAACTTTGTAGATTCAAGCATCATAGCATATCTGTAATCCCAGTACTCCTAGGGCAAGATGAGAGCCAGAGATAGGAGGATAGTTAGAAGTTCAAGGGTCAGCTAGCTTGTCTCATTGAGCCACATACAACAGTGAGAACCTGTTCCAAGCAAGGATGGTGAAGAGTGACACTAGAAATGTTCTTTAACCTCAACATTCTGTATAATGGCACACATAAACCTATACACACACATGTGCACACATGTGTAAATGCATACACATTGTACACATTCATATACAACACTGAGTTCACTGTGAAGATTATTAAGAATGAAGAATTAACTCTAGTGCTGTAGAAATCACCATGAGAGGGTTATTAAAGACTTATCCCAAGCTTATCCCCCATGTATTTCTCTCTATATAAAATCAATCAATAGGAGCTGTTTCCACAGATTTATATGATCAATGAACATGTTTTCCATCTGATATGTGGAGGTAAAGAAGCCCTGACTGAATTACAAAATGTGGATGAAGTCCTGAGTGAATGTGCTTTGTTGACATGGCCATGGACCATGTAAGTGACCCAATGCCTCGGGCCCACTGGAATGGCAAAGCCTTCTTTATAGGGGACAGGTTTGGAATTGGTAAAGTCTTCCTCCAGTCCAAATAATGTTCACAGTGTTTGCAAGTGTGAGTGTTTACAAATGACTGAGCATAGCCATTGCAGCTGAGACTACTCACACAGAGAGACAGCCTACTGAAGCTAACTCCTCCCATCCTATCCTCTGCTATACATAATAAACACGATGAGGTTCAGGGTTGCCTCATAGTAGGTATCTTCTATCAGTGAAAGTGCAGCTCACCTGATCCCAGCTTTTTTGTACTGTATATATGTGGCTGTCCTTTATTCATTTCCTTGCTGACCCTGTCAGGTTTCTAGAACCAGACTATATAGAGCATGACCATCAGATACCAGAACATTTAGCACCTTTCAAAATTAGATTCATACAGGAGGTCTTCCATAAATGTTAGCTGACTTGATAAGGATGTACTAAAATAATGTCACTCGAATATCCACTGTCTTTTCCATCTCTCATTCTTTCGGTCAACTGCTAGTTTCTGAATGCTGCAGAGTTGCAAAGAATCCTGTCAGTTTCTTGTTGGGAAGCAAAGACTTGAAGGCTTGAATCTAGCTTTCTAATTAGCAAGAAGGCATGTGTCTAGTTAATTAAAGAACATAAGATATATGTCAAACAAAGAGTCACCCAAAGTAGAAGTTAGTGTCATGGCAAAAGTTAAATCAAGAGCATTGGGAGTCCAGAGGAAGCAGGCTATTTTTGGCTAGTAGAACTGGCAAAGCCTCCTCTAAAAGGTAGGACTTTCCTGGGAGGTTGTAGTCACTAAAGAGGAAATCTTTAGGTAATGAGGAATGGAGACAGTTAGAGACACTGCATTATAGGCTGGGGATTGAGTATTTGCAAGATGCTTGAGTAGTAAAGACAAATGACATAAAACACCCCTAATTTATGCTGAACAAAGTAAATGCCATCATTGCTTTGCTTATAAGTTACTGTACCAGTGAGATATGGATAGGTTTTCACTTGTGAAATGAGTAGAGATTTCTGCCGGGAAGAGAAAGCAACTGCTTACAAAGGTTTGGACAAGGGGTATACAATTCTCTGGTGCTTATAAGACCTGAAGCCATTAGAGGACCTAAAACTTAAACATTACAGGACCTATGAACATAAAAGTTTACTGAGTTATTGTTACTCATGTTATACTAATCATTCTGATTCATGATGTCTCAGTTTTTATCTTCTGAACAGGGACAATATATATGTTGTACAACCAAAAAAAAAAGTTTACTGAGGAAGCAGTTGACTCTTCCCAACCAGTGAGAGAAGTCATGATAAGGAAACATCTCAGAGACAACCTTAGGAAGTTGAAAGTGTTCTGAGTGAATTCATGTACCATTCTCTTCCCTAACCAGAATCTTGCCAGCACATTCCTTTAGCTTGGCTAAAGTGCACAGCAATGCAGCCATGCTTAAGGTCACAGTCAAGCACTGCTTAAAATAAGCACATTGTGGAAATATCCCTAATGATTTACCATCAACACAGGGTCAACAACTACCTTATCAAAAATATGTCACATAATTCTCTGCACTATAGTTTGTGCACTTATCTTTTACATGTTTTCAATTATAGTGACTGTTATCTTAAAGACTGACAATGATTAAGCTTAATGAATGCATTAAGCTTAATGAATGCATTACTGTATAATATGTATTCTGTTTTTATGGTCTGTTCTTGAAATCCCATAGAATATTCTAAGGACTACAAGGAGGGGAATAAATCATAGCCATCACTCAGCATCCTAAGCCTAAAGCATTCTACATATAAGATCATAAGATCATTGGGTATACATGGTAGCCAAGGTAATGATCTTCATGTAGATAATGGAAAACACAAAACATCTTTTGGGAATCATTACAGCAATTAAATCACCCAAGGTTGTATCCAAATGTCAAATGGATAAGTACATTAGTAATTTCTGTGGTCACAGAAAGATGTAGCTTCTGCTTTTTTGTTTATGAACTGTTCATCTTAGGGAAAGTCATTTACTTTGAACCAGACTTTCAATACCTTTGGTTTTAGTCATATCAACTCCTCTTTCTCTTTCTTGACAATGAAAGGTTTTGCTGAAGAGAGCACTGAGCTAGGTACATGACTCAGGATGATCTAATCAAATAGTGTCGCATTCAGTGTGCCTTGTGACATTATGCTTAGGGATTTTTAGCACAAGAGAGGCAGGGGAATATCTGTCTGTCTTACAGTCTTTTGGTCTGCAGAACTTTGAGACTATGACTTTGAGAATATGCAGACCTCCTGAGTTCTTTATCCTCTCTCATTTTATCTCTAAAGTTTTTGAACCACCTGAGTCTTATACATCATTTCAACCTGGTCTAAGTTGAATTTCTGACATTCTTATGAGAGAAAAATGTCATAATACTGAGTGAGGGGACACTTCCAGGCTCCTGTCAACCTTTGGTTGTTACCTTATTCTGCTCCTTCATTGCTCCCTCCTTGTCTCCCTTCAAGTCTTGACCCAATGGTCATGCTCTCAGAGATGTCTCCCTAGTCCATTCTTTCTAGACCATTATTCCCTTCACCCTTCTCTTGTCAATATGGATTATGTCTGTGTCACTAAATAATCTTAACATAGCTTTCCTCAAGAAGGATATAAGTAGGGACATTTGACTGCTTTGTGTACTGTGTTTCCCCAGTACATAGAAAAGATAATGGCATAGATATTATAGATTGGTTACATATTATATTATATGTAAAGATGCATCCCTTAATATGATCCATTCTGTAGATAGGTCTTCTTTGATGGAGGGATTCTGCTTGCCTGTCCTAGACAGGTTGCCGTCACCTAGTGTGGTACCTAGAATCTGGGACTTACAAAAGTGTATATTATATCTCATAGATACTAAAATTTCTTTTTTTTTTAAGTTTGGCAACAGGACAACTTTGGGAAGAAAAAAAACAGGTCACCTATTCTTAGCCATTGTTCTGAACTAACTCTCCTTTCTGCCTGCCTTGCTCTTGTTTCTTCTCTACCCTATTCCTAAATTATACCATCATGTCCTTGTGAGCCACCTTGAATCCTTTTTGGAACAAGGTGGGGGATAAGTTAATTAATTCACAGATTAATTCAATTTGTACAGAAACTCAGTGTGGTAGGTATTAGTTCTCTCATTACATAGGAATAGAAACTGAGCCTCAGAGATCTGGAGTCATATTTGCAAGGTCACACAAGCAGCAGATGCTGGTGTCAGGATTAAGAATAAAGACAGCTTGTCTCCAGAGCAGGTATACTCCCATCCCGTTTAAGATCTATTCTGTTTGGGGGATTATTAGACCTGAGGGCCCATGGATATTACATTGGGTAAGGAGATAGAAGTCTGGAGGCCAACTCTAGGACTTTCTGATTTAACACAGTGTGACCTAAGGTAGTGAGTGATTTCTGAATCACATTGTCTTCTCTACTTAATAGAAACAGGACTGTATTTCTCTTAGTACTGTTGGAGTTCCACA
Source organism: Tokudaia tokunoshimensis (assembly GCA_036184795.1). Classification (NCBI taxonomy): domain Eukaryota; kingdom Metazoa; phylum Chordata; class Mammalia; order Rodentia; family Muridae; genus Tokudaia; species Tokudaia tokunoshimensis. The sequence continues at coordinate 71,077,987 of BTHU01000001.1, read as the reverse complement.
AAAGCACATGCACTGAAGGTTGGGCCTGGTCTATAGATCAGAGGTCCATAACAAGAGCTGGATATAGATTCACCAAGCCACTTAAAAGGACAAGTGGTATTAGATATGATCATGGGCCTTATCTGAAATAATTCTAAATATTCTGTGTACCTAGGGCATAGAAAGCCAAGTGTGCCATATGTTTGAATTCTCTTAGCACATCATAGAGAACAGGCTTTGTACATATCTGCAATATCTTCAACATGTCTGTTCTCCTCTATGATACTAAACTATTTAACCCCTGAATTTTACCATATTCTATAATTCAGGAAAGATGGGAAACAAGTCACAATATTCTCACCTTTAAAGTAAGAACTCATCTGACTTTTGGATTCTTTTGTGAATTGGCTGGTATCTTGAGAGAACAAAGATTCTTTTCAGTAGGCTTGGTTTAGGATGGTGTTCTGGATATTTTGTCTCCGTGAAAGCATTTCAGTAAGACTAAGGTCAAAGATGAGCTGTCCTACTATCTCCATTCATTAGTTTACTGAGTCTATAATTGTTCACAGGGGACTACTTTGTGCTAATAACCATCCCTGGCTTAAGGGAAATATTTTCTTTTCCTCAGAATCTAAAGGAGAATAAAATCAGACAGATCAGGCAGATCTAATTTGTTTGCATGACAAGGAAGAGATAGAGATAGAGAGAGAGAGAGAGAGAGAGAGAGAGAGAGAGAGAGAGAGAGAGAGAGAGAGAAAGAGAGAGAGACAGACTAGCACTAGCTAAAGATCCATAACCAAGATGCCCTATTGGGACTTCACAATTAGCCTGGCATCATTCCCAGTCTCCAAAAAACATTTGCCAATGGCTTTGGTCTTTCCAAACACTAACTTGACTGTCTAGAGAAACCTTACCTTTTAAAGGACTCTGCCATGGACTCTCAAACTTGCTATGACTTCAGGATGAGAACTTGTAGTCCCTCTGTGTTTGGTGTTCTGTTATTTGAAAGCTCTGCTTGTCTCCATGCCTGTTTGCTAACAATGATGAAGCCTTCAAATATTTCATTTCTTCTTAGGAATCTGGGAGAGTCTTCACAGAATCATTACTATTTCACATTAACAAGTAAATAAATGTCAGCACATACATACTGTGCATCAATTATTGGTCTAGGTGTGAAAATACCTAAGGTTGCTTTAATCTGATTCCTTATTTTCACAAATAGAAACAGATTCAAAAATGTTGTGGTGAGCTGGAGTCTCCTGGCTTCTACCTTCTGCTCCAAGAGCCACTTTGTCTACTACTTCAGGGCTCAGAGCTGCTCTCCTCATCACTGTGGCTGCTCTGATCAGTGGTCCCACTCTGCTCAGTTCACTCTATTGTTAATTCTTACTTAGCCTGCAGGGGAGGCATTGTGATAACTGCTTTATATCATATCTCTTTAGATCACAAAAGTACCTTTGAGGCCTACTAGAATAACCTAACTGTAATGGAATAGCTTAAGGAAAGCGTTCAGAAGAGCCTAGTGATACCTCCTTGGACTAATGAATATATGTGCCCATCCAGTATTCTACAGCACATTGTTCGCAGACCACAATCAGGGTACTTTTGCCCAACCTCTTGTTGAGTCTTAGAACTACAGGACCAGTTACCATTGAGTAAGTCCCTTCCCTCCTCTGCTGAAGACTTCTGTCTACCGTCACCAAAGCCAAGGCCAACTATTGCAATACTTCAATTGCTTTACTTCAATATTTATTTTTTACTAGAGTGGATAATGTAATTTTAAATCACTTCTTTTCTAGTTGGTCACTACATATGATTGAAATATTTAGAGGGCTTATAGAGAAGCTAAAAGAACCACATAAGTTCAATTTTAGGCATCAGGATTTTTTGATTGATTCTCTCTCTCTCTCTCTCTCTCTCTCTCTCTCTCTCTCTCTCTCTCCTCTCTCTCTCCTTCTCCCTCTCCCTCTCTCCCTCCCTCCCTCCCTCCCCCTCTCTCTGTCTGTCTCTGTCTCTCTGTCTCTGTCTCTCTCTCTCTGTGTGTGTGTGTGTGTGTGTGTGTGTGTATGCAAGTGTGCAGATCAACTTATATATGTATGTATGTCTTAGGGTTTCCATTGCTGTGAAGAGAGACCATGACCTAGGCAACTCTTATAAAAGAAACCATTTAATTGGGGCTGGCTTACAATTTCAGAGGTTTAGTCCATTATCATCATGGCAGGAAGCATGACAGCCTGCAGGCAAACACAGTGCTGGAGAAGATGCTAAGAGATATTAATTTTGATCCAAAGAGCAATCTGTCTTCCAGAATCAAGATCTGGGTCACAGATTTGCCCTCCATTTCTAGATTGTAGTTCATTCCAGATATAGTCAGGTTGATAACTGAGAATAGCCATCAGAATGTTTGAAAGTTGCATGTGTACACATTTGAAGCAGCAGATAATCTTCATAGTCCTCAGATGCCAAACATTTTGTTTAATGAGCCAAGGTTTGTCAATGATCTGTAACTCACCAAGTAGGCTAGGTTGGCTAACTAATTAGCTCTAGATTCTTCTGTAACTGCATCTTCAACACTAGGATTATAAGCAAGTGCTATATAGGTGTTCAGATTTACAGGATATGAGATTGAAGGTGGAGGTTAGAGATGAACATCAGATATCTTTCTCAGTTGTTTCTCTACCTTATTTGAGACAAAGTTTCTCTGGAATCTGAAGCTCACCATGTTCACTAGGCTGGCTGACCAACAAGTTCCCAGCGTCTACTTATCTCTGCTCCCCAGTGCTTTCAGTAGAGATGCACTTGTCACGCCTAGCTTTATCATTTTGTTGTTGTCATAATGGGGTTCCAAAGTTAGGACCTCAAGATTTCAAGACAAGCACTTTATAGACTGAACTGTCTCCCCAGCCCCAAAATATTGGTGTTTTTTTTCTTTTATTTTTCAAAATTCTTATTCTTTGGGAATGTCATACAGTGTATGTTTATCATATTATTTCCTATTGTTAGACCTCCCAGGACCTCATGCCTTTCCCTACCCACTCAACTTTATGCTCTTTCTCTCTTTTAAAAAACAAACACAAAAGCTGTTAAAAGGAATGGAGTCAGATTTGTGTCTTCCAGATATTCCCAGGAAGAGGGTACAGACAAATATAAACTGTGACAGTATGCACAAGAGAGCATGTGCATTCAAGCTCAAGCCAGAGGACAATCCCAGCACAGAAAAGGAAGAGGAGAAATTATCTTAACTAGGACTGTCAGTGCTGTGAGTAAGCATCAGGACCAAAGCAACTTGGGAAGGAAATTGTTTGCTTGCTTGCTTGTCTTATACTTCCACATCATAGTCCATTATTGAAGGACAGAAACTCAAACAGGGCGGAAACCTGGAAGCAGAAGCTGATGCAGAGGCTACTGAGGGGTTTTGCTTACTGACTTGCTCTTCATGGTTTGCTCAGCCTGCCTTTTTTCTTTCTTTTTGTATCTTATTTTTTTTAATAGAACCAGAACCATCATTTCACAATGGGCTGGGCTTTCCCACATCAATCACCAGTTAAGAAAATGCTTTCTGGGCTGGAGAGATGGCTCAGTGGTTAAGAGCACTGACAGCTCTTCTGAAGGTCCTGAGTTCAATTCCCAGCATCCACATGGTGACTCACAACCATCCATAATGAGATCTGACTCCCTCTTCTGGAGGGTTTGAAGACAGCTACAGTGTACTTACTTATAATAAATAAATAAATCTTGAAAAAAAAGAAAAAGAAAAAAAGAAAATGCTTGCCTATAGCCTGATCTTACAGAGGCATTTTTTTTAAACTGGAGGCTTTCTACTCTCTGATGACTCTAGCTTGTGTCAAGTTGAAATAAAACTAGACAGTACAGAAGTGGACACAAAGTCATACCCCTAGCAAAGCAGCTATTTACAAGTGATAGCTGTTGGGAGAGGGAAAATTAATCTATTTTCAATGAAATGACATAGGGTAGGTACATTGTATCATCCCCCCCACCCCCTCTGCCTGCCTTCCTCTTCCTTCCTCCAATCTCAGGTATACCCATTAACCCCTTCTCAAATCGATATTTTATTTTTTATTTTATTGATATGTATTTATGCATATATTTGCATATATATGTATACACAAGTATAAAAACACAACTTTCTGAGACTCTTTTGTAGTTTGTGGGTACATGATTTCAGGCCTGACCACTTTGCCATGGAAGTTTATCCTTAAGAGAGGCTAATTTTCTCTCTTGGCAGTCATTAGTTGTCTGTAGTCTTTTGTGTAGGGGTGGGAAGTCATGGATTTCCCCCTCCTGCATTAGCGTGTCTATTGATATTGTTATTGTTTGGGTCTTGTTCAGGCAGCCATTTCTCAGAGATACAGCTGCACAGCAGTCTTCCTAGTTTTCTGGGTCTTAGCATCTTACAGCCTCTTCTATCATGTTCCCTGACTTTTGGTTGCAGGCATTGTGTTAAAGATGTATCTCCTTATGGGAGAGATACATATTCACTCAGCTCCTTATTTTTAAAATTATGAAGGATAATACTTTCCCTGCTTATTACATAGTAAACACAAAAATCAGACTGGGTAAATTACCTTTTAATTTTTAAAAATACAGTGTTCTACTACTAATCTTAAGCGAATGTTGACTCTCACCAGACAAGTGTTTTGTTTGGTAAAGAAAGGCAGAGTCTAATATTTTAAACTGAACGTTGAGCTTCAAAATGTTGCCAGTTGTCACTTTGATAACAAATTAGGGCCGCAAATGAAAGATAAATGGAAAACATTTACAAGCTACATGATCTGGAAAATGGGAAGAGAGCCGACTCTCACAGAGAGTCGGAAAAACAATCGAGTGCATAATTAGGAATCGAAAGTGGTGCCTTAACATTCTCAGCACACTGTGGGGACAGGGATGCTGCTGGGCTCACTGGAAGCTTCTGGCTCTTAAACAGCCACAGCGGACAGATGTGCAGGGCAAGGGTCAGCCTTCGAAGAGGGGCAGCAGAGCTACTGAATAGGAAAGATGCAAATGACAACAAAATTATTCAGTGCTTTGCACTTCGGATTCAGAGTCACAGATTCCAGATGCAGGATCAAACCGAGGATGGCAGAATGGACAAGCTGGGAATGAAAAAAAAAAAAAGAAAGACTAATGCTTCAGTCACGACTGACAAAGCAAATCCCACAAGAAATCCAGGGCACTGCTCCCATTGGGTGTATTAGCAGACTCATTCCTGGCGTTCTTGATGGCTCTTTCTCCTAAGATGCCTTCCCTGTCGCACCCAGCTAATAGGCCAGGGGACGTGAGTTTAGTAATTGACAAAATATGTATGGGCTCACACAGATTGTGTACAGATGGCTCCCAATTTGACTTACTTTTAAAATTCAATTATGGCGGTATGACAGTGATACACAGGGAGCAAAATTTTGCTTCAGGTTTGGAATTTTGATCTTTTCTGGGGTAGTGGCTTGAGATAGGATTTGTTCTTGTGGTGCTGGGAAGTCTCAGTGAGCTGCTCCTCCCATCCTCTCAAAGAACCAATACTCTGCAGCTTGATCTTAATTTAGGATGCTCAGGGGGCTATCTGTATTACCAGCATTGTTGGATGATGATATTTACGTCTTAAAATGGGTTTCTCAGGATGCAACCCCAGGGTAAATCAAGCATACACACTGCTCCAAGTGTTTTGCTCATTTCTAGTGATGACTCTAATGCTTCCTTCTGCTCTCTTGATATGGGTTTAAAGTTCAAAAGGGAAATAATATAAGTATTGGGTAAAAGTATCATTCTGTTGTGAGATGATCTTAGTTTCATCCTTATTTCATTATCTACACAACCTTGAGCAGGTATAATCCTCTGGTCTTAATGTTTTAATTTGTAAATTGGAGACAACTATTGGCTCTTCTTAATTGAGTTGAGGTGAATTGATTCAAGTAACTTAGAATGGTTCCTACAAACTTTTGATGATAGTGCTAGGAATTGAACCCCAGACTTTGAACATACCAGGTGAAGCACTCTGTCTGTTGAGCCACAGTCCAGTCCCATGCCTAAGGTTTTTAGACCAATGAGTATGTTTGCCATTACTGCCCACATGTGAAACATCTGGTGGAGATGAAACGTTGGTTTCAGTTTGGTCATATTTTGCTATGTGTCTGTTTCACCAACAGAACACATAAAACTCCCAGATGGATCCCATAAAAAGCAGAAATGGGTGGGGATTAAGAGAGGTTGGGGAAGTCACTTGAAGATATTCAATAAAAACTGACACTTGACAAAGAAAATAAGAATAAGTGATGCTTAGCTGTCAATTAGGGAATCATTGTAGAAAGAATAACACACACACACACACACACACACACACAGAGAGAGAGAGAGAGAGAGAGAGAGAATTTCACACACATGTTGTGTGAATATACATAAATAAAGAGATAGAAAAAAAACATAGGAATGGAAAACTTAGCTATGACACTAGATTGCTTGCACTTGTGCTTTCAGTCAGGATAGGCACCTAACTTCTCTGGGATTAATGCTTGAATAAGATAGGAAGCTAATGTATATTTAATTCGTAAGATTTTGTGAGAAGTGAGAGAAATGACCGTGTAAAGCTTTAGAATATTGACAATTACTGATGTGATGATGGGTCTCACTCCTGACCTTGAAATAAACTAATGTTCATGGTGGCACTGTTCAGGTAAAGAGTCAACAACCTCGGAAACCCGCCTACAGTGAGTAGCATTAAAGGATAGAAAGCAATTTGCTTGGAGCTGGACTATAAACGTGCAACAGAGCAGGCATTCTCTCTCCAATCTTTCTGGTTCCCAAGGCCTGTGAACCACTGTCTCCCACATCAATTGTCAAGCATGAATCCCATTTATCCCATCACACAGCAAGTCACTTTCCTTGAAACAGAATTTGTGCGTATTAAAGGAGTGTAACATTTTACAGAAGTCCGCATTGTTGTCGTTGAATTTATGACAACTGTGGCTCATTATATTGGAGACATGCTATGAATATCTCATCAACAGAGCATTGTCATGGTTAGGTTTTTGATTGTCTTTCCTGTGTGGTGTTGTGTCTTGAATTTTATGCCTGTGATGCTCAAATATCAAAGGGATTAAGAGTCACCTGGAGGTCTTGGCACTTTGTGTCCAACTGATTGACAATTTGTGGGAATAGCCCAGGAGCCTGCATGTATAATTAGCTTGCAGGAAAGGTGAAGGGGTTTGTTTGGGCAAACTTTAATTAGAATAGCAGGATGGTACAGGATTATTCCTTTAATGCTGTTACAAGAAATTTACAAGATTTGTTGAAGCTCATTTTAATGAGAAAAAACTGAGGCAAGATGAGGTTATAAATGTTCAACATACAGGGAGCAAGGGACAGAACACAAATCCAAACTTCTACCCACCTGAGTCTAGCGTCCCTTCATATCCCCCTCAGATGTATACATTGTAGGGAACACATAATCAGAGCTTACCCACTTTAAATGATTTGTATCTGTTTCAGAACCTACATAGTTTATATTAGCCAAGTGTGTATATGTATTTAAAAAGTTAAATGGTTACCAAAATACAATAAATTTGTATCATTGCTTTGCATGAAACCAACTTAATACTAAGGCAAAGAAATAAAAAAAGCATTACATTCTCAAAACAGACAAAATGGTAAGGGCCAGGATGCCAAGGGCATTATTAAATACTCTTGTCTTTTAATGCTTGCAACTTTTCTGGTGGGGAATGCAGTTTTATGTCAGCACACAAAATGTGGGCTAGGGATATATGTCAGTGGATATATGCCTGCCATATACAAGGCTGTGAATTTAATCTCCATCATCATCATAATCATCATCAACAACAATAACAACAACAACAAATACACACAGAGTACAATATGAGTCCATATACTGACAACAATTTTGTTCCTAGAAAGAAAAGCGAACAAAATATATGCTTGTATGTTTGTACAAAGGGACATAAAATATGACAAAAATCATCCATATATGAGAAAGATAAGTGTTTATTATAGTGATGTTTCTAAAAAATAATACAAATTACAATTAAATAACAGAATTCAATGTCCATCAAAAGAAAATTAGTTAAAATATTATGTTCCAGTATAATAAACTGTTCTAGAATTATTTAGAAAAATAAATCAAATTAATAGAAATAACAAATAATTATAGCCTATTTTTATGAGGGATAACAAGCATATTACTGAAATCTGGTGAAACTCTTGTGTGGTGATTATTTGTGTAAGCTGTACATATGGGAAGGAAAGATTGGTTCATTTTCATGACTCATCACTATATAGACTTTCAGTTTCTCTATTACATAATTTCAGTCAAGAGGTAACCAAATGGATGTATATTTTCATGACTAGTCATCATTATGAGAGTATTACCATTGTAGAATAAAACATCTGCTGTTAGAAATACTGCAGATGTGTTCAGAGTTCTATTGCTAGCAAGAGGCATACATCCCTCTCTCTGTCTGAGCAGTTTGGGAAAAGGCAGAGTGGGCTACAAGGCTGCCCTGGATTTTATTAGAATGTGAAAGGAGGAGACCCCTAATAATCAAGGGAAAATTTAGGGAAGCCACAATTACACAGGAATGGATAAGAAATTAGAAGACAATGCACAAGACAGACCATTCAGGAGCCAAAGCAACACCATCCAGTATTTGGACAAGATTATTTCTGATATTAGTTCTTTCTACACCACTTCTGAATTCTCCCACCCTCTAAACTCCTGAATTCTATGACACATGATGCCATTCTTAAAAGAGATTGTGCACCAGGAGCATCAGTTTGCTTTGGCAACTCCTTGTACAAAAGAACACCCTGGGAAAAAAATGAGGATAGAAAGGGCAACTAGGCACGTCAGAAGGGCTGTGGAGCAGCTTGGTTTCTCGAGTTTCTTTCAGCTTCACCTTTCTGACAGCTCAGCATCAGTTCCTTCCAAAAGACTCCTTCCTTCTTTAATCTCAGAATGGCCAAAAAACAAAACAAAACAAAACAAAACACCATATGATAGCTCCTGTGAATATCTATATCTTTCACTAATTGAACTTTAAAAGTCGCTATTCTATATTGTCTCATTGTCCACATGTCTATATTATTTTGGTAGCAATAGCAATAGAAGTATTCCTTAGTGCCTTAGAACTGTTTGGAGACTTACTCAAAGACTACTAGCCATACCAGACTCAACAGCACTCACATCCCTAATCTCTGATGGTTTAGTATTTGTATTTGGACAGTGCACATTTTAGTTTAATCATCTCTAAGTTTCTCAAATACTCAATGTAGTTAAATGCTCTATAAAGTTTGCATTGTGACAATTCAGTTCACAAATATTTTTAGAAAGGATTTTTGGATTTAGGGTTGGTTTGTTTGTCCATGGATGCAGAGACCTTGGACAGGAAGGTTGACAGAATTCTATTCAGTGAGTTTTACTACAGGTATTTGTATGGAGAGAAAGTAAGCAACAAAGCATTGCAGGAAAAAAAGAGGTGTGCCTCTGCTCTTCTCGGAGCACACAGATGACCAGCATGTGGTAATGGAGTGCTGTGCCTACCAGGGTAGGCCTGCCTAGATCTATGAGCTGTGGTGGAGAGCGAAGGTTGGATGAGTTGCTTCTGGACCCAGGAGCACAGGGTGTTGGGTGTGAATGGATACAGCTCTGGAGGATCCTCCTCTTGGCACAGGGTGGCTGTGTGGAACAAGAGTATATAGGGACTGCTTGTTGCAGCCTGGCTTTTAAAAGCAGCCCCAAGAGAGGAACTCACCCAGAGGAAAATATTTCGATAGCATTAGAAATGACTTGGCTTGGGAACAACCTAATTTATGTAACCTAGCTGTTTTGTGAAAAATAAAGAAATAGCCATCAACTGAGATTTGTTAGCTGTGATTCACTAGGACCTGAAAAAATTGTACCCAGACTTTGTGGCTGACTTTTCTAATTTATGAGGCATCGTGTAGCTGACCCCAAGACAGAAAGGGTACTTTCAAAACAATACCTTTTAAAAAATACTGACAAGACTTTTAAAGAGGCACTTCAGAGATCATCACGGTGTTTACATTTACTAAAGAAGCTACCTTCAAGGTGTGGTTCTCCTGCAGCCTTTGATGAACAAAGTTGTTTGCAATGTATTAAAAAAAAAAAGTGGTACCTGCTGTAAATGTGGAACAACCTGTATGTGCTGTTAACAGGCCTTCCACAACATGTCAAGACAGACAATGCTCCTGCCTGTACCTCTTGCACATTTAAAAAATATTTGTGTCCAACTTTAATTCATAACACGGGCATTTCCTACAGCCCAAGGGGACATGCTAGTGTAAAAAAATCTCACAGATGACTCAAACACAAACAGTGGGGGAGAATTCTCTCTTCCCACCAATTCACTCAACAAGTCCTGATTTAAACTAAAACTGTGAAACTGCACAGAAGATGATTGGCACCAAAGGACAGGGAAATAAAACCTTAGGTGACAATGGGGAAAATGTCATGACTGAAAACTGGCTTGGCCCAATCCTCGTGTCATATGGCTGCAAAGGTATGCTTGTATCTTCTCTGAAGGCACAATATGGCCACTTTGTGTCTAGTGAAGAGCCTGGGATTACAAAGCAACCCAGTGGCTATATTTATGAGGTGCCTGCCTGGTGATTTTATTCACGCAGATAAGTCTTATCAGGGGAAAGCCTACTGGACTAATGTCCTCAGGGCACTGCCTTTTCGTTCAGTAGCTTGGTCACATTCCTTCATACCTGTTTATATCAATGACTACCTCTGTTTTGGGGGTTACTCCTTTAACCACCTGGAGTCCCAGTGAACCCTGTTCAACTATTCAAGATGGCGTACAGCCCTGCAATTTGGACAGGATTTAATATGACAAATGGAATACTGACTGATATGTGTGGTTATTGTCACATGTCCTTAGAATGAGAGTACATATAATTTGAGTCAGTTGGGGTACTTGGACCTAAAGTAATGGTAGCAAGGAGTGGTCCAATTATATTCATATACCCAAGAAATGAAAAAGGCTTATGATCAGACTCTCACCTCCTAATATTGCAAAAGCAATCCTCAGTGAGCTTCAAGACTCTAACCTCTTTGGTTTTGTTGGGCAGAGCTGGTGTTGTAATCTTTGTCATCCTTACAGTCTGATGTCCAGTGTTGGAGTGAGCCTTCCCTTATCTAAGCATGAAGAAATATCCTGAACATCTAAGAAGTAAGAACAAGGGAGGTATTGGGAGGGTAGGAAGCCACTTCTTTGTGAAGTCCTGAGTGAAATCTTTTGCAGACTTGGCCTTGATGACCATGTTGAGGACTGTAAGACACACAGGAAACTGGGAAAACCATATAGTTAGGCTCAAGAGAAATGCCAAAGCTTTCCTCAGGAGTCTGAACATGAGTGTGTATGAAAAACTGGTCAGTATGTGCAAAAATTAGTAACTACAACTTCCTTTTTGTAGGCAACAGAGACCTCCTACTGACAAGGAAATCCTTCCCACTCTTCTATGCTTAATAAACATGCTGAGGTTTCTGGTTGCCTTGGGGTAGAAGACTCTCACCTGGTCCAGGCTTTTCTGTGTGTTTGTCCTTTGTTCATTCCTTCATTATTCCTAACCAGGGTTCCTGGGCCTAAGCCTTGCAGGATGCTACAGGTTCTCATTTTCCCAGGTAAGCACACAGTCCATAATTGAAATTTAAATGGCTGAATTATATTCCATAGACTTGTATAGAATAATTATTTATGTGTCAGACATTTAAAATACAGCACATAGTATGGTTTATGGCTCCCTTTTATAATGTATTAAAAAAAATCACTCCATAAAAATTTCCTTTGGAGACAAATTGTTTTTTGTCTGTCTAAAAGGCCAAATATCCACGCACATGCAGTATATAGGTATTAGCTTTATCATAATTCACTGGTATTGGGTATTATTGTTTTTAAACAAAGTTTATCCTGATTTGCAGAAATAGCTGAAATTGGCTACAGTATGAGCCTTTTTAGGTTTTCAGGTTGAAAGATCTAATGAACCCTTCTTTCTGTATTAATGACAACATTATAAGGGTTTGCTGGCCTGGGAGCCTCTCAGGCCTAAGACACCCCCCAAACCACTAGACTCACAGTGGTTCTGAACCTGTGGGTCACAACCCCTTGGGGAGCCAAACACCCTTCCACAGGGGTCACTTAAGGGAAAGCATATATATTTACATTATAATTTATAATAGTAGCAAAATTACAGCTATGAAGTACTAACAAGAATAATTTTATGGTTGGGGGTCATCACAACATGGGGAACTGTATTAAAGAGTCACAGCATTAGGAAGGGTGAAAACCACTGCTCTAGAAGGATGTTTTTATTCATATTCATTCTCTGTTTCCTTCACATAATAGACATTTCCCCCCAAGCTGTTGTGGGATTAATATTCACAGATCACTTACACTGATGTCTTGTCCAAAACCATCAGTCAATCTGCACTGGATGCTAAGTTTATTTGTGTTATGCTAATAGTATAGGAAAGGTAAACAGTGGCATTACATGGATAGAAGCAAACAGTTGTCATTTCTGTTAGTTCTGATGATAATTTATTATTCAAATCATTTGACTAACAAATGTTTTCTGTAATTTAGTTATGCATATCATGATTTGATTATTTCTACAGTTGCATAGCCACTCAGTGTTGTGTAAGTTGGAGTAGAGGCTTTATCTCTCCATCCCCATGTCTCAGTATCAGATATGAGAACAAATGTCTTTGTAAGACTTCTGTGAGGTTCTGCAAAAGCATGGCATAATAAAATTAAGAAAATGTAATCCTCTCAGAAGGTTACATAAGAATTATGGTTGGAAGGACGACCTCCTTTGGCCAAAAACTAGCATCGTTAACTGATTTGTAGTAAGCTTCTAGGCTTTAGGAGAGGACAATAGACGAACTCTGGTGAGCTAGGAAAACCCTTGCTGCTGGAAAGAGAAGAAGGTGTTTGGGTTGAGAAGGGCGAGGATGGGGAAAGTTTTGAAGAGACAGACTATATGTCCCTGTGACATCCCAAATCTCTCCCATAAGTTCCTCAGCATACACAGACTAAGTCAGCCCATAGTGAAGGACTCAGCTGGGTATGGAGTGGTAGAGAGATGGGCTTTAAGACAAATGGTAGCTTCTCTGAACCTTTTGAGGGATTATGGCATCCATTCCTCTGTTGAAGGACATCTGGGTTCTTTCCAGCTTCTGGCTATTATAAACAGGGCTGCTATGAGCATAGTAGAGCATGTGTCCTTATTACATGCTAGAAAATCCTCTGGGTATATGCCCGGGAGTGGTATAGCAGGGTCCTCAGGTAGTATTATGCCAAGTTTTCTGAGGAACCGCCAGACTGATTTCCAGAGTAGTATATTTACACTATGGAATACTACTCAGCTATTAAAAACAATGAATTCATGAAATTTTTAGGCAAGTGAGTGGAACTGGAGGATGTTATCCTGTGTGAGGTGACCCAATCACAAAAGAACACACATGGCATACACTCACTGATAAGCAGATATTAGTCCAGAAGCTCAGAATACCCTTGAAACAATTCACATATCAAATGATGCCCAAAAAGAAGGAAGGAGAGGCCCCTGGCCCTGGAAAGGCTCAATGCAGCAGTGTAGGGGAATACCAGACAGGGAAATGGGAAAGGGTTGATTGGAGAACAGGGGGAGGGAAGAGAGTTTATGGGACTTTCAGGGAGGGGGGATCCAAGAAATCAATTGAAATGTAAATAAAGGATATACCACTGCTGGTGGGGTTGCAAGCTGGTACAACCACTCTGGAAATCAGTCTGGTGGTTCTTCAGAAAACTGGGCATGACACTCCCACAGGATCCTGCTATATCACTCCTGGGCATATACCCAGAGGCTTTACCTGCATGCAATAAGAACACATGCTCCACTATGTTCATAGCAGCCTTATTTATAATAGCCAGAAGCTGGAAAGAACCCAGATGTCCCTCAACGGAGGAATGGATTCAGAAGATGTGGTATATTTACACAATGGAATACTACTCTGCAATTAAAAACAATGAATTCACGAAATTCCTAGGCAAATGGTCAGAACTTGAAAATATCATCCTTAATGAGGTAACCCAATCACAAAAGAACACACATGGTATGCAGTCACTGATAAGGGGATATTAACCCAGAATCTCGGAATACCCTAGACACAATTCGCATATCAATAGATTTCCAAGAAGATGGAAGGAGAGACCCCTGGTCCTGGAAAGACTGGATGTAGGGGAATGCCAGGACAGAGAAGTGAGAGGGGGTAGAATGGGGAAAAGAGGGAGGGAAGAGGGCTTATGGGACTTTCGGGGAGGGAGGAAACAGGAAAGGGGAAATGATTTGGAATGTAAATAAAAAAACTTAGAAAATAAATAAAAAAAAATAAAGGAAACCCTAGTACATGTCACAGCAGAGATGAACTCCAAGGACATTATGCTCAGTGAAATAAACAAACCATTCACAATTAAAAAAAAGAATATATCTAATAAAAATAAGAGGGATTATGGCATAGAAGGATGACACAGATGAGTTGGGTTTGAAAGCTTCTGTTATTCCAAATCCACCGAATCAGTGGTGAAGGTACAGAAGACTTAAAATAAATAATTACCCTGTTGTAAAGCCAAGGGCCGTGCTGGATGCATAAGAATAAGTTATGCAGAAAATTACAACCCTGTTTTCAGCAACACTTGCTCTCCTATTTTACAAGAATGTGTGCATTTTCAAGTGAGTTACTGCATCTCACCTTGTCTAATATTTACAACATTCTTGGGTGTATTGGGGCGAATACTTTTCTTAACCAATTGCTTCCCATTTTATTTTAGTTCTGTTCTATTGCACATAAGGTTTTTTAACTGTATCAAGTAGGATATATCAATCTTGCTTTTCTTTATGATTTTATTTCCTTCTGTTGCTTCAAGTCTTAGGAAGTCATGACTTCTGGGGAAAAGTTTGAAAAGTGTCTTCTCCATCGTTTCATGGTTTTATTTCTTAATTATTATTGATGTTATTTATCTAGACTCTCACATTTATAGCTCTGAGTGACCAAGAACTTAGGGTTATCTGTCTACATGTGGTCCCTTGATGCTGGGATTATAGGCATGATCTACTGTGTATGGTTTTTTAGTTATTTTTTTTTAAATTTCCTTTTGCTTAACTCATAAAAGCTAATATATTTGGAAAAAGATATATTTTGTGAACTTCTAAAAATTTTTATATTGGTGCCTTGATTTATATGTTATAGGTGTGTGTGTATGTGTGTGTGTACTATTTTGGCCTTACTCAACTTTTTACCTATACCCATTTTACAAAAAATAAAGTACCAGTATTTCCATGCTTCTTACCTCCTACCAGCTTTTTGTTTATTTTCTATATTTTTTATTTACATTTCCAATAATTTCCCCTTTCCTGGTTCCCCCCTCCCCGAAAGTCCCATAAGCCCTCTTCCCCGCCCCCCCATTCCCCAGTCAACCCCCTCCCACTTCTCTGTCCTGGTATTCCCCTACACTGCTACATCCAGTCTTTCCAGGACCAGGGGTCTCTCCTTCCTTCTTCTTGGAAATCAACTGATATGTGAATTGTGTCTAGGGTATTCTGAGATTCTGGGTTAATATCACCTTATCAGTGACTGCATACCATATGTGTTCTTTTGTGATTGGGTTACCTCACTAAGGATGATATTTTCCAGTTCTGACAATTTACCTAAGAATTTCATGAATTCATTGTTTTTAACTGCAGAGTAGTATTCCATTGTGTAAATATACCACATCTTCTGTATCTATTCCTCCGTTGAGGGTCATCTGGGTTCTTTCCAGCTTCTGGCTATTATAAATAAGGCTGCTATGAACATAAAAAATTATCATTTTGTGTAGTGTTCTGCCTGTATGTGTGTCTTCAGGCCAATAGAGGGCACCAGATCACATTATAGATGTTTTTGAGCCACCATATGTTTGCTGGGAATTGAACTCAGAACCTCTGGAAGAATATCCAGTGATCTTAACCTCTGAGTCATCTCTCTAGCACCCTTATGAGCTATCTTTAATGTACTTGTCAGTTTATCCTTACAATAGCCCTACTTCAGAGTTATGATCAATATCTACACTTTAGATATAAGGATGCAAAAGCATGAACAGTTAAATCAATAACCAATTTCCAGTTCTGGGAGAGGACAGTGCACAGAGTTTATCCCTTGTTAGTCTGACCTCAGATCTACTTCCCAGGTGTCGTCAAGTACAGAGTCATTGTTAACATAAAGTTTCTGAACATTTGAAAAGGCTGTC
Source organism: Tokudaia tokunoshimensis (assembly GCA_036184795.1). Classification (NCBI taxonomy): domain Eukaryota; kingdom Metazoa; phylum Chordata; class Mammalia; order Rodentia; family Muridae; genus Tokudaia; species Tokudaia tokunoshimensis. The sequence continues at coordinate 71,061,698 of BTHU01000001.1, read as the reverse complement.
TAATGATAGAGACAATATTTCCTACAGCAGTCCCTTTCTGGCCTCCAAACTGGACAGTCAAAATGGCATAGATGTTAACATATAGGCAACCACTTAATTTCACTCCAAGTTTGGAGGTACACATATAAAGTCAGCTATGAGGCAAGGCTGAGCAATATACTCTGCAAAGTTGGACTAGAGAGTGCAAATGTGCTTCTCTGTGCTGTTTTCACTGGGGGGTTTATGTGCCTGCTAAAAACCTAAATGGCTATGTGATAAATTGACCATGAGATAAAGCAATTTTCAAGGGAATAGGGAGAGGAGGAACAAAGATGATTAAGAAAATGGGACTAACTGGGTGAGACAAAATTAAAGGAGTTAACTGCGTGTGGCTGAACTTGGCAGAGGCAGAAGAATCAGAACACCAACACTTACATACTTAGGGCCAGTCAGATGAAGGTTAATTTCAAGGCATGAGAGGTCAGCTTTGTTTTGTATGATCCAGTAATTATTTGACATAAAGAACAAAAAAGGCAAGAAGAAAAATTACTGAGTAGATGAAGTTCACAGATTATTTACATTTACCCTAGTCATATAACACAAAGCAAAAGTTGCTAAGGATGGGTTGGAAGGCACAGTAACTGTTGCCCTCTGGGTGGCCACTTGGATGTGCTGTGTCATGGTTAAGGGGGCCTACTTCTTTTACAGGGGGATGCAAAGGACTCTTTTTTTCTCCTCCCCCACTATGTACCCAATGGTTTCTTCCTTTAGTCACAGTCTTCCATCAGTTTCTTGAACAAACCTAGATAGTCCTCTCTCTCTCTCTCTCTCTCTCTCTCTCTCTCTCTCTCTCTCTCTCTCTCTCTCTGTGTGTGTGTGTGTGTGTGTGTGTGTGTGTATGTGTATGTGTTTTATAACTTAGTAATTCCCTTCCCTTAGAATAACATCCATGAGTATCATCATCATCATCATCAGGATCACTCCAGGTCCTTACTGAATTCCTTTTACTCATTTGTTTCCCATAACTCCATATGATGATTTTTGTTGGTGTTCACTTCATTTCTCTTCATTTGTTTATTTTTTTCCCTTTCCCAGCCTCAGTTTTAAGGTGACTTTCAGAAGGTGGATTTCTCTTTTAAACTATTTCATACTCATCTCATTTTCATTGCATATAGATTCCTATTTGATTGATCCTGGCTTCTCATTCAGGTTTTAAACTCAACAGGTAAAGTTCTGCTTAGTGATGTTCCCAGCACATGATTATGATGATGCATAATGATTTGTTGAATGAATAAAGATTAACAAACAGAAGAATAGGTAAAAGCTACTTGGTTAGATGGGTCCTACATATTTGAAAGAATCCTATGCTGTGGATAGCTTCCACACATGCCGGGAAGACTGGTCCTGGTTATAGCCTTTGGGAAGAAGAAGGTGGTACATGTGTGTTTGAAACTGTCAAAGATTAAATTATTTAATAAACAAATAAAAAAATAAAATTAAACACATACAGGAATAGAGACCAAGAGAAATGTTTTCAAAGAGAAATGTGTGTCAGAGATTTCGTGAAATGTTTTATCTCAAAACTCTGCCACATTTGAGAAAATTGATGAGTAAATGTCCCTTAATAGGGGGCCAAGGGGCTGCAGAGATTTGCATAATTATTTCAAATATCTAAAGAATTCTGTTGAGTAAATAAGTGATCATCTCTTCTGGAGCATTTAATCTGCTTAACTGAATTAGCATTTCTCCAATGCTTCTAAAAACAAAAATGAGGCCTAAAAGAAAAAAACAAGTTCATAGAAAAGTGAAAAGTTAGACAGGGAGGAAAATGAAATTGAAGAATAACCTGGGTGTAGGACAGGTTGATAGCCAATCTTTTTTTTTTTAAAGGAATAGTTTTGAGTGGTCAACACTAAATAAAGTAGAATTTCATCAAAATGTAAATCCAGAGGCTGGGTGTGGTAGTGCACACCTTTTAAATCCAGCAACCTGGAGAGAGGCAGAAGTGTTTGGATCTCTGTTTCTTCCAGTCTAGCCTCATCTACAAAGTAAATTCCAGAGCTGAGAGGACTTCTATAGAGACCAGTCTTAGAAAAACAAACAAACAAATAAACAAACCAGGTGCAAGTCAGGTTTAGGAATAGAGCAGAGAGTGAGAGAAAGAAAAATCAAATTACACTAATATTTATTCATAAGCAACAGTGAACTAGTATAAAGCAAAAAGAGATCACATTCATTCACACACACACACTCTCATCTCTGGTCTGGTAAGTGCTGTAGCCTAGTTCTGATGGAACTGCAGACCAGGCCTGCAGTGTTTCTTTACTGTGCTTTGGATCCCCACTGGAGCCTCGGTCCAGAGTTGGGGTGCATGGAATCGGTAGGCTGGCTCTGGAAATGAGTCCATCTCAACAGGAAGAGTCTCTGTTGGAGCTCTTGGGAATGAGCCCAAACCTTAGCTCTCAGACCAGGGTTTTTAAGTCTCTTTCTGCTCAGGCCTGAAACACCATCTTATCTGACACTAGGCTTATCAATCTCCACACACTGTAGTCTTGGTTTTCATGGTATCTTTTTAGTCAACTAAAACTGTAGAGTTCACCTAGTCAGGGTTTTTTCCTTATCACATTTCACACTCATACACTCTGGGCTGGGTTACATTTGTAATTTCTTTTATATTGCTTATATTTATTCCTTACACCAGGTTAATTTACAAAGAAAGTTTTCTAGAATCTTACAGCAATTGATTACCTGGGGAGCCTCAGAAACAACCTGAGAATGTTTAAGAATCAGAAGTTAGTTCAGTAGGAAGATGCTGTACATAAAAGAATATCAGTTACGAGGAGGTACCTAACCACTCCTGAATCTTATACAACAGTTACATGTATGTATGGAGCAGTGATTATTTGACCTCATGTTCAAGCTTCAGTCTCCCTTTCAATGATCAACTACAACAAACCTTTTTTCTAATGACAGGCAAACCATTATCCCTAGAAATTGAGTAGATTCTTACTACCTCCCACCATTTCTCTTCCTTATTGTTCTCAAATATTCTTAACCCTTAGATCAACCTAAAGGTCCCTTCTCCAATATTTTCCAGATCTCTCTATCTCAAGACACATCCTGAGCCTTTTCAGGAATCTTGTCCTTACAATTATGTTCTGATAACCTCACCTCTGCAACTAAATTCGGTAATGCCACATGCAAAATGACTTAGCAACAGTGAGGCTTAATCTTGATAGGGAGCACGATGGCCTTTAGAATCACCATGGAAACAAGCCACTTGACATATTTGTGGGAGTATGTCTATATTAGATTATTTGGAGTAGGAAGACCCACCCTAAATGTGGGTGGTGCCTTTCTCTGGACTGGAATCCTGGACTGAACTTGAAAAACAATAACATCTTCTAGGCTGTGGCCCCATCTCTTTCCTTGCTGGAAATGCCATGAGACCAGCTGCTTTAAGCTCCTTGCTGTCTTGACTTCCTCACCACCACGGATTTGAATTGTGAACCAAATAAAACCTTGCTTCCTTGATTAGTGTTTGGCAGGTATTTTGTCCCAAGGACAGGTAAAGTAACTAATAGAGATACACAGATTACTTATCTCCAACATCGGTCTCTGACTCAGGCTGTGTGTATCTTTTTCTCTCTACACCTAGGAGACTATTGTACAAAAAATCAAATTGGTGAACAAACACCCCTGAAGTTAAGCTGAATTTACAAATCAGGGTAACTCAGTACATTGAAACTATGATATCAGACTTTATCAATTTTCTTACACATTCCAAAAATGTGTTGAGATATGGTAAACGTCAAATGGTCTTTTTAAGAACAAAACAGAATCACACTCTTAAAACAGGAAACATCAGTGTACTGTACAACGAGCCTTTATATTAGTGTGGATAATTAAACAGATTCTGATTGTTTTGGTAGCTAACAGGATACATGGTATGTTAGCTAATCCTTTACAACCTAGTAAAATATAGGAGAACAGTTCTTTATAATTTTCCTCATATAAAGTGTAATGGAAACTTATCTTTCAAAATGTATATAGGAAATTCAGAAGTTAGCACCATGTATAAGGTTTTCAATGTATTTTATGACAAATAAGTACATGGTCTTTATTGTGACCTTCGCCTGGTAATTGCTAAAGATCAGTTTAGCTAAAAATAAGCCTATACAGAGATAAAGACATGTAATTTGCTGATAACGAGATACTTAGATGTCTTCCCATAGCTTCCTCCCTTCTCTCTCCCTCTCTTTCTTTTCTATTGTTTTTTTTTCTTCTTTTCATTTGGGTTTTTCCGATAGATAATTAGGGAGTCACTCAATATTGGTATGCTTATTCTTTGTTCTACTGAATGACTTATAAAGCCCATTCAATAAGCTATCCTCCATTATCATAACTTTCTACTCATTTGATTTACATTTATTGGTAACAATTACACAGTAATATCTAATCAATTGTTTATAGTTTACAGAATACCTTACTATCTATTATTGAATGTGATTCTTACAAGAACACTAAATAACTGCTATTACTCCGTCCATTTTTTATAAGGAGCACTGACATGATGTAAAATGAAGAACATATAGGGGAGTCCACTCTGCATGCATAATGTACACACTGACCAGAAGGGGCTGGTGATGGTTCTGACCGCACTTCCCATCCCTTCCCAGAATAATCCATTTTGAAATCTCAGCGCCATCTAGTGGTTATTTCAAACACACCTTTCAAGATGGCCCTTGGATAGTGCTATCAACATCGTGTGCCCTTTTGACATGACTCCTTTGAGAGTTTTCTGCTGGTTGACAGAACCTTTCAGTATGGAAAATGCACTACATCTACCCAGCCAAAGCTATTTGTCCTGATACATTATTTGACCCCAACCAGTGTTTCTCTAGCAATTTAATGCTTAAGAAAGGTGGCAATGTAACCTGAAGAGGTCAAGTGTTCCTCAGAAGGACCATTGACACAATAGTAATGAAAGGACATCAGGTGTTTACATGTGTAATTCAAACAATGAGGCATGCCCTTCTAGATATTTTTCAAGCAAAAGCTCACTGAAGGAGTGCACACATAAGATAGATAAAGGCCGATGCAATCACTTATAATTTAATGGTTAGAAGGTTACTTCATTTCATGGCTGGGCATAATATGTTCACATGTGATGTATATTTCTTTTCTTCTTCTTCTCCTCCTCCTCCTCCTCCTCCTCCTCCTCCTCCTCCTCCTCTTCTTCTTCTTCTTCTTCTTCTTCTTCTTCTTCTTCTTCTTCTTCTTCTTCTTCTTCTTCTTCTCCTCCTCCTCCTGCTCCTCCACCTCCTGCTCCTCCTCTTCAGTTTGTGTCTTTATTTTCTTGAGATTATAACACACACACACACACACACACACACACACACACACACACACATGCACACACCTGTTCACTGAAGTCAATACTGGTACCACTTCCTCTAAATTTTTAATGATCTTTGCTATTTTCATTTGGACCCAGAAGGTTACCAAGTGTTAAAGGATTGGTCCACAGTCCTCTGATATTTGGTTGTGGTAGAACACTTAAGATGTGGGGTCCTAGTGAGAGTCTTTCAGAAACTGGGGCAGGCATTTCAAGGGACAGTAGAACCTCCCCCACTACACACAGAGACTTGTTTTATTTGACATTGACTATGATGGGAATGGTTTCTTCTACCACATGTTTCTGTCATAATATATTAATTACCACAGGCCCAAAGTAACAGGATGTCTCCTGAAGACCTATGATCCCAAGTAACTCTTTTATCTTCATATGTTGATTTATCACAGCTATTTTTTATAGTACCAGAAACCTGACAAATACAATACCTTTTAAACTTCACTATAAAATATTTTTGTTGTTATTGCTTTTATTCACATCTTACTGTACCTCTTACTACTCTAAAAGATAGTCACTTATTTTATACATATGGGTGTTTGCTTTTATGTATTTCTATGTACTATGTGTGTGCCTGGTGCTCACAGAAGCCAGAAGAGGGTGTTGGATTTCTTACACCTGGGGATACAGATGGTTGTGAACTGCCATATCTGTATAGGGAATCAAACTTGAGTCTTCTGTGAGAGCAGCTAAAGTGCCTTACCACTGAGCCCTCTCTCCAGCCCCATGTGATGTCATTTCTTATCATCTTTCTAAGGACACCTCTTATTCCCTTTCTTGGAGCACATCATTTATACTTTATATGTACTGGCTTGATATAAATTCTTTTTCCTCTACTAATTAAATGGCCTTTAGCTACCTTAAGCCTTAAAGGCTTCTCTCTGAAAAATAAGTCCTGCATCTGACCTAGCACCTACTGTTATGACCTCGATACTGCTTCTAGTTACCAAATATCACTGTGCAAAACTTAGGAACTTTTTTAGAGTAGAGTTATAAAAAAGCTAAGAACTGTTTTCAATGCTGATAATATTGTACCCTGAATTCTGTCATCCTGCTGTGCATCATAACAATGATGATTGTGAGCTTAACAATAGATGCTATGCACTTAGCTGAAAGGGGGTGACCCCAGTAGAGAATAGCCCCTGCCTTAGTGTTATGCAAAGCTGAATTTGGGGTATGGGTGGGCTATACTGAAGTTTCCCCTGCTTTGATCTGATGTTCAGCTTTCAGATATTGTCATTTGTCCAGTGAGATGTTGAACTCCCAAAACAAGCATCTTTCACCTGCCTGGGTAATTGTACTGAGCCTCCTACCATCTTCACTGCATGTGCTGGAGATAACTGTGAAGACTAGCCTCCATCAGATTGGCCTGTAGGCAGGCTTATGTGACATTTTCTTGATCAATGATTGATATAGGAGACACCATACTACTGTGAGGCATGTCACCCCTGGGCAGGTAGTCCTGGACAGTATGAGAAAGCAAATTAAGTGAGTCATAAGGAGCAAGTCAGTAAGCAGTTTCCTCCACGGCCATTCCTGCCTCTGTTCCTGCTTGAGTTCCTCCTCTGGTTTCCCTCAGTGATGAACTGGGAGTGAGATGTGTAAACCAAATAAATCCTTTCCAACCCCAGTTGTGAGTACCAGTGTATTATCACAGCAAACTGGAGAAGCAAACTAGGATACCACATTATGTTCTTTATATTACACAAAACTCAAGTTTGATTTACCTATACAAGGCATGACTGGAGGGTCCAGCATACCACTATGACGTTGTCACCATTGCCAATGTTTTGATCCTCAAAAAAGCTATTGGACCCAGTGTGTAGATCTCATAGATTACACACTGAATAATCAAGTGAATTCAGGAATGTATACAACCATTACATGAGATGACTCCATATTTTAATTTTTTCTTAACCATTTATTCAACTGGAATTCATAAAACACTTATGAAGCTCTAATCTTTTTTGTTGTTCTTCTTGTTGCCTTTGTCTTATTTGTTTTATCTTGTCTTGAGACAGAGCCTAACTTTATATTGAACACATGATCATACATTTGAATGCCAAGATCACAGAGGTATACTCCTATGCCTGTTGAAGATCAAATAGGATTTTTTTTAATTAGCCAGCATAAATTGCACAACATAATATTTTCCATTAAGACATTTCAAATATCTACATAATTTATTTTTAGCTAACTCCCCAATTACCCTCTCCTCTATTTTCCTAAGCAACAAGTTGTAACAGAATTTGGAATATTCTGTGAACACAGGGGCCAAATCTACCAAAGGAGTATGAAGACAACTAACTAAGATGGGACATACTTGTCTTGTTAAATGCGCAGCTCAGCCACCTACAAAAGACGGTAGCTGCTGATGTCTGTCCAAGGTAGTTAGTTGGAAGGAGAAATAGGATAAGAGAGCACTCTGGAATTGAAAGCACAGACAACAACAAAACAAAATAAAAAACACGCCAAACAGCTATGGTGCAACCCCCAAATAAACAAAATCCCGGAACAGCTCTTAAAAAGTCAGAAACAGTAAGACAGTCTCATCTGTGTCTGGAGGAGTGACAGAGATGGATGGCTTCTTTTGACTGGCAGAGATAAGCAGACATGATCTTGAATATATTCTTGGGTGATGTGTTCCCTTCCAGGGCTTAATCAGAAAGTATAAGGGAAGCTTTTAAAACGAATGCCATTGAGAAAATGCAACATGTGATGGTGGTCACGGAGCTTTTCCAGCTTCAAATCACCTTTTCTTTCCTGCCAATCTGCACATCCCTTGTCTTCTTTCTTACCTCTAATCTCAGTTATAAATGTGCACAAAATATTCCAACAAAATAAAATAAAAATTCATCTAGAGAACAGCATGTCTGAATCCATGGGACAGAGACAGGCTTGGGCATTTGGAACTGACTCCTTTCCCAGGTCTCTCTAATCCTTGTGTATGTAGCACAGCAGGTTCCCAAAAAAAAGTTGAGTTGGTTTGCAGAATAGGCCCAGCCCTGGGCAGCTCCAGTGAAAACTGGTAGATAGGATCTCCTCCTGCTCTCTCCATCAACCAGTTTTCAGATTACAGGATTGTGGACCACAGAAATGGAAAGGGAATGTGAAAACAGAGGAGTATGCCCTGTCCATAGCTGTGACACCGGTGCCTGTATTGAAGACCAGAGGAAAGCCAGCAGAGAGGACTTGGCTGGAACCAATGGGGTGTGCTTCGAGAAGTTGAATTCAGGAGCAAAGATACATCCCCACTTGAGAGATTAAGACTATCACTCAGTTTGCTGTTTTGCTTTAAAGAACTCATCTTGAAATTCTCAGGAATTCATGGTAGGCCATGAATAATTTTAGGTTACTTCTGGTTGGCTGAAAACCCTGTAGGTAGGGAGACAACAGACTGAACAGTGTCCTGTGGAAGTTCCACAGGATCTAGTTCTACTCATAACTCAGTCACAGACAGGGTGCTGACCTCATTTGTCTCTGCTGTTCCACACAGTTATCCATCCCTGGAAAAAGTCCTAGGCCAGGTATTCATTCATGTCTCTCACTTCAGGTTTGAGATTTTACATGAATATTGTTAAATAGAATAATTTCATCCAGGTCTGTAGAAGAGATCAGTGAAAGAACACTTGTCTAGGATAAGCCAGGCTAGAATCACACAGTCAAACAATATGCACACACACACACACACACACACACACCATTCATAATAAAATGATCAAATGACCAAATCTAACTCTGAGACTGTGTTAAAACAATGAGATTATAGGGGAAAGGTAGACAAAATATTTTCTTTCAAGATAAATACAACTAAGAGAATGAGATGTGGAAACTCTCCAGTGCATGTTAAGTCTGCAAAGGGTGGTATAGAAGGAAGGTTGGAGAAGATTGTCCTGTACAGGTTTGAGAACAGATTTCCAGACAGGAATGAAATAAGGTGGCAAGTCACAGATCGTCTCTGTCACCACACATCTACTTTTGCCTTCACTCCCTGTCTGCTGGCATCATCCCTCCATGTCCTCCTCTCTCCTAACATTAATTATGTGTCCATGTGTACACATGTATTTTATTGACAGATTTGATCGATGAGGCAACTAAGCCTCACTGACCTTCAGTGACTTGCTTATAACAATATTGAGGCCAGGGCTCGAGGCCAGAACATCTGATAGTAAATAAAGTCGTCTCCAGCACAACCGTCTATAGGTTATGTATTTGTTTGCATTTCATTTTCTTCTCGGAAATGATTGTCTGACCCTCTGCAATCTGAAGGTCAATATTGCTAACTGCATAGAAGAAAGCAGCTCCATCCTGAAAATGTCACAAGCTGTGGGAGAGTGCTGATTCCAGGAGCCTTGTGTGGCTAGAAAATAAATCACCCAACAATCAGCACAATGCACTGGCTCTGGTGTTTTTTTCTCCTGGTGAAGCAGAAGTTACTTGATTGTTCTAATGCCCAAGGTCTACTGCATCCCAGAGACCTCCAGGCCCCCAGGGCTATGCCACCTCCTCCACCCTACGTGGCTGTTCAGCTATCTTCCCTGTCTCTTCCTTCTCCTCCTGATGGGCAAGCTATTGCTCCACAGTCACAGTTCTTTCCATATCAGGCCCTAGAAGATGTTTCTACATTCTTCTAGATCTTCTAGTTTGGACTATATTTTCTGTATTAATTTTGCATGCCTAAGGGCAGAACTATGTTGACTCACAGGGCATGATAGTATATGGATAGTTTTATATTGAAGGAAAAAAAAAAGACTTACATCTTAAAGCAAAATTGCAACATGAATGCAAATTTAACTTTTAAAATTCTACCAATATCAGCCATTTTAATCTGAGTGGGGCCTTCATACACACAGATTAAAATCTCCCTGCTCTGTGACTTATGGCCACATAGTTCTTTTCTCTTGAGTTGCACTCTGGCTTGGCTTTCCATCATGTCTGCCTTTAACCTTGAAGCATCTCTCCCATTTCCTCTTCTAATACTGAGATATGCCAACTCTGTTAAATTCTGCCAACTACTGATAGTTTTCCTATTTGACTTTAAGAACCAAACAGGTATTTTGGATGGAAATGTGAATACACTCAGATAACAAATTCAGTTTGCCTCGCCTTTCCAGACAAGACCTCTGCCTGACACTCTCACAGAAAAGGAACAACTCAGAAAAGCTGGACACTTACAGACCTTTCTTGTCACTTCACTGTTAGTTGGATTAGTCTAGTACCACTACACTCAGGTACATGCTTGGTGGATAGAAGTCTGAACTTCACAACCATGAGGACCGGGGAATGATTCTGGTTCTACCACATCTATCCTCAGTTCTTAATGAAAAGCCAAGCTAAAGACAGAAATACATGCACCACACACACACACACACACACACACACACACACACACACACAAAAGCACATGCACGTGCTTTTAACCATATGCATTTTCCAAATTGCTCACAAGAGATTATTGGTCTGTCCCTTCCTCTCTCTTCCATTCGTGTCTCTTACTTTGCCAACAGTCATAAGTAGTGTTACTATCTTACTATCCTTCTTAGAGGTGCTCTCTTAGAAAATGCATGATTTGACACCATTAGTCATATTTAACATTTCTCTTCTTTTCTTCTGTTCTACCCTAGAACCTAAAAACAACAGATCTTTACTCAGTATTAGTCTATGCTAGGAACTAGGGTATATGATGATGAAAAATCTATCTGGTCCTGTGTGACTTTGAGTCTATGTGGTGAAACAGGCATTCATATAGACCTATGGTTCTTTTAAGGGTGGAGATAGGATGCTAGAGTAGAGACAGATGGAATCATGAAGACCACTGATGGTGTTCTTGTAGAAGTTGTCATAAAAGACCAGTGTGGGAAAATGTTATTTAGTGAGAAACGCCATGAGATCTGGCCCAGAGTAAGTCCTGGGATAGGAGTAGGCAAATGAGCAAGATGCAGAAATGAGTTCCTGGATCCTAGCTCAGACAATAGTATGGATGGCAATCCATTCAAGTAAAGATAGACCCAAGAGAGTAGAGGTGGGTTGAGAGAATCACGTTGAGTTGGTAAAGTCAGGCTTGGAGGTGCATTAAACTCAATTAGAGTTCTCCAGCAGACTGTCGAGAGTGCTTGATTCCAGCAAGCCCAGTGCTTGGACTTGAGTAGGCACCTGTAAGTAATGAACCTATACTACAAAAATGTTCCCAGTTTAAGGCACATGACTTTTATCTTCTGTACCACATGTAACAGGCATATACTTGAATAATGTGTACCCACTTGGACTATTCCTGGATATAACTACCTATGATTAACCTTTTCATCCAGACAATCTGAAGCTTGGGGAGTTCATGAAACTAAACTCAACATTTCTCCAGCCACAAATGAAATAGAAATACATCAAAATGTAAGCGGGCTGAACGAAATAGGAGCACAAGAGCAAGGGTGACCCCCTGCACTCCCTGGTCAAACCTTCACATGCAGAGTCAGACCTCATTCTCCTTCACTCTATTCTTCTCCAACCTATACTCCTTAAAAGAGACTTTCCTTCTTTAATATGCTTTAGTACTTGACATAGGTACAGAATTTGTGAGCTTCTATGGTTTAGCATTTTGGATATCTCAGAAATAATATATAAGAATAATAACTCATACATAATACCTACTTGTCATTAAATACAGGCACAGAGAATAAATAGAATTTCAAGGGGTCCTATAAGACATAGAGACAATGTTAAGCATGTTCCCTAAAATAAGTATGGGATCAATGACAGAAAGAACATTGAAGCAGAGGTGTCCATTATTAGATTCATAAGATTCCATTGTTTGAAGATATCTTGAATTTTGCAGACAAATGGATAGAACTTTCAACCAGAAAAGTTATCCTGTTTATAAGAAATGCATAGTTGCTCTTACAGACATTAAATAGGCATCTCAGCCATTTGTCCCAGGGATTGAGACTCAGCACCATGGTTCCTGGCCACTCTCATGGTTATTTTGCTGGATGGCCCATCTCTGTGTTTCCTCACAGGCAGTTCTGTGTGTTCACCTCTGTGCCCACAGTGCTTGACTATGAATAGATAATGAGCATTGCAGGCCAGTCAACAAGAGCCAGAAGGTTTTGCCTTTAAGATCCACATTGCTGTAAAAGTGATGAGGAGCCAAATGAAACAAGTACAAGTTGGGAGAGGACAGAGAGTAGCCAGGATGAGTCTCACCCCACCAGTAACAGAACTCATTAAGAACATAGCCTGCTCCAAGGGCACCTTCCCTCTATAAGAGTGTGGTCCTGCATCACTCCTCTTCCTCACCCAGCCTGGGAATAGAGTGTGCTCACTCCACAGTGTTCCTCCACAATTTAATGATCTACCTCAGGATCCAGACTCTCTTCTCCCAATGCCCCTTTGCCCTCTGCACCTTCTCCTTTGTTCTCCTGGTCACAACTGATATAACAAGATTACAGAGCTGGTTGACTCCTCCATTCCCAGAACACAGAGGTTATTCCTCTAATTGCAGTGGGCTCTTTCAAGTTCTTGCTTATTTTTAATGATGAATGCTGGAAGCTGGCCTGTCACAGGATGACTTTCAGTTCTGAAGAAAGAAACAAGCCTGAGAAACAGGGGAGTAGTCAGAATCCTATTTTCATGCAAATTGCCCGATGACAAAGAAGACTAAAGAAACAGAAGAGACTCTGCTACATTTCCAATGGGTGACACTGCCCTTTGCAAATGTCCAGATCCAATTCTGAAGAGATTTACATAAAATTGCCTCATTATACAATAGTTATAGGGCCTGTAAGCATCAAAAACTCAAACCTTTGTCTATGTTTATGATTCACTTTTGATATTTGATTGGCAGGATGAACTTTAAACAATAATTTTAGTTTTAAAAAAATTCTGCCTCGGGCAATCAACTCTTCAGCTTTCTAGCAGGGACAATATTCTTCCTGGGAAGAATTCCTGTAGCAACTGTTTGTGGGAGAGGCTCCTCTATCCACACAGTCTCTGTGGTAGCTACAGGTAGACATATATCTTGTATTTCTTACAATATATTCCTTGTATTATCATTGAATACTACAAATTATCTAATTAACTATTTGAAAGTATTATTAAATATAATTAAATTATTATTCATGTTAAAAACCAATTTTAAATTATTATAACCCTACCAAGTCTCTAAGTGTATCCCACCCAACTGGCCATTACTGGATTCTCCTTAGACTTGGGAATTTCCTATGACAGGTGAATTAATCCTAGGTGCAGCTGACTAGGCTCCCTGTTTCCTTTGGCATTCTCACTGTCTGTGAGGAGGTACTGGGTTTTTTAAAAAGACCAGGAGGTGGGAGGGGGTGTCTCAGCAGACCCATACTGAGGCACCCCCACCAGGTACCAGCCATATCACTGATACAGTGTGGAATAGAGTTTATTTAGAGAGCATGGGAAGGGGAGTTGAGAAGGGAGTAGGGAGAGAGAGAGAGAGAGAGAGAGAGAGAGAGAGAGAGAGAGAGAGAGAGAGAGAGAGAGAGAGAAGGAAAGCCAGTAACAAGAGGAGGGAGAGAAGAAAGGGGGAGGGGAAGGGAAGAGAGGCAAAAAGGGGTTTGGGAGAGAAAAGAGGCAGAGGCAGAGAGAGTGAGACTGGGCCAAATGCTCCCCCCCCACACACTTTTTTGTTTGTTTGTTTTTTGTTTTAGCAAACTAGTCCTATTTGGCAGTTGCCAGGTGACTGTTGGGCGGAGCCTAGAAGGAATGCTAGCAGGAGGTGTGAGTATTAAAGGTGAACTTCGTAATGACCCAGAGGCTCCCTGGCTAAGGACTGAGCTGTGCTTTCTTCGCCTTCGTTTAAATCTGAAGAGACGCAGTTTTGCTTGTTTTTTTGTTTTTAAGCATGACACTTTCTGGTTTTCAGAGAATAGAACAGAGGCTCTGGGAATTAGGTAATTTACACATTCCCTGCTGTGTGTTGGGTTCACCAAGAGTAAAGAGGGAGACAAGAGTTGATTAGACTTACATTATCTAGAGAGTATGCTACTCTCTATACTCTAGAGAGTATATACAAGCAGCAGACTTGCAAGGAGGCAAGTAGCCTATGGAAATCTTTTTTTTTTTAAGATTTATTTATTTATTATATGTGAGTATACTGTAGCTGTCTTCAGAAAATCTTTATCAAGCCATCTTTCACTAAAATCCACCCACTGAACTCAATCCCACAACAAACATGCTTTCTTTTACTGGGATGTACCCCCTCTAAATGTCATAGCAGAGATGAGAGAGCTAGAATCTCATTCCCAAATCCTGGTCCATCTCTGCTTAAGGATGCTGTCCAAGACATATGATTTCCTGCCTTTCCAGTTTACCTCCTTGCTTGATATAGTGATTCTTCCTTGATTTAGGGAAGTTACTTGAAGAAATGAAGAGTCAAATATCTGATGTCTGTGGCTGTCCATGAGTAGTAAAGGTCCAATAGATACAAGGTAAGGAGGGAACATGAAAATCTACAACTGCCAGTACACAAAGATCAGAATTCAAATTCAAACCCGAGTATATTTCGCTCCAAAGTATACACAATGGACTATAGATGAGATAGAGATAAAAATCTCACTTGACCTGAATAGCACTATATTGAGGATCTATATTAATAGAACACTAGATTGTTAAATATGTGATAGATGGTCTGTAGTCACAAACAGATAAATGCGCCTTTTTCTTCTTATGTCACATCTTATTGAAGATGGTATGCTATCTTAGTATAATACTCAATATATATACCCTGCCAGACCCCCAAAGAGGAGCCAGAGCTACTGCTAGGCTCCACCCATTCATATCAACTTGAAAATATCTTAAATATCTTAAATAGTTCTTAAATAACTCTTAAATATCTTCTTCCTACGGTAGAAATCTGAGCATCATCTCTCTAAGTGTCCCTAG
This sequence comes from Tokudaia tokunoshimensis, assembly GCA_036184795.1. Lineage (NCBI taxonomy): Eukaryota > Metazoa > Chordata > Mammalia > Rodentia > Muridae > Tokudaia > Tokudaia tokunoshimensis. Next base: position 71,046,403 of record BTHU01000001.1, on the reverse strand, counting down.
AAGAAAAATAGAACCATCTTCCAAAGCCAAGAGTCCTCTTTCTTCTACACATCAGGACCAATGACAGCTACTGGAACTCCAAATTTGTTTAATACCTACTTTACCTAGAGGCCTCTCCTATGCTCCACAATCACCCAGGTCTGTCACTGTGTGTTTGGGAGCACATAGGCATCCATCAGCTCACCTCTGTCGCTGTACAGACACTTATCTTTACATTTCCATCATTTACTTTTGACATATCTGTATAGAATCTTATACTTTTCTGTCTGGAATTATTCCTACATGAGTAAATTTTCTTTAATTGTCACACTGGAGCTGAGTGTAAGGTAGATGTCTCTTTCTTTATATTTCTAAACATTTTCATTTCTATGTTTCTTTCAAAAAACCCAACTCCTTTGAAATGGATTCCATTAGACTTTTATTATCCAGCTAATTTCCAAATTGATGTCAAATACCTTCCTTGTCCTAGAATCTTCTAATCAATGACAATAACTCTTCTCCATTTCTCTCCCTGGCAAATCTTATTTCAAGGGTCACTTGGATGATTTAATGAAGGATTTGTTAAGGTGGACTCCATTGCCTTTCCTCCATCCCATTTGGGATGCACTGAGTGTTTGAGCCCTTCTACGATTGTTTCCAAAGACATTGTTGGTTCTCTACCACTATTCAGTTTCTATGTTGCCATTACTATCCTATGTGATATCTGAAGATGGAGCTCTTGGAAAATCTTTTTATTTTGATCGTTCTATCTATCTATCTGTCTGTCTGTCTATCTATCTATCATCTATCTATCTATCTATCTATCTATCTATCTATCTATCTATCTATCATCTATCAATCATCTATCTGTCTGTCTGTTGTCTGTCATCTATCTATCTATCTATCTATCTATCTATCTATCTATCTATCATCTATCTATCTCTTTTTGAGACAGGGTTTCTTCATGTAGCCTTGGTTGCCCTATAACTAGTTCTGTAGACAAATGAAGCTGGCCTTGAATGCACAAAGATCCATCTACTGCTGCCTCCTGAGTGCTGGGATTAAAAGTGTGCACTACCATTGCCTGGATAAATGAACAGTAGTTTTAATTCACCTATCTGTTTCTCTCTCTCTCTCTCTCTCTCTCTCTCTCTCTCTCTCTCTCTCTCTCTCCATATATATATATATATATATATATATATATATATATATATATATATGTAATTTTTTAGTGAAACTCATTATGTTTAGATCAGGTTATGAGGATGGCGCCTTTTTTAAAATGATTAGTAGCATACTAAGAGGAAAAAAATCTGTCTTCCCCCTCTCTCTTCTTCTCTTCTTTCTTTCTTCCTGCATCAAGTACACACAGAGGAATAAATGGTCATGTGAGAAACTAGTTCAGAAGAGGACCCTCACCAGAGCCCAATCATGCTGCTACCCTGCTTTACAATATGTGTTATTTGGAATTAGTAGAAAATACATTTTGTAAACAACTAATATATGGCATTTTGTTTTGTTTTGTTTGGTTTTCAAGACATAGCTTCTTGGTATGTATCCCTGGCTGTCCTGGAATTCCCTTTTTGAATTCAGACTGACAGATACAAACATAGCCTGAGGCTCTCAGATGGTTGAAGAGGAAGGCAGGCCTGCAATGTGTCCCCATCGATCCTCTGAGGTCATCTCAGCACATTCCCCCCAATTTGGCAGGGTTTCCTCCTACATTCATTTTTGTCTATCTCACATGGGGAATCTGTGTATCCAGGACAGCAGTGACAAATACAGCTGTCAACAGTGTTGACATGTTGTATCATTGTGACAAGTTTGACCAACAAAGAGGTATCAAAGTCTTATAGAGTGTCCCTGTTGAATCCACGCCCAGTGCAGTAACAGTAAAAACTATTTCCTCTTTCCACTCACAGACCATGATGGAGCCATACTTGACTGGGACACTTTTCAAGGTTGAGTTTCTACCTTTTCATCAGCACCAAATGTTCCTGGTCCATCATGTGTGTCACTCCTTCAGTGAAGAGGTACACTTCGATTTATATCTCCATTCTAGCTTCCCGAGTCTGATCTCTACTCAAACCACCTTCTGATCTCTACTCATACCGCCTTCTCTTTTCCCAGTTCCATCCTTGTCTGCCTTGATGCCATAGCACAACATTGTACAAACTGCCTGCAAACATGGTTATCTCTTTTGGGAGTCCCACTCTCTTGGGAGGACCTTAACCAGATTTAAATTTACCTACCCACAGCCACTGAAACAATTAAATATTCCTGAAGATACTCATAGCTCCATTGACTGGTCTTAATTTATTAGTATTACTAAAAATTCCAACGAGTGTCCCAGAAAGTCCAGTGATTCTATTACCCTTTGTAAGTGTTGCAGCTCTGGAGGAAAAGGTATCTTGGCAGTAGGAAGCCAAGGAATACCACAACAAACCTCACAGAAGAGATATAGCAGGAGGAAAAAACCCAGTAGGGTAGTTTCCTCTGCTCAGGAGAGAAACAGCAACAAACTGAACAGAAGGCAGGGCTTATTTACGATTTCTCAGGGGGGAATGGAGCTTTACAGCATGGACATTTCTAGGATGAGGGTTGGTAGGATTTCAAGTCCTGAGCATGGAGAACTCAGGGATCAGTGGGTTTCTGTGTCAAGCTCAGGGATTAGTAGGATTTCTGATTTAGGGATTGGAGAGATTGCTTTCTTGTAGGGTGGGGCTTGGCCACACTCTCAAATTGGTGCTGGTAATGACCTTTGTAAACTTTACAGACTTTACAAAGTATTCAATGTTTACTATGTTTACAAAGGAAGTCCACAGCAGAGAAGACTTTCTTTGCTGCTTGAGTTGGTGTGAATAGCCAATTCTTTAACACATCTGTTTTCCTTTTCAGGCTGAGTGCTTTATAATTTTGGCACATTGAGCCTTTATAATTGTATCATTCCAGAACGATTTAACCTACTTCATGTCAATCATGCTAAGTGAAGGAGAATTAGTCAACTCCAGGAATGACTAATAGCCCTCTAATAGGTTATCCAATACAAACAAACAAGCTAAAACACTGGCTTATATTGTCTCAAGGGATTTCTGTTCTACTAGGTTTGTGTTGAAATCTACAGTTTTGTCCTCGGTTCAGCATCCTGCTCCATGTGTCTCCTTTGCTTGTCAGTCCCTTGTATCCTTTTCTGTCTCATTCAGAAATATCACCAGCTTTCTACCTGTGTTCAAAATCCAGTTGCAATGTTATCTACTTCCAACATACTGTCTGATCCTCTAACACATCATAGATGCCAGTCATGTTCAGAATAGTCACTCTGATGCTATATTTCTTTATGTGTTGTCCTAGTGCCTTTAGGCATATTTTCTAGGGCACCTATTGCTTGACATATTGTCACTCCCATTTGAGTGATTGATGTGTTCATGTGTTCTTCTCCAGACTTTGGTCATGCTAAGGCATTTTTAACTATCTGTTTCTTTCACTGAAACTTAACTTTTACTCCTCACATTGTACTGGCAAAGTAACAGTCACAAAACTAAAAAGAAAGGTAAATATGGAAATGTGCTAATTGGGATTAGGTAGCTAGTATTTAGTCAAATGTCAGTTCTTTGGCCAGCTACTCAGTATGATCTTGAGTCCATAATTTGCCTGGGACTCAGTTTCTTCATTGGTAAAATTATTTTAGAGGTGAAAGTTCATCATGGTTTTAGCATGAATACTTGAAGTACAAAGGGCTCATTTTTAAATTCTGACTCTCCCAGATAAATGACATTAGAGAAGCTAATTTAAACTGCCTATTTATCCATGGAGTTCCTGCGAGAATTAAATAAAACAACTTAAAGAAAATGTGTATGTGAATACTCTAGAAGTTCTCTTGGTATATTTCTCTTTGTCTCCTTCTGATATAAGATAACAAGCCACCTCCCTTGAGTCCAGGAGCCTCAGGATAAGGAAATGCAGATTAAGCAAAGCACCTGCTAACTTAGAACTACAGAAATTCATTTTTATCCCATCCTCATATAGTGAAGTACAAAAGGACATGCCCAGCTTTGTTCAGTCCCCAGTTTAAATATATTAAGAAAATTAAAGTAAATAAAGAATAAAAATGAACCTTGCCAAATATGGACACAGAAACAGGCTATGATATTTGCATTCAGAAGAAAGAGGTTTTTGCTAAACTTTGCAGATCGAAAGTCATGAAGTCCACAAGGAAGGAGGAGTTGGGAATGTTCCCAAGGTTTCCACTCCAGCAGTCACCAGTGGGGATCTTGATGAAGCCTGGAGCCTTCAGGAGACCTCAGATGCCTCAGGCAGCTACAATTTTAGCTTCCAATGCTACCAGCCTCAGCTTCTCAGAAAGCCCCTACCTGCTTTCTTGACAATGTCTACCAGGTGAGAAGGGAAGCCAGCATTTAGCAAGTCCCAACAGCTGTCAAATGCAGTCTGGGTGATTTATAGAAGCTTTGCAACAAACCTTGGAGCAGGCAGAATTTTTGACATTTCACATTAGTTGAGTTTCTGTTGTGTGACAGATGTGTCTTATACTTCATCTCAATCTTTACAGTAATCCTGGAAAAAGACATAATTGTACACTTTGCGTGGATGTGGAAAGTATGGTTTGGAGAGATGGAATAAGTGTTAGGAGTCCCTCAAGCAGGGAGTAGTTATGATGAGATTGAAAACTCAGTCTATTTGACTCCAGGATGCAAAACATAAACTAGCCTCTAAGACCTGAGAGCTCCAAGGATGAAGTCTATGCTTGTATTTATACACATTCTGCTTGACTTATTTTCATGTCCTTCTAAGGAAAGACCTAGATGCTACCCCAATATGTTAACAGAATTCTGTCTTTCCAGCCTTAGCTTCCAGCATTTGAATTACTGAAATTTCCTTTACTTTTATTCCCAAATGTGCCTGTCATGCCTCATCCTCTTGATGGATAGTGGCAAGTATCAGTCCGCCATTTCTGAGAGACAAAATTTTAGAGCAAGATAGTCAGAGAAAGAGGATTAAGTGAGATAATCCATTTGAAGTGCTTGGTAGAGTACACTCTGCAATCTGGAGGACAATCAGCAGTATGGAAGACATTCCACAGTATGGGGCATAGTCTGCAGTATGGTCAGTTATTGTTATTCTTTACACAATTTTTCTTCCTCTTGTGGATATAACCTCTCATTTTTAAAGTAGGAGTGAGATTGTTTCTAGAATTTCACAAAATTTAGGTGGACTTTTCCTTTGACACAGCATTTTTCTGACCAGTTTATACTTCTTTCTTACTCCATATTTATTAGCCCCACAAAGTACATTGAAACTATAAACAATATTTTCCCTGAGGTCAGAATATGGTTTATCAACTTTGTTCCTCATTCTAACTAGAGACATGACTACATGTACATATGATCATATTGGTGGAAGGAAGGAGAAAGGGGAGGGAGGAGGAAAAGAAGGATGAGGGAGAAATAGAAAGACAGAGAAAGGGAGCTGGGAAAGAAAGGAATGGAAGGAACATAGATGAAGACAAAGAACAAAGAAATAAAGGATAAAGAGATGACCATAAGGAAGAATGAAAAAGTACAGTGTGCCCAGGCTGGAGACATCAGACACTGAGGCCTAGGTAAACAACTTCATAGTAGTGTTAATGCATTGTTCAGCTTCCCAAGGCTGTAGGTATAGTCCCTGGCAAGAGGAAAAAGGGGGAAGGGGAAAAAAAGGAGCAAAGCAAAGGAAGACTGGGTTTGATCACAGGTAACTATATCTGATCCTGTATCCTTTAGTAAATAACAATGAAATTATAATTTAGTTTACCATTTAATATATAAATGCAGCTACATCCATTGTTGAGTCCTATTTTGTGGTTTACAGGGCTATCTCATGTAGCTGTTACTGCTTATATAAATTCACAAAATGGCAAGTTTTCAGCATAGGGGCTTCAGCATCACACATTACCCTGATAGTTGGTCTGAGTGGTTCTATTCAGAGTGGGCTATCTGCCAGCAGAATACTCTAGGTCCCTCTTGTCACCATGTAGTTCTTTTTCATATACATTGTTTTTTTTTTTTGTATGTTGTGCCTTTAAAACAATGTTATTATTGCCCTGAGCTTATTGGAGCCTCAGGAGGTGCATCACCTGACACTGCCTTATCAATGTGTCAAGCAGAACTTAGGCTCCAATGGATTTTGCTAACTGTCTGGAAGATCCCACAAAGCAAACACTTCTTTTTGCATGATCAAGGTATTTAACTGTTGATTGTGTCACAAGAGTGAATGCACTAGTTGGTTTTCAATTTATTTTATTTATCTTGGTTAATTTTTGAATTTCTCTTTCTCTAATGATTTGAAAGTGGTCCTCTGATCCATACAACCTCAAGCTGAATTATTGAGATATTGGAAGGTGGGCCTTTAAATAGTAATATGGCTTTAAGAAAGATAAATGTGGTACGCATTTTGGGGTCCAGCTATGGCTCTGCTCCCCCAGATTCCTCTCCCTCGGGGTGTCCAGACACTGCTTCACACCAGGCTGGAAGGATGAAGCAGAGTCCAGAATGGCTGGAGATCTGCATGATCCTGGTCCATCTGGGAGTGAGTGCCAGGGTTCAGGGGAGAGAGAGGCCTTCTCCAAGGATCTTAGTGTTACAGCGCATTTAGGTGAAGGGCTTCTCTGATGTCTCTGATGATCCTCAATGAAGCAGCTCTCTTAGATGATCTCAGTTTGTCTGCAAACCATTATTGGGGATGGCTTGTATGTATACTTTATTTGGGGTAAACCAGAGGTTATACAGACCTTGGAGAGTGGGAAGGAATTTTTAGGGTAAATGAAAAGCAGTCCCTAGAGTTTTAAAGTTCTGTGAATACCTTGTTTACATGGAGAGACAGTCCAGAAATCCCAGGCACAGGAAGAGCAGGCTCTTTTAAGGATGGGGTTGGGAAATTTGAAGAGGAAAGGGAAAAGAAGAAGTTGAACTCGTAGGTCTGCCAAGGCCAAGAACTACTCGACCTTTCCCAGGTAGAGATGTGCTGATTTGGGCTCCCCAGACAAGGTCAGAAAAGGGGAAGCCCTGCTGGTAAAGGGAGTCCTTCAGTTTGTGTTAAGCTCAGATGAGCTATCTTGTGGTGGTAGACTCTGACCTTATTTAGCAGTGTTTCTCCACAGATAAAAGCCTTTGTTGAGGGAGTAGGTTTGTTCTAACAATATAAGGTTGCAATGACTCAAGCTAGTCCTTTTTAAAAAAAATTTATTTAATTTTTTACTTATTCATTTTACACCCCATTCATTACCTCTCTCCCAAACACCCCCCACACCCCACGATCCTTCCCCTCACTCCTAGCCCGTTCTCCACTGAGCTTGTCTCTTGTCTTCATCTGGCTTATTTTCAGCTTTCCTCTGTGAGATGAAACAGTTTAGGACCCTGGCTGATACTGTGTTCTTAGATATACCAGCTTAAATAAACTGATAAGCCAAAATAAATTGATCTTCCTCATAAATTACTCTATTTGGGGGATTCTATTAACCCAATGGTAAATGGACTAAAATACACCCTAAATATGAGTTTGTTGTAAGGAAATGTGTCATTTTGTAAAAATAAAAAATTTCCATACCATAGGTTTGCCTAAAGTCTTCAAAGATACTTGAGTGAATGAATTACTAGAGTCGCTAATGAGAGCCCCATCCTATTAGATGAAGAAAATCACGTACATTTTCATAGCAGAAGCAATGTGTGTGTGAGATTTTGAAGAGAAAAATAATAAACATCTGAGCAAAATGATACTTATGTCCTAAGGGAATTTTTTAAAGCTTCCAAATACTTTCATCCTATTTTTTTACTGGCACACAGTGGCAGTCTAATGTATCCATTCATGTTGCATTCCTGAACCAACAGTTGTGGAGTGGGAAACAAACAGTTTTCTGTGGGGAGATGGGTAATGGATAAGAGTGAGTTCTAGGGAAGTAGTGGGAGCTGGGTTTAAATACCTAGAACCCACATATGATTCTGGATATTTTTCTTGTGCCTGTAATCCCACAGTTGTGAAGTGGGGTAGAGATTGGAGGACAACCATGGCTCTCTGATAGCCAACTTAGATCCAAATTCAGTGAAATAACCTGTGTTAAGGCCATAAAACAGAGAGTGAGAGGACACCTCTGAGCTTCCAGAACATTGCACATTGTGTGCATATATCATACATGTATACTTGCAACACACATGCACACACACGCAAACACAAACACATGTGCACTATACATACACAAAATGAAAATGTTTAGTTGCTTTTATATAGATAACATATATATGTATATATATTATAGAATATATAGTTTTTTGTTATAATTCTCTAAATAATACAGCTTGAGAATTATCTATGTAACATTTATATTTAATTATTTTAAGCAACCTATAGATGATTCCAGGTTTATAGGCAGAAAAGCCTACTTTTTTTTTTTTTTTACAAATATTCCACACTCTGGCATTTAGTATCTGCATGGGAACCTATAATCAATCCTCCACAGGTACCAAAGGCCTACTGTCCAACTATTTATGCATGTATTTCTGCAAGTTATGCAGACACTGGATAGTTGGAGTAGGGTAACAAGCAGAATATGAGTCCTTCCCCTTAACCCAGAGAGGCAGCATCTGAAACAGCCCCAAACAGAGCTGACAAATATGTAATGTTTAACTGACTCCCAGTTCCTCTACTATTTGCAAGATGGCTTTATTAGACACATCATCAAAGCAACAGGCAACTGAACCTAGTAGTCTGGTTGTCCCTTCCACTGACACAGATGATTGAAAACTTGTCCTATGAGAGGAAACTGTCCCATGGATGTATGTCCTTATTTCTGGACACAAATTTATGTCTCATTCAGTTGAATGCCAGGCTCAAGCATAAGTTCAAGTGAGAACACAGAGGAAAACCAGGAGTCATAAGTAGCAGAAGACTAAAAACTGGACCCAATGAGAGTCTATACTCTAAGCCTAAAAATGTAAGACTATTTTACTCTACTTGGCAAATAGACTTTTTAGCTATGATTAAGGTTATGTTCCATCAAATGTAGAAATGAACATGGCTTGTCTTTGTGTGTCAAACCTAATGATGTGGATGATACCTTAAAAACTGGGAGTACTTCCTGGCTGTGGTCAGACATAGTGATCTATCAAGAAAGTTGTAACATAAGAAGAACCAAACCCTACATTGCTGTCTTTGAAAAAGGAAGTAAGACAGCCATAGCAATCCAGCCTACAACAACTGACACAGTCTGAAAAGACGCATGACTTTATAACCAAGCTCCAGAAAGAAACAACACACTCCTAAACTTTTATATTTATCCCAGTATGCTATTTTATTTTATTACTTATTTCCAACATTTTATTGATTCCCTGCAAGTTCATATCATGCATCCCAGTCCTGCCTATGTCTCTGTCCTCTCATAGCCACCTTTCATTCTTGCCACCTTTCCCCAAAATAGAAGACACACAAAACAAAGAAACAACCTCACCAAAACCCCACAAAACTTAGAAAAACATCTCATTGTAGAAGCTAAAGTATCTCACAGTGTTTCCCACAGTACACTCCTATGTCCACACATCTTGCACATGTTCATTGCAATGAGTCAGTAATCTGGTTTGACATCTTTGGCTTCTATGACACCATCAATATTGGATTCTCACCAAGCCTCCTCTCAATTTATCCCATTCTTGCCCTGTGTCATGGAGATCCTGCAACTTTGGATCAGCAGGACTGGCCCTTTCACATATCTCAAACATTCACAGATTATATAGATTTTGAGGTGGACCAACTCAGGGCCCTGGATCGGAGCCTAGGTGGTAGCTCAGCATGCTAGTTTTTCCTTATCAGCACAAACTCAGTGAGCTCTCCAGCACTGCTCTGACTATAACTCAGCATTTCTAATCTAAAAATGTATGATAACAAATATGTGTTGCTTTAGTCATCTACTCAGAGATATTTCCTTATGGATGTTGTCAACACTTAAGACAGATAATTTTGTCTTGTGGCCTGTCCTACAAATTTGTCCATGACTCAAATGTATCCTTTGATGTGGAATTCATTCTCAGCCCCAGTAAATAGGAAAGAGTTAGCCAGTAGCTAACCTTGAATGGCAATTGGTTCAAGGAAAATGGAGTTAAGCCATATATATATATTTTTTTTTCCTGAAACTGACTTCTTCTAATGCCCCCAAACAAAAGAATATAACATGTATATACCTATTTGTGGGGTGTATATTCACACATACAACATATAATGCATGCACTCACATGTGTGGGATACAAGTCAACATGGGGTGTCTTTCTCAATAGCTTACTTATGAGAAAGAGTCTCTAAGGAAATCTGTAACTTACCAATTAGTTACTGGCTAGTCAGTCTACCCTGACTGACCAGTAAGACATAGGAATCCTTTTTCTGGTTCCCCAATGCCTGGCTTCTTTGAGGATGCTGGAAATCTGAACTGTGGTCTTCAGATTTTTGTGCCAAATGTTTTATTGATTGAACCATTGCTCTACCAAGAATATTTTAAGTGGTCATTTATATGCAAATTCTAGTGTGTGTATGTTTCTGTGCATATACATTTATACACATAGACACACATACCTATCTACCTACATATATATACATACACACAGACACACAGACACACACGTGCGTGTATACAGACACACACACACACACACACACACACACACACACACATACCATGACACCTCCCCCCAACCATTCCATTCTTTTGTTTTGGGGAATTAGAAGACTTAGTGAGAAACATATACAGAAGTCAGTTTCAGGAAAATAACAATTGGGTATTGGACCATGTCAACAATCTAAGAGAAAGTAAGTTCAGAACTATCACTGAAGGGCCCATAGGCCAAGCAGAAAAAAAAAATAGTGTTATGATATCAGGATTGAGCTCTAGTAAAAGATGAGACATAGAAATGAAAGTTGACATTTCGGATGCCAGCTTCCTACAGGATCCTCTATCCTTATGGAGTTAAGTTACCTCATGTCTTGAGGTGTCTCTGGTTCAGAGCCACTTGGAATACCAATGGTGTTTTCCTGAGCTGCCATTCCAAGTCTTTTTTGTCTAACTGTCAACATTTTCTATTTAGCAGTCACCAAGTTCTTGTTTTATAAGATGAAAAATAGAACCCATTTGTGGCCATTGTCAGGGCTTTGGAAGTTGTATTTATACAGCTGGTGAACATGCAGTCACTGTGTGAAAAATCAAGAAGTCCTTGTACCTTGTCAGAGTTGACCATGAGTTATGATGGGAATATTGAAGCACATTTCCTTTCTACTAGCTCTGTAAGTCAGCTTTATACTTAGACATAAATAAACTTTTGCTCACGTAGTCATTGATTATGACTACAAAATGTGTTCCTTACATGTTGCTATGGACTTGGGAAAAGGGAAACATACTGGCAGTTGTCATGGAAACTAATGAAGCCACTTTGAAATAATCTAGTACTTCCTCAAAGAAAAGAGAAATAGAACTATCATATGACCCAGCCATATCACTTCTGGACATATTCCCAAAGGAATTTGTACCCTCCTATAGAGACACTTGCACATCCATGTTTATTGCAACTCAATTTATGATAGCTAGGAGATGAAATCAACATGGATCTTTATAAACTGCTGAATATATAATGAAAATACAGTGTATTATTATGTACAATGAAACTTTATTCAACTCTAGCAAAATCAAAATTATAGATTTTTTAAAGGTAAATAGATGACACTGGGAAATATAAGTTATCCTGAGTGAGGTACCCAGGCCCAGAATGACAAATATTCTATTTATTTCTTGTGCATATCCATCTAATGTTGTGAGTCTAACTTGGAGTTCCTGAAGTATATGGCTTAGGAGTGAAGGGACAATGTGAGTTGCCTTAGTGGAAGAGGGTGTAGCTCATTAGGTAAAAAGAGGGTAGAGAAGAAGAAAACTGGCCATGGAATGGTGTAAGTATACAGGCGTGAGGTAAAGGAGAGATGAAATGTGTGGGGATAGATTGATTAATCAAACTGAAGGGCATATGGAAAAATACCACACAGATACCTATTATCTTCTACCATAGTTAAAAATTATAAAGGAAAATGTGATGGGAGATACCCTACTTTGCTAGACAGTGCTCATCATAAAGCAGTGAATCACCAAACAATATTCTAGTTCCAGAGTGGTATAGCTCTATAGTGTTTGGAAATCAGAGTCCCAAGAAGTCTCCCAAACAATGTAGGTCCTCTAGGTTGCTTGCCAGACATAGTTGATATGATCCTATTCCCGAAGATAGCATATACTTTGGATGTAAGATACAAAGAAATCAAGTTGAAACCAAATTAGAAGACCCCCTCTCTGTTAGCAGGCTTTCATATTGCTGACTAGTGTTATGTAGGTGGCTGGTAGAATAAAGGCACTTATGATGCTGAATTATAATACCAGTGTTCCAGGAAATATATACTCACTGGAGCAAGGGTGGCAAAACTCATATGGGATTAGCCAACTCTCTGGTTGGATTTGAGGTGTGTTTTACAACAGGTATTCTATGCCTGGTACTGAAAATCCAGTCTAAAGTCCATTACTGAGGAGGTCTTAGGACTAGAGGGAACGTACTACTGCTGTGAATCTCAGCTAACACAGTATCAAACTGCATTCTACATATCTATGTTTATATCCACACACAAAGGCTGTGTCCAGCCTCTGTTTGCAGATGAATGCAGATACCCATAGTTGTACAAGAAGTTTATAGTAAGTAGTAATTTTAGGGATCAGCCATTTATAAGACATTTAATTTTACCCCTTTTAATCCTCAGGGATTGTTATGAAATAGGGGGACAGAAAGCATAACGAAAGCTCTAAAGGCTATGAAATGTCTTCTTCTAAGAACAGCATGGCCACAGCACTTGTGATCCCACAACAGCTGAGTTTACTGGCATTTGACCCAGACAAAATTCAACTGTGGGTGGAGAAGAGCTTATCATGTGGTCCTACCACTTACCACTGAACTCTTGGCAATTAACAGTTTACGGGAGAGGAAGAGGCAGAGTATCCAGTTGTGTACTTACTGGTGAGCCCACCAGGCTCTGTTGTATAGTTTCAAACACATGGCCACACAGATGGCCTTAGTTAAAATCAGTGGGACAGAAAACAAAATAAAAAATCATGGATATAATAGAGATGTAGGGTGGAGAAAGGGAGACTAGCGGGAGTGGGAGGAAGATCAGAGAGAGTGGGGAGGAGAGTAACCAGAACACAAGCTTACCCATAGATGGCAATATCAGTATATATAAGACATATATGTTAAATAGCCACCAGTTTCATCTCCTCTACCTGAAATGTTCAGTATTTATTCTATTCTCATTCTGAATGATTATCGGCAGGTTTTAAGCAAACAGAAAGTCAAAATTTCCAGGTCTCATCAACCCCATCCTACATGAATTGCTCTTCCTCTGCTCTTCCCCAGCCACAATTGCTCTTTCTCACTTCCTCCCCAGTTGGTTTTTATGTATTCTCTCCTTTTCTTTTAAAGAAAAGCACATCACCAACCAGTAGTATGAAAAGCCAGCCAAGAGAGAGAGGTCCTCTAACTTGGTTTTAACTTGATTTCCTTGTATCTTACATCCAAAGTATGCTGTTTCTTCAGGAATAGAATCATACCAACTATGTCTGGCAAGCAACCTAGATGGATTGCAGAAGCCAGTATGGTATTGGGGGGTATCCTTGGGCTCTATGACTTACAGACCCTATAGATATATACCACTTTTAGAAGTGAATTCAATGTGTAGTTCATAATAATGGTAAACCTGTGAACTTCCAGGTGTGCTGGAATTAGGAGCATGAAAAACCACAACTCTTAAAGGGGTGCTGAAGATTGAACCCAGGGATTTCTGTATGATAAGCAAAAACTATACAAACTGTGCTACATATCCAGACACATATTTACCTTTTAATCATCGTTGAACACATTTTCCCCCTCTCTGTGGACTTCCTCAAAATAATTCACTCTCACTGACAACCACATTACAAATTTTCTTGAGTGGGTTTTCAATTCAAATATCCATATGCCACTGTTTCTTTCGCTAGCACCCCAAACTCAAAAAAATTTACACTGAATACATTAATATCTTCTTTGCCCAGTCTAAACATTGTCTATGGCCCATTATAGCACTATCATTGGCCACATGCCCATATTATATACCCATAAGTTCTCTCCTACTTTCTAACTTCCTCATCAAATATTTGACATTCAATCACTCAAACTGTATATTTCACATTCCTTTAACATATTTATTTCTTTATTATGTGATTGTGTATCTGCATGCACATATGTGTACCACTGTGTGTAATGTTTATTGAGGCCAAAGAGTGAGTTGAATGTTCTGGTAGTTTGAATAAGAATGGACCCCATAGGCTCATATATATAAACAGCTAGTTACCAGGTAGTGGCACTATTTGAACAGATTGGAAGGATTAATAGATATAAATTGTGTCACCGATGGTGGGATTTGAGATTTCAAAAATTGACGCCAGGCTTAGGCTCTCTCTCTCTCTCTCTACCTGAGGATCAGGGTGTATTTCTCAATTACTGCTTTAGCACCATGCCTAACATGCATGATGCTAATGCTCCTTACCATTGTAGTCATATACTAAGCCTCCGAAACAGTAAGTGAGTCCTAAATAAAATGTTTTCATTAATAAGAGTTGTCTTAGTCATGCTGTCTCTTTCTAGCAACAGAACAGTGACTAAGACAGATACTCTGAAATGGTAGTTACAGACAGAATCCTTTATGTGGTTTGTGGAAACTGAACTCAGATCCAATGAGTCATCTACTAAGCCATCTTTCAAGTTCCCTATCTCATCTTGTCAATATTTATTGGAGTAAACTCATTTAAAAATTAGTAGGTCAACACTAACTTTTTTCTTTTCTTTCTTACATTGACCCCAAACACCCAGCATTATGAATTTACACTAATTATGTGCAGATATTGGTATCCTCATGCCTTTTTACCTTTCTTGGAGCCCTATGAATAGTGAGCAGCACTATCATTTTTCTTTCATATGTAAAGAAATGAAAACTTGAACATCTTTGGCAATTTGCCTAAAACCACTTGAGTAAGCAGAAAGAAACATTTATCTGGCTACCCAAATCAGATTTTAAAATAGTCACATAAAAGATGAAGGAAGAGAAAATTAATCCTTTACCTTTATCACTATTCAGGTTTTAGGATTTAGAAATAATGGCCACTAAATTCAACTTTATAGGTGTCAGAGCATCCAGGAAACAAAACAACACTTCTTGAATGTTCTCCAGAGGTAAGTACTTAAAAGTTATAGTGTTGTTTTTCAAATAAAATATAATGACATATATAATTTTATAGAGACACTATTCATGGATATATGCACATGCATATTTATTGCTATATTATTCAAAATAGGTAAGAAATGAAAGCCTAGCTGTCCATTAACAGATGAATTAATAAAGAAAATGTATATATATACATATATATATTAGTTTTTTATCTTTAAAAATAAAGAAAATATCATAACTCTCTGCAGAAAAATGGATGGAATAGAAAATTACTATTTTAGCCAAAATAAGCCTGATCCAGAAAGACAAAAACTTCTTCTCTTGTATGCAGAAGCAGAATACAGTTTTAAATGTGTGTGTGTGTGTGTGTGTGTGTGTGTGTGTGTGGTATTGAAGGAAGAAAAAGGTCATGAGAGGGAAGAAGATATTTAGAGAAATAGGAGAGAAGAGAATAAGAACGGTACTTATTACGTATATGACATGAAAGCAGGAGGAAGTACTATTTGAACATAGAAGTAAAGGAAGAAAGGATTAGGTGGATGAAGAATTCAGTGGGAAAGAATGAATAAAAATAACATATAATGGCATATGCATATGAAAATGTCATAATAAAATCCATTTCATTGTAATGCAAATTAAGTTTTTTACATTTCTTAAAAATCTATAATGTGGAACTTAATGAACTGCTATTTCTCTCTTCAGGTCAGTCCCCTCCAAAACTTTCTCTGGTGCACTTAATTTGCTATGCTAAATAAACTTCTGCCTATTCTGTCAAAAATACTACTTACATTTTAATGTAAAATAAGACTGCTTTATATATTATTTAAAATAATATTACATATTATTTGAATGTATATAATGTTCTCAAGGTTAATACTGTCAACTTGATTGGGATGAGAAAAGCTTAGGCAATCTATATGGATGACCCTGGAAGAGTGTGTCAGAGGTGATTATATGACTAGAAGTCTGTATAAATAAATGAATTAGTCTCTTGGTAAATTAACAACATGATTACATCACTGAGAGGTGGCACAAAATAGGAGTTGGGGCACCATTGGAGGATGTTGGTTAGAGGGCATGCCTTTGGGGTAGCATCCTGCTCTTTCTATATCCCTTTATTCTTCATGCCTACTATTCAATAATAATGCCCCTCCAACAACACTGTCACCAAGACTGGGTATACTGTGCTGAGTCAAGGAACAAGAACTGCACACAATGAAACCACAAACTAAAATCAGCTCTTCCTCTTTAAGTTGATTTTGTTTAATGTTTGATCACAGAAATGAAAAGAGCAATGTGCACATGTGTGAGGTTTTTAGTCACACAGAAACAGGTATGTTGTTATGACACAGAAAAAGAAGAAAAGAATTCAGACAGCCTGTGCAAATTCAAGAAATGTCAATTTTTAGATACGCGTCCTGAATCAGTTACTGAATCTTTTCCATCTTAATTTCCTGGCAAATGGGGATTCATTATGCAACAGACCTGATTGCTAACGGGGCTATTGTGAGTAAATAAAAAATAAAACACAACAGTATCATTCTCAGCATATTGTAAAATTCCAATAGCTAGAAACTCCTATTAATTTTACTAAGAAGCTTCTTGTCTAAGCAAAGCATATCTTGAAACAAGAAGCATATAGCTCCTGTTTGAAATTAAATAGTTTCTTTAATCTTTTCTTTCCCCTTTCCCACTTTCCCACAAAGTTTTAATGCAAACAGCACTTTGATTGTTTCAGTAACTGTAGCATCACTAAAAATAATCTGCTAAATTAGACCTTATGAAGAATGAACTGAAGCAGAGAAGGACCAGAGGCACTGAGACTCATTAAGAGGCGATGATTACTACCATTATCATTGGAATTTCCTCACATGGATAATGAGTCTCCCATCTTACTTGTATTCATGGCTAGATGCCTTAAGATCATGAGTTTTCATCAACTTAATCCCTTCTTCCACTCTACCCATGTAAGCATTTACTAAGTCCTGACTATTTGACTTCTGAAATGCCTGTTAAATTGGATTCACTCATCTCCAGCCCACTGACCTTGAATACCTGTTCTATGGACTTCCATAAGAGTTTCCTAATTATGTAGGTCTCACCTCCTTTCTATCCATTTGTACACTATAGCCAGTGTCACCTTAAAGGGAAGCAAACTCCATTAAGGTCAAATCTGTTGAGTTAGGAAGTTCAGAATTGAAGCCAAACCCCTTGACTTGATATACAGATCTTAGAGGTGGACCTTACCTGTCTCCAGACTGCTCTTTTGCCTTGCCATGTCTTGCTTATTTTTACAATTGTTTTCCTGATGTTTAAGCTTTTCACTATTCGTGTCAGCTTTGATCATGTTCACTTCTCTGCTTAGAATCTGCCTGAACCTCTGTTCCTCACCCCTTCTAAGTGACTTTGTTTTTTATTTGGGACTCATTCCAGACATATAAAAGAGTCTCACTTTGAGAACCCCTAGCATTAGGTGCATTACATGTAAATTTGAAGGGTAAAGAGTCTGATTTTGACACATAAATAGCCAGGTAATGATTTCTTCATTTTATAAGTCATGTTAATACTAATATTTCCTTCCAAGGGCTACTGGAAAAAAATAAATAAACTTATATGCTTAAAATGTTGACTAACTTTAGCTTAAAAAATGTATTTACTAATATGATCTTTGCTTCCTTACATTCTTCCTTACATTAATTCCATAGGAATTACTTTGTTGTGGTTCCCAAGCCTTTACTCAAATCAACAGGTCCTTTATTCTTGTTCGCCTAATTCTAGATCAATGGTACTCAACCATCCTAATGCTGTAACCCTTTAATTCAGTTCTTCATATTGTGGTGACCAGAACCACAAACTTATTTCATTGCTACTTTATAACTCTAATTTTACTACTGTTGTGAATAGTAGTGTAAATATCTGAAACACAGGATATCCGACACACAACCCCTCTGATAGGGTTGTTTAACTAAAGGTGCTGCAACCCACAGGTTGAGAACTCCTGCTCTACATAACCTCCAACCTCAGGATTGTGCTCCAATGACTTTGGTTTCCCACAGAGATTTCCATAACTTAGCCTATATTCTCCTCAATTCTCTAGCTTCTGAAACCATTTGTCCCTTTCTGTTGTCTCCCTGTTTGTCTCTGTCTGTCCAGTTATTTATTCTCATTTTGAAATTAAAGGTATACTATTGAAGTCCCATTTAAGGGCTTATTGTGGGAAGGCAACGTGTGTCACTTCTCTCCCACCATTTCCAGAGCACATGCAGGTAGGTATGTAAGAGAGACTCTGGGGAGATGAGTTGAAGGCAGCACTCCATCCTTACTTCATCTGATTCCTGTCAGTTATAGGCCATGTGTGGGAGTGTGGTAAGAGAACCAAGGAGGCTCAATGAGCTCAGTGAGCAAACCTTCCTCAGCACCAATGCCAGGATCTCATTTCTGTGCCTTGTAATGGTGATAACAGAGTCTCTGTTCCCAAACTACCCATTGCTGTGGTCTAGGATCCAAATGTGTCAAGAATGTCACAAGAACAAAGATTTCTGAAAATGAACCAAAACTAAATAAAACAGTTACAAAATCAAAATTATCGGAACCAGCAAGGCCTGAACCACCATTGATCACATTGACAGCCACAGTAGAGAAACTTTAAAGGACAGTGGGGACCAGGGAGATCCATGCTCTGTTTTTCTTTTAAAAGATGGAAAGCAGTGTATGCCATAGCCAGGAGATAGAGATAATTTCTTCCCAGAATAGTAACCTGTACAGATGACTAAAGATAATATCACATTCCTGGAGGTAATTTTTTTCATGACTATTTTCTTGCATATGAAAACAAAGTCCTATGGGCTGGAAAGATGGCTCAGTGGTTACGAGCACTGACTGCTCTTCTGAAGGTCCTGAGTCCTATTCCCAGCAACCACATTATGGCTCACAACCATCTGTAATAGGATCTGATGCCCTCTTCTGGTGTGTCTTCAGACAGTGAGAGTATACTCAGATACATAAAATAAATAAATACATCTTGAAAATACAGTCCTTCTAGAGTATCTGCCTTATTGACTTAGCAAAAAATCCAGCAAATGAATGGAAACACAGCAAGCATACAGTGGGCTCTAGAATATCACATCTCAGTGACTATACAGCAAGGCTCTCTCTGTTGCTGGGCCTTAAGGGATGGGTCACATTCTTGTAGGCAGAGTCGTCCTTGCAACCTCATATTGACAAACTCTTCACTTGTTCACATTGCTTCTGTTTCTATTTTTCCTCTGAGGAAGCCAATTACTCCATTCCCTTTGCAGACTCCTTCCTCTCCAGCACTGGTTTGGGCATGAACGAGTCCTTGAAGGCATAGCTTGGATGGTACCTTACACTTAGCACACACTATGATTATTCAACCATAATCATCTTGGCATTGTTATGTTTGCTGATTTGCCCCTAAATGCTCAGAAAATTAGTATCCAGTATGTTAATGCTTTAATGATTTCTAAATCTCTTTTTTAATTTGCCAAGCAGAAATATTTTGTTTTTAAAGCCAACTCACTGGTATTAAAATCTTAATTTTTCCCCTTAGAAAACAGAGCAGAGAGGGATAAGAAGGTAAATGGGGAAATTGCTAAATCACGCAGGTATTATGAAGCCATCAGCATACTAATCCTGAGGATTACCCATGTATCAAGAAATGGCTTTGGTGTGAGACTATGAGGAAAGCTTTGAATTAAAAAGAGAGACTCAAATACATGTGTAGCAATAAGGTAGGTCCTGGCTTCTAATTGCTGCCAAAAGAAATATCCCTTTAAGTAAGAAGGCAGGAATGAAAAATTGTTTTAATTTAAAGCTAAGAGTTAAGCACAGACTACACAGATGTAACACTAGCCTAAAACCACACACTGAGTTATTAGCACATAGAGTGAGAAAAGGGGATGGGAAGTCACTTGTATTATCTTACTCTCCTGATAAACCAAAGAAATACCAGGTTTTTCCTTTTCTTTTGCATGCATATGTGTATACATGCATGTTTGTGTGGAGCGACAAGTGTGGAAGCCAGCAGTTAATGTCAGGTGTCTCCCTCCATCACTCTCTGCCTCTTTTTTTTCCTTTGGACAGTGACATTCTAGCTCACCAATTTGGCTAGACTGGCTGGCCCTCAAGCCTAGGGATATTCTTATCTCTTAATTCCTGACTCTGGAGTCCCAGACATCCACTACCATTTCAAGTTTAGTTGCAATGCTGAGATTTGAACTCACGTCTTCATACTTGTATAATAAACACTGAATGATTGAACCATTTCCTAAGCCCTGCTCTTTCTTCCCTACTCCTGTCATTATCCAACATGTTTTTTAAAAAATATTTTAACATATTTTAATGTAAGTTCAAAATATTTTTAAAATATTAAGTATTAAAGTATTTGTAACACCACTCACTGCATGGTTTCAAGAGTATTTTCCCTAGTTTGAAAGCTAGATGCCCTAGCTCAGTTGGCAAGGCTTTACTTTCTGTCTGTTTCCGTGATTGCTCATAGTTTTTGCTGTACTGTGGTGCTTTTACACCTCTGTCTCTCTGTCTCTCTGTCTCTGTCTCTCTGTCTCTGTCTGTCTCTCTGTGTCTCTGTCTCTGTCTCTCTCTCTCTCTCTCTCTCTCTCTCTCTCTCTCTCTCTCTCTCTCTCTCTCTCTCTCTCTGTATTCCCCAGTAACTTTTTGTTCCCATTCCATCTTTCAACAATGATAATAGACAGGCTTGACTAGGAGTTTGTTTCAAAGACTCAGCTAATCCTCTCTTCAAATCCTCACTCTTCCTTACTGGAACTTACTGATCAATATATAAATCCTGGGAGAGCACAGTTCAGCCCACTGAGAACACTAGGGCTGAGTATTCACATCCTGGAAGGCCATGTTTCTGTCTTTCCTGCTGCTTTCTATTTTCTTCCCCATTTTCCCTAGCGTTCTTTCCTTTTAGAGGCTTTTGATATGTTTCACAATCTTACCAGGAAGCTCTTCTTTCTAAGTTTTTTTTTTTCCCATAAACACACGGTAGATCTCATTGGATTTTCATCAACACTGTTACTCAGATTATTACTCAGAGCCAGAGTGAAATAATTGTTTCTGAGAATCATAACTGTAATTTGACCTGATACCATTACCAAGGCTCCGGCTCTCCAGCAACACTAGTAACTGTGGTCACTTTTACTTTTTCCTTTTAGCCCGCACCCCACCCCAGAAGAATAACAACTTCAGGTGCTCCTAGTATGATACATGCAAAACAACTAATATTTCTTGGATATTGCAAAAAAATGTTTAAAAAAAGCCATAGGACACTCTCCCTGTTCTTTCTGCCTTCCTCCTTAAGTATGAATTTCGGAGGAAGATGCATTGAGTTTGGCTCTTTGGTTTTAGAACAGGGCTTTCCAACTCAAAGGCATGAACTCATTTTCAAAAGTCTTGCCCTGTTCCTTACCCAGTCTCCTCCAGGACTACTCTACCCTGAGTTCATAAATGAGTCAGTGTGTCCTACCTGCTGGTCATCTGAGCCTGTGCAACCTTGATGGCTTTGATGGACTTGGCCATGACTGGGCTAATCTACCTCAAACAAGCTCCTACTACAGAGGGTTTGGAGTCTGACTTCCAGCCTTCAGTTCTCTGAACCTTCTATGGTGATAATTGAACTGAGTCAGAGCTTTTGGGGTTTTGTTTTATTATCTGTTTGCAGTAATGGGGATAAAGTTTTGGGCTTTGCATAGGCCATGTAAACTCATATCTATATGGGGGTATTCAGTATCCATTTTTCCCAGTGCATATTGATTTTACATGTTGACAGGACCATGCAAATGTATTTGCATGCATGTATATCCAAGTATCCCACTTCCAAACCTTACTGTCTCTATTTCTTAGTTCTTAGTAATTTAATCCACTTTCATGTTGAAACAATATTTAATATGAGTCTATCTATCTATTACTCAGCTTAAAGAGGTGACTGCTGCTCTAGTCAGTTTGAGGCAAGTAGAACTATATGAATGGGAAAGAGATGCTGCTATCCAGGGGCTCAAAGCTGACTCTGCTCATTTTACAGGGATATTTCACATTTTGTTGTTGTTGTTTTTATTTAAAAAGGAAAGGGAAAAAGAAAGCATGAATGTGTGTGTGTGTGTGTGTGTGTGTAATTTTCTATTTGTCTTTTTCTTCTTTTCCCATAAAAGAATATCCTGGAAGCTTAGGGTAAAGGGAGTTTTGTAAGACATGGAGTACACATTGATGGAAAGAAAAGCAAAGTGGGAGGTTTATATTCATTATTCATGTCTATAGTCTGTATGTTTATATGTATGGGTAATTAATCAGTATCAAGTAGCACCTAACTAAATTCCAATAAAGTTCAGAATTTGTTCCTTTGTAGTATAACACACATTGTATACTTTTCTTGTTTTTATTTTTCTTTTCCCTTCACTATATTTGTTGAATTTGTTATCTTTCCACCTGAATAACCTGGGGATGGAGCTCCCAGTTTCTCAGTCAGCCTTTCAATATTATGTATAAAATTAATTGAATTTCTAAGAACCACTCTAGCTTTCGGCTAGCTTTGTACACCCACAGTACACAGAGTTACCTTTGCATCTGTTTTGCTTCTGCCTTTTCTTCTATATTAATTCACAATAGGCATATTGTCTCCAGATTGCTGCACTTGACCTGTTGTTGCAAGTCTAGCATTTGGTGTCCTGTGTGTGTTTCCAACCTTATCCCTAGAGTATTTCCCAAGTTATTGACATGACTGCTCCTTAAAACTGTGAGTCAACTCATCTGGGGAAATGTTCAAGCCCCAATTAGTGATGAGTTGGCAAATAATCAATAACTGGCTAGGATAGGAAGCAGGGGCAACTCTGATCTGCAGAGCTTTCCAACTCCGGTACATCAAAACTGCCTCCCACCTTGGCTGATTTTTACCTTACTTGGAATGCGTATATCCTTGAAGTCAGGGGCAGAAGAGCCAGCGCCATAGGCAGTGCCCCCTAGCTCTGGCACTTTGATGGTAGTAGAACACTGATACCTTCTCCAAGCTTTGTCAAGTGCTAAGAACAGCTCTCTGCCCTTGAAGGTCCTGGTTCCATAGTATATTTTGTCAGGAAATCATATCATCCAATTTTTTAAGTGTATCATTTAATCTAGTAAAGAACTTTAAGTAAGCACACTTCTTTTGCTATTTCTTAGATCAAAATGTGTCTAGAGTTTCTGTGGTTATGGATGTTTTTCTTTTTTTTTTTATTTATTTTTTTTTGATGTTTTTCTTTTTACATAAAGCACTCTCAGTTTTATTTTTCAATTTTGTTTTTAATATATTCTAATCTACAACCTTTCTGCCCATTTGTCTTAACTCTGTATTTTCTATTATGTATGAATTTATTTTTATATATTTCCAAACACCAAGAAGATACACTAAGTAAATATCATACATTATATTTTCTTTATATATTTATTCAAAAATATAATTTATTATGTATTGGTTTTACATATGCTAGCAATCTTATTGAATTTTTATTAAAATTTTTATCAATGATAGAAGATACTCCATAGTTTTATTATATAATCAAAATTTCCTTTATGACTGCATTTACATAATCACACAAGGGCAGTTGCTGTATATTACATAGCTGTTGCATCTGATTCATCCATGCCTTGCCATTCCTCACAACTGTCTCTGTTGCCTCCATAGTCTCTTTTAATTTCCAGATCTGTGGTCCTAACCAGTCTCCTATCTATAAGCAGATTTCTTTGGATTATCTTTCTGTCTCTGATTATGGACTCAATCTGGAAGGACTGCATCCATGAATTCCCCAGGGACAAGTCCTTGTGTTATTCTATATTATGACTAATCCTCTTGGGTGGTTTGGTTTTCTGGTATGCCTAAGTCTGTCTAAAGTCAAGATTTGCCCTTCACTTCCTATTCAGACTTTGAAGATATAAATCAATTCCTTTTAAGACATATGGACAACACAGAGGTTTATATTAAGCATTTGATTGATGCTTGTTCAACTTTCTTGTGTAAGGCTCTATTTCTTAGAATGGCATCTTGTGATTTTACTGTCTCTGCCTTGAGAATGTTGGCTCAGTTAACTTTTTGTGTAATATCTGAAAGTGTTTTTGGATCAACTCAAGCACACTAACTGTTTGCAGCCAGCTTGTATGATTACTGTCTGGTGATGGGAGGGTGCAAAAAAAGTAACCCAAGATATAGTAGGAAGAAAGACTGAATGTCTTGTGGTTGGTGCCTATGGTTTATTTGCTTTCGTTTAAGTCTATCTCTTAGGGTTGATCTATTGAGATTTACTACACATTTGAAAATCATAAGAGGGCAAAACCCTACTTCAAAACTTAGAAATGGGGTCTTTGTGAGTAACTAGGAATAGGTAATTCTATTGGCTTATGAGTGAATCATTAAATTCTTGTCACATGTCCTTGTCCTTGTTGCCCAAAAGGAACAAGGCAGGCTGTTGATCCCAGCCCCAGGACACTTAGAATGAAATCTTAAATCAAGCACATAGTAGCTATTGTAGTTCATTGTGGCTTCTAATGCATCCATAGATTGTACATGGTCCTATTGCATGCACCAGGTACTTTACAGGTAATGCATGTTTTATATGGTTTAAGTGTATTACCCAAAGTTTTACATACTTCAAGCATGGCCACCAGCATGGTAGTATTGAGGTGGTAGACTGATAAGTTGGCAGATCTTACAGGAAGATGCTAGGTCCCGAGAGTTCGTCTTTGTAAGAGATTAACATGGTCTTCAAAGGACTGGTAAGTTCCATGACAGAAAACATTTGTGGAAAAGGCAAACCTGGTCTCAAGTTCTTCTAGGGCATATCCCTATCATGATGTGATATCCCTATCATATTGTGATTTATGCCAAAGCTCCCAGATAGGTGATTAGATGGTGATTCGGTGCTCTTGGATACTCACAACTACGATCTTAATCATGGTGTTTCCTTTATAATGTGCCTAACCTCAGGTAAATTGTAATAGCAACTGAAAACAGACTAAGACTGTGATTAAGAGTGTTAAGATGGGAAGTTATTCTGAATTTCTAGTATGACCCTAAATGGACAAGACAGAAAGGCAGTGAAGATTTGACAAGAAAGAGGAACTAAGAGATGTGGTAGAGATTGGAGTGATATAAGGGAGAGGCTTTTAGCTAAGGCATGCATACAACTTATAGAAGCTTCAGCAGGTAAGAAAATGTATTTTTCCCTTGCCAGCATCTGAACTTAGGTCTAATGAAACTAATGACTTTTGGTCTTTGATTGTGAGATATAATATAATATATAATTCTGTTGCTGTAAGCCACTAACTTCTGGGTGCTTTGCATTAGTTCCATAGGAAACTAGCTTAGTAGCTTTGTGGCTGTATGCAAATCTTCTACCACACTGCTTTAACTTCATTATCTGTAATATAGAAAAATGTCTCATCATCGATCTGGGAAGACCAGTGAATTAATATATTCTAGGCAATATACCTGGCCTACAATAATCATTTGATCATTTAATCATTTAATCCTCCTATGAAACCCAGGCTTAGTCACATAGGTAGTTAGTAGGATAGTCAGAACTTCTACAGAGATCTTTCCGACTTCAAATCAGCTACAGTAAGTCGTAGCAAAACTATCAATTAATGGATCAAGTATGATGTTATTCAACATGGCTCAAACTTTACTTTAAAAATGGTATCTGAGAAAAATACTGTTTTCTGTCACCTTGTTTGACGTTTTAGAAGAGCTGATATTGAATTTGAGAAAAAGTTAAATTCCTTTTCTACTAAAGAAATATAAACAGTATTGCAAATTTCCTGATTTGTTTCTATTTTGCTGTGGTTAATTTTAGCTCCCAGGCCTTCTGTTATTATCAACAGGTGAGAAACTTTTAAAAATAAAAATTTTTATAAAATAGAAGTTTTCACTAAGCCAATGCTAATTTAGAATTATTATTTATTATTATTATTATCATTATTATTATAAGTTTAATTTCTCCTCAGTGCTAAGCATCTATCCATGCCCAGGCGTGGAGGAGAGTAGCACCCTTGACCTTCCCATGCCATTATGACTCATCATCTTCCTCAGAGTGACCTCCAGCCCTATGAGCTCCAACAAAGAAAATTCCCCTACACAGGAATACCCTTTTTCAATCCTCTGCACTGTGTTTTTACTCTATCCTTTTTGTGTTTTGATATGGTTAGGTACAATACTTCTTTCCACTATGTTACAGCTGCCTGAAGTATTCAGTATAAAGGCATGTCATTCAAGTATGTAGATTATAAGGCAGTACCATCAAGGCTCATTTACAAGTGACAACATCAATCACCTATTGTTGTGTTTCTCAGACAGTCTTCTTATTGTGAAGTAAGGCTGAGTTGCATTTGTGTATCACCCACTCAGCAGCCTATCTACCTACTTAGATGAGCTTTCAGCAGATAAGGACCAGTAGACCACTCTATCAGTCAGACTCCGGTGATGTTGATAAATTGCAGTTCTGCCACTGGAAGAGTAACCTTAACTTTTAGAACCAGAGACATAATCAGAAGCTTCAAAAATACACAGCAAGGACAGTGATCAAGGTTTTCCAGAGCAAAAGAGTGAGGGCGGAGGATGGTGGGTAAGCCAAAGAAAAAGCAGTGTTAGTGAGGAAGCTTTGGCAGAACACACTTGGTACAGAAGATGTGAGCTTTAGGGAGGAGGAGAACAAAAAGAAAAGAGCCTCAAATAAAAGCTTTAGAGCATGAAAGAAAAATGATGATATGGTTAGATTGGACATGGTATTTGATAACATATAATCAAAGAAGGTTTCTTTGCTTCCCCCAGACAACAGCATAGAATGGCATTTGGTGGTCTGGTGCAACATATGAAAATGCTGTTTATCAAGTTAAGGAGCTTTTGAAATGTGATGTATGCATTCTGATCTCTCTCTCTCTCTCTCTCTCTCTCTCTCTCTCTCTCTCTTTCTTTTCTTTTTTTCTTTTTTTCTCCTGAAACATTACTGACAGTCACAGCTGTAGTCCAGCACTCTTGAAGTTGACATATGCTGAGTGACAGATCCAAGATAAGAGTAAAATACATTTGAATGTGCCGATAAAGGAAAATTGGGAAAGGGATGAAATTGCAGAGATAGAAGGCGTGTCTTTAAGGCTCTTAGGAGAACAAATTGCTAATCAGGAACAGTACTGTATAGAAGCTTGATAAGTTCGAATGCGGGAACCCGTCTGGGATGGAAACTCTTTCTAACATGTAGTGGCTTTATAAGACATCTAATGAGATCCATTTGAAAGCATTGGCTCCATTTGGCATGAAGCAAAATTGTCAAGAGGTTTTCAGATGTCTGAATGAGCTATAATAAGCTCAACGGGGCCAAGGCGGGGTGTCCAATTGTGCAAGTAACATAAAAGCTATCTTTGGAAGCTCATGGTCTGGAAAAGTACTTTCTGTCACCATTAATATCTGATAAATGGAAGCCACCTGTGAGTATGAAATAATACCAACATGGATTGAGTCAATCATAGTCTGGGTTTATGAATAATCAGCAACTCTTCTATAGTCTATCACTTTATATTCAATGTTACTAACTCCCATGTGAAAATTCACCCTCTTCTCTTCTCTCACACATGGTATTTGCAGAGCATATATAATTTTAATTTGTTGCTGTTATTGTCCTTTTAAATCATGTATATATGTTCTCATAAAATTTGCTTCACCCATTTTTATTTAATATCAATGAAATTGTGCCAATGACTATATGTAACATATTCTTGGCTTCAATACTTCTTGCCCATGACTGAACCATAGTATATAGCAATGACAAATTACTAAGAATTTACCTCTGCATTTCTAGCTATAGCCGACTGATTTGAGGGTAGATGCTCACTCTGACTGGACCAGTGAAAATGGTCTCTAATGGGAATTGAGAAAACATGAAGGAACCTGAGAGTGCTCCTCCTTCAAAGCATATAAATTGTTCAGTGCCTTCCTTAGAATCTCCAGTGCTTACTGATGGGAGTTTATGAAAAACATTCCTTCTGTCATTCTGAAGAGATACCAGAAAATTAGTTTTGTTTTTTTTTTTAACGATGAAAGATGCTGTTGCCTTTATTGTTGGATTGGCTGCTACAAGTGCACATAAGCATGTAGGCTCTCAGACTTTTCCATAAAGATTGCAATAAGAAAAGCAAACACCGCACTCTTGTTCAAAAAGCTAAAATAATTTCTTTGTACACAACTTCCTTTTTTACATATTAACTACCTTCAGAATTTGTCTTTTGGAGGACACATTCCTGAGGAAAAATTCTGCAGGTCTGGTGAGATGAATTTACCAAATGATAATGTTGGATTATGATGCATTCTGTTTTGTCCTAAGAATTGTGTTTTGTTTTGTTCTTTCCACTGACACAGACTCTTAAAATTCATGAAATACTCTGAGGGATAGGACTGCCTTCTCTTTTTAAGCTCTTAAAGCTGAGTTTGTACGAATGACCCTTAGGGAGTGATCATTGCTAGTTTCTAGGAAGTCCAGACAGGATGCAGGAGCAGAACTCTCCAGCTATTCTGTGTCTTCTGGAAAGGGGAGAAGAGATGCAGAAGGGGCTCCCAGAGCTCCTGAGATGATCTCATCACCAGAAATGGCTGAGGAATGCTGCAGCTTGCCCTGCAGATCTATTCCTAGTCATTGTTCTCCCAGAGCTATACCTTGCTCAAGATTGTCATAATAAACTAGACATTTAGCGAGCAATTTACCCAGGTTATGCAAGCCCTTTTGGCAAATTGGCAAAGGAGAGTCCCAATTTTTTGATTGGAGCATGAGAAGTCACAGTTTTGTGACTGCTATGAGGGGGGGTGGTCTTGTGCAATGGTATATTTTTACCTGTGGAATAATAATTTTACTGCTAACACTTTAGTCCTTATTTCTTTATGATAAGCACAACACCCATGCAAGCTCAAGCCAGACAAAATCAGCACATGGATGGAGTATGATTGGGTGGGCACCAGCGGAGGAGCTGGCATTTGATACTGTGGGCAAAGGAGTTTGGTTTTCTTTTAATAGTGTGACCTCTGTTAGGTAGCCAACTGTAGGAGTTTCTCCTGGCACGAGTAATTGGGCTATATAAATCGGACTCTGGATTTAAAACAGATACAAAAGAAGAGTCCTAGAAGTTAGATAGGTAAGGTTGCATCTGGGAGGAGTTGGGGGAGGGAAGTGAACATGATCTAAATACACTTACTGTATAAAATCCTCAAAGAACATCCTTACTTAGGCAGCACATATACTAAAGTTGAACCAATACAGAGAAGATTAGCATGGCCCCTGCACAAGGATGACA
Source organism: Tokudaia tokunoshimensis (assembly GCA_036184795.1). Classification (NCBI taxonomy): domain Eukaryota; kingdom Metazoa; phylum Chordata; class Mammalia; order Rodentia; family Muridae; genus Tokudaia; species Tokudaia tokunoshimensis. The sequence goes on along the minus strand of BTHU01000001.1, from coordinate 71,016,772 downwards.
CACAAATTCGTGATGCTTTCCATATTTTTGCACCCTCTGGGAGGCAAGGGGGAGGAGGAATGGGATAAGGAACTGTGGGAGGGGGGAATGAGCAGGAGCAATAACTGGAATGTAATAAATAAAATAAGAAAGAATTCTCAAAGAACTAATAAAAAAGAAAGCTAGTATAATCACAACACCACAGTTGCTTGTAAAGGATTCGTTAGCAGTAAAATTCCACTATCTTACTCCTCAATATACAGGTTTCTCCAGTTATCTCTACTCACTGATAACCTTTTCTCTAATCCCGAACTCAAAGAAGAGGCATCAATGGCATTATGTTTGTCATGTCCCTGTAATTACGTTTAGTTTAGAAAAGTCATCCAGGTGTTGTTTTTAAAAACAAAACTTTGAACACATTTGTTATTTATAGAGTTTAAGTATTTTACTCAAATTTTTCTCTCTCTGCATGTATGTGTGCACATGTGTGAGAATGTGTGTGTGTGCATATGTGTGTGTGAATGTGTGTGTGCATATGTGTGTGAATGTGCGTGTATGCTCATGTGTGCAAGTGCATGTACTTACGCAGATGTCACGCCCTTATGAATGCTTGTATTTGCAGAGGGCAGAAGACAACCTCGACTGCCATTCATCATGTATTATTCACCTGGATTTTTGGGTCAGTCTCTCATAGGCATGGAATTCCCCAATTAGTATAGGTTGGCTCATGCTAGGTATCTATCTGTCTCCATTTTTACAGTACTGGAATTGCATTTTCATGTCACCATACTTGGTTTTTAAAATGTGAGTTATCAGAGCTTGAACTCATCCTTAGGTTTGAGACACAAACACTTTAGCATCTAACCCTATAATACCAGCTCCTGAATCTTTTCTTATGGATAGTTATAGTTTTTTTCTTTTACTTGTTTCACATTTATTAAGCTATGCTATGTTCTTCATAGATCAGATGGGAAAGTTCATGGCCCTTCATGTAGCTTCTAATGGCCTTAATTCTACTAGACAGCCCATCCTCCAGCTGCCACTTTCCAATTACTGGGATTACAGGAGGGTTTCCCATTCTTAGCTACAGAGAGAGCTTGCAATTCTTCAAGGACAAGGGCAGACTCACTTTGCTATGCTGCTGGTTAAAGCTTGTGTTCTGCAGCATGGGGTGGAAATAGAAGGTGGCTCATATAATGTCACTCTGAGTTTGTGCAGCTGAAATTATGTTCACTCAATCATTCATTCATTCATGAATGGGTCCTTTATGAAATAGTTTCTGTTCATGGTGGTGAAAAATTATTTTCCATAAATTAAGAATTTTTTACATGCAAGACTGGAAATTATTTCCATGGGAGTTTTGACATATTATTCAATTATACTGTTCCTAAAGTTGGGTAGGTGGAGACCATTTTTGAAAATTAAGTATTCTAACTGTAGGATGAAGAAAAAGAAATCTCATTTTTTTTCAACAAATATTATCTGTAAAGTATATTACTTTAATTTGACAATTATGGGCTATATTACATGACTTTTTTGGTCAGAATTGACTTATCTTCAAATGAAAGGGATAGAAAAATCATTTTTAAGCTATCCTTTCCTCTGGAATCCAATTTCTTACTATATTTGTTAAAATTTAAAGCTATAATCTATATGAGTTCATTGAAGACAAATCTATAATAGGTTATTAAGGGAAAATTGGATGTTTGGAAATGTTTCTTACCTCTAAATAGATATGATAGATAATTCAGCAAAGCAAGCTCAGCGGTACCATACATCCTACCTACCTCTGCTCACCTCACAATCAACAGGAGTCCATGATAGCTACAAACACTTCCACTTTGTCCTTCTTCTGTTACTTACCAGTTTATTCTGCATGTTTTTCTTCCTACCACAATAACCTCCTTTGCTGTTCTTAGCTGATATAAACATTGCACCACGTTATCCCTGCTTAGTGTTTTCCAGAACTTCAGACTTGAGACTCTTTAAGAGTTTTGCTTGGTAGCTAAGTAGACTCTAAGCCATGAGAGCACTCTGATCTATCATTTCTATCTAAATATATCTAGCATGTGAAAATTACAAGTCAATAATTTGAGCATTCAGGAGGCTGAGGCCACAGGATCCCAAGTTCAAGGTCCCTGAAGAACCTGGACTATATGCTATACCCTGCTTCAAAAAGAAAAACAAACAATAAAATAAACACCAATTACAAAACAAACAGGGAACTAAAACAGAAGTGTGAAGTTCGAGCATCATTTACGTTTGAATAAGTTGTACTTCATGGTCTATCTGTGAGGAAATTGAAAGCAGAAGCAACTCAGTATGTTAGTTGAGTGTGGAGGGATATCTAGAAAAATATAAGTATTGAAATTGTTATGTTGAAATAACACTGGATTAAGAAATATATATCTTAATATATTATTAGATTATATATTAATTAATTATATATGATAATATATAATAAACATGTCTTTATATATATCCCATTCTAATATGTGTTTATGTGAGAAAATTCCATGATGTTATAATATTACACTAAAACAGTTAGAAAAGAGAAAGCCAAAGAGTACTGAATCTAGACTACTTGTGTTTGAGTCTACTACGTAAGAAGCAGAATATAAATCATGAGGCAAATTCTATGAGCCTTGGTCTCTTCCATAGAACAGGAAACTATAATGGTAACTACCTGAATGGATAAATGAGAATTAATTAACTTATCTGAGGTCCTTAAAGCATTGCTTATCATGTAATAAGTACTGTGTGCATGCTAGCTCTTAGTAGTATTTTTTTTTCACACACATCAGTCATATTGAATACTGAGTACATTCTCAAATTCAAAAAAATTTATTTAAAGTAACATTTGACATTCAGTGTAAAGGGGGAATATTCATAGAATAGGATTTCTTCCTCAAATTGTAGAGAGTCATTGTAATGCAATATAACCTGATAGTCAAATTCAGCTGCCTGCATTCTTCATGTACTCCAAGCTGAAGAATTCCAGCCACACCTTCCCCCACCTGGCAGAGGTGGCAGAGCTCTGGGAGCAAGCCTTTTGTCACACCTCAGCCTCCAGCAAAGCAACAGACCCTATGGGGTTAGTTTCCTCTAGGAACCTTGGCGCCAAGGGCCTGCTGAGAAGCGCTGAAAAGACTCTTCGACCCTTGGAGGGAAGGTCATGCCCATAGCACATATATTGTCGCTCTTATCTCCAAAGAGAAAAGAAAGATTTTGTACATCTATGCACTAATGTCTCTGTGTTTTCTTTTCTCTCGATCCCCGTCATTTCATTCTTCAGCTCTTCCTCCACATAGAATCCGCTTGTGAGCAATTCCCGGGAAGCTTCATCAAATGACAATGACAATAATATATGGAAATCATATCATCTAATGTTATTGGTTTTGGAGTATTTTCTCTGTCCCCAACACTTATTGGGCTAGCTATTGTTATTTTAATTTTTATAGTTTTTAGTTAATGTTCATTATACCGAAAAGTTAAATATTTGCCAAAGGAAAATGTTACTTAAAAATGGTAAGGCTATGATCAAACTCAGAAATTTTAATTAGAAGAATTTTATTTTGAAAAACATTGGATCTTCTATGTTGAGAAGTGGCTCAGAATGACTTCATCCAATTCATATGCAATTTATGGAGGATGTGGTTCTTGCTCAAATAAATTAGACACAGAACCTGCCATTAAAGAGATGAACATTTCATGGTAGATATGTAAATACAAAAGCAGTGAAGTGTGGCATGTGTTATGAGAGCCACATATCCAGCCAGCATGGAGAACGGAGTTAGGGTCAGAGGAAGAAGGCACAGAGGTAGTGATAATGGGTGTAATTGGACATTTGAGACAGAAAAGAAAGTAGGAAAAGAAGGGAAGCATTTGGGATGTAATGGGCTTTGTGGCTTACACAGTACATGAGAATATAGGACACATACTAGATAAGAATGTGATCATGTACTCTTGCTCATATGAAGAGATTAACATTTATCATGAAGGCTTGAAAATTTTATGAAACAGTTAACATGGAAGAAGACAGAATAAATTTGCTTGGCAAAATTCATTGCTTAAGAAGTACCAGGAAGAGATTTTTATTTTTAAATAAATCATGCCTTTTTAATTGGTATTGCATTTTATAAAACTGTATTATGTTCTTTTTGTAGCTTTATATGCTATGTATTCAGTAGATATCCTCAACACTACTTACTATTAACACACACTAATCTTCTAAAATTCTCAAATTTAAAGAATGCATTCAATTCTACTATTCCATTAATCCTTTGACTGCCTTAGTTTTGGTTATAATTTTCAACATTCAGAATAAGAAACTGAGGCTCAGGAATATTAATCTTCACAAACCTGCCTCAGAATTAAAACTCTAAGAAGAACCTTGAGTTTGAAATCTGTATTCTGTGTCTCAGGGATTTTCCTTTGTCTGCAAGTCACTAAACTGTACACTGTATCCTGCCCAGTACCACTCAGTTCCATATCACCCTCTAATGGTCGTTTCACATTCTTCCTTGAAAACCACCCTTAGTCTTGTTCTGGCAGCTCTCTGACCATCCACACGTACCTGAAAACTTCTGACCTTTAGGAACAGAATGAGATTTCCTTGACAAGATTAATGTGTGTGAGCTATAGCTTCTTTCAGTCCTATTTGCTTTGTCTTCTTTTATGTGTCTTCTTTGCAAAATGTCATATTTTCTGTAAGCATTACAAAGTCTTTTAAGGACAATGACACTGGGGATGCTGGGATGAATTCTGAGTATGGGTTCCATGGCAGCAGTTGTGATGTTCTGTTATTCTGTTAAGCTCTTACTGTAGATGTCAGCATTCCCTACTCCTAGTTGTTAAGAAGGATTTCAGATCTGGCCTCTGTCAGTTCATTCATGGATTATTTCAGAGGTACTGTTATCCTTCCTAAGGCTATATTCCTTTACTAGGATGGTCAGTACCTCAAGACTCTTAGGCACAGTATATTTTCCAAGCTTTTTCATTCCAATGGAGTGGGGTGAAACTCTAGTTGTCTGGGGGTGGCTATCTTAAATTGTATGCTGAAATTAAGTCTTCCTTTCATTGCTTATGGTCATGGTGTTGATCATAGGAATAGAAAATAAAAGTGCTAAGTCAATAAATAAAAAGTATGTCTATTTTAGGAGTGGGAAAATAACTTAGTGAGTGTAGTGGCTATTCCTGGTTGTCACCTTGACTATATCTGGAACAAACTGCAATCCAGAATTGGGAGGCTCATCTGTGATCCTAATCTGGAGGCTGGGAGATACAAGTTTCTGACCTGGATCTTGGCATGGAGATATTGAGGTATAATGGCTATGAATTCCAGAAGATTAAAACAGGGAGATCTCTGAGTTCAAGGTCATCTGGTGGCACAGGCCTTTAATCTGGGCCACACCCTCTGCTGGAGACCTACATAAGGACATTGGAAGAAGGAAGATGGACTCACCATCTCTTTTTCACCTGCTTGCCTTGTAGGACTGAGCAACTGCTAGATCCTTGGACTTCCATCCACAGCTGCTGCTCATCATTGTTGGAGAGTTGGACTATAGACTGTTAGCCATCAACAAATTCCCTTACTATATAGAGACTACCCATAAGTTCTGTAACTCTAGAGAATCCTGACTAGTATACTGGGTAAAAATGTTTACTGTGTAAGCATGAGGACCCCAATTTAAGTCCCCCTAATACATATACAAAGCTGGACATGGCTATGTGTACCTATAGCTAGGCAGTTGATGCTGGAAACTGGTAGATACTGTGGTGTCACTGAGCATTCATTCTGACTGAAATAGTAAGGTCCAGGTTCAATGTGAACCTATCTCAATTAAAAGAAATGTATATTCATGAACACAGTTCATGCACATGCACACAAACACATATAAATTAATAGAGAACTGTATCTCTAGATATCTCAGCACTGGATATTCAGGGCACGTACCAGCATATTGTCCATTACTTTAGACCAAAGGTTTTTACGTAGTGACTGCCTATATTATGTTTTCCAGGAAATACAATAAGCAAAGTAAGAAAGAACACTTCTAATTTCTTTCAAAATATGGTACTGGCCCCAAATTGAAAGTGAGCATTTCCATCTCAAGAGGAAATCTGCTGCTACAAGATGACATATTTCATCAAGCCCAGGACTCTAATGAAAGGCGAACTTCTATCAAGCCTTGCTTTCTAGAAAGTAATTCTCTGAAAACAACGTTCATAAAGAATTTGTCCTGTGCTCAGTTTAATAAGAAAAATGGACCAAAGCATACCCCTAAATAACAGGCAAAACGCTCTAGGTCCAGGAATGGGTGTGGACGAGGGTATGAATATGAGTCAAGGGCATTGATATATTTACATGAAAACATCGGGGTGAAGCATATTTATTTTGTATGCTAAAGAAAAACAGAATCAAAGAATGAGGGGGACTGAGGAGAAGGAAAGGAAAGATGGAGACTTGGGGAGAAAAGGGGAGAAAAGAGGAGATGCAAAGGAAGGAAAGAAAATCCCTAGATCCAAATCTTGTCTAAACCACTTCCTACCCTATATTCTTAGACACATTGACTAAAAATTCTATCTCAAAAGGAAATCTACTGCAACAAGATGACATATTTCACCAAGTCATGTCTTACATAGAAAAATACTTTTCTTGTAAGCTGAGAAAAATCTAGACTTCTGAGAAGACTCAGTGGATAAAGACACTCGTCAGCTAGCCTGATGACCTGAGTTTAATCCCTAGGAGCCATGCATGGAAGAAAGAACCAACTCCTAAAAGTTATTCTCTGATTCTACTTGTGTGCCATAGTGTACAGGCATGTTAATAAACAGACAAATAAATAAACATATTAAAATTTAAAATAATAAAACGGGCAAAATGCAATTCCATGTCTCTTTACTATCTTATATGTAATGTTGTGACAAGAAGAGGGCATTGTATCCTCTGAAGATGGAGTTACAGCTGCTTGTGAAACAACTGCTAGGGGCTGGGCACTGCAAACTCAGATACTCTGGAAGCAGCACATGCTCTTAACCACTGTATTATTTCTCCAGTCCTAATTCTTTTTGTTTGGTGTGAATTTTCATTTTCTGTTTAAGTCCATGTGCTAAATTTGTTCTAAAATACATTATCATTACAAATATACACAGATTTTCTCTTTGTTATGAAATTCTTTTTCTGTAAGCACATGAGAACTTATGGGTTTTTTTTTTATGTGAAAATGGAGAGTCAGTTTTATTAGTTATTTTTATTTGTTGGGATATTCTCTCCCCTATAGCTAATCTATTGCATTTTCTCATACCACCTACTTTTTAGATTTTTTATATTTTGCTGTAAATAGGACCTTATGGGAAGCAAGTAGGTATTTACATTTTTAGAATATAATATGTACAATGCTAAAACGAGCTCAACTACCTATTGATAAGTTTCTATAAAGGAGGTGCTTTAGGTAATTCCTATCAGGAGTTTGTCCAGTTAACAGACAAAGTCTAGGCAATTCAAATAAGTGACTGGTGTAGTTAGGATTCAGATTCAAACTTCATGACTCCTCAAGATTGTTACATTGATGACACTATGACAGAAGACAAGAAAGAGGCAAGAGGAAAGCAAGGTATATTCTTCTCCATAAGCAAGAAACTGACCTAGGCAAGAACTGCAGAGATCAATTTCAGAGAGCTCTATTTATTAATCTTTCAAGAAGAAATTGTAGATAACTGTCTAATGAGAACAAAGTCTTATGAGCAAAAGTGTGGTTTGTCTCCAAAGAGTTATGTTTTAAAAGAGTGCTCCAGTATGGTAATGTCAAGAGTGAGTAAGGCTTTTAAGCAGGAGGTCTAGTGGGATGTTACTGGGGACATTGCTCTTGGAGGGATGTAGTACAGTTCCGGGGTTGTGGTTAGTACTTTCAGGAGTGTTATCATGTAAGAACAACATTGGCCCCTTCCTCCTCTTTCCATCTTTACACAGTTGGAATCCCACCAATACTTAAGTCCTAAGCTTGTGCCTTAATATTGCTGACTTTTCTAGACATTCTGTCACATTATTGATTGATTGATTGATTTCATATTTCCCCAGACGATCACATTTATTTTCTTATTCTTCTCTCTTACATTCTATCTAGGCTGTGGTTTCCCCTCCTTTCACTCTTCAAAGATCTTTTTTTTTTGTCAAAAAATTACGAAAAATAGAAGCAGATAAAGAGTCAAAAGTCAAGAATGTAGACTGCAGTGGCTGCATTTGAACAACTAATTTCTGAGAATATACTATGAGCACAGTGAAGTTTGGAGCTTCAGTAAGTCTAACACAGTCCTTTGTCTGACAATTATAAAATCACTGTAGAATTTCAGGTGTGAATTTAGAGTTGTACAAAGATAAATTCTCTCTCTCTCTCTCTCTCCCTCTTGCTACAGTTGATAAGTTCTTATTCTGTGATTCATATCCATTCTAAATTAAACTGTTTCTTTTTATATTTAAAAATTCCTCTTTATTAATTTATTATTATTTTGTTTCATTTAAAAATTACAGAGGAGGAGTTTATATGGGGACGGGAGGTTCAGGGGGACTGGGAAGAGTGAAAGATGACACTGTAGCCAGAATGTAATGTACGAGAGAAGAATAAATAAAATCAATGTGACTGTCTTGGAAAAATCTTTATTTGAAACACACTGTCATAGTTTCTTTCTTATTACACCAGTCTCATTGTCATTTGTATTTAGTAATACACAAACTAATGGATGTCCTTATGGCATTTTGCTTATGTATACAATACAGTGTGGACAACTTTAATCCCTTATTATCATATCCTGTTTTCTTCTCCTACTGTTCCCCTTCCACATTCAACCCTACCTTTACTTATTTTCTGTTTACTTATTATCTCTTTTTTTAATTATTATTGACACTTATATACATGCGAATATGTAAATGTAACTCACTGAGTTCTTTAATGTTGGTCATATGCATATGATTTTAGGGATTACCACTTGGTATTGAATAACCATGAGGAGGCCTCATCCTTAGGGAATGTTTATTCTCTCTCTCTCAGGAATTATTAATTACCCATAGTTCTCCTAAAAGTGGGATCTTGGAATATTTCCTCTAATTGTATTGTCATGTCAACAGGTGGTATCATTATTTAAGACTTGTTTAGCCTTCTATATTGTTTGAGATCTCATGGATGCAACTTTTCTGTCCTATATAGAAGACATGGCCTCACACCAGACCTTCTGATCCTTTAGTTCTTACAGTCTTTCTGCCTTTATTCCACAATGCACCCTCAGTCTTAGATATTGGAGCTGTGGTATACATTGGAACCAGGTTCTTCTTGATCAGTTGTTCTCTATAATGTCTATGAATCACAACAATGATGCCATAGTAAAATATTCCCAAAAGTGCAACAGTGGCACTTACATCTTGGAGGGTAACCAACAATTCTCTAATTGCACTTAAGTCCTACTTGATAAGGAGTCCATATTAGGTACTTTTAACCTAGACTACTATCTAATTAATGGTGAGGTCATGGAAACTTGAGGAAAACCTACTCCTGACACTACCAAACTGAAATACTTTTTCTAACTGCATTCCAAATGCTTATCTTTATGCCTACAAATAACTATCACTGCAACCCTCATTGAAGAAACGTCTTTTGCCAGCAGCTATTCTAACCATTGTCATGAATATAAATCTAGTTTGTATGCATAGTTGATCATGTAACCATAGTTGGAATCAGAAAAATAACATCCTTTATTTGTTGGTCATCCATCAAATTATTGCTGTGTACAAATTTCTAATTGTTCTAAGACTTACTCATACAGTGTTATAAACTTTGAATTGGGTTAAACTTGAATTACAGCAAAAGGTAAAAAACAAAACAAAACAAAAACACCAAAGTGTATGGAACCTATGGGGGCCCAGTGATATGTGTTTTGGGTAAAAAAATAGGGTAATATGAAAAGTGAACTTTATTAAGAAAGTCTTCAAGAAATAGTTATGCCTCATAGGATACCTGACTGTAGGGAGGTACCTGCCTCAGGGAATCAGATGTGTGGGCAATACTTCTGGTATCATGAGATGGGAGAATGAATGGTGGCAGGAGGAATGGGAAGGGTTATGCAGAGTAGCAGAGTGTATCCCTGCATCCTTGAGAACTATAGTTGTGTTTAGAAATTTTGAATGTGAGCCATATTCAAACACTGCAGACTGTGAAACTACTTAAGTCTTAGACACACCCTTTTCAACTGCAGGAACATCTGTTAGTAGACAGCTCTTCCCGGGTAAGGCTGGGTAGGTGATTTAGACCTGTGTAGTAGCAAAAAAAGAAAAGACAGAGAGAAATTTGTAGGATAAAGAAAACCTTCGAGAGATGAGAGCACTTGTGCCAGAATAATCAACACACAAAATCCATGGATTCAAGCTATATGGAAAAAATTATCTGTAATCAGAGATCATGCTAAGCTTACTGCAAGTGATTGCTCTGATAGGATTTGACACACTTATGACTATGGCACTACTTTCTGCGTTAAACTTCATGAGTCAAGAGGTAATCAAGAAGGTAGGTTATAAGCATGGGATTTGAAGAAGGGAGATAAGTGAATTGGGAGTTGATGAGCATCAGGGAGAAATATCCCACTCAATATTTTTACAGTTAAAGTAGGCATGACAGAGAAGTCAAAAGCACTTGATGTTCAGTGGCCACCATTCTGCCCCTTAAGTTCAGATTATTAGAATTGCATCAAGATGAGCCACGCTTCTGTCTGCATACTCAGATTCTTTTCCAATAACCATGGAATAATTGTTTCACATATTTTAGCTGCACTTAGCTGCATTGCCATGAGTCTCTTCTATTGTTTATTTATTTGATTGTTTTATACTTGTGCATGGGTCCTAAAATTTACCTCTTACTATCTATCTATGTAAAAGAATGCAGTCACTAATTTTACTGATTGCATATGACATTGGGTAATGATTTATTGCAGAGAGGCATGTTATTGAATTCCTCTGCACGTTGGCCATTCACTTCCAGATCAACCAATGGTTCACGGAACAGGACTAGCAGCCTATAACTTCTTCCATTCTCTGCAACCTCTCTGGAGTTTATTCTGTCTTTTTATCCTAGGAACTCATTGTCTGGAACACTTTAAGGAAGCAGGGAACTTTCCTAACTTTTCTGAATGCCCCCTCCACTCCCCGCCCCGCCTCCGTGCCATCTTTCTTCCTTGTGCATGACACTTTGTGCTGAAAGTGCTCTTTATTTTCTTCCTTCTACTCTTTATTCACTACAAAGTCTTTGGTCTTTTCCATTAATGAGAGAAAACATAGTTGCTGATGGAACATGATGAGGTGCCATATCTACATAGTCAGAAAGGCAAGAATCTGGCCATTGCTTATCTCCACTCTGATCTATATGAGGTTGGTAGGGTGTGAGTCCCAGTGCACAATCTGTTTTTTGTTCTCAAAATTCTTAAAGGATACATACTGTCCTTGGGGGACAATAAAACCTAACAACAAAACACTAGAAAAATCTGGAAGAAGAAAGAGGGAATTAGTGTTTTAAAGTGTTAATACAAGCCAGATAGCAAGAAATTGACAGACACATTCCATACTACTGCAGGCAAAACCAGTCTTTCTATTAAGTTGTCTAGGAACAGGTCTTTCAAATCTAGGATCGTGGTACTTATCTGCTTACTGATTCTTCACTGTTTAATGGCTGACCACTCCTCATTCTTCACCGGCAAACCTCTACAAGGGCCAATCCAAGGGTAAGGGCTGAAAGTGTGTAAATACATCATACCACTTTCTGGGCCTCATCCTCTGAGTTAAGCAAATGCAAAAATGCTGAGGATTTTCCCAAAGCAGTACATTCTTCATTTGTTCTGTTGTTTCCATTTGCTCTGTGGATCTCTTGGTTCAGAGACTCAGTACCACTGGCTTTCCCTGTAATGGAGTCCTAAATGACTGGTTTCACTTTACAATCCAGGGACTAGAGAGCACTTCTTGTCAAAAATTGATTTAGCTATAATATAACCTCACTCAAAATTCTGTTTGTTAAACCTCATTAAAATTTTATTAGCGTGCAAAGTAACAGGCTTTCATGTGAGTGTTTCTTACATTTTTAGTCTTGACAGGTCCATACCTTGCTCCTCTGCCCTATATCCCTGAGCTTGTCATTCTTGTAAACACACTTCCCAGGTATTCCCCCTTCCACTTTGATATCATATGTGTCCTGCTATCTTTTACAGCTCCCTCCCTTAAATTGACTGTCCCTGTCTCATGGTTTCCTGGGCTCTTCCCCCTCTGACTCCGACATAAACACATATTTATAAAAAATGAAAGGTGAAGATCTATATGGGACAGAGAACATGTGGGATCTGTTGCTGATCCTTAATTACCTCAGTCGGTAGCTCTCTCCTCCCCCTAATTGAACTCCAACTACCTTAGCATAGTTGAAGAATCCTTGTCTACTGGTGTGTCCCACACTTACTTATATCTTGGCATTTCAGACTTAGAGTGTTTCTCTGGGATGAAGATGTTCTCACTTTATTATCTGCCTCTGTCTACTACTAGAAGAACACATGGTTTTTGACATCCTAATGAAGATCATCATGCTTTTCACTGTGCCTCTTCAAAGACTCTCTCTCCTTATATATTTAATGATACTTATGTTCATATGCCCAGAACATTCTTTAGTTGTGAATTCCATGTTGAAGGACTACAAAGAAGAAAAGGAATATCCCTCAAGAAGTGAAAGAAAAATATGGCAAGAAATAGAATAGAGCATGAAAAAGAGTTAAGATCAAAGTAAAGTGGAGAAAAGAGAAAAGGAAAAGAAGAGGAAATACAGGCAGGCTGCAGGTTTGCTAGTGAAGACATTTGTGTGTTGATTGTTAAGCCCACAATCTCAAATGCCTACACATCAGTTCCAAGAATAAGATGAAGGCAAACCTAAGCTGCACCAAGCATGCCAAGTCTACCACAGCTGGGACACCCCTGACTTACCTCTACAGTTTGCACGCTTAAGCCAAGGATTGCTAGGCATGGCTATGAAGGCATTGTGAAAGCATATCAGAAGTAAATGTGTTTGCTTCTATGACTGTTATTTTCAAGAAGATGAGTTAAAATACCTGCTATTCACATCTAAGGGCAGTCATCAGTGGTGATGGTTTCCAGAAGGCTTGTATGACCTCCCAGATAGCTATCTGGGTGCTTGCCACCTGGTCTGATTGAGAGGGCTCCTTTCTCATCCTTAGATCCAGGACCAGAAAAAGGAGGCACAGAGTAATTCAGAATCTAAGCATAACCTGACATGTAATTAAATAGGTGCTCCTAAAGTCGGAGGGCAAAGCATCTCATGGCCAGGGGGAAATGCAAATGTGTGGACAAAGAGAGCTAAAACATATTTATTTCATTCATGGGAACAAACAGTTATTTGGTGGTGCTAGAGCAGAATTTGTATCATATCTACCTTTGTTTTCTGAAATTCCTACATCTTTCTGTTAACATAATTAGGTCAGTCTTAGCCAGAAGATTAACACAGTGTCTCTACAGCCTGAATACTCACAGATTACCTCTCTGATCTGCACTCTCTGGCCAAGTCTTTCTAGACAGTCTCTATAAATTCAGTAATGCTGGTCAGGGGACAAGCACTAAATATAATACATAGGGTGTGATTTTCAAAATCATTTTCAAAATATAGCTGTGTTCCCTGTAAGATTTCTTAATTAGCAAAAAGCTAGTGCAGGGAAACTGTCCTCAGATTGTTGGTCAGAGAAACACAGCAAACTCCTAGAATACTATAGGCTATCGCCATTGGTCCTGATTGCGTTCCAGAACGTGAAGGTGAGTGAATTCCTAGTGTTGATGATATCATCTGTTTTAAACACAAGACTGGAGAAATTGAGCTGAAACTGACCTGGAAGCCTCTTCTCTGAAGACTAACTTTCCTAAGCTAGTCTTAGAACTCTGAAAGCTGCTGTCCAAACTGCCTAGGAAGAGAAACATTTGGGAATTATTCTTAGTTGTAAAGCCTAAGAAGATTAGCAATGATTGGCCTGGAAATTTATTACCACTGGTGCAACAGTGGAACTTTTATCTTGGAGGTAACCAACAATTATTTGATGGGACTTAAGGTTAATTTGATAGAAAGGAATTCAAGCTTGATGCCAGAAATCTAACAATTGTTGGAAGGTAGACATCATAAACACCAAAGAACACTACTGCCATTTTTTCCAAGCTAACACGACTTCTCACTGTATTCTAAACACTTACTCTTATATTCACAGGTACATACAGCTCTAATTCCTTATCGGAGAAGTTTGCTTTTACAAAGGATGAAAACTATTACAGAAATTGTCCAAAATGTATATAATAAATGTTGTATAGATATAACTGTATCACAACCCTACACTTAAGACTAAGGGAGCTTTGAAAGAAAGGATGACGAAAGTTTTTAAGAGCTAGAGAACTTGGAATCTCACTGCTAGATAGTATTCTATAGACAGGACAGGAAAATGCATTTATGAAGTCTCAGTAAAATCGTTGTCTAAGTAAGACCAGCAGAATGACAATACCAGTTGGCAAATCAATGTAGATGGGAGAAATTCAACTATATCGTATCTAAATAGACTCAGTAAGTTACACACACAGACCCACACACTCACATACACACACACACACATATACAGACATAGGTATACATGTGTAATAACAATTATTTTATTCTTTAATAATATAAATATATTTATATATGATTATATAGCATATAAATTTAATTTAATAATTAAACAAGAAGAGATTGTGAATTTGGGACATGAAAGGATTTGAATGTGGAGGAGAGAGAGGCAATGATGTAACACATTGCTATTATGTGAAATTCTAAAAATACATATAAAAGTAAAGAATTTTAACAACTAAATGGCAAATTTTTACAAAAACCCCAAACAAACAAAACAACCACCTTTAAGATAGCTATCTTAGGCTTAGTCACAGAGGCTGTTGAATACATAGAGAAGTGACGTAATATGTGCTCACACAGTAGTAGAGCTGGACTCAGTTCCCTGATGGCTTCTCATTGTCTTAGAGTAAGTCACTGGCTCTTTACCATTGTTCAGAGATGGCCTCCTCTTTTCTGATCTCATCTCCCGCTGCTCTCGCCTTACCCACTGTGCTCTGATAATTCCAATCAGCCCCACTTGAGCTTTCCTGCTCCTAAATTCATTCCTTAGAAAATTTGTATTGCTGGCCCTTTCTAAATAGAACATCTAGCCTCAGAACTTCACACTCCTGGCTCCTCGTGTCTGAATACTGCTTAAATATCACCTTCTCAGACAAGGCTTTTAGAACATGCAATTCAAAATAGTTCGGATCACTGTGATACACCTTTCCCTATTCAAGTGACAGCAAATGCTATCGGCTCCTGAATTTTGAAAGCAGATGTCAAGTCATATATCAACAGTTTTGTTTAATTCTCTGATAAGGGAAACAGGCAATGGCAGTGGAAATAAGGCTAAGAAAGGCCTTAGCAATAAAGGTTAATATTAAAAATTAGAAGGCACAGATAGAGTCACTGCTATGGGCACAGTCAAATATTGGACATGTTTCCCATTCCACATAAAATATGTTATCTCTAACACAAAGAATTGGACCTAGTTTGAATTCCAGAAGCAATAATTGTTTCTTCTTTTGCCATCTTCTAATAATCATGGCACATCATAATTATAGAAAATGTTGTTTTCAAAATGTCAAGCATGTAGTCAGCTTGTATAAAGCCACGAAATGAAAAAAGTTGGTGTTTAAGTATATATATCCTGAGGATGACTCAGAAGTTGGGTTGAGAGCACCAAAGCAACAAAAAGGAAGAGAATGGTAAAAGGGCTAATTTGTTTGTGTTGTCTTATTAGTTTCTCAGCAAGTGCTCCATTGAATTGATTTTAATTAAGCTTCCTTCCTTCAGCCTAAGCATTCTGGGAAGCTGAGTAAGTGTGGGTGCCAGGTGGGAATAAGCCAAAAACTCTCCAATTTAATGTTTAAAATTCTTCTTCATATACAACAGTCATTATAGACAGTCTGTTGACAAATGACCTACATCTGGCTGAGGAGTACTGCTTGTGCATTTGTGCTTGGTGGGGCTAGAAGAGACAGTGTCACTAGGAAGATGAAATAGCCTCCTGGAGTCTGGGTCTAGTAATCAGGATGCTTTACCGATGAGCAGATAAGACATGAGTAGTGTCTAGAATACTGTGTGACCATCCATTGTCCCGAATTTCACATCTATCTATTGTCCAGTGAAACTGGGTTATGGACAAAGAATCTAGAGATTTTAAATTTTTTATATTTAAAATTGGAAAAGACTTTATGATGCATCTTTTCTCAAAAAGAAAAGTTAAAAGTATATGTGGATGTGCTGTTCTTTCTCCTTCTGGAACCATCTTGTTCTTACTTGTCTGGCTAATGGCTATGCAACTCTGTTGAGTTTGGTAGCTTCCTTTTTAGAAGTACTGGATCATTTCCTACTTGTTTTGGTTGGTCTTCTTTTCGCTGTATGTCAGAGACTATGTAGCTTGTGCCATTTCCTTATTTGGCATACATATATAATAAATAAGCATTTGTGAGTAAAGTAACAGTGGTTAGAAACAATAAGGAATGAACATGTTATGCATATCCACATGATGCTTTAGATTATAACATTATTAAATGCATTTGTCTCTTTTATTAGGGTACTTTTATTACAGATAAAGTGATAGCGTGTTAAACACATCCTCAGTCTCTACTCGTTAGCTCCCAAATGATATCACCTTAGGCCAAGGATGGCCACTCTGCACATTTGGAGAAGTATTTGTTCTCTAAGTCACCATTGAGACATAGACCCTTAATTGCAGTTTTTCACTTACTGATCTTTACGAGGACATATAAAGTATAGAAATGATAACTGTGATTTCAGGTATCTTCTGGAACAGGAACCAAACAAGTACAGTGCAGGGGATGTGGTGGTATCAAGCCTTGTGGTAGAAAACTAGAGAGATCATGATCCAATTGGGGTGAAACTTAAAATGCTAAAAATCTGCACAACTGTTGAGGACATGGATGTGAGGGTGATGAGCAGACATCACATGCCAAGCACTTCAGGTTGTGGACACAAGAGTTTTTCCTTCTCTGTTTACAGGTAACTTTAGAGACAGCTGGGGCAAGGGCATGCATTCAGGGGAGTGGGAAATTTGCAGTGCTTTGCAAACCAAGAGCTCAACAAGGATTTGCCAAATGATACCTAATATTTCTAGTTTCTTTCCTAAGAAAGAAAGTCTAGGCAAGAGGACCAAAGTAAGAAATTACTTAAACCAAACCAGAAAAATTAGATACTGGTTTGATAGTATATGTGGAATAATTATATTCATTTATTCATTCAAATAATATATTATCCCAACTGATCTGTGTTTTGTTAGCTTCTGAGATATTTAATAATATACTCAATCCGTAATGATTTCTGTCTGTTAGTTTAACACACATTATAGAATGTGTTAGAGACTGGCTACAAATGGGAATGTCTCCATGCATAAGTCACACTGCCCTAGACAAGAGGCCAAGCAAAGCCTGAACATGATGAGATGCTGTATACTATGCTAAGTACTTCATCCTATCTCACTGAGAGGATCACAATAACCTCATGAGGTAAGGTAAGCACTTGGTAACTCACTACCAGGTGATTCCTAGCTGAACCAGGCTGGGACTCTGGGTGCTTCCATCTACAAACCATTTACAAACCATAGGTTAAGCAATGGAGGAAGATCCTGTTCTATTGTAGACTCTAGTTGGGTATGAAGGTTCACACCTATAATCCTACTACTCAGGAGGCTGAAGCAAAACAGGCAACAAAGGTTTGATACCAGCCTTGGGTGCATAGCAAGATTCTGTCTCAAACAAACAAATGATAAATATAAAATTATGATCAAGCGACATAAGAGTTATAATTCTTTTTTCTTCTTTCATTTCTCTCATTTCTTGCTTATCCTTCTTTCCTACTTATTTCTCCTCCTCCTTCTTGATGAGATAGAGTCTCAGCCTGTTAACAGGAAAGTCCCTATCTTCTTCCCTCTGTCCTGTATAACCCACATCTTAGGGGAACCTGATCCTATCTGGGCTTCAACTTGTACTCCAGCCATTCTCCTGTTCTGTGTGATACATTAATTAAAAACATATGTGCTGTATAAGTAAGTATAAAAAGAATTTAAATTAAGGAAAATGAAATTTTCCTTCTCCAATTTTCTTCATAGGTCTTACATGAACTAAATGCCATGCCTGCCTAGTGGCCCCAATACTGGCCAGTGCTGAGTAGAACATTTCCTAATTGTAGAAAATTCTGTGGGACAATTTTCAGAGTTTACACTGATCATCATAACTTTATCACTGTTTCAAATCTCAGTTGCCAGAGTTACTGCCATGGGCTATATTATAGCTAACCTGGCCAAGCCCACCAAAACGATTAGCCAATCATCCTTGGCTCAAGGCCCTGGCTCAAGAGAAAGCTTCCTAGTTTTTTCTGTTTGCTAAGCTAAGCTAAACAAAACAAAACAAAGCCAACCAACCACCCAAACAAGCAAAATATGTGCCTGGTTTCTTTCTTCTGTGGTCATCCATGGGTCTGTTCCTAAGCAGGAAAGATCAGGAGCCTTGACAGTCAAACATTTACCTCTTTCTCTTACCTTCTGATTCTGTTTAAGTGAACTAAGACAATTTTTAGCCATTTAGACGATTTAGACCATTTGAAGATTGATTTCTCTTCTGAAATAATTGGAGCCTCAGTATCTACAAAGCCGAGCAGTAGGCATAGGATAAGGCAAAAGTATCTAATTACTGCTTCAAAATATCATTGACTTACAAGTCTAAGATAACTCAAGTAGAAAAATACCATAGGCAAGAAGTACTTTAATACTGGGTGGGTGTGTCCTGCAGGTGTCTGGAGAGAGGAATGTCTTCTGGAGATAAAAGAAAAATTTAAGAAAGTTTCTTAGAGGAGGTGATGACAACTCAATGTGAAAGAATAGCTGGATAAGGAAGGAGAAAAGGATGAGGGAGAACATGCCTCGTGTATATTGACATCAGAGAAGGTGAAGAGACAGCCTAGGCTGAGGCATTCCCAAGGAAATGACAAAAATATGGCTACTGTGTCTCTACTGAATTTATTCCTCTAGAAAATATATACAGCCAGGTTATATTGGACATTAGTACATGAATCTCCTTGGAAAAGCCCTCTTTACATTTGTTTATCACTTTACAGTGTTTGAATCACTTTACCAAGAATATCTTGTTTGTTTTTATTGCTCGAAGTAATACATCAATGCAGACAAATTAGGCCTTGGTGGACAATGAGGCCAAGGTCACAAACTAAGAAATATTAGACCAAACCCTGAACCCACATACCTGGCACTTGATGTTGCAGACTTATGACTGCAAAGTGTCCTGGGAGTGATTATACTTTCCCATTAATCAAGGACGATACCTGTAGGTTTAGCCATAGTTCCACAAAAGTATCCTGGGATAAATAACAAATTATATGTTGGCTCTATTATCCCTGCAGACATGAGTTTTATGATATCATCCTTGCTTTTAGGAAAGGCAACAGAGAGGCCAAATGAGACTATGGCTCCAGAAAGTAATGCCTAGCTACTCTTGAGGAATTCACAGGTCAGAGAAAAATTTTCCATCAAGTTATGAAAATGGCTAGTTGTTTACTTCAGTAGATAGTAAGGGATTTTAAAAGGGGGATTAATCTCATTATCAACTCTAACTTATTTCAATTAATTCAGTTCTCTCTCTCTCTCTCTCTCTCTCTCTCTCTCTCTCTCTCTCTCTCTTAGTGTGTGTGTATGTGTGTGTTGTAAAAAAGTCAAAGAGAGAAAAGAGACATCTTTAAAGCAAGCACAACTAAGCACTCGTCTTTGGTATTTGTATTGTGGTTACAGTTTGAGATCTTCTTCCAAGCTCATGTATTAGAGCAGTTATTTCCAAGTGTTAGTGATGTTGAAACCTTTATGAGATAGAGCCTTGAACAAAACCCTGGTGAAATAAGTATGTTAATAGAAATGAGCCTTGAGGTTTCATAGCCTGGTCCCTTACTTCCTGTTCACTTCCTACTTCCTGCCTATGAATATAACAGGATGAGCCATGCTTTCCCTGCCATGATTGATAGCATCCTTTTTAAAACTGTAAGTTAAAATGAACTCTTCCTTCCTTACATTGCTTCTTATTTCAGTTTAAGAAAATATAGAATGAACACAAGCCCATGGATATATATATATATATATATATATATATATATATATATATATATATATATATCTCAGTAATCATTTTATCTGATTTCAGGGCTCAGTGAACCTCACGAGATCAGACTTTCAGATAAGGATATACTGTCTATCACTGTTTATATACCTGTGTTGAAAAATAAATCATTACTAATGTAGTGTACATAGCTAGTCAATTCCACTAGAGTTTGAGAAGCCAGACGGGAAACAAATGCTTGAAAACAAGGCAAGTATTTGGTAGACTCTGTGTTCCCAATTTTCTGGTCAAATTGTCTGTAAGAGTCAGAGTAATATACAGGAAAACAATGTAAATTGGAAGCCTACACGATTCAGCCATTTCTCATATGAAGAACAAGAATAGATGTGCACAGGGGTTCCATGGAGGAAAGTGTGGTGAATATGTGACTGGTGCTAGCAAATTAGGATATAGAATGAATATCTAAATGAAGGAGTCAAATTCATTAGCAAAGACCATTTGGTTTGAAATTTCTCAACCCTTCCTCTCTTGTTTCATTATGAGGCAATATAACACAGAATAATACAGTGTAGGAAACAGCCAACTTATCTAAATGTTAATGACAATAATTACTGGCCTGGAGAAAATCTTTGAGTTCAACTGAAATATTTCATAAACATCACTGAGAGGATTTGTGTGGGGGTTAACAGCTCTCCCAGCAATGAGGGGCTTTTATCAGAACCAGCAACATCGCTAAAATGAAAGAGTATTAATTTAAATTGACAGAAAAGTCAAGAGCATAGGGCAGCATAAAGAGAATAACCATGCAGAGAAGAAAGGTTATGCTATGAATGTCACAGTGGCAAAAACTGGCTAACACGAGACTGGGTAAGCTATGGGTATGGTGACAAGCAGAATATGGCCTTAACTTTCATGGTTCATTTCTCTCTTCTCGTCTAAGGCTCCATCTTCTGATGAGTAATAAACTTATTTGGAATGTTCAGATTGAAAGAAAAAAGGTGGGTGTGCAGAGAAAAGATGACTATGGGATCTTGGAGAGGAAGTCAAGTGTCATCTAGTGACCCCGAGGCCAAGGAGGTACCCTGCGATAGATGGAGAAAAATGGTTCTTTAGGAATTTCCCAACAAGAGAGCCTTGAACTGTGTTGTGCAGATTCCTAGTATCAGAAAGTCTGGGACCTTGACTGAAATGTATGTTCTCATGTCCTTTACCAGGATCCATTGAATCACAAAATAGAAACATGGAGTTCAGTTCCTTGGGCTTAATAAATGGGGAGAGGGGAATTTGTGAATTTGACTGTTTCTCCAAAGCTCCTAGAAGGCTCAAAGTATAGTCTCAGAACCTGAGGGTCAGAGAAATTAAAAAGAGGTATATCTTTTTAAAAAAACAGATCTTGTTCCCACAGATGTTACAGAAGTAAGATAGGTATATAAGAAGGACAGGGAAACACAGATAGCACAGTGGTTAGATAGAAGACACTGTGCATGTTCTAGAGGAGCTACTTTGGAAAGTGGATGCTTCAGTTCTCTGCAATGAACTGGTGACTGATTTGACACAGGATAAGCCCTGAATAGAACTACAAAGGATAGAAGCCACTATTACAGATTATTCATCAGTATTCATTTGATTAAAGGTGAAAGCAAATGATGTGGTCCCTCATCTACAAAGACTTGCCAATGCAAAGGTATTCCTGACATCACAGCCTTTGGAGTTGTCTGTCTCACAGTTGCTATACAATCAATATATCAGAGGTAACAATCCTATTCTTTCTTCTTAGCAGATAGCAATGGATCTCACAGGAGAAGAATATATTACATTTCTCAGTCCTACTTTCTGAGACAGAATTTAAGGCATTGGTTGACTTTAGGACATAAGTTAGAGCATGTCTTTTCTGAGGCTTTGCATTTTTGGTAGTGTGGGTTGAGGGAGAATATAGACACCTACACCACCACTCATTTACCTAGCTATTATATCCTAAGGTGAAATAGTATACGTTTTAAACTTCTACACTCTCAGCTCCAAGACGCAAGTGTTGTAATATGTGGTAGCTCAAAAATCTTGGTGGAACATATTTGGGAAGTCTATGAAGGCAGGAAAACAATCAGCGTTTTGTCATTTATTTAACAATTAGTTGTATGCCTACCTTCCCTATGCCAGGAACTGGTTAACTGACTGCATTCTGACACAGTGAACAAAGTTCCCTTACCCATAGATATTTTATCCTAGTAACAAAGGTAAACATATCAGTGGTCATATAGTTCATGAAATGACAAGAAAAAAAGAAACTCTGCAGAAAATAAATAGGGAATCAGGATGGACAAATAGTTTAGGTTTAAGGAAAAGGTAATATTTCCTAAGGTAGACCAAGAAGATCATACTAAGAGATTTTCTTAGAGACCTTATAGCAAAGTCAGAGATAGTGATGTAGAATCATGGAGAATTTTGGGCTGAGGGAACTTAGAGCCTTGCAGTAGAGACATATATATCAATGTGGCCAATGTGATGGAGTCAGAGTGAATGAGAAAAGAAGTGGAGGAAGGGGAAGCACACAAATTGTCTCACAAAGTACTTGAAATTTGCACCAAATGAGACAGATCAATGCTGGTGAAATCCATGCAGAGGAGGAGGCCATGATCAAAGTTACATTCTTAGAGACTGTTCCTCTGTGTTGAGAACAGACAGGATAAATGAACGTCAGAAGTAAAAGGGCTGGATAAGAGGTATTTCCGTAAATCAAAGCAAAGCATTATAGTGTCTTGGTTCAGAGTAGAAAAAGTAACATTGGTGAGATGTGGATATATATTGTAGACAGAAATGGAAGAATTGACTGACAGGTAGAATGTATGACAGGTAGAATGTAGAAAACGAGAGAGAGAGAGAGAGAGAGAGAGAGAGAGAGAGAGAGAGAGAGAGAGAGAGAGAGAGAGAGAGAGAGAGAAAGGAGGGACGGGGAGAGGGAGAGAGGGACAGAGTGACAGAGGGACAGAGGGGGGAGAGAGAGAGGGAGAGGGACAGAGGGACAGAGGGACAGAGGGACAGAGGGAGGGGAGAGAGAGAGAGGGAGAGGAAAAGAGGGAGAGAGAGAGAGAGGAAGGAGGGACGGGGAGAGGGAGAGAGGAAGAGAGGGACAGAGTGACAGGGACAGAGGTGGGGAGAGAGAGAGGGAGAGGGAGAGGGACAGAGAGACAGAGGGAGAGAGGGACAGAGGGACAGAGGGACAGAGGGACAGAGGGAGGGGAGAGAGAGAGAGAGAGAGAGAGAGAGAGAGAGAGAGAGAGAGAGAGAGAGAGAGAGAGAGAGAGTTGCCCAGGATTATTCAGAAAATTTATGAATTCCTAGGAAGAGATCTGCATTTTTATCAGGGAGTGTAAAGTATGGGTAGATTATGCTACACTGAGAATAGAAAATTTAGTTATGGTATTGCTAATTTTGAGATATGGACTATATAGTAGCTGTGAGACAGACAAAACTAAAACCAGCGTCGACAAGTCTTGTCTGTAGTTGAGAGACCATACCTTAAGATACATACTTAAAAAGCAACAGTTTTAAATCATGGCTCAGAATGAGTCCCTCCAATCATGGGTTTAGCACAGAATTAAGAAAGAAATTACCCCTACACCATTCCTACTTTGATGTCACCATGGTGCTGACGTAGTGAAGAGCAAAGCAGAGTGAATATTCATGTGGAATGTGCGTGAAGAAAATCTGTAGCAGTCAATATCAATTAATGCTACTCAAGTCAATATGGTGGTAGTGAATTCCTTGCTACTTGCCCCCAAAGGTTCTGGGTTTCTGAATGAAATACACACACACAGCCTTTAAATATTTATATGCCTTAAGCAGCTCAATGGCTGGGCCAAATCCTAAACTCCATGTGTCTGATCAACCTCCAATATTCCCAAGTCATTACTTACTAAAATCTATATTTCATCTTAGCTGCCCTGGATGCAGTTGGGCAGGCCTCCTGGGGCCACTCGTCCCCAGCGTCTATGTGGAAACTATGCTCTCTGTCCCACATCTTTTCAGGCATGACATGTTGGTTCTCCTTTTCCCAGCATGGAGATCTTCCTCTTCCTTTCTTGGTCCTTGCCTAGGAATCCTTAAGCCCTGCCTCTGTCTAGCTTCCCAGCCATTGGTTATGGACATCTTTACCAATCAGAGCAAACTGAGGGCATGACACTACAATTTTGCGGGGACCAAATTAGAATGAGAATACAAGCAGCTACAGAAATCTCCAAAGGAGGAGACAACAATGGTCTGAGTTCAGTACCGTTTAATAGTCTAGTGAGATGAGGACGGTGAATTGCCATTGGATTCATCACTACAGTTACCTATGCCATTAATCATCTCTGTTTTGATGAAGAAGTCAGCATGGATATATGCTTCAAAATAGTTGAGAAAGAATGGGAAGAGGAAAACTTTTGGTCACATTTTAGCTAACTAATCTTCCTTGGAGAATCTATATGTTCTATACCATGATTTATATCAATCATGCCTTTTATGTTACAAGTAAATTCATCATAGAGTTAGAATCTCACCTCTAAGATACCATCATTTTCACTTTTATTTACAGGCCACAAAACCCAGTTTCATGATGAAACATCTTGGCCATAAGCAACTCAAGAAGAAAAGGGTTTACTCTGCTTACATATCCTGAATCATACTCCATTGAGGGAGGCCAAGGCAGGAACCTAACTGGACAGGAAACTGGAAGCAGGAGCTCATGAAGAGGCCATAGAGGAGTGCCTTTTATGGGCTTGCTTCTCATGGCTTTTTCAGCTTGTTTTTTAAATTTTTAAAAAAAATTGTTGAAAATAGATTTATCTCTCATACAATACATTCCAACCACAGTTTCTCCTCCCACCAGACCTCGCAGCTTCACTCTACCCTATTTCTTTTGTGAATCTATGACCCCTCCACTTCCTCTTCAGAAAAGAGCAGGAATCCACAACATGACAGCCAAACAGGACAAAACAAGATATAATAAGACAAGGCAAAAGCCCTTGCTTCCTTTCAGTACCCAGTAATAACAGCCCAGGATGGTACCCACACAATATACTGACTCCTCTTACAACAATCACCAATTAAGAAGATACTTTACTATATTCATAGCAGCCTTATTTATAATAGCCAGAAGCTGGAAAGAACCCAGATGTCCCTCAACGGAGGAATGGATTCAGAAGATGTGGTATATTTACACAATGGAATACTACTCTGCAATTAAAAACAATGAATTCACGAAATTCCTAGGCAAATGGTCAGAACTTGAAAATATCATCCTTAGTGAGGTAACCCAATCACAAAAGAACACACATGGTATGCAGTCACTGATAAGGGGATATTAACCCAGAATCTCGGAATACCCTAGACACAATCAGCATATCAATAGATTTCTAAAAAGATGGAAGGAGAGACCCCTGGTCCTGGAAAGACTGGATGTAGGGGAACGCCAGGACAGAGTAATGAGAGGGGGTTGAACGGAGAAAAGAGGGAGGGAAGGGGGCTTATGGGACTTTCGGGGAGGGAGGAAACGGGAAAGGGGAAGTGATTTGGAATGTAAATTAAAAAAAAAAAGAAAAAAAAATAAATGTCTCACAGATACTTTAGGAAAAAAAAAAAAAAAGAAGATACTTTACAAAGTTTCCTCCTAAAGGATCTTATGAAGGTAATGTTTCAAATTTGTGTTGACGTAGAGCTAGTCATCAGACAATTAAAGTGTATAATCAGTACATTTCATGATTGAATTATTGATTTTACCCCATTATAAATGTGTGTATGTACACACACACACACACACACACACACACACACACACACACACACACACACACACAATTTCATATGGAACCTTCATTTAAATCCTCATTTTATAGATGAGGAAACTTAGATACCAAGGACCTAAGCAATTTGCCTGAGGCCATAAAATTGACATTTACCATCATCTTCTGGAGAAAGGTGAACATTTGGGGGAATTTGGGATTTTCATCTCTTGGTCCCCAGAGGTTGCAGTTTTACTCTTGCCAGCTTTCCTCTGATAGCAAGTTCAGGAGTGGAATGGCTTTCATTAGAGATCAGAGGATTTTCTGAGCAGGCTCCTGCAGAGATAAAACCCTTGGCTATTGCTGTAAAATAAAAGATACAGCATGTGTTCCTGCATCTTTCTGCTCCTGAGTTTTCTTTGGGTTGGCAAATAATTTTTTCTTAGTCTTTCATCTGCACCTTTCTTTTAAAAGCTGAAAAGAATGTGCTCTTTGAGTAGAAAAAAAGATGCATTTTTTATAAAGAGGATGTGTCTATACATAATATTTCATAGTAAAGTAAATAAAACTGCTAAGGAAGAATATTGTGGCAGCTCAAAACATTTGCTTTTGAATTTGAATTTGACATTTTCTGTCCCAGAAGATGATTTTCCTTTCCATATTGATTTGTTATTATTAACTATCATACTGCCATAGCACTTGCCTTTGCACTAACTCTATATCATGGTACCAAATAAAATTGGTAGTATCTTAATCTTTTTCCTGGGTAAAAACTTTCATAACCTGAATCAGTTCCACCTCAACTATTGCTCTTGTGTCTGAATGACTTTCCTTGTCCTATTTTCATGGTCCAGGACCAAAGAATCAGAAGGGAACAGGGGTAAGGACTTTTGTAGTGGCCACTTGTTGTCCAATTCCATTATCAAGCTATCAACATATTCATTAATTTCTGACCAGTATATTATTTCCTGATTTATTCTCCTACTTACTGTTGCTCTTTGTTTATCCATTGTCCATGCTGTAGTTCTAAGTCCTTTATAATAAATTAGTATTTGACCATGTTAATCACATAAATCTTCTCAGTTGCACACTATGAAGACAACACTTGTTTGTAGTTAGTATAAAGAACGTAATTTCTTAACTTCTGGTCTGATGGTAGCATCAAGTTCCAGACCACTATAATTGCTATTTTCCTATTCCTCCTTCTCTACTATTTAGGACTTTCTTGTTCCAGTTTCTGCTGTGTTTTTTTTTTTTTACCTTTGAAGACTTCTGACCCACCAGTTACTAATTAGTTAGCTGTTACTAATCAATTAGTTATCATTTAGACTTCGACTCAAATTTCCACAATATACTACTTTCTCAAGCTTCTATAACCACTCTCAAATAGTTATGAACTATTTTTCAAGGCCCAGCACATCACTGTTGTACACATCATTGTTGTATGTAGTATAACATTTGGTAACATTTTGCCTCATGACTGTAAAATCTGAATATGTGTGTGTGCATATGATGAAAATTATAATTTCCCACCATGTAGTTATACATCTATTAATACTCTCAGAAAATTTTGTATGTGCAAAATGAATGAATTTCTAGTGTCTGTTTTTTTTATATGTGTAAATATAGAAGACATATCCTAAAGTTTCTACTTTGTAGGAACAGAGTCATGAGATACTATAAACCCTTTCCAGATGCTGTAAATCCTTTCCAGGTACACAGTATGTTCCTCTACCTCCCCAAGTTGTCATTTTAATCTCTGTAGGCAATGCTTTCCTTGTAGTGGCCAAATGCAAATTAAGTCAATTGTAAACCATTTACCTGGAGTTTGGAAGTGAGCCTGTGCCACATCAGTTCATATTGGGCTCATTTTAGGGGTGGCAGGATGTCAAAAACAAACAAACTAAACAACTAAGAACAATGCAAATTCACAAGCAACTGTGGCATCAACAAAATACTAAGCTAAAACTAGAGAGGTAATGAGTGGACAGTTTATAGAATTTGGATGAAGACATGGAGAAAGTTGCTATGAAGAGAATGGACAACAATTGCACAGATATTCAGGGCGATGCTCAGGCAGGATTGGAGATGAAATCTTGGTGTTCCTTATGTCTTCAACCTCTCTTGGGGTAGATTCTCAAGGGCTGTCTATCTGCCTGTTCTTGAGTTGTATCCCCCTAATAGCTTTGTATCCTCCAGAATGAGTTCTTCCATTCTCTATGCATGTCATATCTGAGGAATTCACACTTTCAGTCATGTTAAAAGAATAGATAAAATTGCACATAAACGAAGGATAGGCACTGTATGCTATAATTGACTTGATGAGCATCGCTTGCTGTTCAAAAGCAATATTTACAAAGTAAACATGATGTATAAATAATTGGCATAAGCATACTTACTTCAATTGCAACTACTCAAAGCCCTCTTGATGTGGTTGATGGTTTTTGGGCATCTCCTACTTGATTGGGGATCTCCTACTTGACTAGTACAAGAGCTTGGCATATATGTCTAAGCTTTACATCATTACTGTTAAGTGAATTCTTGATTTTCCTGTTATATTTGAATTTGTTCTCTGTGTCTCTGTATCCTTTAGTATAAGTCTGGCAATTAGGAAACTCTAAAGTTATTTCTTCTATTTGATTGTGGGAGGCATGAAAAAGCTTTTAGTATCTTAAGAAGAACAAAGACATGGCCCTTTGAAAATGGTCTTTCTGTAGTGGTTAATGCTGTGAAGTTCATGGGATCTAAAACTACGTAGAACGATGGTATAAGTGTGCCTATGAGGGAGTCTCTGGATAAGGTTAGTATCTAGACATGCCTGTAAAAATCATCTAGATCATATTAAGTTTGAAAGATGAACCTTAACTGTGGGTGGCCCTTGAGCATGTGTTGGGGTCCTGAATAAAAATGAAAATGGAGAAAATGAAAACCAGTTGAGAACCACCATGCCTTCTTCCCTTCCTTTTTGCACTCCTCCCTCTCTTCCTCCTTTCTTCCCTTCCTCCCTCTCCCAGTCCCTCTGCATTTGCAATTATGGTTGCAATAGGACAAGCTAGCTGCCTCATGTTTCTGCCTCCATGATTTCCTTGCCAGATGCACAGTATTCTGGAACATTGGACCAACACAAACTCTTCCATCCTGAAGTTGTTTATTTCACAGTATTTTGTCACAGAAAAAAGACCAATATCTCGTATACTTGTGTACAATCATACATCTTCCTGAGTCATTTTATGGAGGAGATTTATAACTGTCATTTGGAATGAGATAATACATGTGAAAACCATCTGAAAATATAAAAAATTTTACAAAATTTCTTCATAGTTTAAGGAGGTTCTATCAACCCTGTGTTACAAATAAGATTCCAAGGCCAGCGAGGTCAAATAGTATGACTGAATATACCAAGTATGAGTATTAAATAGGTAATTAAAATACTCATGATTATCATGTATCAAGTATGATTTATCTATAATATCTCTGACGTAAGACCTGTTTTAGGGAATGCATAAATGTATTAGTAAAAGCAGAACATGCAAAATTAACAACACTAAGATTAACAAACAAGGAAAAATGGGAAAGATTCCAGTAGACTAAAATGACTGAAAACAGAGAAGTATTTCAAGGAAACTGATTTAGAAGTAAGGGTGAGCTATGTCGATATCACCTCCAGATACCTCTGTTAAGAGACTCTTCCTTGGGTCTATCAACAACAGGAGTTGGGACTCTCCCTAAAGATACTTCCTGTCTGTGGAATCCATTCACCAACAGGGCTGCCTTGTCTGTTTTCAATGGGAGAGGATACACCTAACCCTGAAGAGACTTTATGTACCAGGATGAGGGGGATATGAAGGGAGGATGCTCTCTCAGAGGAAAAGGGATAGGGGAATGAAGAGGATGGACTATGTGAGTGATTGACTGGAAGGGGAGAACAGTTTGGATGTAAGGTAGATAGATAGATAGATAGATAGATAGATAGATAGATAGATAGATAGATAGATAGATAGGTAGATAGGTAGATAGATAGATAGACTCCACCTCACTTTAATATTATAGCAAAATGAGTTTCTGAGCATATTTGTTCTCAGTGAACACTACAGAGGAAAGATGAGAAGGAAACGCTGATGGATTCTCACAAAGTACAAATGGCTCAATGATACAGAGAGAACTAAGTTGTTATGTCTGTAGGTCTGTTCTGTGGGTCACTGATATTAACAAAGTATATAAAATATTAACTAATTCTGGTCTTGGAAAATATCTCAGTCAGTAAAATGCTTTCCAATCAATCATGGGTTGGAAGTTCAGCCCTTTGAACCGACATATACAAAATTAGAATAAGTCCCATGCATTTGCAAATCAGTGCAGAAGAGACCAAGGTAGAAGGCTCCTGCCTTCCCCTGATGAATCAGTTAGTTTCAGATCAGTGAGAGATCCTGTCTCAGAAGTAAGGTGAGTAGTACCCTGAAGAACTATACTCAGTGTGGAACCTTAGTCTGCATCAATACCAGCACATACAAGTAGCCCTCTCTACAAACCTATGCACACAGGTACACATATGTATACATACACATAAAAGTAATATAAAATAAACACTTTAGATTGGGCCTCACCTCTTCTATCTGTGGCCACCTCTTGGTTAGTAACTATTTTTGAATTAATAAAATATTTCAAATTTGACATACAAAAATTTATTTTTTGATCATTATCATCTATAATCAAATAAACAAATACCTGCTTAACCTGTCATCTTTATAGGTTACAGCTGCGGTTCTCACCTTTCTAAAAGTTTTCTTTGGCTTGATTTTTAAAAACATAACCTCCTCTTAGCTACTCACTCTTAGCAACTGAGTCCATGTTATCTTCTTTTCCTCATGAGTCTTTGCCCTCTTTCTTTGCTCTATTAGATTTTTAGAAGTACATTGGAGAGATTCATCTTTCATTTTCTCATCAGTGCCCACCCACCACTCTTCTACACAGTTCCTATCTTAGTTAGGGTTTCAATGCTGTGAAGGAATACCATGACCAAACCAACTCTTATGAAGGCAACCATTTAATTGGGGCTGGCTTACATTTTCAGAGGTTCAGTCCTTTATCATCATGGTGAGAAGCATGACACCATGCAGGATACATGGTGCCAAGAGTTCTATGGTTTGATCAGAAGGCAGCCAGGGGGAAACTGTGTTCTCTGGTAGCCAGAAGGAGATTCTGGATAATACTGACCAGACTTAAACATATATATATATATGAAACCTCAAAATCCCTTCTCCACAAGGACACACTTCCTTTAGCAAGGATACACCTCCTCCAATAAAGTCACACCTCCTGATAGTGCCACTTTCTTTGGCCTAAGCATAGTCAAACCACTACAGTCCCCTTTCATGTCAAGTAGAAACAAAGGCAAAAATTCTAACAATGATCAATAAGACAAACACAATCTACTTAACACACAGTTATGCTGCATGAATTAGAATGATTTTTCAGCTTTCTTCCTTTTTAAGAAATATAGCTGAGAGTAAAGAGTGTGGTTCAGTGTAAGCATTGTACTCCTATTAATATAGTTGCTTCACAAAGCCAAAGAGGGCATCGGTTTTATTTTTTGTGTCATGACATAGGGAGGTATCTTTAGGTAGCAGTGGTTGCCTAAGATTCTATAGTCACAGGGTCCATAGATCTGAACCAACTATAACACTTACTTGGTATTGAGTGTTTAAGTAAATGGATTTAAAGAGGAAAAAAACAATTTTTTTCCTCTAACCACAAATAACAGGCTATAGTAATGTATCTAGCAATGAATTGGTATTGCAGATATTGATATAAACTCATAATTTCTCAGTATAGAAAGTGTTAATGGATTAACACTTCCTATACTTATCTAACAACATAAGTAAAGTAGTAGCTACATACTATGGACTAATGAAAATGACCTTTTGTTTTACCTTTTTCAAATCTGTAATGTCAGTCTAAAAACTCAAAAACAAGGTTTCAACTGAGGTATACTGTATAAAATATCTTATCTAGCCCACACTCCTCAAGGCTGTGAAACTTTATCATGCTTGAGAAACTGGCACAGCCAAAAGGAGCCAATGGGGACATTTATGAATAGATATAACAGAGGACAGACATGATCTCAAACAAACTGATAGTATTTAAAAAGCAAAGAAATAAGCCAAATTCCAAGTCTATGTAGATACATTTGGACCTTATTAGATTGAAAATAAAAATACATCATTATTGGTTCATTAACTGTAATAGGTACATTAGAGTAAAGGTATGATTTTATTAATAGGAGAATTAATTGTGAGCTATGTAGGAACTCTCAGTAGTATCATTATTTTTTCTACACATCCAAAAATATTCAGAAGGAATAATGTTAACATAGAAAACAGCATGCAGAGATGCTCAATGTGTATAATATTCTATATGGATTCTTCCATATATTAAGATATCATAAGTATATTATTGGTAATATTAACAAGGATAGGCTTGGGGAATGTATTTTAATAAACTTATTTTGTTATGACACTTGCTGGATGTTATCCAAGTATATACTTTTTTTTCTTGAAATAACTAATTGGCCTGTTTATCTTTGGGTACATCTTGGTATTTTTCTCCTCAAACAGAGTTTTCTGCCATGCTAAGAAGAACCAGCTGTCTCCTGGCTTGCAGAGAGCTGCATGGCACTCCAAGAAAGCATTGTGGGATTTTTTTTTTCATCTGACATACTCCTATTTTTTCCCTGTTGGGACAGTTTCTAACATTCTGAAAAGAGCCAATCAAAGCAATTGTTGAATCTTGATGATCAGAACTTCATGTGCCAAGCATTTTATCCTAAAACTGGGTTATTTAGAGTCCAATGGTGCCAGGAATAAATATATAACACTAAGTAATTTGGAGAGATTGGAGAAGTTTTAGAAAATTTCTGTCACTTGGAAGCATGAAATTACATGCACCATAGTGGAATGAAATCAAATCAATCAGCATCTTGGGATCTCCTAGGCAGGCTCCACAATCAGCAAGAGCCCAGAAGCCGCATGAATGGGGAGAATTCTTGAGCTTGGAGAAATCCAGCTTTAGTTGCAGATGAGAGAACAGAATAAAAGGATCAGAAGAAGAGTAACAGTGAAGGTGCCATTATCCTAACAGCCTACTCTGAATCTTATCCTTTCTTTTAGAATGACTCAGTGTCTCCTCCTCTTCATGAGGCTGAAATCCAAGGTCCTCAGAGTTGAATGTGGTTTTCCTGAGGACTGTAGGAGTACACTTGTGCTTGATCCTTTTTTGTGGTTTCCTCCAGTGTACCTAAACTCAGTGATATCACTAGATCTTCCTTCTGGATTTAGGAACCACCAAGTTTCTTGGCTTAGGTCTCTGTGCTTTTGTGCAACATGCCCATACCACCCTGAATGTCTACCCTTGTTCTATTTGCTTGCAAACTCTGAGATTTCATCTCTTGTAAAATGTCTTATTAATGTCATGCTATGATAGATTGCTAACCCCCACCCCCACACACTGTGTTAAGTTATACAGTAGAACATCTCTCATTGGAGTTGCTGGTCTCCTCTATAATTCTGAACATTTGAAAACAAAGCCAGAAGCTGGAAAGAACCCAGATGTCCCTCAACGGAGGAATGGATTCAGAAGATGTGGTATATTTACACAATGGAATACTACTCTGCAATTAAAAACAATGAATTCACGAAATTCCTAGGCAAATGGTCAGAACTTGAAAATATCATCCTTAGTGAGGTAACCCAATCACAAAAGATCACACATGGTATGCAGTCACTGATAAGGGGATATTGACCCAGAATCTCAGAATACCCTAGACACAATCAGCATATCAATAGATTTCTAAAAAGATGGAAGGAGAGACCCCTGGTCCTGGAAAGACTGGATGTAGGGGAATGCCAGGACAGAGTAATGAGAGGGGGTTGAATGGAGAAAAGAGGGAGGGAAGGGGGCTTATGGGACTTTCGGGGAGGGAGGAAACGGGAAAGGGGAAGTGATTTGGAATGTAAATTAAAAAAATAAAATAAAAAAAAAAGAAAACAAAGATTACCACTAAAAAGAGAGACAAAAGTGAGCCATGAAGCTGTGGATAAGGACAAATGAATGGGATTTATGGAAAATACTAGAGTTTGGAGGAACCTATGCAACAGAAAAATGTACAGTATAATAGTTTTAAAACCTCAGCAATCATTCCACAAAGACATATACAAAAGCATATGATACTGTAATCTGAAATAAATACTAAACCTGAGCCAAAAGCAAGATTAAGGATGTCTGTAAAACAAA
Organism: Tokudaia tokunoshimensis; assembly: GCA_036184795.1. NCBI lineage: Eukaryota > Metazoa > Chordata > Mammalia > Rodentia > Muridae > Tokudaia > Tokudaia tokunoshimensis. The sequence goes on along the minus strand of BTHU01000001.1, from coordinate 70,982,473 downwards.
CATATTGCAAATGTCCCAGTTTCTACAGTACTTTCCTCATGGTGTGGATAAAACCATGAGCCCTGGGATAGGAGGGAGATAATGGAGCAGAGGGCATTCACAAATATTGGAAATGAGTTGAATTCTCTTTTAGTCAGGTGCGTGTTTTTCTAGAAAAATCCTCTGAGTGTGATCAGTAATCAGAGAGCTAATGTAAAATTGCCAGCTAACAAAATCTGTGACCGTACTGAGGACAATGGAGCTGAGATTTCCATAGCTTTATTAAGAACAAATCATGCCCGAACATTTTGATAGGTTTTTTGATAGTAGCTGCCCAGTTCCTGCCACACTTGCTCCATTGCTCCCTCAATGCCTTCTAAATCAATTTAAAATGGCTTCTTTTGAACTGACCTTCAAGGCTCTTCTATGTTTAGCGTTATCACTTGCCTTTTCCCTTTCCTCTAATTTTTCTCTTGGTATTTCTCCCAGATCTTTGACTTTGGTCATTGACTCTGACTTTGTACATACTTTTGTATCATAACTTTGCATACAACACTGTCCATACTCTAAAATCTGGGACACACACAGCTACCTACTAATTCCCACACATCCTTTGAGGTCTTGCTCTTCTTCTGGAAGCCATCTGGTCCAGGCCAGCTACATTTCTGGAGTTAAAAAATCTTTCATTCCTTGTTATTCATTGTACAGTCATTTCTTACTTTCCTGAAATATGATCTTTTTCATTAGATATTTTCTTTATTTCCATTTCAAATGTTATCCCCTTTCCTAGTTTTCCCTCTGAAAACACTGTATCTAATCCCTCCCTCCCCCTGCTCAACAACTCACTCACTCCTGCTTCCCTGTCCTGGCATTCCCCTATACTGGATCATCGAGTCTTCTCAGAACAAAGGGCCTCTCCTCACTTTGATGTCTGACAAGGCCATCTTCTGCAAAATATGCAGCTGGAGCCATGGGTCCCTCCATGTGTATTCTTTGGTTGGTGGTTTAGTCCCTGGGAGCTCTGGGAGTTACTGGTTGGTTCATATTGTTGCTCCTCCTATGGGGCTGCAAGCTCCCCAGCTCCTTCGGTCCTTTCTCTAGCTCCTCCATTGGGGACCATGTGATCAGGCCAATGGTTGGCTGAGAGCCTCCTCCTCTATATTTGTCAGGCACTGGCAGAACCTGTCAGGAGACAGCTGTATCAGGCTCTTGTCAGCAAGCCCTTGTTGGCATCCAAAATAGTGTGTGGTTTTGGTATATGGGATGGATCCTCAGGTGGGGCAGTCTCTGAATGGTCTTTCCTTCAGTCTCTGCTCAATACTTTGTCTCTGTATATCCTCCCATGGGTATTTTGCCCCCCACCCCCTTCTAAGAAGGACCAAAGTATCAATAGTTTGGTCTTCCTTCTTTAGCTTCATGTGGTCTGTGAACTGTATCTTGGCTATTCTGAGCTTCTGGGCTAAAATCCACTTAGCAGTGAGTGCATACCATGTGTGTTCTTTTGTGATTGGGCTACCTCACTTAGGATGTTATTTTCCAGTTCTACCCACTTGCCTAAGAATTTCATGAATTCATTGTTTTTAATAGCTGAGTAGTACTCCATTGTGTAAATATATCACATTTTTCTGTATCCATTCCTCTGCTGAGGGACATCTGGGTTCTTTCCAGCTTCTGGCTATTATACATAGGGCTGCTATGAATATAGTGGAGCATGTGTCCTTATTACATACTGGGGAATCCTCTGGGTATATGCCCAGGAGTGGCCTAACAGGGTCCTCCCATTCTGGAAATCAGTCTGGCGGTTCCTCAGAAAACTGGGCATGATACTTTGACTTCTTCCTTTCCAATTTGTATCCCTTTGACCTCCTTTTGTTGTCTAATTACTCTAGCTAGAACTTCAAGTACTATATTGAATAGATAAGGAGAGAGAGGGCAGCCTTGCCTAGTCCGTGATTTTAGTGGGATTACCTCAAGTTTCTCTCCATTTAGTTTGATGTTGGCTACTGGTTTGCTGTATATTGCTTTTACTATGTTTAGATATGGGCCTTGAATTCCTGATCTTTCCAAGACTTTTAACATGAAGGGTTGCTGAATTTTGTCAAATGCTTTTTCAGCATCTAATGAAATGACCATGTGGGTTTTTCTTTGAGTTTGTTTATGAAGTGGATTACATTGACAGATTTCTGTATGTTGAACCATCCCTGCATCCCTGGGAGGAAGCCAATTTGATAGTGGTGAATGATCATTTTGATGTGTTCCTGGATTTTGTTGGCAAGAATTTTATTGAGTATTTTTGCATCTATATACATAAGGGAAATTAGTCTGAAGTTCTCTTTTTATGTTGGATCTTTGTGTGGTTTTGCTCCCAATGTCATTGTGGTTTCATAGAACTAGTTAGTTAGTGTTCCTTCTGTTTCTATTATTGTGGAATAGTCTGAAGAGTATTGGCATTAGGACTTCTTTAAAGGTCTGACAGAATTCTGCACTTAAACCATCTGTTCTTGTGCTTTTTTTGGTTGGGAGACTTTCTATCACTGCTTCTATTTGTTTAGGGGTTATGGAAATGCTTAGATATCTTAACCTGATTTAACTTTGGTATTTGGTATCTGTCTAGAAAATTGTCCATTTCACCCAGATTTTCCATTTGTGTTGAGTATAGGCTTTATAATGGGATCTGATTTTTTTTTAAATTTCCTCAGTTTCTGCTGTTATATCTCTCTTTTCATTTCTAATTTTGTCAATTTGGATACTGCCTCTGTGCCCCCTCATTAGTCTGGCTAAGGGTTTATCTATCTTGTTAATTTTCTCAAAGAACTAGCTCCTGCTCTTGTTGATTCTTTGTATAGTTGTTTTTGTTTCTACTTGGTTGATTTCAGCACTGAGTTTGGTATTTTCCTGCCATCTACTCCTCTTTGGTATATTAGCTTCTTTCTGTTCTAGAGCTTTCCGGTGTGCTGTTAAGCTGCTAGGGTATGCTCTCTCCAATTTCTTTTTTTGGAGGTACTCAGAGGTATGAGTTTTCCTCTTAGCATTGCTTTCATTGTGTCCCATAAATTTGAGTATGTTGTGCCTTCATTTTCACTAAATTCTAAAAAGTCTTTGATTTCTTTCCTTATTTCTTCCTTGACCAAATTAACATTGAGTAGAACATTGTTCAGCTTCCATGTGTACATGAGCTTTCTGTTGTTTTTGTTGCTAATGAAGACCACCCTTACTCCATAGTGATCTGATAGGAGGCATGGGATTATTTCATTCTTCTTATATCTGTTGAGGTCTGTTTTGTGACCGTTTATATGGTCAATTTTGGAAAAGGTACCATGTGATGCTGAGAATAATGTATACTCTTTTGATTTAGGATGAGATGTTCTGTAGATATCTGTTAAATCCATTTGGTCCATAACTTCTGTTTGTTTTACTGTGTCTCTGTTTAGTTTGTGTTTCTCTGATCTGTCCATTGATGAGAGTGGGGTGTTGAAGTCCCCCACAATTATTGTGTGAGGTGCAGTGTGTGCTTTGAGCTTTAGTGAAGTTTCTTTTATGAATGTGGGTGCCCTTGCATTTGGAGCACAGATGTTCAGAATTGAGGGTTCTTTTTGCTATATTTTTCCTTTGATAAGTACAAAGTGTCCTTCCTTATCTTTTTTGATGACTTTTGGTTGAAAGTAGATTTTATCCGATATTAGAATGGCTACTCTATCTTGTTTCCTGGGACCATTTGCTTGGAAAAGTGTTTTCTAGCCTTTTACTCTGAGGTAGTGTTTGTCTTTGACACTGAGGCGGGTTTCCTATATGCAGTAAAATGCTGGGTACTGTTTACGTATCCAATCTGTTAGTCTATGTCTTTTTGTTGGGGAATTGAGTCCATTGATGTTAAGAGATATTAAGGAATAGTGATTGTTGCTTCCTGTTATTTTTATGTTTGTGTGGTTATCTTGAGTTTGTTGAAAGAAGATTACTTTCTTGCCTTTTCTAGGGTGTAGTTTCCCTCCTTGTGTTAGCGTTTTCCATTTTCCATCTATTATCCTTTGTAGGGATGGATTTGTGGAAAGATATTGTGTCAATTTGGTTTTATCATGCAATATCTTGGTTTTTCCATTTTGGTAATTGTGAGTTTTGATGGGTATAGTAGTCTGGGCTGGCATTTGTTTTCTCTTAGGGTCTGTATTTGATCTGTCCAGGATCTTCTAGCTTTCATCGTCTCTAGTGAGAAGTCTGGTGTAATTCTGATAGGTCTACCTTCATATCTTACTTGACATTTTTCCCTTACTGCTTTTAATATTCTTTCTTTGTTTAGTGCATCTGGTATTTTGATTATTATGTGACATGAGGAATTTCTTTTCTGGTCCAATCCATTTGGAGTTTTGTAGGCTTCTTGTGTATTCATGAGTATCTCGTTCTTTAGGTTAGGGAAGCTTTCTTCCTTAATTTTGTTGAAGATATTTAAGTTGTAAATCTTCTCTCTCTTCTATACTTATAATCCTTAGGTTTGGTCTTCTCATTGTGTCCTGGATTTCCTGGATGTTTGGGGTTATAAGCTTTTTCCATTTTGCATTTTCTTTGACTGTTGTGTCAATTTTTTATGGTATCTTCTGCACCTGAGATTTCTTTTCTATCTCTTGTATTCTGTTGTTGATGCTTGCATCTGAGTCCTGATTTCTTTCCTAGGTTTTCTACCTCAGCAGGGATGATCTCCTACCAGCACTCCCAGCCTGTCCACACTCCTGGGAGGTTAGCCATCTCCCTGTGCCACCTGGGTGTAGAGCCCTGTCAATTTTTTTTGTTTTTGTTTTTGTTTTAATTTCCATTTTTCTCCTATTATGTTGTAAATCCAGATGCTAGAATTAAAATTCTACTACGATAGTAGTTTTTGTCTCTTATGTTCACTCATGTTCCTTCTAGAAAAAACATATATACAGTGTACCCCAGACTCCGTCTCTGTCTCTGTCTCTCTCTCTCACACTCACAAAAACACAAACACCTTATGTAACACCCAAATATAACTTGCCTTAAAATATATGCTAAAAACAAATATTATTGATAAAAAGTTATAGAATGTGGTGGATCAAATACTGAATAAACAGTCTTATTTTTAAACAGCATTGACTGGTTTGTCTCATGATATAAGTGCTTTTTTTTCAAGAAATTTCACTTGAATAAGAATTGTTTCCAGAAAACATTTCTGGATTTTGGGTAATTTTTCACTGTCTATTTTATCTTCCTTCCATTATTTTTTTAAGACAAATTAAAATACAGATAGCTTATTTTTCTTTTCACAATTATATACTCAGTGATTAGACTATAAAAATAGTTGAAATTTCATAATTTTAAGGGAGGTGAAAATAGTTTGTAAATGTATAAAACAACAAAGATTACACAGGTAATGGATATGATTGTAGCTACAAAGCAGGGTTCCTGGTACCTAGAAGGGCCTTTCATTCTACTGTGTGGCCTCCATAGAAAACTAGTGCATCTCATTATACTGAGGCCCAGACTTATTCTATTTAAAAAACTCTTGCCACTATGACAGAAAGGCAAACTGCCACATGTGCTGTTTGGTTCAAATCTCCACCAAAGTGTTTTCTGAGCCGTATAAATATACTGCATAAGCATTAAGAATACAAGTTAGAATTGATCAAGGTCAAAGCTGACCAAGATGTGGTATATTTACACAATGGAATACTACTCTGCAATTAAAAACAATGAATTCACGAAATTCCTAGGCAAATGGTCAGAACTTGAAAATATCATCCTTAGTGAGGTAACCCAATCACAAAAGAACACACATGGTATGCAGTCACTGATAAGGGGATATTGACCCAGAATCTCAGAATACCCTAGACACAATCAGCATATCAATAGATTTCTAAAAAGATGGAAGGGGAGACCCCTGGTCCTGGAAAGATGGGATGTAGGGGAACGCCAGGACAGAGTAATGAGAGGGGGTTGAATGGAGAAAAGAGGGAGGGAAGGGGGCTTATGGGACTTTCGGGGAGGGAGGAAACGGGAAAGGGGAAGTGATTTGGAATGTAAATTAAAAAAATAAAATAAAATAATAAAAAAAAAATCACATCCTTAGCTGCAGTTTTCTTATCCAATAAAGTGTAATGATAATACTATCCATGAATAGTTAAGCAACACACACTAGAACATTTACCATAGATAATATCTACAATTATCAATTACCAAATATAAATAATCTTGTGGTAATACTGTTAGATATATTTTGTCCAAACCATTAACTTATGCGTTAGCTTAGACAAGTGGTTTTCAACCTATGGGAGTCAAAGACCCTTCCACTCTGGTTGCTTAAGATATTTATATTACGATTTATGACATTTACAAAGTTATAGCTATGAAGTAGCAACAAGAACAATTTTATAGTTGAGGGTTACCATAATACAAGGAACTGTATTAAATGGCCACAGCATTAAGATGGTTAATATCCCCTGGATTAGACAGTCCTGCCCTATATTACAGAAAATGAAAGCACACAGTGTATTTTTAAAGCACTTCACAAGTGTTTCTCTGACATGCAGCCTAGATTTGGCCAATAGCCTAAGTCTTTATGCATAAATTATTAGTCCCGTTCTGAAGATTGCAAAACCAGGTGAAGTGATTGGAAAGTTGATGACCACCAAAACAGAAACTATATGAAGATGTCTTCTCTAAGTGTATTGATGTCTCTATGTAAATAAAATACTCCATGACATGCACTATGTATTAATAATTATTAGCTCAATAAAAATCCAAAATACTTGAAGTATCTAAAGTCATATGTAGCATGGCCTCACCCAGATGTCTGTATATTCCTTCAATCTGTACCATTGCTGATTCTTTAACTGTTTTTTTCCCAGTGATTTTTCATATTAATGAATGATGATTTTATTCAGAGGAAATTCTGTAATTTATAATTTGCTTTAATAAGTTTTTGGCCTTTAACAGATGCAGGACAACTGTAGTATAGTGTGTTATGAATTCCAATTATTATAAGACAGATGCCTGCCCTTTTCCACAAAGCTGAGAGCTTTGTGAACTTTCACTGTAAATTACAATTCAGATTCACAAATGGGCATGTTTAACAAATATATGGATGTGCTAAGTGGGCTTTGGTGAGTTCCATGCTACATGGAATCATAATTCATAGCAAATGCATACATATTCAAATATATTTATCATGGATTTATAGCTCCATAATGTAACTGGTAGTCAATAAAACAAATCAATAACTAACATTAGAATTCCATCATTCAGTGACCACTGCCATATGTAAAACACTTATTGCACAGGAGGTAAACTCTTTAAGATGAAGATGTAAAGATCACTGAACCCTATGATTAACCAGAAACAGGTTTGCATCCTGACTTTGCTAGCATTTGTAGATGGTTGACTATGATTTTGAACAAGTATTTCCTTGTCTTCTTTCAGTCACAAAAATGTACAATGATGAACATGTGAATAGCAACAGCTCACAGAGTGAATGCTAAGTATTTTGAAATGCTGAGCCATGTCATATAGAAATGCATAAAATGCTAAGCCATGTTATTTAGAAATGCATAATAATGCTAATCTGTGTCATAGAGAAATATATAACGCTAAGCCATGTCATATAGAAATGGAAAATGCTGAGCTCTGTTACAGAGAAATGCAGTTAATATCCATAACTGGTTGAGATCAACATTACTTTTCCTCTAATTTGCTAAGATGCATATCACAGACGAATTAAAGAATTGTATTCATATGAAAAGACTCAGCAATCAGGAAAGTTCCATACATTATTAGCTGTAATACCTTCTTTACATCATCATTCACATGGGGAATGACAATCATTATACTAAATCATACAGACATACCTAGAGCTGAAGCCAGATGCCACTGCTTGCCTTTGAAACTTCCAGAGGCAGATCTCAGATTTCTCATCTGTAACATGTATGTTTCACAACATCCAACTGTGTTGGATATGTGTGTCCTGGTATATTTACTTAGTAAGTTTTATTTATAGTGATGATAGAGATGGAGGTTAAGATGCTGTTTACTGAGAAAGCAGATTGGGATGTGTGAAGTAGTGATAGCTGTACACATTATCATTACAATAGCAAGCATTTTTAAATGTACATTAGTCTTTGTATAGATGTGTTACTGATCATAGCCATAGTACTAGTAAGTGAACAGAGTGTATTCTATAAGTTCTAGTTCAAAGTGAAGTTAGCCTATTTCCTTTATTTTTCACTAATTCTGGAAGTCCAGATAGGTTACTGGTGTGTGTGTGTGTGTGCGTGTGTGTGTGTCTGTGTGTGTGTGTGTGTAAATTATAATTTCATATTTATTAAAACAGCTTGAATATTTACCAGAGAACCCATACTTGAAGAAATTAGAAAATAGTACATTGTGATTAAATTTAAACACAGGGACATTTATTTGAGGCACAAAGCAACAACATCATCAACATCAAAACTAATGCAATATTTTATGATTGCTAAGAAAGACAGGAAGGATTTTTCAGTCCATCTCCTTTAGAGAAACTTGTACTAGTGTTATGACAGAACTCATCATCTTTCTCCACTAACTCACCCTTCTTTCAGTACTCTACCTCAATATACTACTCTGGTTATTGCAACTGGAAGTGGTGGCAGGGTCACAATTTCTACTGTACTCATATGCCATGTTTATATACAGGAACAGTAGTGCAAGTAGCCATCTCTCAGAAGGTCTTTTTTCCTTTTCTTCATTCTTCGCACTGTTCCTCACCTTGGAATTCATAGTTGTTCACCTCAATTACAGTTGCATACTGTAATTTGAGTTGAGCATAACTCTTACTAGCCCCTTTAGTAGGCCATTATTAAAGGAATCTAAAGTAATCAAACAACCCAGCAAACAAACAACTGGACAAGTTTCATTAAATCCTATTAGAACATTTCCAACTCCATACAGCTCCTGCAACAGTATCAGGTTCCATGGTTTGCTCATAGTTTTCCCTCTTGCCCACGCCTCACATGACCTAATACCTCTTCTTTAGTTCCACCCTTTTCTCCATTGAAGCTGGCTGTCTTCTGCATGAGTGTCTGTCATCATTCTTCAGACTTCGGAAATCTGATGTTTCTTTTCTTCCACTGAAAATTTGAACTCAGTCTTTCCCCCTGCCTGGGGATTCTTCTTCTTATCTTATGTCACCTAAGTAATATCCACCCCATCTCAAAGCATTAATTAGCTATTACTTTCAAAGGAGATTTCCCCAACTTCCAGCTAGATTTTTTTTTTTGCCTCTGTACCATTTTTGCCTACCCATCACAACATTCAAAACACTAAATGGCTGTTTCCTTTTAAAAAATTTGTTAATTAGCATGCATTCATTATTCATACTGATGGCTTCATAAGGTCATTTTTATGCAGGCAGATCATATATTTTTTCATATTCACCCTATTTCCTTTTTCCTTTTCTCTACTATTTATTTTTATATCTCTATTTTGTGTGTGTGTGTGTGTGTGTGTGTGTGTGTGTGTGTGTGTGTCTGTATGATATTTAAATCTGAATAAATGGTTTTACGGGTATATTTAAGATCTGCAAATAACAGAAAACACAAAACATTTGTCCTAGGTCTGACATAGTTTGCTATGTATTTCCCTGTATTTCCTACAATACTTAATTCTTTGAGTACAGTTTTTGCATCTAGTTTGTTTACCATTACATCCTCAAGATCTCCCTAAAAACCATACATGTACTGTACAGCTCAGAAACTCCACACAGATTTCTGAAATGCATGCATGAATGAATTCATAACAAAAGGGATTCTCAAATAAAATCAAAGTGCTCTAAACAAGTAACTTGGTTAGCAATTATACCATAAAGGGTTTGCAGCAAAAACTTTTAAGGTATCATTTGAACAAGAATTTCAAAGAAAGGAAAAAGGAAGCTTGGAAAGTACTGGGTCTGGTAGGCCGATAAGATTAAGGAGAGTCTGTGAGTTATAAGGAACAGCAGGGACTAGAGAGTAGCTGCATAGAAGCACACTAAGGAGATAGCAACAGAAGTAAGAGTCATATCATGTAGAAATTTGTAGGACAAGATAGAAACTTGAGGTTATTCCAAGTGACACAACAAGACATAACTGAAGACTTAAATCTGTAAAGAATGCCCTGATGGGAACAGGCATTTATTACTTTCATATTCATAGTAGCAAATTTCACTAGAATATAATTTGGGATTTTCAAGTAGAATCAATGAAATTTACAGTCTATAAAAGTTGATAAATATTAAACTATAAAAGTTGGCAAATATTTTATTTACTTTATTTTTTATTAATGATTTTATTTATTTACATTTCAAATGTTGTCCTCCTTACCAGTCCATTCTAAATGAACCCTCAACTCATTCCCAATCTGCCTCTAAGAGAATGATCCCTCACCTACTCATCCACTTCCACCTCACCCCTCTAGCATACCCTATCTCTGGGGCATCAGGCCTCCACAGGCCCAAGCACATCCTCTCCCACTGAGGCCAGACAAGATAGTCCTTTACTACATATGTAGTGCAGGACATTTAAAATGCAGGGACAAAAATGGAGCAGAGACTAAAGGAAAGGGCATCCAGAGACCTCCTCACCTTGGGATCCATCCCATGCACAGACTCCCAATCCCGATACTGATGTCAAGATGTGTTTGCAGACAGGAGGCTGGCATGGTTGTCCTCTGAGAAGCTCTGCCAGCACCTGACTAAGACAGATGTAAATACTTAACAGCCAACCATTGGATTGAGCCTGGGGAACCCTGTGGAAGAGTTAGGGGAAGGGCTGATGGAGCTGAGGGGGATTGCAACCTCATTAGGAAGAACAATTGTATCAACTAACTGGACCTGTCAGAGCTCCCAGAGACACATATTTTTGACATGGAGAATTTAGAAGTTGGAAAGCTGGTCACTTTACTGAGCACTATGCTGAGACTGTGTGACTAGCAGAGATGGGAGACAACCTGGCTTCCATACTTGGTGTACTTTCATAAAGAAGAAGAGATGTTTGTCCTTCTTTGGGCCATATATTTAGAGAGCTTCCTGATGACCAAGACAGGCAGTAAAAGTAATAAGCAATATTCTTGAGCTGTGTCATGTTAGAAAGACTTGTTTGTCTATTACTTTCCAGCTATATCATGTTTTTTTTTATAACAGAGGCACAGAAGCTGACGACTCATAAACAACATACAATGTGTGTCAAAATGCCCTGAATCACATGTCCTTCACCACCGCCGACTCCTCCCCTACAATCACATTCATCTCTCTACCAAGTGCATATGAACCTCTCTTTCTGTGTGAAGCAGTATGCTGGGAAAAGCTGGCCATACCCTCCAGAAGGCTACATTTTGGTGAAGAAGGCTAACATGGTGGCTTTTTATAATTTATTATGGGAAAAAAAGCCATAATGAAATGAACATGGAATTTAATAGTTTATCACATGGTTCATAAGTTATCAAAATAATGTAATACAATTATTCTGCTGAAGTAACTTAGCGATAAAAGACTCATAAAGGCAAGCTACTATATCCATAGATCAGTGCCTCATTCAGTCCTAGTCAGAGAAATTCTTTTTTAGAAGATGAGAACTAATACAGAGATCTACAACTGGGCAATGTGCAGAGGGTGAGAGACTTTGAAACACTCAATCCTAAATATGATGTCTTCTTCAAATCCCTCCCGTCAAGGTTCAGAGATCTCTGAAGAAGAGGAGACCACAAAGATTGTAAAAGCTGGTGGTGATAGATGACACTAAGAAGATAGTGACGCTTAGATACAACAGGACAGATAAACAGATAAACTCAGAGACTGTAACAGCACATGCAAGACTTACACTGGTTTAAGCCAGACAGGATTTCAACAGAGAGAGTTGGAAGCAAACCTGGTCTCCCACCCCTAACCAAGAAGCTTTCTACAATTGTTATCTGTTAGCAAAGGAAAAATATGTTTTCTCCTATAGAATTTCAATGGGTTTGTTAACTACATGAGAGGGGGAAAAAAAAGAATCTCAATGGGTTTGTTAACTATATGACAGGGAAGACTCCATGCTCAGGAGTAGTTGTGGGTCAGGACAAAATGAACTCGATGGCATTTCTGTATACTTTTTATGTTGCTTTTCTTTGTTTGGATTTCTCTCTCTCTCTCTCTCTCTCTCTCTCTCTCTCTCTCTCTCTCTCATCTTATTGGTTTTTTACCTTTTATTTTGACTTCCATTTATGTATTTTTGTGGGGTTTTATGTTTTTTGTTGGTTTGTTTTAAAATGAATGAATGAGAGAGAGGGGGAAGGGATACAGTTGTATGAGTTGGGATACAGGAAGGATTCATGACCTGAGTGGAACTGAGGGATGGAAACCATGATCCATGTATATTGTATGAAAGATTTTCTTCAACAAAACACATTAAAAATTTAAAATAGTTGCAACAATATTTCATAATCATTATGTAAGAGTTATAAGTACCTGATATGCATCATCTCACTTAATTATGTTAATGATCCCTTTAGTATCCAATGGGATATCAAACTTGCCTATGCTTTCTTTTTCATATTAGGGAATTTACTATAAGGAGGTTCAATAATTTGCTCAAGGGTAATCTGGGTTCAAGTGAGTGTCGTAGCTCAGTGTCAAACAAAGCAGCACATTGTAGAGGGCAGACTTTCTACCTGTATCATTGTAAGATACATGAACGTAGTTTTATTCTTATAGAAACATCTGAGCTATTTAATACTGCTTCATAGTCAAAGAAACTGACTCCAAAAGGTTCAGGAAATTTATGAGGGCCCTGACAAATGCAGATGGACTCAGAGATTTTACCCTAAATGCTGTCTAATTTCTGTGGGCAGAGTATTTTACATGAGGCTCACATGCCTCAAAGAGCTGGATGGAAGCAGTCATCATCACCTACTCATTGGAGGATGGAGGTGAGACCTTCAGTTACAGAGGTGACCCATTCAAATGTGACCACTCACCATGTTTTAAAATGTTGCTAGAGTAAGATATTTTGACATGATGAGCTAGCGAGCTGTTTCTACATAAACACTACATTTGGAGAAGGCAGATTCAAATTTCCTTTTAAGTTATTATATTTGGAATAGCACAAAGCAATTGATTAGAGTGTTCTTTCTCATCATTGCCAAGCTAAACACTCTCAATCAAAATGTACACACGTTTCCTTGGAAGCAAGATTTGTTGACATTTGCCTGAGAATCTGGTTACCTATTGAATAAATACAATTGTAACTGAAAGCAATGTGTATATTTCACTGAGAAAGAGCATATACTGAGTGACAGTGACACTATCATACTGAATAAGTACCTGTCAAAAATTAGAGACCCAGAAAAATGAATTCCTAAGCAGTACAACTTGCTAATACTCAGTCAATAAGAAACAGAAAACCAGAAATGAACAATAGCGAGCAGAGAGAATGAGTCAATAATCAAAATCTTTCAGCACGGTAAATTCCAGGATTGTGTGGCTTCTTAGATCATTTCTATGAAACACTTAAGCATGGATTATCAGCGATTCTTCTTAATCTCTTCTGAAATATAGAAGAAAATGACTTCGAAATGCATTCTATAAGGTCACCATTATCTTACTGCAAAAACTCCATAAGGGAAACACAAGAAAATCATAAATCAATGACCCTGGTAAATATAGGTGCAAAAGTATTTCAGAAAACTTTAATGAAGAAGATTCACCATATTTCTGAAAGATAATACACCATGGCCAAATATAGTTTATTTGCAGGGTGCAAATTTGTCAATGAAATTATCCACAATATTACAATCAAGGCTGTTAACTGTGAGGTGATTTCAATGTAGGGAAAATATCAGATTTAGTGATAAAACTCTCAACAAGTTAGGTATAGAAATAAACTATTTTAGAATAATAAAGTTTGTGGATGAAAAAGGTCACAGATGTGAATGGTCATGGCTAATATAATACACACCGACAAAAGTTGAAACTTTTGCCTCCAAGTATAAAACTAGAGTAGAAGCACATTCATCACAACCATTCATCATGGTACTGTCATCTGGCTTGAGGAATTAAGTAAAAAGGAGACATAAATGATATCTAAATTAGAAAGCAGGAGTAACATTTTCTGCTTTTTTCCCATGTATTTCAAAACTACCAAAATTGTTAGAACTAAGAATTAAGTAAGTTCTGTGATGCAAAATTAATGTACAAATACGAGGCTTTCCTGTGTACTAACATTAACCAATCAAAAACAAATTTAGAGGCAAATCCCAGATGTAATATCATGAATATACTTAGCAGTAAGTTTAGTCAAGTATTAAATGATTTTGTTTGCATCTTTTATGCCAAAATAGAATTAAAGTTAAGATTTGGGTTCAGGTGTTTAATGGGACAAATACATGAAAAGTATCTTAAAGCTTTTATACCTGTTCACCAAGGGATAAGTTAATAATGTACTTTATTTCTTGATTCTTCATTTCACCTTTCACTGTAATTATTCATGGACACTTTTACTACCTTCTAAGTATCTGTTAATTTTAGTATCTATATTTTGAATATCTAGTTTACAAATAGTGATAGAACTTTGATACAACACTGTCCTTTTCCTGTTTTGTGTGTATGTGTGTGAAGGTTTGTGTAGTGTATACATACTTGTGTGAGAGTGTAGGAGCACCTGTGTATATGGAAAGGAAGCCAGAGAATAGTATCTGATGTCCAACTTTATGAAGTATTCATTTTATTCTTTGAGATGGTTCTCTAATTAAACCTGGTACTAGGCAATAGGCAGGTACTCCTGTGAACCCTATCATCCCTGCCCCTACAAAGATTGGATAAGGAAGCTTTACAGTCATGGTCAGATTTTTAAATTAATTGATAATTATATTGAAAATACATCATCCTCTCATACAAAACATCCTGACCAGTCTTCCCAGTCTGCTCCTCCCTGCTACTCCCAACCTCTCCTCCTTCCGTGATCCACATCATCAGCTTTTAACATGATTGTTGGAAATTTGAACTAGGGTCCTCATGTTTCACAGTAAATGCTATTACCAATGAATCACTGCCCTTCATCAGTAAATCATTTTTAATTTAAAATTATTGTATGCTTATGAATATTTTTCCCATGCACGTTTGTGTGCCGTATGTACTCACACTGAGGGTGCTGGGAATCAGACTTAGGTCCTCTGCAAGAAGAGCCAGTGCTGTTTACCACAGAGCCTTCTTTCCAGCCACCAATATTCTGTACTTACTCCTTACAAAGTATAATTATTTTCATTCTTCTATTTGTTTGTTTATTCAGCTAAAGAAATCTAGGTTCTTAGGAAAAAAATTGGCTAACATCAAATAAACCCATTTCCTTCTAGAACTTTCTACCAGACCTCAGACATTTTAGTCTGTCTTTTATATAAGAGGTGTTTTGAAAGACCTATCAGCTTACTGGGGGAAACTGTTCTTGAAATAAGACCTGATGTGAATACACGAAAAATTCCTAGCATTAGACTTTGGAGCCAACACTCACATATTCTTGATCTTGGTTTCTTCTTCAATCAAATGTTTTTTTTTTAGTACATTACCTCATTATTGCATATATTCCCAATGTCACTTGATACTCTTTCAGTACACATTAGAATGCTGGAAAAATCCATATTACCAATGAATGAATACATGGGAAGTAATTTTTTTTTCTTTTTTTCATTGGCTATTTTATTTATTCACATTTCAAATGTTATTCCCTTTCCCAGTTTCCCCTCTGGAAACACCCTATTCCATTCTCTGTTCCCCTGCTTTTATGAGGGTGCTCTCTCACCCACCCACCCACCCCGCCATCCTGTCCTAGCATTCCCCTACACTCGGGCATCAAGTCTTCCCAGGACCAAGGGTCTGTCTTCCAAATGATGTCAGATAAGGCCATCCTCTGCTACATATGTGGCTGAAACCATGGGTTCCTCCATGTGTACACTTTGGTTGGTGGTTTAGTTCCTAGGAGTGCTGGGGGGTCTGGTTGGTTGATATTGTTGTTTCTCCTTGGGTTGCACAACCCTTCAGCTTCTTCAGACCTTTCTCTAATTCCTCCATTGGGGAGCCAGTGCTCAGCCCAATGGTTGGCTGTGAGGACCTACCTCTGTATTTGTCAGGCTCTGGTAGAGCCTCTCAGGAGACAACTATATCAGGCGCTGTCAGCAAGGACTTCTTGACATCCACAATAGTGTCTGGTTTTGGTGTCTGTATATGGGATGGATACCCAGGTGGGGCAGTCTCTGGATGGACTTTCCTTCAGATTCTGCTCCAAACTTTTGTCTTTGTATTTCCTCCAGGGAGTATTTTGTCCCCCCTTCTAAAGGACTGAAGCATTCACACTTTGGGCTTCCTTCTTCAGATCTGTGAATTGTATCTTGGGTATTCTAAGCTTTTGAACTAATATCTACTTATTAGTGAGTGCATACATTGTGTGCTCTTTTGTGACTGGGTTACCTCACTCAGGATGATATCTTCTAATTCCATACATTTGCCTAAGAATTTCATGAATTCATTAATAGCTGAGTAGTATTCTATTGTGTAAATGTACCACATTTTATGTATCCATTTCTCTGTTGAGGAACATCTGTTTTTTTTTGTTTTTGTTTTTTTTTTGCCAGCTTCTGGCTATTGTGGAAAAGGCTGCTATGAACATAGTGGGACATGTGTCCTTGTTATATGTTGGAGCATCTTTTGGGTATATTCCCAGGAGTGGTATAGCAGGGTCTTCAGGTCGTACTATGTTCAATTTTCTGAGGAACTGCCAGACTGATTTCCAGAGTGGTTGTATCAGCTTGCAATTCCACCAGGAGTGGAGAAGTGTTCCTCTTTCTCCACATCCTCACCAGCATCTGCTGTCAGCTGAGTTTTTGATCTTAGCCATTCTGACTGGTGTGAAGAGAAATCTCGGGGGTTGGTTTGATTTGCATTTCCCTAATGACTAGGGATGTTGAACATTTCTTTAGGGGCTTCTCAGCTATTTGGTACACCTCAGTTGAGGATTGTTTGTTTAGCTTTATTCCCCATTTTTAATAGGGTTATTTGTTTCTCTGGTGTCTAACTTCTTGAGTTCTTTGTATATATTGGATGTAGGATTGGTAAAGATATTTTCCATATCTGTTGGTTGCCATTTTGTCCTATTGAGAGGGTCCTTTGCCTTACAGAAACCTTGTAATTTTATGAGGTCCCATTTGTCTATTGTTGATCTTAGAGCATAAGTCACAGGTGTTTGGTTCAGGAAAATTCCCCCTTTGTTCATGTGTTCACTGCTCTTCCCCACTTTCTCTTCTATTAGTTTCAGTGTATCTGATTTTATGTGGAGGTCCTTGATCCACTTGGACTTGAGCTTTGTACAAGGGGATAAAAAGATTGATTTGCATTCTTCTACATGCTGACAACCAGTTGAACCAGCACCATTTGTTGAAAATGCTGTCTTTTTTCCACTGGATGGTTATAGGTTCTTCATCACAGATCAAGTTACCAGAGGTGTGTAGGTTAATTTATGGGTCTTCACTTCTGTTCCATTGATCCACCTGTCTGTCTCTGTACAAATTCCATGCAATTTTTATCACTATTGCTCTGTAAAACAGCTTGAGGTCAGGGATGGTGATTCCCTCAGAAGTTCTTCTACTGTTGAGAATAGTTACAGATATCCTGGGTTTTTTAAGTTCCAAATGGATTTGCAAGTTGATCTTTCTAACTCTATGAAGAACTGAGTTGGAATTTTGATGGGAATCGCATTGAATCTGTAGATTGCTTTTGGCAAAATGGCCATTTTACTCTATTAATCCTGCCAATCCATGAGCATGGGAGATCTTTCAATTTTCTGAGATATTCTTTGATTTCTTTCTTCAGAGACTTGAATTTCTTGTCACACAGATCTTTCACTTGCTTGGTTAGACTCACACGAAGGTATTTTGTATTATTTGGGACTGTTGTGAAGGGTGTCATTTCCTTAATTTCTTTCTCAGTCTGTTTATCCTTTGAGTAGAAGAAGGCTACTGATTTGAGTTAATTTTATATCCAGCCCCTTTGATGAAGTTGCTTATCAGGTTTGGGTATTCTCTGGTGAAATTTTTGGGACACTTTAAGTATACTATCTTAGCATCTGTAAATTGTGATATTTTCACTTCTTCCTTTCCAATTTATATCACTTTGACCTCCTTTTGATGTCTAATTACTCTGGCTAGAACTTCAAGTACTATATTGAATAGGTACAGAGAGAGTGGGCAACCTTGCCTAGTCCTTGATTTTAGTGGAATTGCTTCAAGTTTCTCTCCATTTATTTTAATGTTGGCTGCTGGTTTGCTTCTACTATGGTTAGGTATGGGGCTTGAATTCCTGATATTTCCAAGACTTTTATCATGAAGGGGTGTTGAACTTAGTCAAATGCTTTTTCAGCATCTGATGAGTTGATCATGTGATTTTTTTCCTTTGAGTTTGTTTATATAGTGGATTACATTGATGAATTTCAGTGTAATGAACCATCCCTGCACCCCTGGCATGAAGCCTACTTGATCATGATAGATGATCATTTTGATGTGTTCTTGGATTTGATTTGCAAGAATTTTATTGAGTATTTTTGCATCGAAATTCATAAGTGAGATTGGTCTGAAGTATTTTTGTTGGATCTTTGTGTGGTTTAGGTATGAGCATAATTGTGGCTTCATAGAATTAATTGAGTAGTGTATCTTCTGTTTCTATTTTGTGGAATAGTTTGAAGAGTATTGGTATTAGGTCTTCTTTGAAGGTCTGATAGAATTTGGCACTAAAACCACCTGGTCCTGGGCTTTTGTTGGTTGGGAAACTTTTGATGACCTCTTCTATTTCTTTAGGGTTTATGGGACTGTTTAATTATTTATCAAATACTGATTTAACTTTGGTACCTGGTATCTGTCTAGAAAATTGTTCATATCATCCAGGTTTTCACTTTTGTTGAGTATAGACTTTTGTAATAGGATCTGATGATTTTTTGGATTTCCCCAGTTTCTGTTGTTATGTCTCCCTTTCATTTCATCCCTTTGATCTTAGCCAAAAGGCTGAAAAGTAATGAATTCTAATTAATTTGGATACTGTCTCTGTGCCCTCTGGTTAGTTTGGCTATGAGTTTATCTGTCTTTTTGATTTTCTCAAAGAACCAGCTCCTGGTTTGGTTGATTCTTTGTATAGCTTTTTTGTTTGTTTGTTTGTTTCTACTTTGTTGATTTCAGCCCTGATTTTGATAATTTCCTTCCCACTGCTCCTCTTGGGTGCATATGCTTCCTTTTGTTTTAGAGCTTTCAGATGTACTGTCAAGATGCTAATGTATGCTCTCTCCAGTTTCTTTTTGGAGGTGCTCAAAGCTATTAGTTTTTCTGTTAGTACTGCTTTCACTGTGTTCCACTGGTTTGGGTATGTTGTGGCTTCATTTTTATTAAATTCTAAAAAAATTTTTCTTTCGTTATTCCTTCCTTGACCAATTTATCTTTGAGTAGAGTGTTGTTGAGTTGCCACATGTATGTGGGCTTTCTATTGTTTTTGTTGTTATTGAAGATCAGCCTTAATCTGAGATGATCTGATAGGATGCATGGGATTATTTCAGTCTTCTTTTATCTGTTGAAGCCTGTTTTGTGACAGATTATATAGTCAGTTTTAGAGAAGGTACCAGGAGGTACTGAGAAGATGGTATATTCTTTTGGTTTAGGATAAAATGTTCTACAGATATCTGTTAAATCCATTTGGTCCATAACTTCTGTTAGTTTCACTGTTTCTCTGTTTACTTTCTGTTTACATGACCTGTCCATTGATGAGAGTGTGGTGTTGAAGTCTTGCACTATTATTGTGTAAGGGGCAATGTGTGCCTTGAGCTTTAGTAAAGTTTCTTTTATGAATGTAGGTGCCCTTGCATTTGGAACCTAGCTGTTCATAATTGAGAGTTTTCTTGGTATATTTTTCCTTTGATGACTATGAAGTGTCCTTCCTTATCTTTTTTGATAACTTTAGGTTGGAAGTTGATTTTATTCAATATTAGAATGGCTTCTTCATTTTGTTTCCTGGGACCATTTGCTTGGAAAATTGTTTTCCAGCCATTTACTTTGAGGTAGTGTCTGTCTTTGTTATTGATGTGGGTTTCTTGTATGCAGAAAAATGTTGGGTCTTCCTGTGTCTTAGTCTATGTCTTTTTATTGGGGAATTGAGTCCATTGATATTAAGAGATATTAAGGTAAAGTGATTGTTGTTTCCTGGTATTATTGTTGTTAAAGGTGGACTTATGTTTATGTGGCTATCTTCTTATTGGTTTGTTAATAGAAGATTACTTTCTTGCTTTTTCTATGGTATAGTTTCCCTCCTTCTTTTGGAATTTTCTCTTTATTATCCTTTGAAGGACTGGATTTATGTCAATTTGGTTTTGTCATGGATTATCTTGGTTTCTCCATCTATGGTAGTTGAAAGTTTTTCTAGATATAGTAGTAGTCTGGGCTGGTATTAGTGTTCTCTTAGGGTCTGTATGACATCTGCCCAGGATCTTCTGCCTTTTATAGTCTCTATCAAGAAGTCTGGTATAATTTTGATAGGTCTGCCTTTATATGTTACTTGATCTTTTCCCCTTACTGCTTTTAATATTCTTTCTTTGTTTTGTGCATTTGGTGTTTTGATCATTATGTGACATGAGGAATTTCTTTTCTGGTCCAATCTATTTGGAGTTCTGTAGGCTTCTTGTATGTTCATGGGCATTCCTTTCTTTAGGTTAGGGAAGTTTTCTTCCATAGTTTTGATGATGATGATATATACTAGCTCTTTTATTTGGGAATCTTTGCTCTCTTCTATACCTATTATCCTCAGGTTTGGTTTTCTCATTGTGTGCTGGAATTCCTGGATGTTTTCGGTTAAGTGCTTTTTGCATTTTGTATTTTCTTTGACTGTTGTGTCAATGTTTTCTATGTTATCTTCTGTTCCTGAAATTCTCTCTTGTGTCTGTTGTTTTCTGTTGGTGATGCTTGCATCTATGACTCTGGATCTCTTTTCTAGGTTTTCTATCTCCAGGGTTGTCTACCTTTGTGATTTTTTTTTATTGTTTCTATTTCCATTTTTAGATCCTATATGTTTTTGTTCAATTCCTTCACCTGCTTGTTTGTGTTTTCCTGTAATTCTTTAAGGGATTTATATGTTTCCTCTTTAAGTGCTTCTAGCTGTTTACCTGTGTTCTCCTGTATTTCTTTAAGGGAGATATTGCCATCCTTCTTAAAGTCCTCTATTCTTGTTCACATGAGATGTGATTTAAAATTTTAATCTTGCTTTTCTGTTGTGTTGGAGTATCTAGGATTTGCTGTGGTGAGAGAACTGGGTTCTGATGATGCCAAGTAACCTTGGTTTCTGTTGCTTAGGTTCTTCTGCTTACCTCTTGCCATCTGGTTATCTCTGGTATTAGTTGGTCCTGCTGTCTCTGACTGGTGCTTGTCACTCCTGTGGGCCAATGAGCCTGTGATCTTTTTTTTTTTTAAAGATTTATTTATTATATGTAAGTACACTGTAGCTGTCTTCAGACACTCCAGAAGAGGGCGTCAGATCTTGTTACAGGATGGTTGTGAGCCACCATGTGGTTGCTGGGATTTGAACTCAGGACCTTCGGAAGAGCGGTTGGTGCTCTTAACCATTGAGCCATCTCTCCAGCCCGAGCCTGTGATCTTAAATGTGTCAGCACTCCTGGGGGAGACCAGCTCTCTCCTGGTCAGGATTTGGATATGGAGGACTGTGGGATACCCTTAGCTGCAGGGTGCACATGGAGACCAGAAGGTTCCTGTCCCCAGCTGCTCTGCTGTTTCTGTGGCCTGTGTGATCCTGCCAGGTCCTTTTATGGACAGTTATTGGAGCAAAAGTAATGGTCTCACATGTGGGCTTAGGTGTGGGAGCACTCTTGGGAGATCAGCTCTCTCCTGGTGGAATTTAGGTGAGGAGGGCTGTGGGATAGCCTTAGTTCTGGGTGTGGATAGAGATCAGAAGGATCCTATCCCATATTTTATTTTCTTGGCATTCAGTTTCTTATCTAGATGTGTGAGAAATTGTTACAAGGATTGAAGAGACCACAATAAAAGAAGTGCTTGGTCAAGTAGGTACATGGCCAAGTGCCTCAGACTTTAATTCTAATTTATTTGCACTGTACTGCTAAGTTAATAATCTGAGATGCTTTATCTCAGAAGTCTCCCTGACATCACTATTCAAAAGTTGAACAGTATTTTATAAGGAAAAAAAAGTGTTATGCTTATCAACACCCTGAGTATTGATCACCTCTCGATTACCACTTGCACTCTGAAACAAGAGATATAAAGCTTGCTGCCAGCTGGATCTGTGTGGAGGCTATTTTCCTTTCCTGCCCTCTTGGCTCCTGAGACAGAGTAGGAGATCTTCAATCCTAGTCATTGCCAGTTACTTGGGCCAGAGGAACAGAGGTGAAGTGTGTCCCTCCAAGAGTGGAGCCTAATCAGATAACAGCCGTTCTCTCAGAGGGCTCGTTTTATGTCTGGCCCATTGGCAAGGAGGGTAAAGAACATGAGAAGCCAGTCATATGACAGACACATAGCAGATACGCAGGAGCTGTGGGTACATTTCATGGTTACCTCTGGCATTTGCTTCTTTAAAACAGAGGAGGTTCTGACCTATGCACAGAATAACGCTTAAGTCAGTGCCTCAGTAAGCACCATGAGAAAACCGTTATTTGACAATCCTAGGAACTAATCCTAAAGACATTCATTTATTTACAAAAGGAACATCTTATGTAGGTAGCATCCTGCACAGAACTCTTTCCTTTTTCATTCCAACATTTCGCCCATTGCACAAACTTCTGCCTTTTTCCACAAAAAGGCATTTTCCCAGAGCACATACATAAGGGGTATCCTCATGCCTAAGGGTTTCAAACATATGGGAACATGTTAGGCACATCATCAGTCAGCATTGCAAAAATACAATCAAGGACCTCTCACTAAAATCCAAGAACAACTGGAAATCAAGACACAAAAATATTTTTGCTTTTCTTCTATTGACTTAGGAAAGTCTTAGGATAGGTAACACGATAGAAAAATTATAAGAAACTTTTAGAAACAGGTTATTAAAAGTATGGCCTTTCAGCTAGAACAATATAGGAGTATTTCACTTTCAAAAAATTTTATCTTAGTTTTTAAGAATTTCACATGAGTATGCAATGCATTTCGATCATATCTGCCCTCACTGCCCTTTCCAACTCACCCCAGTTACCCTCAAAACATCCTCATCTTGATTCCATGTTTCTTATTTTATATATACCATGGCATCAAATGAGTACTTCTCATATGCATATTACTTGGGAACATCCATTTGTGTGTGGGAAACCTACCAGTAGCCAGTTACCATTGATTAACAATAGCTCTGCAGCTGGAAATGGGACAACATTAGTCTCCTTTCATTCATGCTTGAATTCTGACTAGCTTGATTATGTGTGGGGCTTGCACAGGTAGGGCCATGTGCTGGAATTCATAATTGCTATGGCCATGTCACAAGTAGAAGACAGTATTTCAGAATGCTCCAGCTGCCTGGCTCTTTTGTTTTTTCCTGTGATGTTATTTGATGTATGGGGTGAAAAGAATGATATAGCTGCTCCATTAAAGCCTGAGATCCTCACAGTTACTGATTCTCAATACTTGGGCCAGTTATTGAATGATATTTCCTTCAGGTAGTGTGGATGACAGACTTGACCAGTTCCTTTGTGAAAATGGAGTGGCATGAACATCTTGAGACATGTAGTGTTTGGTGACAAAATTTTCTTTCAATGGTCTAATGTACACAGGTTGAATATTATAACATGCATCTTGTTACCAGCAACATTACTACCAGGGCTTTGGGAACTATTTATACAGCTGTAATATAAATTACAACATTTCATATGAAAGTATTATTGTCAAAGGACAGATTGATATTAATATTCTCATGCCCACAGTATATCAGCCCAAATTTTGAAATAAATTCTATTTTCTGTTTTAGTGGTCCTCATGCTATGGGGAACCTTGTGATACACAATTTTCTCCTGGGGGCTTTTGTTTCCTGAAGTTTTCTATATTTTAATATATTATATTACCCAGAGCCTTTGGATTTAACAAATTATTATTTTCATGTATACACTCATGGGTACTTTTAAAGGCTCTGTGAACTTTTTGGAAAAGCAAAGGTTCTTCATGAAAAATTCCTTGAGAAGACAGAGGAGGCTGAAATCTAGCCTAGCTCCCTGTTGCCATGTTTGTTTGAGAAAGGAACACAGCTGGGTATAGTAAAGGTCCTGTAGCCATTATGAAAGGGCATAGAATATTACATCCTGATTCAATGAATACCACATTAGATATATAGAACATTGAGATTAATGCTTAAAAGACAATATAACATTAAGATTATTTCACTTAAAAAACATTACCTAAATATCAAAGCAACTCTGATACTAGACATTTTATTCTTTTGCATTAAGTCACAAAAGCAGCGAGGGACCAAGTAGACATGGATCCAAGTTCCTTCATTATTTTGTCATCCTAGATCTGAAGCTAGACTCGGTCTTTCTGAATTCTTTATTCCTTTCTTCAATCAGCAACTCTTTCAGTGATAATTTACTTGTCAAAGTGTTTCCCATGAACCTGTTGAGTCGTTCTCAGATTTTCTCCACTTTCATTCATACTAGCTCAGTGACCATACACACTAATTAATCTTTCCCGAAACAGTTGGTGTAAGATTAATCCTGTTAAGGTCAACTTAATGATATCATTCCATGACTTAAAAAAAAAGTAGTTCTTTGCTATACTTCCAATCACAGATCTATCTCTAACTATGGCAGTTAAAGTTTTTTATAATGTGAACAAAATTTGTATTTCAAATTTTATTTCCTGCCTGGCATTTATATCACATTGCATGTTGGTTAGACAAGAGAAGTGAGTACAACAAAAATTCCTAGCACGTGGGAGTTTCTTGATGTTATTTCTGTAGAAACTCCTTTCCACCTATTTTCATCCAAAATATTCAAATAATACCCATTCTTTAGGCTTCTATCAAATGCTTTCAAAATCTCCTTTTTCATATCACACAAGAAAGGAGGGAGGGAGCATGAGGCCAATTGCATCTTAATCTTGTCCAAACAGTTTATGCATTTTGTTATTATTAAATATTTTACAGAAATGTCTACAATAATGTCTGAACACCATTCTGATGAGAAAGATGCACTCAGAGACCTCAAGTAGTTTATTCAGTTTTCTAAGTTAGTATGCAATGGCATGGTGATACTATTGAGGCCTGACTAACTTCTCTGTTCACATACATTTCTTATAGGAGTGAGTACTTAATTTTATCCCAAGTGCAACTTCCCTGATTCTTATAATCTTTTAATATATTTACAGCCACAGATACAGATATACAGATATACAGCTATATTTCTTTCTCAAGTAGCAAAAATCATACAAAACTTTGGTTTTAGTCTCTCTTGAAACATAGTTTGCAAGCTGATAATTGAAAGTCATATTCCCTACAACTCTGGTTAGTGTAATTTACTTATTGATAACTCTTTTCTAAGGGACAAATTTCCTATAGTATGCTTTCTGCCTCCATGTTGCCCACCCCATGATGCAACATTCTAACACCTACATATTTGATATAATTCGTATGTGTTTACTCTCTTGACATTTGTACTTCTCCCCCATTTCAGTCTTATGCTCTTTCCAGGATAGAATTTCAAAAGGAATAATACAACAAAGTACAAATGTTTTGTTTTGTTGAGATGCTTTGCTTTGATTCTCAAATTTAGTCTACTGTTTCTCAGTCAGCTGCCTCAATCCTCCTCTCTTTTTGCTCTTCAGAGTTTCTCGCTTAATTAGATATTCTCTGTGGTACAGTAGAAGAGATAGCACGCATGAGCTCAGTCAGCACTGACTGATATGATGGCTGTCATTCCTGATACTTAATCAAATAGATGTTGTTTGTATTAGCATGAACAAAAGTAGTAAAATGAAACAAATAACAATTAATGGTGTGCCTTTTTATTGAATGGCTCACACACAGCAATCTTTTTCTCTCCTCTCCCTCATTTTTCACAACAGAAAAAGTCAATCAGAAGCTGCTAGAGCAGAGAAAAGCAAATCACTTTGGCACCCGAACAACAAAGCAATGTTAGTTTATTTTCTTTGTAAGAAGTCATCTGTCCGCAAACGTCTTTTATGAAATACCTGTCATAGTCCATTTTATTGAACGTTACTCACTCCGCATTTTTTGGCCTCAAGGTCATTCCATTATCAGTTCCTACATCACCTTCAGTATTGGAAATGGACTAGGGGAGCTAGAGAGGAAAACATACACAGTAATACGCAGCACACTCACAGATGGACAGCTCAGATAATAAAGGTGATTGCAACCCATGGCAGGCGGAACTCAGATCTGTCTCTGCTGTCCAAGAAACCAGCGCTGGTGACACTTAGTGACAGATCTAGAAAGGCAGCTTGCTATCAAAGGTGCCTGGAGCTAGAAGCTGCTTTCAATCTTATCACCACATCTTACACAACATAACAAAATATGTTTCATGTGTTGTCTCTGTTTTAATCTATTTTTCACGTTCTTTCAAAAAAAAAAAAGGAGAGAGAAAGAGACAGAAAACAAACAGTAACCACAAAATACATCAAAAATACCTCTGCCAAGCCCAAACAACATCTCAAGACTCCCAGAACATTGTCTGAATTCTCACTACCATTATTTAATGTCTCATCTTTGGTTAGAGTAGGGCTAAATTAACTAAGTTCTTGTATAAAATATTCACCATTCTATAAAGCAGTCTAAATATGTATTTGGAAGCAAATATTTCTAGACATTCTTGTTCTAGCTAAGCAATAGAGAGGCTATTTCCAAAGCATGCCCAAAGATGTAAAAGTATATTAAAAATTATATGTTTTATTCAAGGTGAAGGAATGAAAGCCAAAGATATAGGCTCTACTCATTGGGTTTATATTGTACACACACCCAAATTCATCCACACAGTGAGTGTTTGCTTGGAGTTCAATTCTGGTCTTACATGTATCCATATCATTTAACTCAAATTGTTCCTATTTTGTACATGTTGAATGTAGATTCATCACATGTATTTTATTATCTTGACATATGATCTGTCTCATTCTGGTTTCTTTAGAACTTCTGTCATGAAGGCATTGTGAAATTGTCACATATTGTTGTACATCTACTGAGATCATTTTTCACTTTTTTTTCTGAAAGAGTTATTTAATTAATTAATTAATTTAAATTTCTTTAATTTAAATTTATTCAATTTTATAAACTAGAAGTGACCTTCACATGAAACAGATTTTTGTTTCCTAATTAGTGTCAAAAATAAGAGTATAGAACAAGTTCTCAGCAGAGAAAGAGTGTTGACCTATACTTTATTAAATAGGATAGGCTAGTAATCTTGACAGCAGATCAGTTTCACTACTTGAAGATGAATTTTATAATAAAACTATCCTTAGGAAGGTCTGCTCTTCAGTCAACAAAGATGTTATTGTTGGAGAGAAGGAAAATGCCAGTGCTCAGATCATAACATGGCCATGTCGCTTAGGACATTTTAAATAACAAAATCTGTATGGGTCTACTAGTAATGCTGAAATGCAGCTTAAAATTTAGTACTACAATTCAATTTATATTTTTTGTGTATTTAATTAGTTGGTTGACTATTTTATTTGAAGATGAAACTCTGTACCTTGCACAAGTGAGGCAAGTACAC
This sequence comes from Tokudaia tokunoshimensis, assembly GCA_036184795.1. Classification (NCBI taxonomy): domain Eukaryota; kingdom Metazoa; phylum Chordata; class Mammalia; order Rodentia; family Muridae; genus Tokudaia; species Tokudaia tokunoshimensis. The sequence goes on along the minus strand of BTHU01000001.1, from coordinate 70,954,766 downwards.
TACTATTAGGGTTTAGCTGCAGATCCATTTAGTTTGCACCCTCTATCTACTTTGTTCTAATCTGAAAGCAACAAAATAATAAAACACCCCACAGTCTTGTTTCCATTCTAAATGCTGTTCTCAGAGTTCTCAGCTGGTTTGTGCAGTGTGAATAGACATTGAAGCTATCTCAAACTGCTGCTAGTAACAGTGAAACTAATAATCATTTCACTAAATTGATATAGCATTTTACAATTGTGTCCACATCCATTATGTTGCTGGATTTTCATCAGAGTTCCTTTGACAAGGTAAGTGTAGGGGTTTGAATGAGAACTGCCCCCAAAGGCTCATATATTTGAATATTTAGTCCCCAGTTGGTGAACCTATTTGGAAATGATTAGGAGGTATGCCCTTTCTTGTTGGTGGAGTTTTGTCACTGGGAGTTGACTTTGATGTTTTGAATGTCCATGCCTTTTCTCAGTTAGATCTTTCGGCCTCTTGGTTGTATCTCAAGACGTGAGTCCTCAGTTACTACTGCTGGGCTATGCCTGCCTGCCTAATGACATACTCCTCATCTTGATGGACATGGACATTTCAACCCTCTAAAACTATAAGCACCAAATAAAGTTCTTCTGGTCATGTATACACAATGATATCACAGCAATGAAAAAGTAACTGTGATTTCTAGAATGTATTGAATAGTGATTAATGGAAAATGAACCTTCATATATAATTATTTTTCTTCTTAAAGTAATTATGAGGGAGTTTGATCAAACAACCAAGTAATACTACTTCTATATTCATGTCAAACAAGTCTCTATACATTCTGGATCTATTACTCTTTTATAATGTTATGTTTCAGCATCTTTCAAACCTGGTCACCACTACTTCTACATTTTACATACTACATCATTTTTTCTACTTTTAGGGTGAAGAATAAATGGGTCCTGGTGATTGAACCCAGTGCCTCTTCAATTTTAATTTAACATACTACTACTAAGATATGTTCCAAATCCACAGACCCTGTAATTTTTTCTGCTGGAGACTATATACATATAAGCACATATGCATATATGTTTATATGTTGTGTGTATTTATATTTATTATATTTCTTAGGGGAGTTGAAGGAGTAGAGACAGAGAAAGGGAGAGAGAGAATATATATATATATATGTATGTATATATATATATATATATATATATATATATATATATGAGTAGAGGAGAGAGGGTATAGAGGAGTAGAGGCCAGTTATGAGCATGTGGAGAGAGAAGCAGGAGTGGAATGGGAGGAAGGAGGAAGAGGGTAAGAGGCAAGACCAAGAGGAGACGAGAAAAGAGCAAGAGAGCAGGAGAGCAAGAGTACCTTTTTACATTTCTAAGTATATAATATTGGAATATGTTTTACAGTTTTTGTAACACAAAAACAAATTGACAACTATTAGGCTGAGAGTTATATGCTATGTAATTTCTTTGCTCTTACACACACATATGCTTGTTCTGTTATTAACAAAGTTAGATTACTTTGATTTATAACATTACACATTTGAGTTTGTACTAAACGTGGGTCCCTAATTGTCGTTGAAAATGTCTTCAAAAAGATTACATAGTACTATGAAGTTCTCCTGAACTGAAAAGTTCTTGTGTCTGCCAACGATTGTCTATCATATAGTTGGCACTGCAATTAGAGTCAGCAGAAACTGTCAAATTTCTGGGAATAGATAATGGTGTTTTCAGCCCTAGGAGAGGTTAGTGTGACCAATTTATGCATCATGAAGGACTTTTTCTCAGGAACATAACATCTATCTGTCAAAAGCTCTGGCTGCCTTGCAAAGTTAGCAGTTGTACTTTCCATAATATATATTTCAGTTAGAGAGATCTCAAAATGTCATACAAATGGTGGGGGGAAAACTAGTTTTTAAAAACTTAGGCTCAAAATTATTTTATCAGTCTAAAGTATGCAAAGAGTTTTTGATGACAAGAAGGTTTCTGACAAACAGAACTTTGTTACAAGGTAACTTGTTGACTAAAAGGGATCTGTACATAAATCTTTGTAGGTTTGATGCAAAACCAAAACAAAACATTTTCTGTTCGCACTACAGATTAATTTTGCTATATTGCAGATAAGTGGATGCCCCTGTTATTTCAGTTTATATGAATCTTTTTAATTTCATCACTAATACTTTGTCTATAAGCACAAGTTAATTTGATGGTGCTTCACATAATCACTGATACCTTAGAAACAAGTAAATGAAGTTTTCAATAAGAACGCTAAATCTAATGCAGAAAATGATTGGGCAGTTAGATGAGAGGAAGGTAAGAGGCCAGGGAAGAAGAAAGCTTTATAAGCTCAACTTTTAACTATATAGTTTGAATTAGAAAGCTCTATCTCTCTTTTTAATTCATCTATTTTTCATACAATATAATATATTTTGATACAGATTTTTCCCCTCCACCAACTCATTTTTAAACTTAGCCCACTTCTGTAAAAGTTATATCAGCTAGTTCAGTTAAATTCACAATACTATCAATATGAGACACATGGTAATTATTCATTAAGATCTCAGATATGGGATACATAAGCAGAAATGTAATAACAATTCTGCATATGGTATCTCTGGTTTAGGAGACCTTCACTATTGTCTGTGAGGACAAAGGATCTAGGAAAAGCCTAGTCACCAAGACTTGACTTTGGAATTAAAAGGAGTAAGAAGAAAGTTTAGCATTTGTGGCATGCTGAAAGATGGAGGCATGCTCTAGGATCCTAATAGCAGTATTTGTCAGTGGAATTTTTCAATCCATGTTTTCCTTTCCCTGCCCAGGCTTGCCAGAGCAAGAGCAGACACTTATGCCAGTAAATCTTTCCGGTAGCAGATGATTTTTATAGCTATATAATGCACTTATTCCCAATTTATTGATAACCTTTCTATGACATACAACTTGATTCAGGGATTTAAGGTAGCAGATGGTAGAAATATTGTATTTAGGATTTTCTACTTGCCTACATCTCTCGCCAAGTTCTTCGTAGCAGTAGCTCATTGTCTACAGATATTTTTATAACACTTAAAACCATGGATGTCTTCAAAGCTTTATCGATGTAAGTTACATCAATTGATACTTTAGGTGTTAGAAACTAAAACAGAATTTAAAAAATAATTTAATATGTTATAAAAATAATAAAATGTTTATGTCAAAATGAAACTGTTTTTACAACAAATAGGTAGGCTTCTTAAAATGAAAGTTTTTCTGAATAGTGTCCTTTAACGTATCATCATTTTATGCTTTCTTTGATTTCATGAAAAATGTTTTTCAATGCTTATCAATTAAATTCTCATGTCTGCTTTCATTTCAGTTGTTTTTAAATGTGTTTCTACATTGAAGAATTTAAAGAAAATTCAGCCATACAGATATATTTAATCTGAAAATTTAAGATTATATATTATTTTTATTCATTTTCTTCATTTATTTTTAAATTTTGCTTTTAGTATTGATTATTTTTCTTTCTTAATTTCTCTCTTCTTCTCTCATATGTTATGTCTTCATTGCAGTTTCCACTCCCTCCTCCCACTTATTGCCTCCTCTCGTCCCCAGGTCCACTCCTCATCCATTTCTCTTCAGAAACAAATATATCTCCCAGAGAAATCAAACAAACATTGCATCATAGGTTGCAATAAGACTAGGCACATACCCTCATATCAAAGCTAGACAAAGCCACACAGTAGGAAGGAAAGGGTCCTGAATATAGACAAAAGAGTCTGAGGCAGCCACTGCTCCCACTGTTAGGAGTCCCACAAGCATACCAAATTACACAACCATAACATATATGCAGAGGACTTAAGTCAGGCCTATACAGGCTCTCTGATGTCATAATACTTCAGTTTTATGAACCCTGTGAGCTCTGGTTGGTTGATTCTGTAGTTTGCGTTTTTATTGTATTCTTGACCCCTCTGACTCCTACAGTCCTTTCTCCCACTCTTCCACAGTATTCCCTGAGCTCTACCTAATGATTGACCATGGGTCTCTGTATCTTTTCCTATTAAGAGCTATAGCGACCCGCGCAGGGAGGGAGCCCGCCAGCTTCCCTTCCGCGACCTCTGTTCCCGCGGACTGCGCTGGAGAGACCAGTACCCAGGCTCTCCCCCCGATATAACATCACTTGGGACACGGCCTGTTGGGGCTTCCTTCTGTGCCCGAGGGCGGGTTGGCGCTGTAGTCGTCTGGGCGCCAGATCGGCGGGCCATCGTGACCACAGGGTGAGCGGCGCCACGGAGACTGCCCTCCGCCATCTTTGCTCCAGTGACCAGGTAGTTGGGACCGCCAGGCTCAGAGACAGACAGGCATAATATCGCTTCGGTTTCAGGCAGCTTGGGTGTAACCTGCTCCCAGGTGCTGGGCTGATCTGCAGTAACCAGCGCGCCAGTTCCGCGGTGGGACCTTCTGCCTGGTGGAGGGACCCCGCGCAGGGAGGGAGCCCGCCAGCTTCCCTTCCGCGACCTCTGTTCCCGCGGACTGCGCTGGAGAGACCGGTACCCAGGCTCTCCCCCCAATATAACATCACTTGGGACACGGCCTGTTGGGGCTTCCTTCTGTGCCCGAGGGCGGGTTGGCGCTGTGGTCGTCTGGGTGCCAGATCGGCGGGCCATCGTGACCACAGGGTGAGCAGCGCCACTGAGAGTGCCCTCCGCCATCTTTGCTCCAGTGACCAGGTAGTTGGGACCACCAGGCTCAGAGACAGACAGGCATAATATCACTTCGGGTTCAGGCAGCTTGTGTGTAACCTGCTCCCAGGTGCTGGGCTGATCTGCAGTGACCAGCGCGCCAGATCTGCTGTGGGACTTCTGCCTGGCAGAGGGACGCCCCCTCCCCCCCCCAGGAGAGATCACACACCCCTGCACAGGGCAGGAGCCTGCCAGCCTCCCTTTGGCGACCTCTGCTCCAGGAATCCACTAGGCTGAGCCTTTAGATGTGCAAGGCCTCCCCAATATAAGATCACTTGGGGCAAAGCACATTAGGGCTCCAAAGTCACTCAGGAGCAGGCAGGCCCCAGAAATCGGTGACAGGGGAATCCTGGTAATCCAGGGGGGGCAGAAATAGCTTTGCAGGCTCACAGGAGGTCCAACCAACAGCCAGTGGCAGCAGGACCAACTAACACCAGAGGTATCCAGATGGCAAAAGGCAAACGTAGGAATGTTACTAACAGTAATCAAAGTAATGTGGGACCATCCGAACCCAACTCTCCAACAGCAGCAAGTCCTGGATACCCCACCACACCCGAAAGACAAGATCTGGATTTAAAATCACTTCTCATGATGCTATTAGAGGATCACAAGAAGGACACAAATAAATCTCATAAAGAGTTACAGGAGACCATGAATCAACGGTTAGAAGCCCTTACAAAGGAAACACAAAAATCGCTTAGAGAAATGCGGGAGAACATGGATCAAAAGATGGAGGCGCACAAGGAGACAACACAAAAATCGCTTAACGAGATGAATCAACGGGTAGATGCACTCACAAAGGAATCACAAAATTTGCATAAAGAAATGCAGAAGAATATGGGTCAACAGACGGATGCCCATAAGGAGGCAACACAAAAATTGCTTAAAGAAATGAATCAACGGTTAGATGCCCTTACAAAGGAAACACGAGAACTGCTTAAAGAAATGCAGGAGACGATGGATCAACAGATGGAATCCCATGAGGAGGAAACACAAAAATCGCTCAGAGAAATGCAGGAGAACGTGGGTCATCAGGAAGAAATCCTGAAAGAGGTAATGCAAAAATACCTTAAAGAAATACAGGAAAATACAAACAAACAAGTGAAGGATCTCAGCAAATCCATCCAGGAACTAAAAAAGGAAGTAGAAACAACTAAGAAATCACAAAGGGAGACAACTTTGGAGATAGAAAACCTTGGGAAGAAATCAGGAGTCATAGATGCAAACATCAACAATAGAATACAAGAGATGGAAGAAAGAATCTCAGGTGCTGAAGATTCCATAGAAAGCATCGACTCAACAGTCAAAGAAAATGCAAAATGCAAAAAACGCGTAACCCAAAACATCCAGGAAATCCAGGACACAATGAGAAGACCAAACCTAAGGATTATAGGTATAGATGAGAGTGAAGATTTGCAACTTAAAGGGCCAGTAAACATCTTCAACAAAATTATGGAGGAAAACTTCCCTAACTTAAAGAGAGAGATGCCGATGAACATACAAGAAGCCTACAGAACTCCAAACAGACTGGACCAGAACAGAAATACCTCCCGTCACATAATAATCAAAACACCGAATGTTCTAAACAAAGAAAGAATACTAAATGCAGTAAGAGAAAAGGGCCAAGTAACATACAAAGGAAGACCTATCCGAATCACATCAGACTTCTCACCAGAGACTATGAAAGCCAGAAGATCCTGGGCAGATCTCATGCAGACACTAAGACAGCACAAATGCCAGCCTAGACTACTATACCCAGCAAAACTCTCAATCACCATAGATGGAGAGACCAAGATATTCCATGATAAAACCAAATTTTCACAATATCTTTCCACAAATCCAGCCCTGCAACGGATAATAGGTGGAAACCTCCAATACAGGGAGAGAAACAACACCCTGGAAAAAATGAGATAATAACCTTCTTGAATCAAACCCAAAAGTAGATAACCACTCAAACATAAAGATAGCGTCAAGAATGGCAGATGGCAATAATCACTATGCCTTAATCTCTCTTAATATCAATGGTCTCAATTCCCCAATTAAAAGACATAGACTAGCAGACTGGATACGTAAACAGGACCCAGCTTTTTGCTGCATGCAGGAAACGCACCTCAGTGTCAAAGACAAACACTACCTCAGAGTAAAAGGCTGGAAAACAATTTTACAAGCAAATGGCCCCAAGAAACGAGGTGGAGTAGCCATCCTAATATCGGATAAAATTGATTTTCAACCCAAAGTCATCAAAAAAGACACAGAAGGACACTACATACTGATCAAGGGAAAAATCCACCATCAAGAACTCTCAATCCTGAATATCTATGCTCCAAATGCAAGGGCACCCTCATTCGTAAAAGAAACTTTATTAAAACTCAAAGCACACATCGCACCGCACACAATAATAGTGGGTGACTTCAACACCCCGCTCTCTGAAATGGATCGTTCAGGAAAGCAGAAACTAAACAGGGACACAGTGAATCTAATTGAAGCCTTGGACCAAATGGAACTAACTGATATATATAGAACATTTCATCCTAGAGCTAAAGAATACACCTTCTTCTCAGCTCCTCATGGTACCTTCTCCAAAATTGACCATTTAATTGGTCACAAATCAGACCTCAACAGATACAAGAAGATAGAAATAATCCCATGCCTCCTATCAGATCACTATGGAATAAGGGTGGTCTTCAATGGCAACAAAAACAAAAGAAAACCCACGTACACATGGAGGCTGAACAATGCTCTACTCAATGATAACTTGGTCAAGGTGGAAATAAAGAAAGAAATCAAAGACTTTTTGAAAGTTAATGAAAATGAAGGCACAACATACCCTAACTTATGGGACACAATGAAAGCAGTGCTAAGAGGAAAATTCATAGCCCTGAGTGCCGCCAAAAAGAAACGGGAGACAGCATACACTAACAGCTTAATGGCACACCTGAAAGCCCTGGAACAAAAAGAAGCAAATACACCAAAGAGGAGTAGAAGGCAGGAAATCATCAAACTCAGGGCTGAAATCAATCAAGTAGAAACAAATAAAACCATACAAAGAATCAACAAAACGAGGAGTTGGTTCTTTGAGAAAATCAACAAGATAGATAAGCCCTTAGCCAGACTAACCAGAGGGCACAGAGATAGTATCCAAATTAATAAAATCAGAAACGAAAAGGGAGAGATAACAACAGAAACTGAGGAAATTCAAAAAATCATCAGATCCTACTACAAAAACCTGTATTCAACACAACTAGAAAATCTTGAGGAAATGGACAATTTCCTTGACAGATACCAAGTACCAAAATTAAATCAGGATCAAATAGACCATCTAAACCGTCCTATAACCCCTGAAGAAATAGAAGTTGTCATTGGAAGTCTTCCAACCAAAAAAAGCACAGGTCCAGATGGTTTTAGTGCAGAATTCTATCAGACCTTCAAAGAAGACCTAACACCAATACTCTTCAAACTGTTCCACAAAATAGAAACAGAAGGAACACTACCCAACTCGTTCTATGAAGCCACAATTACACTAATACCAAAAGCACACAAAGATCCGACAAAGAAAGAGAATCTCAGGCCAATCTCTCTTATGAATATCGATGCAAAAATACTCAATAAAATTCTTGCCAACCGAATCCAAGAACACATCAAAACGATCATTCACCACGATCAAGTAGGCTTCATCCCAGGGATGCAGGGATGGTTCAATATAAGGAAATCCATCAATGTAATCCACTACATAAACAATCTCAAAGAAAAAAACCACATGGTCATCTCATTAGATGCTGAGAAAGCATTTGACAAAATTCAGCATCCTTTCATGCTAAAGGTCTTGGAAAGATCAGGAATTCAAGGCCCATATCTAAACATAGTAAAAGCAATTTACAGCAAACCAGTAGCCAGCATCAATCTAAACGGAGAGAAACTTGAAGCAATCCCACTAAAATCAGGGACTAGACAAGGCTGCCCTCTCTCTCCATATCTTTTCAATATAGTACTTGAAGTTCTAGCTAGAGCAATTAGACAAGAAAAAGAGGTCAAAGGGATACAAATTGGAAAGGAAGAAGTCAAACTATCACTATTTGCAGACGATATGATAGTATACATAAGCGACCCAAAGAACTCCACCAGAGAACTCCTACAGCTGATAAACGACTTCAGCAAAGTGGCCGGATATAAAATCAACTCAAGCAAGTCAGAAGCCTTCCTATACTCAAAGGATAAGCAGGCTGAGAAAGAAGTAAGAGAAATAATACCCTTTACGATAGCCACAAACCATATTAAGTATCTTGGCGTGACGCTAACCAAACAAGTGAAAGATCTGTATGACAAGAACTTCAAGTCTCTGAAGAAAGAAATTGAAGAAGACCTCGGAAGATGGAAAAATCTGCCATGCTCATGGATTGGCAGGATTAATATAGTAAAAATGAGCATCTTACCAAAAGTAATACACAGATTCAATGCAATCCCCATCAAAATCCCAACTCAATTCTTCATAGAGTTAGAAAGAGCAATTCAAAAATTCATCTGGAATAACAGAAAACCCAGAATAGCTAAAACTATTCTCAAGAGTAAAAGAACCTCTGGGGGAATCAGTATCCCGGACCTCAAGCTGTACTACAGAGCAATAGTGTTAAAAACTGCATGGTATTGGTACAGTAACAGACATGTAGATCAATGGAACAGAATTGAAGACCCAGAAATGAATCCACACTCCTATGGTCACTTGATCTTTGACAAAGGAGCTAAAACCATCCAGTGGAAAAAAGATAGCCTTTTCAACAAATGGTGCTGGCTCAGCTGGAGGTCAACATGCAGAAGAATGCAAATTGACCCATCCTTATCTCCTTGCACTAAGCTCAATTCTAAGTGGATCAAAGATCTCCACATAAAACCAGACACACTGAAACTAATAGAAGGGAAACTAGGGAAGAACCTTGAACATATGGGCACAGGGGAGAATTTCCTGAACAGAACTCCAATAGCTTATACTCTAAGATCAAGAATAGACAAATGGGACCTCATTAAATTACAAAGTTTTTGCAAGGCAAAAGACACCGTCAAAAAGACAAAGCGGCAACCAACTAACTGGGAAATGATCTTTACCAACCTTACATCCGACAGAGGGCTAATATCCAAGATATACAAAGAACTCAAGAAGTTAAACTCCAGAGAGGCAAGTAACCCTATTAAAAAATGGGGTACAGAGCTCCACAAAGAGTTCTCACCTGAAGAATATCTAATGGCTGAGAAGCACCTAAAGAGATGTTCATCATCCTTAGTCATTAGGGAAATGCAAATCAAAACAACCCTGAGATTCCATCTCACACCAGTCAGGATGGCTAAGATCAAAAACACAGGAGACAGCAGTTGTTGGCGAGGATGTGGAGAAAGAGGAACACTCCTCCACTGCTGGTGGAATTGCAGGCTGGTACAACCACTCTGGAAAGCAGTCTGGCGGCTCCTCAGAAAACTGGGCATGACACTTCCGGAGGATCCGGCTATACCACTCCTGGGCATATACCCAGAGACTTTACCTGCATGCAATAAGGACACATGCTCCACTATATTCATAGCAGCCTTATTTATAATAGCCAGAAGCTGGAAAGAACCCAGATGTCCCTCAACGGAGGAATGGATTCAGAAGATGTGGTATATTTACACAATGGAATACTACTCTGCAATTAAAAACAATGAATTCACGAAATTCCTAGGCAAATGGTCAGAACTTGAAAATATCATCCTTAGTGAGGTAACCCAATCACAAAAGATCACACATGGTATGAAGTCACTGATAAGGGGATATTGACCCAGAATCTCAGAATACCCTAGACACAATCAGCATATCAATAGATTTCTAAAAAGATGGAAGGAGAGACCCCTGGTCCTGGAAAGACTGGATGTAGGGGAACGCCAGGACAGAGTAATGAGAGGGGGTTGAACGGAGAAAAGAGGGAGGGAAGGGGGCTTATGGGACTTTCGGGGAGGGAGGAAACGGGAAAGGGGAAGTGATTTGGAATGTAAATTAAAAAAATAAAATTAAATTAAAAAAAAAAAAAAAAAAAAAAAAAAGAGCTATAGCTTTTTCAGACAGTTGATACAGCGTAAAATTTGACAAGTGGCGTTCTAAAAGGTTAGTTGCACTGTGAAACCGGAAAGCATGTCAATACATTTTTTTTGCATTATATTCAGTAACCTATTCTATACATTAATGAGTGTTTCATATGTATTGAATTTTATGTTATTCATGAGGGATTTAGAGAAATATTGATTCATTTAGTTATTCAGACATACAAAATCTCAATACATTTTATTGTGCAATATTCTAAAATATAGGAGTCTTCTTATATCACCCCCGATCTTAGATCAGACATCTTTTAGTGTCAGATATATGTTAAGCATACAGTAGTAGGTACAAGCTTCTTAAAATCCTAGACTTTACTTGTATTTCACCCTTAGCAAGAAAGGTTTTTCCTTGAAGTGGCATGCTCATTTCCTCTATTGTCAAAAATATGTCCACCCAAGAGGCAACTGTGAATAATCATAATTTTGTTTATTTTTACTTCTAATAAAAATGTTCATTGAACAAGTGGCTAGTTCATCTCATAACTTAAAACTCATGTCATTGCTTAGTGAGCTTCTGTGATTGTGACAAGAGCATTGCATTTTATGGAATCTCTAGGTCCTGTGTTTGAAAAAAATGAGGTTTTCCTAGCTCATCAAGAATGTGTCATTTTATAAACTGGAAGTGATTCAAAAGAATGCAATGGTCCCAGCCTCACTACTATGATTCATGTTAACAGTCATCAGCTTTGTCTGCCACTAATTTTGCATCATTATTTAAAATGTCATCATAGCTTAAAGGGAAAGTGACTTCTCAGTGCTATAATGAAAATAGTCTTGACCTCATTAACTCTCTACAATGGAAGTATCACAAGAATGTGACATATACGTTGATATATCCCACAGAGGTGTAAGCATGTACCATATTATGTCTTCTTATAAATATTCCCATATTAAGTCTTAGAGTGAAAGTCACAATTACATTATTTGTCTTTATATATTTTAGACACAGAGTCACATGTATTCCAGGCTGCTTTCAAATACATTATATGATAAAAGAATTTCATATTTTTTTTTGCTTCTACCCTTTTAGTTCAGGGATTATAGACATGTACCAGCATATACAATTTAGGTGATGCTGTGGGACTGAACATCAAGCTTCAGGCATGCTAGGTAAGCACTCTACCAATTGAGATACTTCACTAGCTGCATCTCAATCATTTTAGTGATTTGAAAAAGGTAAGTGGTAAAATTATGAATCAAAAACAATCGTGCCACATGTATGCTCTTTAACATTGCAAGTAAATTATTGAGAAAAAGTACTTAAGTGATTTGATGTGAGATATGGGTTAGTTAACAAGCTGCTACAGAATTGAAAGAAAAAATGCAGCAAAGAGTATGTGGAAAGATTTCATCAAACCTTAGAAATAGGCACCGAGCCACCTCTTCCTTTCAAGAAAGGATGAAGCTGAATATTCCACACCTAACTAACAATCTTAAGAAAGTGAATTAACCATTTCTAGGTGAAGTTTTGGGAGTCAGTTCCACGGTATATGGGACCTAATGGGAAGTTCAAGGGGAGTAAACAACTCAGATGCAAAGGGCTAGAACCCCACAGGGTAGGGACAGTCACATCTCATAAACCAGCAAGAAGCCAGCAGCAGTGGTAGGGTCTTCCAGGTACCTTGTAAATTCTTTTGGTCAGGAGTGTCATAAAACTCAATTCTGAATTTTTCTGATGACAGACCGCACCGGCATATGGAAACCTTTCAATTGTCTTTGTTTCTTTTTAACAAAATTGTGTGTGGGTTGAAAGGGTAATAAGAAAAGGTAACTGGCACTGGAGAAATGGTTAAGAGCACTTTACTGCGCTTCCAGGGATCCTGAGTTCCATTCCCAGCAACCAACCAATGGGGGCTCAAGCCATCTGTAATGGAAGCTGATTCCCTCTCCTGGTGTACATGAAGACAGAATGCTCATATACATAAAATAATAAAAAAATTAAAAAAGAAAAGGTAACCAATATACTTGAGCATGACTATTTTTTAAAACCTTTTCCTAAAGATGTTAAGTATTAAGGTGTTATAAATTACTGAATGTCCAAAGGGCTACTTGATAGAGTAAAATTATCAACTCAAACAGCATCTAATCATATTGATGGATCTATAAACTTTTAATCACTGAGCTAAACTATGCATCTGTGTTTACAGACTGTAAAAAATATCTATTCCTGAAGGCTTTTGAATTCTTTCTTTATACTAGAGGCAATACATTTGCAAGTTAATCATTATACATTACATATACAAACACACACATACATTTATGTGTGAACATGTATGTGGGTATGATTACTAAAATATTATTTATATGTGCATATACATGTGTGTGTGAGAGAGAGAGAGAGAAAGAGAGGGAGAGAAGAGGGAGGAGAGGGAGGAGAGAGAAGTATGGGAGAGAAAAGTATGGGAGAGAGAACACCTAGTGTTCTAGTGACCATCTAGAAGAATTCAGAGCAGGGAGAAAGATGTGAACTGTGTATGGACAGGGGGTTGAAAGTAAATCCTGTCAAACAATCACATACATCTGTTAGAAATGCAAAAGAAAATACTCAACATAATCTCATGAACTTAGTACTTAGATTTATTAACTATCAATTCTTTTCCACTCAGAAGAATGCTTCATATAATTTTTTAAATAGCAATTTTCCCCTGCTGTGTAATAGAAGGCAATAGTTCCACTGGAAACAACTCCTTCTATATGTTATGGGACCCACTGTAGTGACCTCTGATAATTTTACTACTATGCTCTGTGGAGATGTCAGTGTCCTCTTACAAGGTGGCTCATGGTGTTGGCCCCATAAGCATCATGTTGGCTGAATAACTTGCAGAGATTTCCTATGTCCAGCCTTATACCACATTTCCTATGGTATGGAAAGATCATATATCTACCATGGCAGCATGCTTCAGAGACCACCAGACATGAGTTCAAGATATAGCTTATCCATCCTTAGCTTCTTCAGTCATTGACTCATTTATTAACTTATCTAAGTTTCTTTTCTATCTGAAAAGTGGCTGTATCCAAAAGTACTTTGGATCTTTACTTTGGAGCTTGAACTATATGGAGAGACTGTTGTCTCAGCCAGGTGTGGTCAAGGTGGTCAGGTGTGAATGCCTGTTTTTGCAGCAGCAGGGTAGTTTAGGCTGGCCTGGAAGTGAATTAACTTTAAAATTCCCTAGGCTTATCCCACCATCAAAGGGTTATTTCTTAGTTACTCTACAAATGGTGTGTGTTTGGAGGCCCTGCCATGCAGAAGTTCCTAGTGTTGACTAGGGCTTTGGCTTCTTTTGTCTTATCAGTACATCTTTACTATGAGAGCTAAAGGAGTTTGTGTGATTTTCTTTTTGTTTGTTTTAAAGAAGTCACTCTGAATGTTGAATCTGTCTCACCTGTACCCTATCTGCTTGATGATATACAAAGAAAGTTTGGAAATGAGGACATACTGCTTGTCTGCAGGAAGGAGGTCCTTTAGTAAATCAGCTCTTACCACCATTTATGGTAGCCCCTGTCCCTACATGTCCCTTTCATCACCCTTCCAGTTACACCATGTTACCACTACTTTCAACTTTTTAGCCAAAGAACATGATTACTTTTGTGCAACTGAATTGTCACATGAACCACAGAATGAAAAACCAGGCACAAATTCACCATTCATTCATCTACAGTTTTAGCAATTGTCCCACACTAATCATCCTAATAACTTCACAATAACACAAACCTATAAGGCTAATTTTTCAGACCCACACTTCAACACTGTAGCCTGTGTGTACTGTATTCAAAGTATTATTTTGAATGTCCCAAAGGGACCCAAAATGTGCAGTCAAATCTTTCCCTCTAGCATATGTCAGAGTATTGAGGGACCTTTTGTTGGAGAACCTGTATTACAGTGGATCTACCCTGATGGTATATAGAAAATAAGACTCTCATTCACATTCTGAGTCTGTGTCTAATTTAGTTTGTGACTCAAGATCTCAGTGTCTCTCTTTCCTTATCTGTAATTCATTTCTTTATAAAATATGGATTAAAATAAAGAATGCTAAAACTTATGATTTTCCACTATTCATAATGTGCATGTATTTAGCAGAAATACTCTGTGAAGCAGATATGATTTGACTTCTATTTAATGTAAGAGTAAGCTCATTTGATAACTTTTGCAAGGTCACACTGCTAGTGTGCATTTGAATTTAAGCCCAGAGCAGTATGACTCCAGATTCCTGAATCTATTTCACTAACTTACTCCACCAGTTTTAAATTAATAGTGCTAAAGGTAGCATTGTGGTTATTATACTATCAACCCTGGCTTTTCTCACTTTCTCATGGGAAGGCTTTCTTCCTTAATCATTTAAAGCATGTTTGCTAGGAAACGCTTGGAAAATGAAAAGGCAGATAGTTCAAGACACTGATACTGTTTAGAGCATAGACAGAGCTATGGAGAACATTTAATTTGCAATACAAATGGTGACCCTGCTGCTACATAAGGAAAAGACTAATAAACACCTACTGGGGAGAGGTCCCTGCCTGATCTTTGGTGTTAGCTGGGCCAAAATTAAAAATCAGATCATTTTCATTAGAATGGTAAATAAGTTTCTAGTTTTCTCTGAAAACTTCTTTTCTGACAGCCCCAGTGTTAAAGCCTTCCTTTACACTGGCATACCCTTAGAAACTTCATCAGACTTGCAGTGAAAAGGGAAAGAGAATAATCATGTTAAGAAAGACTTTTACATGCTAGAACACAGGCTCTAATGATTATGGAAAGTGCACCTTGATTTGTGTAATTAGTAACAAAAACTGACAACCTCAGTGTTATCAGTGTATCAGTGTTATTACCTGATACTGGGCAGTTAAGCATCTCCTCAATGGGGATCTGAACTCCCATCTCCATGACTTGGTATGTCAAATTCTGACTTTCCAGCACATAGTTGTCCTCAAAGAAGCCTAAGTCAGCCTTTGAATTATAAGCTACAGACGTTTTCTGTCTTGGAAAGTCCTTTCTCATTTATATTTTTTGTTCTTCTTTCTTATCTTCTTTTCTTATCATTCAAGAATTTAAATAGTATACTCATTTACATATATAAACATATCTAAAATTGTGCCCTCTTAGGAAAAAAAAGTTTCTGGAAAATAATCCACAAAAAATAGAGTATTACTGGGGAGAATGAAGAATCTTCAGGACAGGGAAGTGGGAATGGTGGGTAGGTTGGTGAGCAGGGAGAGGGAGGATGGGATGAGGGGATTAGAGGGGAAACCAGGAAAGGGGATAACATTTGAAATGTAAATAAAGAAATTACCTAATAAAAAGTTCTGAAAAACTGTAATATAATCAATCTGCTGTCTTATTGTTATTAAACCCTATGAGAAACAAAGGGAGTATTATGGAAAACATCCATGTGTAAGCACTTTATATATGTCACATAAAGCATCTGTCATTCTATTCTAACAGCCAATTAAGGACAGCATCAACCCCAATGTCATAAACAAAGTACTTACATGGAAGTGTTAGGAGTGGCAGTTGAAGCCCAGGCATATCTGATTCCTTCCAGCATGTTGCACAGTCTCTAGTCTCTTCTTTCCTGTATGTATACACTTCAGGGATTTATGAGCTTTCTAACTTCAAGGTCTAGTAGATGAAGCATCCTACTTATCCAACTCACTTCACTTCATTTCTCTGTAGATTGACCTAGAATCCTTTCACCAATATTCAATGCGGCATTCACTGCATCTCTTTATTTCACACATTTATTAATGCCATCATGTATCTGCTGTCCTTTGGCCTTCTTGAAAGAAAATGGGGTTAGTTCCTCTGTGCAGAGAATGAACAGAAGCTGTGTCTCTGTGAGGTGAATCTCGACTCTCTGGACTAGTATTGACTAGTCTGGATAATCCTTACTTCGGGAATTTAGGACAGAGCTACAGATTAGATCAATAAATGGCTTGGGGTCCAGTGAAGCAGCTTAAGGCCCTGGAGAATTCACATGGACAATGTGAGCTAATTATTTCTGTATTTTATGAATGGAGTTTTTGTTTATAGTTTTCATACTGCTATTAAAAAAATGGGTTGCATTTCATAATTTCTTTTCAACTACTGTTCACTAACCAAGCTGTAGAAAATAGTTGAGTTGAAGCAAGAATTTGCGGCCCAAATAGAACTCGACAGGGGATCTCCACATGGCCATCAGTTGGTTTTATGAATACATGATTACAGAGAAGAAGGGCAGGATGCATAGTAAGTTGGCAGCAATTGTGGGTCATGACCAGGGAATTTTTCAAAGTAAGATCTTTTAACTGCATAATATTTGTGTTAAGCATTGCCACTCCCGGTAAAGGGAGCTCTACAGCATCATTCATTAGTAAAATCATGCTTGATTCCAAATTTTCACTAAGCTCAGACTTTTCTAATACTTCCCTGAAAACAGCCCATATTGTAGGGGCGCAATGTCTATTCCTAATTTTCCACTGCTGTAGACTAGAAGGTCAATTTTCAAGTTCAAAATGTCTTTGCACTCCCACCACTGTTTAGATCTTTGCTCCTCAACCTTCCTAATGCTGTGGGTTTAATACAGTTCCTCATGTTGTGCTGACACCCAGCCACAAAATTACTGTTGGTGCTACTTCATAACTATAATTTTGCTAGCAGTGACTTATAATGCAAATAACTTGTGTTTTCCAATGGTCTTAGGTGCCTCTATGACCAGTGTGAAAGGAGTTGTTAGACTCCTAAAGGGGTCATGATACACAGGGTGAGAATCACTGGTTTGGATAGTAATTATCTAACTATTCATCTATCTACTAACTTATCAAATTATCTATATTAGATCCCTGGATTCTGCACCTGCTTAGTGAAATTATCAAAATATTATAAATTGTTTTTTCAAAATCAATTATACAGAAAGTCATCTTGTTTCCTCAAATATTGCAAAGCCTGGATTTGCTGCCTCCTTCACACTTATGCATCACTGGGAGGTAGATCCTCTGTCAAAATCTTCTCTCACAGTAGCAGTCTCTTCTGATGACTTTGGCTAATGATTGTCTCATAATTCAAGGTTCAATCTGCAAAGACCTCAGTATCAGAATTTAGGTTGTAGTAATTCCTTCAAGTTCAGCTTAAACTCCCTATGTTTTTTCCGAGCACCACTCTGTGCCTTATTTTCTAGAAGGGCTTAGTTAGAAGTAACTGTAGACAACTTAGTGTTAGGTCAAACTGAGCACTAAACACAGCAGAGAAGCCTTTATGTATCACCAAACAAAAGCTGTGGATTCTGAAATATTTTTCACTCCCCAATCATTTACAAAGAGAGCTCTGAAGCTAAATGGAAAGTTTACTAAGAACACACACACACACACACACACACACACACACACACACACACACACACACACACACACACTGGACCATGAAAGGTAGTCTGTGTTCTGGTTGAGTGAGGCTTAACTTCCGGAGACCCCGTAGATTAATCTGCAGGGGATGGACCCTACTAGCTACACTCCCAGACACTAGGCTCCTGACACCAAGAGCCCACAACTCCATAATTCTGTGGCCATCAGTCATGTAGGGCAACGCCTCAAGCCCCTTGTATTCTGGCTGGATTCCACCCCCACAGTCACCTGGCAACAGCCAGGTATGCCCCTCCCCACAGTTACCTGGCAACAACAAGGGCCCAGTCCACTATAAAAGGAGGGGCTTGCCCCCTCCTCTTTTACTTGCTCCCCTCGCTCTTTCTCTCTTACTTTCTTATCTCTTGTCCCCTTGCTACTCCTCTTTTCCCATTTCCTTCTCCCTCTCTCCACATGGCCATGGCCGGCCTCTACTTCTCTACCTTCTTTCTCTCTAGTTTTCTACAATAAAACTCTAAAACCATGGACTGCCTCCTTTCATCTGGACTTGCCATGCTGGAGCAACAGAATAGGCCTTCCCCTAAAGAGCTGTGTCTAATATCCTGCCAGGGAGGCCTCTCCAATGTTCCAACCATGATCACCACCAAGTCCAGCCACCAGCAGCCGCCAGACCAAAACAGGGGCTTGCCCGCAAGGGAACCACCCAGCGCCCTTCCCCGCTTCTCCTTTGGCCTCGGGTCACTGCTGCCCAGCGCAGGGCTGTGGGGAGGGCACCCATTCTCAGCTCTTCCTTGGTATCCAGCATTGTCCTGCAATGCCCGAGAGCTAGAACCAGTCGTCCGTCCCCTGGAGAGAGGTCAAGCAGCCTCACATAGCCTGATGGGATGCAGGTTCACCTCCACCATTATTTTCCCACTTCTGGTGCCCCCCAACACACACACCTGGGTTATCCTACATACTAAAGGGTATCACCTTTTTAGAGGCATGTTGGCCAATCTATACTGCTCTTGCCAGTTTCCCCAGTATGGAAGGATTTCAAAAGTTTCAATCCCCAGTTAAAATTCTTGGCTTTCTCCTCCTCTTTACCCAGCTTCTACTTTCTTCCCCCTGCTTACATGCCAAACATCCTGAAGATAAACCTTTACTGTCTTAAAGTTGATGAAGGTTCTTGAATTCTGTGTTCTCCTTATACAAATGTCATCAGACAAGAGAATAAAAGGTAGCAATAATCTGTATCAAATATCAGAAGTGAAAATCTTGTACTCTATTTAGAAGAATTGAGAATACCTATCATTCATTTAGTTATTTATTGCCTCAACATACATTGCTCTCCTATATTATTAAACACTAGTCAGCTCCCAGCATCTTCTGCTCCAGCAGATGTCCACAGGAATCACCTGTACCTTGTCTCCTTAGGCAGCTTCAACCCAGCAGAGAAATGTTAAAAGATTTCAACACTAGCTCTAAAACACATTTCTCTATAAACTAATTACACATAAAAATATTATCAATATTACCAACGTGACTGGTGCAAAAGTGCCACAAAATAATAATAATTGAAAAAGTGCCACAAAATAATAATAGTTGAAAAATATAAGCTTATTCTATCTGTTTTGTCCTGGTTTGTTTGTGTGTTTGGGATCAAATTCATGGGCGGGACAAAGCATCTTCTTTATCACTTGGCTACATCTCCAGCCAATGAACTAAAACAAAAACCTAAAATCTTAGAAACTGACAACAAACTCAAATGATTTCTCACAAAAATCAGATAAGGTAGATAACCCCATTTACAAATGACAAAACATAAATTAAAAGAAACACTGCTATTTCACATTGAAATTAAGTCCATAGTCATAGTACTTTTCCTTATAACGATAGGTTTTTCTATTGTGAATGACATACAATTATCTTTCTTTTAAAATTTGCATTAGCATATATACATATATATTATGTACAAGTATAAATAAAATTAATGGAGTAAAAGGACAAAATACTCTGAAAGCTAATGATGTTTTAATTGATTGTTAATTTTCTTTGTGCTTCCTGGCAACCAAAATAAATTCAATTAGACTTGTATGAAAATAAATATGTTGTTAGTGAGGGACAAAATTGGCATCTCTAAACTATCCTCTATAAAGTGTGAGAAGTAGGGACCTGAGAGCCGCTCACAGCAAGTTACATCCTACAAGCAGCAGTTCCAGCCCAAAGTACTGAGAGCTTCAAGGGTACTTGAGTAACTCTCCTCTCCTGTGCTCAACAAGAGGAGAGGAATAAAGGGAAACAGATACTATGGTTTGTGGATCATAAGGATATGTCAGAGATAGCTTCTAGAACTCAACTCAGAAAGGTTGAAGCCATACATGTAAAGAAAGGTTTTGTAACTTCTGGCACAGGTAAACCTCTGCTACTCTCTCTGTCAGCGAGACTTCATTTTGCAACAGACAGTAAGTAGTTTATGGAAAGATATCTGGACAAAGTGCTGAGAAAAAGGGACTGAATGGGATCTAAGTCCTACATGGGATGTCTCTATCAAACCCCTTCTGTCTGAGGCTCAGGAAGAGGAGGTGGAAAGAATATAGGGCTGCAGGATAGGAAGGAATATTGTGAAGTGTTTACTTCCAGATACACAGTAGCTATTGCAATCATGAACTCACAGAAAACATAGTAACATGTAAATAGGATCAAGCCAACCCAAATCCCAGCATAAACAAGATAGACTATCTCTAGGCTCCTCTCCAGACTGAGGAAAAATTGGCAGTGTATAGTTGCTGGGGGTGGCAGAATCATTCTTTACTGAGGATGTGGACACTGATTTCCCATGTTCCAGTGGATGACTCCACACCCATGTACATATGGCCAGCACTAATTGGACTTAGTGAGTTATAAAAACACAGAAAAGACATGCTTGTCGGAGAGGAGCGTGTTGAGATAAGACATGGGGGAAGTTGGAGATGGAAGATGATGGGGTAGATGTGATATTTGATTGTTTACATGTATGCCATTCTCAATAATTATAAATGTTCTTAAATATTCAAAGGATAAGGGAAAATAAAAATTATGGAGGCACTCAAGGAGAAGCATAACAGAAGAAGTATCACAGGGGGGAAGGAGAGCCTCTACAACCAGTAAGACCCAGAGCTGTGGAATGCTTCAGCTACTGGTAGGTAATGGATAGAAACTGCTTCTGGGAATCAAGTGGAAGGAGAAAGAAAACTCTAAGCTCTTTTATTTTACTAGGCTGTTTCCTGTTGTTGGTTCCTGTTGAAATAATTATTAAAAGAATAAAGCCCAGCAGCAGGTTAGCGAACCACCTCAGTGCTTTATGTTACCAAATGAAACACACATCCACAGTCTTTATATTTTAATATGTCTTAAACAGCTCAGTAGCTGGTCCATTGCCTAACCTCCAAGTGGTTAATCCTGAGTTATTACTAATTCTATACTCTATCTCGGCTGCTTTGGACCCAGAGGGTTGCCCCACTGTATCGTGCTCTAGGTTCGCTCTCTGCGCCATGCTCTCCTTGCTCCTTCATATGGTGGCCATGCTTCTCTGTCCTGCATGCTTCTCAGGCATGGTATCTCTCCTCTCCTCCACACTCTCCCATCACAGCAGATCTCCCTCTCCTCCAGGCCCCAAGCCTCAAGCCCCAAGCCCAGGAATCCTAAAATCCCACCTCTGTCTGCCCTGCTCAGATATTGTCTATTGACATCTTTATTTACCAATCAGATCCAACTGGGGTCAGGTCCCCAGAAGTTCCAAGCAGACACTCTCACAAACAGCCATTTTAGGGGAACATAATTAGCATTCATAATACAAGTAGCAACTACAGGTTTCTATAGACCAAACCCTATATTAGCCCCAAGAGTGAATCCTGAGGTGTCAGAGGTGAATCCAGAAAGTGTCAGCAGGTCCAGTCCTCATGTCACAAGAGTGGAGGCTGAAGATGGCTTGCAGTGATGAGCAGGAAGGTGGCTAACACTGCTTCCCTTTGTTTCCTTTGCTCTCTCACTATGAAATGCGACAGTCCACTTAACCCCACAGAGCCTCCCGCTCTTTGCTGGGTTATTGAATAATAAAAGATGAAAGAGACTGAGCACAGTGATTAGAGATATAATGGACATTCTCTAAAATAATTAAATATCAATATGCCTTATGATGCTGACATGAGAGAATAGGGCCAGATTTACAGGATAGACATAAATACAGGGAAAAGTATCACTTTTCTAAAGAGCTAAGTGAAACACATTTTGCCCATTATAGCTTTTAAATGGAAAGATACAGTTCAAACCTATCTGTTTAAAGTCTTGAGTTGGACCATAAGGTCATATCATTGGGGTCTAGACAACAAGGATCTTAGAAATAAAATG
The DNA here is from genome assembly GCA_036184795.1 of Tokudaia tokunoshimensis. NCBI lineage: Eukaryota > Metazoa > Chordata > Mammalia > Rodentia > Muridae > Tokudaia > Tokudaia tokunoshimensis. Next base: position 70,932,259 of record BTHU01000001.1, on the reverse strand, counting down.
TATAACTCTAGTCCTTGGAGTTGAAATGTAAAGGGAATGCTAAAAAGGCAGGAAACAGTAAATGTAGATTAGTGATAGGCTTGGCAGGAAACTGCCCTTTAAGGAAATGGTCTCAAATATAAATTTAGTGGGTCTTACTGGATTGGACTTGAGACATAGTCATCTGATACAAACTCAGTTATGCTGACCTCCTTTCCTCCTAGTTGCAGGAATTGCACATGCTAATGACTGTGGAAAACATGTTTACAGCACTGTTATACATAGAGAAGCCCAAGAACTCCTGAATTGCCACGTCCCCTTGAGTCTTGGGTGGTTTAGAACCTTTTTAATGACACGAGATTCCTTTGTGAGTTCCAATAGGTATTTTTCTTTTAAGTTTTAAATGGGGTTTATCTTATGTTTTACACAGCTCATGGTGACCTGTACATGCATGGTACATTAATATAAAACTACAATTATTAAAGAAATATACCTTACTTTTAAGTATCATCTTTTTTGAAAAGCAGGATCCTTGATTAGAAATTATGTTTGAACAAATATCTTTGAATCCTAGGTTTATTACTTAACATGTGACCTTAATTTAAGCAAATGACTTAGTCTTCCTGAACCTGTCATTACTCGGTTTTAAAATGGGCCAATAAGGCGAGAGAGAGAGAGAGAGAGAGAGAGAGAGAAGTAAAAAAATCTTGCCAAGCTCAGTCCATTGGCTGTGAGCATCCACTTCTGTATTTGTCAGGCACTGACAGAGCCTCTCAGGTGACAGCTATATCAGTCTCCTGTCAGCAAGCACTTGTTGGTGTCCACAATAGTGTCTGGGTTTGGTAACTATTTATGGGATGGATCCCCAGGAGGGGCAGTCTCTAAATGGCCTTTCCTTCAGTCTCTGATCCACACTTTGTCTCTATAGCTCCTCCCATGGGTATTTTGATCCCTATTCTAAAAATGACCGAAGTATCCACACTTTGGTCTTCCTTCTTCTTGAGCTTCATGTGGTCTGTGAATTGTAACTTGGGTATTCCAAGCTTCTGGGCTAATATCCACATATTAGTGAGTTCATTACCATGTGTGTTCTTTTGTGATTGGGTTACCTCACTCAGGATGATATTTTCTAGTTCCAGGGTCTCCAACGGAGGAGCTAGAGAAAGGACCCAAGGAGCTGAAGGGGTTTGCAGCCCCATAGGAGGAAGAACAATAGGAACCAAGGAGTAATCCCAGAGCTCCCAGGGACTAAACCACAAATCAAAGAGAACACATGAAGGGACCCATGACTCCAGTCACATATGTAGCAGAGGATGGCCTTGTTAGATATCAATGAGAGGAGAGGCCCTTGGTCCTGTGAATGCTTGATACCCTGGTATAGAAAGCCAGGACAGGGAGGTGGGAAGGTTGGTGAGCAGGGGGAGGGGAAATGGGATAGGGGGTTTTCGGAGGGGAAAAGAGGAAAGGAGATAACATTTGAAATGTAAATAAAGAAAATATCTAATTTTTAAAAAAAAAGCAAAAAAACTTGCTGAGCAAATATGAGAACCAGAGATCAGATCCACAGTAGACATATACATGATACCTGGGTATGTAGCCCACCTGTTCTTCCAGCACTGGGGAGGTAGAGACAGAAGATCCCTAGATTTAGCACTCTGAGAAAGCAAGACTAGGATAATTGGTCAGCTTTGGGTTCAGAAGAGACAGTCTGCCATAATATATAACATACAAAGTTGAGTGATCAAGAAAGACATCCGACATCAATTTCTAGCTTCTGCTAGGATGTGCAAAAGTTTGCATACATACATATACACATGTATGTATATATGCTTTGACACACATATATCCCCCTAAACACAGAAAAAAAAGTAGCTTCAGAAATGTGAATTTTATTAATAATGATTTATTAGAATAGTAAATGTATAAAGAGAATAGGTACTTGGTAGGGACTCAGCTGAGCAGGTGCCATATCCATTTCCCTATTGTCCAAGTAATACATTTCATTCAGAGAGAATTTACTTTTTATTACAGGAATCAATGACTTTCTAAGCTGCATATCTATTTCCCTCCCCCTCACCCCCTCTCTCTGTGTATACACATGGATGGTCATTTCCAATACTTTTGTTTGTTCATAATAAAATTTTAATTAGGCTAGAAAGATAAAACTCTTATTTGCTCAAAACTAACAGGGTAATTAGTAGCAATGGCAAACAAATGCCCTGGTGTTTAATAGGGAATTTAGCAAAATATTATATTTTCCCTGTTTGACATATCTGGACGTGATCTTCAAGGCAAACATAAAGTTGTATGCAAATAACTCCCATACAGAGTTCCCAAAATAACAGAGCTATAATCTTCCCAATGAATGAGCACCACACATGCAAACTAGAGGTCTCTGTGTGGAGATTCATTTAACGCACTCAGATAACAGAGATTCTTCTGTAGTGATCTTTTGCTACCTCCTGATATCTTGATCTCAAGTAGTATTTTAAACTCAAAGGGTAATAATATGAGAAAATTCAGCACATTGGTAGGATGAAGTTTAGTCAGGTGTGCAATGAAAAATCCTTCAAGGAAGGGCTTTATGGAACATTAACTTGGTTTAGAAAATGGAACATTTCCAAATTTTCTTTCTGTTCCTGCTTCCCTCGTTTTTCCTTTCTGTGAGTCTTTTAAGAGGAAAGAACTATGATCAGTGTTATATTAGGACTGGGAACATACCAAGCCCCGTTCCTTCCACATGCTCAGATCCTCTGTCCTGATCTTTCACAAGATATCTCGGCCCACAGCTCTGGAATCCACAAAACTTGGCCTTTGTCACACACTTCCTAAGCATCCCTGCTAGAGTCTCTCACACACTGCATAAGCATCCATGCTGGAGGGTCTCCCATACTGCATGAGCATCCCTGTAGGAGGTTCTTCTACAGTGCTTGAGCATCCCTGCAGTAGGGTCTCCCACACTGGATGAGCATCCCTGCAGGAGGGTCTCCCACACTGGATGAGCATCCCTGCAGGAGGGTCTCTTACACACTACATAGGCATCCATGCTGGAGGGTCCTCACACTGCATGAGCATCCCTGTTGGAGTGTCTCACACTCAGGTAGTTGTTTTGCTGCATTTGTTTTCTTCAACAACACTCTGAGGTTCAAATGCTTAGAGTAAGCAAATGACCTAATTGATCCCTGTATACCCCAATCCTAGAGCAAGGTTGCACTATGATTTAAGGAATGTGGAAATCTATCATTTCCTTAAAAAAAAGTGACCACAGCAAAAGACTTTGGGAAACAAGCACCAACAGCAGCAGCAGCTTTCTGAAGGCTCAGAGTTCCTACTGGGGTGCTCAGGAATTTTCATGAATGAAGTTTAGCTGATGCTGCAGGATAATCTCAGCTCCCTGTGTACAAAGCCCTCTGTCATATCAATAACCATAAATGTAGAGAGGGTCATTGACTCAGCATCCACTGATGATTTTCAGCCCTGCACTATTCACTTTGGAATTCTTGTTAGGAATTGTGAGGAAAGTGGCGTCTCATTTCTCCATCTATCAGCATTGTTAAAGCAACTTTTATCTTTGACTCACTCTTTTGGGAGAAGAACTTGCTTTAAACATAGACTGTGAACTGCTGGATAGCTTATAGTAGGAGCTAACCTTCGTCAATTGCTTCCCTCCACTGTTCTTGGCATCTCCCCTAGGTTTTCCATTTTACCAGACCTCTTCTAATCTGATAGTGGAAATGGGTTTCCTTGCGCAGCACAGTAGTACTTGAAAATACCTTTTGTCTTTGTATTTAAGAGAGAATAATCACTGTATATGCACTCCCACAAACTCCTTCACTTCATTCTGCAGAGATAATTGCTGACATTTAAAAAAATCATCTTATAAATGGTATTATTGAATTCATTTATTGAGCAATTTATTCACTAGGTAATTTATTTTTATAATTCACCTTCTGGATCACCTTTTGTACTGTCGCCCAACACAAAACAGGGTGAAGGTAGAGTGGGGTACACTCTGTGAGGTGAGCACCTGATAAGGAAGAGATGGAAGTATGAGGAGCATGGATTCCAAGCAGCGAGGGAAGGGGAGGACTAGAAGAAAGATGGTGAGCAATGATGTTGAGGAGCTTTGAAAACAGTAGAGATCTATCCCAAAATGCAAGTAAAAGCCAGGAGATTTCTAGTGATTGGTATAGGACTATGATGGAGTGTTATTATGTAATATGGTTATTAGAAGTGCAGCCAAATGTATCTGAAAAGTACTTCAGATATGGCTAGTCCAAACTGAGATGGACCATAAGATGCACAGAGATGGTAAAAACCTGAGTACAAAGTAATTCAAAGCCCATTTTTACAAATCTATACATAGACAGGGTAACATTCCATAAGAAATAAGACTTTTACATTAGCGAGTTTACAACAGTGTGCTTGTATATACATGTACACATGCATGTACATACTTATGACTGAGTGATTCATCACATCTCTTAGCAGTATTGAGGTAAGATGGTTTTCTGTCAAAGCTTCCAGGTTATTCTCTTCTAGCTCCGCCCTTGCTTCAGCCGTTAGGATTGAGTTAGAGGCACAGTAGGCTCATTATATCTAATTTCTTGAACATGCATTAAGGCAACAGGGCCCTCTCATTCAGCCCTGCTTCTATGCAGCCCAGTGTTCCAGCAAGAAGGACACAGTGGGCATTGAACAGAGGATAACTCTGGCTGGTGAAGAATCACAATGCAGAAATGTCAAGCCTAGGTCATAAATTCACTGGCAAAGGACTTGCTTTTTCTTTGCTTTCAAAGACATTGAAGAAAGACCTAATAAAACTGTCAACTATTGAATCATTAAAAATAATTTTGGATGGCAGATTGCATTATGATCTTTGGAATATTATTCAAAAGGCAATCAAAAATGAAAAGGGTTGCTATAACAAAACCTATCCTTTCATGCTCACCTATGTGCATGAAAAAGTTTTCACACTGTAGGTGAAAAGCTAACATATTAGAGAAGAAGATTGATGGTGAATCTCTTCTGTTCTGTGTGATGTTATGCTACTCACTAGTGACAGTCAGCCACAGAGGCAAGTAATTGAAAACAACATCTGACTGAGGTTTATTTCTTGTAAAATTTGTTTCTTTTTTTAATAATTACTTTAGTTAAAAAGTATGCAGATAGTTTTGATTAATATGTAAGTAATAATTATAATTATAACTCAATCAAGAAAAAAATTAACAGTGTTTTGTGTTCCAGGAAATGGGAAAAATCTAATTTACATTTGTAGGTTTTATTTTTGAAGAAAAATTTGATAGGTTGATCAATAGAAGACTTTGAAGTGTAGCGAATAAATTACATTGAGATGAAAGTATGCGGAGGAAGTGGACTAGAAATAAAAATTGAGGGAGAAGAAATAGCAAATAAGTTTTCTTATTGTTAAGGAAGCTCTTGTTGTCATGTTTTAAAATGGATGATGGCAACAGGGAAATTGCTCCCGTGCTTAGAGCCCGTCTAATCCATTTAGCCAAGTGACATAACAGCTTTGCATTTAAATGTAGTTTCTATAATATGCTGTAAATTATAGTTCCTGCAACTGTTCACATTTATGATGAAAAATCCTAGATGTCAACTAAAAAAAAAATGTATGAGCAGATGTGTGTGTGTAATTCTCCGATAGGCTGTACTAACCAACTACAGACTTGAAGATCAGTCACATGGAGGGTAGATCTGAAGCAAGCTTGGTGACCTCTTCTTCAGTATGGTTCCTGAGGAAGTAGGGTCTGCTGACTTTGAGTAGAGGGAATTAGGGCATCACAGTGTACACTCTCAAGCGAGCATTCTGGGCTAGCTATGCCATATTAGTGTTTGCTCTGGCCCAATCCTTTACTGTGAGGAATTGACCTTAAGTCATTACATGCTCCTTTTTTTTATCAAGTCACTCTTCACACACACACACACACACACACACACTCATGCATGCATGCTCACACACACAAACATACATACCACACACACATGTACACTCACATATACAAATGCACATACCACACACATGCACACACACACACCATACACACCATACACATACATACACATACACACACGTACACGAATACACACATATACCACATACACAGTCACACATCCATATATGTGCACTACATACACATACACACATAAACACACATACCACACACATGCATACACACACATGTGCACACACACACTCATACTATTTCTCAGCAGTATCTGCAGTAGTGGCCCCTACTAGGAGCTTGTTTCTGATCTTAGTGCAGCAACTTCATTGGAGTTGCCTTTAGTACCATGTGTTTGCTCCCAGCATTGTTTGCCGGGGAAGAGGGGTGTCTTTTAAGAGCCTGCACGTATATGTTACTGCACACTAGAGCTGTAACACAACACTCCACAGACAGCCCTATCTTTCTGTCCACATAATAGGGAAATATGCTTTTGAAAGGGACTTGGAGTTCAGGCCGTTGTTTTATTTGCACCCCAGGGAGCACACCTGCTCCTCCCATCAATATTTGATGGCTATTGAAAGGAGGGCAACGCTGACATGCTGTCAAAACTCATCAAGGAAAGAGCAAGAAGCAAGTTTGAACTTGTACTAGAATTGCCCATGGGGAGTCTGAGTAATTGGGAGAAGGCTCCCTCTTCCTCCTGCAGGATTTGATGTAAACAGCCTGCAGGGGGTAAGGCAGAGGAGTGGAAAGGCAAGGAGAAGGAGACTCCTTGTACTATAAAAGCTAGCATGGGGAAACATGTCTAAAATAATACATCCAGCTTGCGTGATTTCTGTGACCAGTTCCAGAGGCGACAGCTCATTTTATATATTGTAGGAAATACAGATTTAAAGCGTCCTCCTCTGGGCGTTGTTCTCTGAAATCCCTATCTACTCTGGTCTATCTCAGGTGGCATTCTCCTACTGCACTTTCACACTGACCACTGATTCATTTAAAAGCAGGTTGTTTAGACTCCAGGCTGATGCCCAGTCTGAGTACATGGGAGACAAGGTTAAAGGAAAAGGCTGTGTTTTGTGAGGTTGACTGTAGATGCTGCAGGGAAACACAGTCTCTAACTCTCTTGTGTGCTTGCTCCCTGTGGATTTTCTGTCAGCACTGCCTGAGCTCACACCCTCGTGCTTCGCTCTTCGTGTGTTTTCATTTTTGGTCATATCTTTATATATATGTACCCATTTTTTAATATATAATTTATAAGAGTTAATTGTTGGGTTTGGGGTAAAGAGAGTTTCCAAACACAGAGTTTTGAATAAGGGAGTTAAGTGGCAATGAATGTATATATTTGGTATTTCCAGGTTCTGTAGAGTCATTTGTGGGATGGAGGGACTATGGCCAACATTCATACTGCATAAACTTTGGAGCCAGGAAAACTTTATGCTAAATTCAGGACAGCAACAGAAGAGATGAATGGTTCATCGAAGCAGATCTTAAACCAGGGAAAGATCAGGCAGTAAGAGAGATCTATTAAATAATACACCTAGTTGTGACTAACAATATTGTATAGACTATGCATGATACTCTTGAGAGGCCTGGAAGTCAAAGGGTCACACACATTTAAAAATGAAATAGCCTCAAAGACCATTGATATCATGGGAAAGAGACAAATAGGGCTCATACCTCCTTCCTGGGTAAGTGCCTATGTTTTTCTCATAATATTTGTGTTTTCAATTGCTTTGGACCACTGGGTCACAGCTTCATGGGCACCTGAACTAAGCTAAGTAACTAGATTCTCTCCTCCCTCAATCATGGTGCCAAAAGACAATACCGTGAACAAAAGAACATGGTTGTCAGGAAAGTTTATAAGCTGAAGATGATTCCGTTCCCTGTAATAAATGTGAGAGAAGCAGAATGTGTGAATGACGATGAGACAGTAGCAGAGATGAGATACAAGAAACATCACACAGATGCAAACACATGTACGAAATAGGTGGAAGGAGGAAGAGAAGATGGGAGTGAATGAATGAGCAATGGATTGAAGCAGGGAGGAAGAGAGGGAAGGAAGAGGGAATAAGATTGAGAGGAGGTTTCATAGTAGATCTACTCACACTGCTTGCTGTTGAGGTATACATGTGGGATCTCTTACTAAAAAAGTTACACAGTCATAATCTTAATTTTCATAATACATACATATTTTCAGTCTACTGTACAGGGCTGAGTCTCCTGTACTACCAAGTGTGCTTCAGCATGAGAAAACACCTAGTTTAAAAAAAGTTGCAGATGAACTTTACCCTGATTTCTCCGTCCTATGTCCAGAAACATACACCTGAGTCTGATGTCTTGTGTAAAATGACCATAGTTCAAGACTCTAACTTCTAACATCAGGTTACCAGGGAAAATATTTGTATGTGTTTTCACTTAATTGATTTTGCAGTTAGGAATTTAAACACCGTGACTACAGATTAAATAGATGGAATCTCATAGCTTCTGGTCATAGGTCACTACAAGGTCTTAGACACAATGGACCTTTATCAATCTCCAAGTGTTCTCAGAAGTTTTTGGGCAAATGTCTGCCTCCTTAAGAGCACAGCTTCATAAAACCTGCCCCAGAGGATTACCCTCAACTGTTTATTGTGCCTATGTATCTTTCTCTAATTGCTCTCTCTCTCTCTTTCTCTCTCTCTCTCTCTCCCTCTCCCTCTCCCTCTCCCTCTCTCTCTCTCTCTCTCTCTCTCTCTCTCTCTCTCTCTCTCTCACACACACACACACACACACATACCACATAAACACATATGCACACACATCCAATAGTAAGTCCAGCCTGCTAATTCTGTATGTTACACACAGAGAGACAGGCAGACAGACAGATTGACATGCACACACGCACATGCACACATTCACATGCATATGCTCACATACACACACCATATATGATCTCAGGTCTAACCACTTGGTACTGCACAGCCAGGTAGGGTGCTATTGCTTGGAGGGGGCCACAGCCCCCATTCTCAGCATTCCTGTTTTCTATAGTTCTATATCTATGCTTATTTCTCTATATATTTTAGTCTATCCTATGTTAAAGGCTATCATGAAAAAGGGGTCCTGAAGAGTTCAGTACAGAAAAAGTAAGGGTTTTATTAATGATAGCTCTCACTGTTCCTAGTATTTATATCTGCTCTGAAACCTGTTGGCCAGATGACTATCTGTGGGTTTCAGCGTGAGGTTCTGCATCCCTCTCAGGCTGTTGGCTGGGCAAGGTGGACATGGGAAGTTGGACTGCAGCACATCCCCACAGAACTGCCAGACAGGCGCTGGGCTTTGAGAAACAGCAGAACTCCACTCTGGGGGTGGGAAAGGGCAGTCCTTGGGGTTGCCCAGGGAGACAGCAGGGCGGAGCTTGAGAGCAACAGGTTCACAGTCTTCAACACCACAAATACTGCTGGATGTTGCAGAAGTGCTGAGAACACAGCGTGGGCCTGCAGGGCTGGGCTCTGGCCCCGGGGTGAAGGGAAAGGGGCAGGGGAGAGCACTGGCTGGGTCCCACAGGGACAAGAGTGTCCTTGGCTTGGGTTAGTGGTAGCCATGGCTGGGAATGCTGGGAGGTCTTCTAGTGGGAGTCTAGACATGCAGCTCTTTAGGGGAAGACCTGCTCCATTGTTCTAGCACGGTGGGTTCAGATGAGAAGAGGCAGTCCATGGGTTCAGAGAGTTTATTGTAGAGAAGTAGAGAGAGGGAGAAAATAGAGAATTAGAGAGAGGGAAGAGGTAGAGAAGTAGAGGTAGACCAAGAACGGAATGTGGAGAGAGGGGGTGCAAGAGGACAAGAGAAAGAACAAGAGAGCAAGAGAAAAGAGAGGGGAGGAGCAAACAGCCCCTCTTATAGTGGGCTGGGCCTACTTGGCTGTTGCTAGGTAACTGTGGGGCAGGGGCGTACCTGGCTGTTGTCAGGTGACTGTGGGTATGGAGTCTAGACAAAATACCAGGGGCTTGCGGCATTGCCCTATGTGACTGATTTCCACAGAATTATGGAGATGAGGGTGTCGTATCAGAAGCCTAGTGTCTGGGAGCATGGCCAATGGGTGCGTCCCTTGTAGAATATCTACTTGGTCTCCGGAGGTTAAGCCTCGCTCAGCCAGAACATAGACTGCCTTTCATGGTCCCACAACTATCCTTGCACTTTCTCAGTGCCTCTGGGAAAACCTGTTCAAACACCATTTTTGCCCCTTCAGGAGGGATTTTACCTGGCTTTTCTTCCTTCACTGCCAATTCTAGGTTAGAATTCAGTTTCTTTCACTTGCGCATTTTCAATGACACTCTACCCTTGCCTTTCTGCATCTCCCAATCCATTTAACCTCAGATAGTGCTGTTCTCACCATAGCTGTTCTTCAGTGGCTCTGTGCAGATAACCAGAATGCCAACTTAAGCGTCTCAACCTTTGCCAGACCCTTGGCAATGCCATTTGGTCCTTTTCCTTCTGTTTATCAACATCTAGCATCCCAACCAATCCCAACAAGTGCCTACTTGAGGCCTCTAAAAGGATTAACAATGCCTTAGTATGTCTCACATACTATTTACTTTCATTTACCCCTCTCTTTTTTTTCTAAGTTTTTTTATTTACATTCCAAATCATTTCCCCTTTCCCATTTCCTCCCTCCCCGAAAGTCCCATAAGCCCCCTTCCCTCCCTCTTTTCCCCATTCAACCCCCTCTCGCTTCTCTGTCCTGGCATTCCCCTACATCCAGTCTTTCCAGGACCAGGGGTCTCTCCTTCCATCTTCTTGGAAATCTATTGATATGTGAATTGAGTCTAGGGTATTCTGAGATTCTGCGTTAATATCCCCTTACCAGTGACTACATACCATGTGTGTTCTTTTGTGATTGGGTTACCTCACTAAGGATGATATTTTCAAGTTCTGACCATTTGCCTAGGAATTTTGTAAGTTCATTGCTTTTAATTTCAGAGTAGTATTCCATTGTGTAAATATACCACATCTTCTGAATCCATTCCTCCGTTGAGGGACATCTGGGTTCTTTCCAGCTTCTGGCTATTATAAATAAGGCTGCTATGAACATAGTGGAGCATGTGTCCTTATTTCATGCAGGTAAAGCCTCTGGGTATATGCCTAGGAGTCATTTACCCCTCTCTTATGTCATACGGTTTATGTGGATATTGCATGTTTTTTGGTTTTTTTTTTTTTTGTGGTTTTTTTGAGACAGGGTTTCTCTGTGTAGCCCTGGCTGTCCTGGAACTCACTTTGTAGTCCAGGCTGGCCTCGAACTCAGAAATCCTCCTGCCTCTGCCTCCCAAGTGCTGGGATTAAAGGTGTGCGCCGCCACCGCCCAGCTCATGTGTTATTTTCTAGCCCAGAAATAAAAGGACTCTTACTGAAAGGATATCTCATTTACCTGGGCTTCCTTCCACATGCTTAATTATGAGAAATTCTTAAAATAAAAGCTGTCTCCAGATTGAGGGTGATTTTAGCCTAATATTTCCTATTGATTTTCTTTGTGAGTGTAAAAACAAATGCAAGTATTCTTTAGCTGATCTCAATCTATATCTGAGTGATCACATCTTAGTTCACTTTCTCAGTACATCATTAGGCTTCCTTCAATGACCATATACTATGACTTCATACTATATTCTCTCTTCTTCATACTACATACTTTTTCTGCTCCTATAACTGCCACTCTATTATTCTGTGTCTTAAAGAAAAGGTTTCCAATAGGCTCTTGACTTCTTTGTTCCTGTCTGCTTTCCTCAGCAGCTAACTAAGATATTTTGTGAAGCTCATATAGGATTGGTTTCTTGATTAAAGCACTTCAGCAGCTCCCTATTACCCTAAGCGTAACTACAACTCCAATATCTACCATGTTTAGCCTCTACCTCTCCTCACAACTCTCACCTATCACTGCTTTCTGTTATATTCATATTTCACACTTCACCGAAATCAAATTACAGATTTGATGTAGGCACCATAACTAGCACCTGTCCTCTTCTATAACTCATTTCCCCTCTGATTATTGTTGGGATAATACCTTGCCCTTAGCAACCTGATCATAACTTTAGAAATATCTTGCACCTCAGATAATACGTTGTATTTTTTGAAAGCAGGCTTTTTATTTTTGCAGAAGAATCTTACACAGGTACCCTTTAACTCATGATCCTCCTGATTTAGCTCCCCATATGCTGGCAGTACGGACTTATTCCCTCATACCCAGCTTAGGCAGATATGACTAGTTCCTTATAATGGAGTAGTGTATCAGGCATAAAATGGGCCACACATATCTGCTCTAGGGATCAAGTTTAACTAAAGGCTCCAGGTTCTGATCTATTGTCAGGCTATTTCAGCAAAGGTCATAATCTACATGTTTCTCTCCTCTACTGGTAGAGCATATAGGATAGAGACAGGTTCATTCTGCTAGGAAGCAGTGAATAGCTTCAGTTTGAGTAGCCTCACTGTCCTTATGGCAGTCTGAAGGTAGGCAATGCAGTCTGAGAAACTTCTTACCCTAAATAGCTTTCCCTCCCTTCTCTTTCTATATATGTGAGTCTTGTATTTTGTCATGAACCTCCTAACTTCTCCTACCTTCTTTGACAACAAATTTATCATATGTTTAATGTTTTTAATGTTGTCCTATGAGGGCGGTGACTAACACAGTGCCCAACACATTGTCAAATTAATTAGTTTTCTACAAATGATATTTTAATATTCCATGTATGCATGCACATGCATAGTGTGGTGCATGCAAGAAAGAGAGAGAGATAGAAAAAGAGAGAGAGAGAGAGAGAGAGAGAGAGAGAGAGAGAGAGAGAGAGAGAGAGACAGAGAGACAGAGAGAGAGACAGAGAGAGAGAAAGACAGAGAGAGAAAGACAGAGAGAGAGAGAAAGACAGGGACAGAAAGAGACGAGGTGGGAGGGATGGGAAGGGGAGAGAAGAAATATCATTGTGAATTCAGAATAGCAGAGGCTTTGCTATTCATCTTTTTATCTTAGCATCTAGAGACATCCTAGTTGATAAGCAAATGTGCATTGAATGAATAAATAAATTTGATGAAAATTTTCACTATGTGAAAAAGTAGGTGCAGTGTAATTCTTGGAGTAATTTACTGTGCTAGAGTTTTTCAGAGCATGAAAATATGTGATATGTCAGAAGTATGGCAATTTCATAAAAGGTATTAAACCACTATATCACCATTTCAACTTAATTGCAGTGTATAAAATAACTTTAACTCTGAATGTGGAATCAGCCAATATAAAAAGAGTGACTTAAGATATTTTTCACAAGGCTGTGTCTTATAGTAAGTAACTTATTTCTTCTAAAATTGATCTTGAATAAATGCTAGTTAGAATTATCCCTAGGAACTTTGGAGAAGGATAAATGGAAATGGAAAATACTCTCACTCAGGGACTCCATAAATATACAACAATTTAGAAGGCAGCACATAGCCCAGGGAAATCTTTCTCTGTAATTTCAAGTGTACCTGTTTCATTTCACATATTATCAGGCTGTATGTATGGAGTGTTTGTGTTTTAAGAACTGCTGGAAACACAAACAGAGGAAGCATACATCCCAATGTGGTTAGTGAAATAAATCAACATTAAAAAAAAACTAGGTCTTTTTGTGTTGATTCAATGTTTCCACTTTCCTCAATGTTTTATTTAAAAAAATTTAATTAGGCATACAAAGTATTAGGTTTCATGGTGTCATTGATATATGTACATACAATCATATTATTGAAAGCTCCTATTTAACACTCATCTTCCTATCTTTTAAGTATCTTCAAGAGCTTGCATTTATAAAGTCTTAGAAACTGTAAATATTGGTCAGATAGGTTTCTGAATAAAATGGAGAAAATCCTGGACATATTTGTATTATTGTAAAGATTCTATTCTAAACTGTTGCTACTGTTACTGTCTCATGTCCAATAATTGACAGGCATTAAATTTGCATTCTTGATGCATGGCACCATAGACTATCGATTTTTTAAAAGCTGTCAGTGAGTTTACATTTCAAAGTGTTAATTGAATGCTGACTGGTTCACCTCTGTTTTCCTTCTTATACTCATGAACACATATGTACCATTAGAATATCTTGGCAATTAGGAAGACAGAGAGGCTGAAGGAAAATTCTGGTATTGGGGAACCTGAAGTCTAGTGATGGATGAAATAAGTATGCTCAGTAGAACTGCTATGTGCTTCAGGATTACTCTTTGGGAAAGACCCACTCCTTTAAGACCAAACAGTGTGACCCTCTGTTTGTAGTGGTTTTTCTTTACTATTTCCTTTTCTTTTCCTCGTAGGACCAATATCTATAAAGCATCCTGATTATTCAATTAGGCTGTGTCTTAGAGGGCTTGCAGGCACAACTTTTTGCTGAGTTGCTATGGAAAATAATGGAGTTGAGTTGTCTATTCCCAAGGTTAGAAGAACATTATCATGTCTTCTGTTAGCATAAGTCCTTGGTACAGAATAGTCTATAGGCTTTTGTGATAATCCTCTCTTTATGATCCTAAAGGCTTTGGCCTCTCTCATTTCTCATCTTTTTGTGCTGAATGTATTGATCTCTCCTAAATGGGTACTTCTATGTTTCACTTTTAGAATGAAACATTTTCTCTCTAATGTAACATTTCGTATCCCTTTTCTACTCTAGTCAGTATTCATCCAATAGAGCTCACCAAGTTCCTTTTCCAGGAACACTCATAATTCTTCAGGCTTTGTTATTGACTCATCATTTTTAAAATTCTAATTAGACTCTTAGCATTTCCTGGTATTTGTCTCTTAGGCATGTTTTCTCAAATTCAAAGATAGAGCAAATCACATATGCAATTATGGTGGATTGAGAACATATTATATGTTCTCATATGGAACATACTATATAATCTCATGTGGTTGAACACTTGGTCCCCAGCCAACGGTTACTGTTTTGAAGGCTGTAGAACTTTTAGGAAGCAGGTAATTGGAGAAAGGCCTTGAAAATTAATTGCCAAGCCCCATTTTCTATTCACTCTATACTTCCCAAGTACAGACACAGTGTGACCAGCCAAATCCTGTGAAACAGTGAACCAATATAACACTTATAATCCTATAAACTGCTTCAAATCAAATATTTCATTGAAGCAACAAGAGGAGTTTGGTACTGAAGTGTGAGGGAGTCACTGTTTAAACAATTTTGCCCACATAGTTCTTAGGCCTCTGGAACTGTTTCGTGGAAGAAATGTGGATGAGTGTGTAGCTTCAGGGTGGAGATGCTGTAGAATGCTTTAAGTGGAGTTTTCTTGGAAATTCTTTAGAACCTTGGAAAACCAAGATGCTCAGAGAAGTGCACTCTGGGTGACATATCTCAGGATGTCTCAAGAGAACAAGGACTCTATCATAAACAGTGCTAGGTGCCATTTGTGTTACATTCCCGCAAACATTCTGGCACATGCAGTTGAGTGAGACTACATTAAAGTAATAATAAACAAATCTGTTTTGCTGAAAATTTCTAGACAGAGTAAAATTCAGTCTGTGCCCTGGTTACTGACCCCTGCTCTTATCCAGACCTACATAAATGGGACAAAACAGATTAGAAAGACATGAGAAATGGTTAAGTTCATTAAGCAGGAATGAGAGTGAGTTTCAGGTGCAGTGAAAGCAGCTTTAATTGTTAAAGAGTTTCACAACATTAAAAAGAATGTTGTTGAGCATGTTGAAGAGAATCCTATTTGTTGAGACAATAGAAGTTGTGCCTCGCCGGGCAGTGGTGGCGCACGCCTTTAATCCCAGCACTTGGGAGGCAGAGGCAGGAGGATTTCTGAGTTCGAGGCCAGCCTGGTCTACAAAGTGAGTTCCAGGACAGCCAGGGCTACACAGAGAAACCCTGTCTCGAAAAACCAAAAAGAAAAAAAAAAAAAGAAGTTGTGCCTCCTGCTCCAGACTTCTCCTATCAAAGAACTTTGGAAAATAAAAAATTATTTCAATAGAGAGAGTGTAAAATGAAAATATCTCCATAGAAGTTCCCTGCTCAACATAATCACCCATGGAATAGCTTCCTCAGCATCAGCCTTGAAGATGCACAGAGTCTTTTCCAAGTGTGGTCCAAGGGAGGTAGCTACAACTTAGTCTGGCAGGAAAAGTCAGCAATCTTATTCAAATGGTATTCATTTGATAATTATGAATGATGAAAGAATGAGGGCATCATATAGACTTGCACCAAGGTTTCAGGAACCTGATGAAGGTATATATTTGCGGTAGGTTGAAATTCCAATCCAGCCAGGAACCTAAGAGACCACTGTGTAAGCTGGGAAGGAGATGCCTGAGTTGTAATTAAAACCTAGGGCACTGGAATTGCTAATATTGTGAAATATTTTTCAAGAATATTTTCTGGCATGGTAAAAGAGGCTACCTTTGTAGATGTCAGAAGCAAAGCTGCGTGACGCATTAGCAAAGTGTTTTTGAAGTCCATATAATTTTCTCACAAGTCCCAGATGCCAGAAAGAAGCTTCAGGGTTTTTGTTTTGCCTTACTGGCTTCCATTTTGTCTTTGTTCCACCTTTCCTTAACAGTCCCCTATTGCTTTATTTTGGAATGGGCACACTTTGCTTGTGCCACTGCATATTAGAAATAGATTTATTTTCATTGTCCTTGGGTTCAGAGTTGGACTGTTTGAGTCTCAAAAGAGACGTGGGACTTTTGAATAGCATTGAAGTTAAAACTATTGGACTAGTTAGCTATGGACTAAAGGGAATTTTGTATTATATGGAAGTGAGACTTTAGCAACCAGAGGTGGAGTGGTCTGATGTAAACGGATGTACTTGAGTTTTAGGTTGACAAGGAGTGGGGTTTTAATGGTTGATATACGTTGACAAGTTGATGGGGCTTGTACTCACTGAGAATGCACACCTCTGAGTGTGTCCAAGTGTGTTCTTGCAATGGTTTCACTGAGGAGGGAGGAGGCACTCTGCATGTAGGTGGAACTATGCCATACACTGGGATATCAGACCTGATGAAAGGAAAGAAGCAAGCTGAGCCTCAGCACTGACCTCTCTTAGTTTTCTGAAGTACTTTTGGATACCCAGCTCCTGCTTCTGTGACCATGCCTTTCTCTTACTAGCACACTTTCTTATAGTGATCAAGAGCACATCACCTATAAGCTAAAATCAACCCGCATTCCTTTTAGTTGCTTCTCAGCAGGGATTTATTTGTTCACAGAAAGGAGAAAAAATTTACAACTAAAGCAATTAAAAATTTCCCAACAGGAACATCAAAGAAAAATTTTAAAATACTTTAAGTTATTAATGCTAGTATATATCTTACTTAACAAATATTTCAAAAATATTACAATTTCAAAATTAAATCATTTAAAAATTATTAGTGATACATATTGAATTCATTTTTTATGCTGGTCTAATGCTATCCAGGGTACAATTTACATCTACAAAATATTTTAATTTGTACCTCAAATATTTCAGTGGTTCAGTGAGGTATCTTGCTATAAAACAACCTTATATTATAAAATCCTTAAAGATAAGAATTGCACCTTGTCAAATGATCTATTTCCATATAATAATACCATGTCAGGCAATATTATCCATGTGATGATTAAAGTCCTACATTTAGAGTAGAGAAAGGAGCCCCCTTCCTCCTTTTTGTTGCTGCTTTTGTTTTTAAGTTGTTTTAACAGTAGGGAATTCCTTAACCTTCCTAAGCCATCTAAGCTTAATTTTTCTAGACTTTCTTTCTTGGGAAATTAATAATAACATAGATTCCACTGTAATAATTAATGACAAAAATTTCACAAAGTATTTAGCTCATGGGAAGAATAGATTTTTGCGGTATGTTATAATTATTGACTATTTAATTAAAATGATTCAACAAATGCTTTGAAATATTGCATTATTACTTCAAGGTTGATATTTCTTAAATATTTAAATTCTATGATTAAATTAATCAAAAATCAAAGGAGTTGTTGAAATCTATGTAAGTTGTGAACATAGCCATCTGTCTCTCATTGCATTAGGGATATATAGCAAAATTAATTTTTTAAATATTTTTATTGTATTTGTTATTAGTATGTATGTGGAGTAAGTAATTTACCATATGTATGTGTGGTTATTCATGCCAGGTTCCACAAGTGGAGGCCAAAGGAAAACCTCAAGGAGCTAGTTCTCTACTTCCTACCTTTACTTGGGGTCTGGGGATTATCAGCCTTGCCTAAATCACTCTCAGCAAGCTAAGAGTATATCTCAAGTTTCATGTGGTTTATAGTAGAACCATATTCTTGGGTACATCCAATATTCACTTTTGGTTACTCAAGAGAAATCTCAACAAAAGTCATTTATATCCACAAACCCAAAATAGATACAATGAGAGGCTGTACTACTAATTGTCTGAACTGATATATAAGGACATTATGTATATACAGATAAAGGCAAACAATGATTATTTCTAACACTGGCTACCTAATAGAAGTTCAGAGTCAAGTATGATTTCCTGCCTCTGCTGGTTTTCAGCTGAATCCATTTTTTTGTTATGTAACTTTATACTGCTGATCTAGTGTATCTCAGCCGGCAGTTCCTCAGTGACTGTTAGATTTTGAACAGGTCCTATACTGACATGTGAAACTTCCATGGGCAGATACATTGCTAGGAACTTCAGCTCTATTTTCCTTGCAAGGGAGGTACAGACCCATTCCTTCCATAGGATAGGTATTACACTAGGGAGATAACTCACTTTTTCCATTTCACACTGATGATAAAACAGAACTGAAATTTGAATCCAAATTTTCTGATTAGAATCTCTAATATGTTCTTTCATAGTGGATGATTGCTTCATTTCCTAAATTGGATAAACCTGACAATGTGCAGACTCAATTTCAAAGGATTAAAGTGAAGACTAATAGACATTACACACCCATGCTACATTTTCTGCCCTTTCATCTTAGAGATGAGGAGGACTAGCCACAGGGAAGTTTTATAACACACAGAGGGAAACAGGTATTGTGGGTTAGACTTCCTACATTAAGCATGGAGGAATAGGATAATCTAAGCTAGTAGAGTAATCTAGCAAGGTCTGACAAGCAAGCAGGGAGATGAGATGATCAACTCTGACCAATAGTAGGAAATCATTCTTGGTGGGGGCCTCACAGCAGAGGTTTATGAATGAATACTGGTAGGAGTAGCTAATAAAACAGCCATTTCTTTAAAAACCAATCTGGAATTTTACTATTTAGTAACTTTAAATTTACATGAATATTGTGAAGGTGGTATTTGCATCTTGAAACAAACTACTTATAAAAGAAAACAGATTTTAAGAGGCACATCATGTTTCAGATGTATCATATAGAAAATTAAACATGCAACAACAAATTGGATTGTTAGAAAATAAGAATTATTAAAACAATTGAACTTGAGTATAAATGTCTTTTAAGGATTTGGCTTTATTTATGGATACATATTCGTGTGCATGAATGGGTGACTGTGCTCACTGAGTGGTCCATATGGATATAAATATCCATGGGAACCAAAATGGGTATTGGAACTCCTGTAGGTTGACTCCAGGCTGTTGTGAGTTGTCCATTGTGGGTTCTGAGATCTGAACTCTGGTTCTTTGGAGAAGCAACAAGAACTCTTAATCACTGAGTAAGTTGTCTAACCTCTTAGAAAAAATTTTATAACTATCAGTTATATTATATTTCTTTATAGGTTGCTTGCCTCTCATCTTTCTTCAGAACCAACCCTAACACACACACACACACACACACACACACACACACACACACTCATGCACCCACACACTTACAAGGAAGTGAACTTAAGCACAGTCATTGTTCAGAGCTGTGGCATGATAGGTATTTGACCTATCTCTTCAGGAGAACTAATTTCGATTATTGAGACTCCATAGAGTCTTTGGTAACTGATACTGAACCATCATGATATAACATAAGGAAAGTGATTTGGCAGTGCAAGGAAATAACCAAACTAAATGTCAAAAAAGGAAAAATCATAATGTCAGCTTCTGGTTCCTGCTGTGTGGCCACTCTGTAGACTGCTTTACTTTGTATCTAATCTTTTTTTCTTTTGTTCAAATAGATTTCCTTCCATTTTCTTCCCTAATTTTGGGCAAAGAGCTCTAGTTCCTATAAATAATACTTTTTTTCTATCATGAATTAAAGGAAAATAAGAAAGAAAAGAAAGAGGACAAGGGGTGGGCAGAGGAGCTGTAGGAGGTGATGATTTTTCTTCTAGGCTACATCCCTATGCTTAGAATCTTCTATAAGTCAGGTGCGGTTTAATGACTGAAGATGGAGATACAATGATTTACTTACTAGAAGACAAAGGAAGAGCTTGATAAGAGACCATGAAGGTAGCCCCATAGAGTATGCACACACATATAAACACACAATATGTTGTATATATATATAAAATCAATATTGTCTCTTTTCAAAGATGGCTCTTTTTTTGAGAAAGGTACTTCTAGTCTCCATACAGGGTTTAATCTCCTGATCTTTTGGATGGAAGAGCTAAGATTTTCAAAGATCACTCACTATACTAAAGCTACACACCAAGAGAAAGGCAGAACAAGGACTAAACCTGGCATCTTTGAACTTGTATCTCACCTCTCTCTTGTTTCTTTTTGAGTCAGCCCTTCTCAGACATTATTGAAGTCAGAACTGGACAGGTCCAGGCAAGAATACTAAAGGAAGGTTTCTTTTTTTTTCCTGAATGTCAAGGTTGGGATTCCACAGCATTCCTCTTTTTTCCTATCTCCATCTCTAGGAGATAGATGTACAGTGAAGCCTGCAACTCTGGTATTCAATCTCAGGTTGCAAATTTTGAAGAAAAATTGGTACTATAGACAGGAAGCATAACAATGATAAGCATTTAAACCTCCTGTTGTTAAGACTCTTTAGGTCAATAGCAGCATTTTAAAATCAATTTGAAGGTTTGATGGGAGATACAGCAGAGAAGCTACAATCAACTTAATAAGGTTAGATAACCCTCGTCATGTTAATAGTTACCTAAAGCTTGACATCAATCCCTTACATTGATTCTCACTTACAGCTGGAAAAAAAAAAGAAAAAAGAAAAAAAAACCTGGGAAGGACAGAATAATACATAATCTCACTGAAGCATCAAATTAGTATAAATAGTGATTAAGAATAATCGCTGCTATTATTGGAAAGCATGTTCAAAATGAGGTTTATATGCTATCTGCTGACAATGAAGAAAGGTTTCAGCAGCTTCAAAATTCAGAGAAGGAAAAGATGAAAAGGAATCACAGACATACACTTGTGTGTAGTACGGAAACTAAACTAGAGTACAGAGCCTTCCTCCCTGGGGAAGAGAGTAGAGTGGCAGCTCTATCAGCTTAGGGAAGAATGGCACCATCTACTGTCTGTTGCTGTGATGTACTTGATAAGTGTTGGAGGATGGAAAGAGATCGTGAAAAAGTTGAACTTTACTGTTCGCTTGTCCACTGATTCTCTGTGTAGCACTACTGGAGTAACTGAAGGTTGTTGGGTATCTCAGACTCTAAGCATGAGGCATGAATTTGTCAGCCCTCTGGCCTACAGCCTGTGCTGTGTACACTGCACTGTTTCTGAGATACCCCTGGCCTCTCAGCTAACAAATCAGATAGGATTGGGGCTCAAGAGAACTAGGAGTATGTCATCAACATGTTCATTTGTTATCTGTGAGTAAAATAACGACTTCTCTGGAATAATAAAGACAGATTTGTAGTCAAAATATGTTCACCAATTATAAACAATGAGGCCCATGTCTCATCCTTTCAAAGCTGTTTCTTTACTGGTTAGTTCAAAGAGTGGTTAACTTATTCCAAAACTATGAAGGGAACTAAATAAGAAAGTTTTATGAATGAGATAGTTATCAACTGGCATATCAAATACAGTTCATTGGCTGATAATAGGTTAATTTTTCAGTCCTATAATTAGCAAGCAAGGGATCCAGAATTCAAGCCCATGTTATCCTATTAATGAATCCATCCTCAGACACATTAGGCATCTCACAGAACGAGTGGTTGTCTATGTAACCAGGGCCTCCAAATACACTGAACACTTTAAAGCCTTTTGCTATTCATACTCATTCCCAGACTTACACGAACATACAGCCTAAATAGAAAGGCCCAGGGGATGAGTTGAATTAAACTTACTGGATGAATAAAATTTTAGCCCAAAGCAATGAATTAAGGGTTGTCAGTGATAAGATCATAGATAAATTTAAGACATTTGTATGGCCATCTTAATACTGCAAGTAATTCAGAGAATCACAGAGTTATACACTATTAAGGGCTTGCTTTATTTTACTTATCTCTTTATTCCTTGTCTCTAAATTTAGCAGAATTCTTAGCTTAGATATTTTTTATTAGATATATTTTTATTTACATTTCAAATGTTATCCCCTTTCTGGTTTCCCCTCCAAAAACACCCTTTCCCATCACCCCCCACAAGCTCACCAATCCCCCCACTCCTGTTTCCCTGTCCTGGTAGTCCCCTATATTGGGACACCCAGCCTTCTCAAGGCCAAGGGCCTCGCCTCCCTTTGATGTCCAACAAGGCCATCCTCTGCTACATATGCAGCTGGAGCCATGGGTTCCTCCATTTGTACTCTTTGGTTAGTAGTTTAATCCCTGGGAGCTCTAGGGGTACTGGTTGGTTCATAATGTTGTTCCTCCTATGGAGCTGACCTAAGCTTAGGTCTTATTCTTCAGTAATGATGTTGAATTGACAAATTCATAAATGAAGAGTTTTTTTTCTTTAAGTGTTTGGCAAAATCCTGGGTTGCTTTTAAAATAGGAAGCTACTTAACATGCCTTAAAGATGAAAATTCAAAGGACTATAAAACTTACTCACTTTGAGAGGATGTCACAGCTTGACAAAAATGAAACCTTATAACCCATGCATGGCAACTGTCCATTGGAGGATGCAAAAGGAACATAGGAACTCTTCACTTGTCCACTGATTCTTGTGTCCATTGTACACAAGATATGTGTGCACTCTCATAGGCTTGCATTTGGGGCACAGAAGAGGACCTAACTATCAGAACAGAGCTTGGAAATAGTGCTGGGTCATTCTGAGACTCCTACAATGGTTTTAGATGAGAAGATGGTCAGGTTTTCCTGGACTCTGCTATCCATGACTTGTGTGATGACATGTTCAACAGTGGCCTGAGTGATCTAAAGAGCCAGAGTCATCACCTACTGCTGGGATTGTGGTTCTGTTGATTCCAGTTAAGCTGTGGCCCCTGACAGATACATAGACTTTGCAAATAAGCCCAAGTAAAACCCTGGTATAGGCAGTGTGCATATACCTCAGTGAGAAACTTAATCTTTAAAAGAAAGTACAGAATAATGGAGGAGAAACCAATATCCATCTCTGACCTCCACATGCATGTACATCTAAGAGAGCACACACACACACACACACACACACACACACACACACAGCCTTTAGTAAGTGCAAACTTCAGACTCTCACATTAAATCATTGAATTTTATCTGAAACCCTAATGTTGATGTGGCACGAAGTCTTATAGACATTGAATTAAATTATATATATTTAAACTATGTAGCTAGGAGTGATTTGAACACATAATTTTGCTTTAGAGTCAGTCTATTTTAAAAGAAGTTTCATTATGACTAAGATTTTAATGAAAACAGAAACGTGTAAAATAACTCCATCCTAGCATAAACAGCAGGCAGTAAAATTAGGCTGGAGAAAGCCTGTGGCCCTTATTGTCTGTCAGGACACTGACAGCTTGATTTTGGAGACACTAAACCCAAGCCTAGGCAGGCAAATCTCTTCTGCTTCTCTGATTTACCTGAGCCATCTGCTTTTAAACTCTGCTTTCCCAGGGTCCTCTGCATAGTTTAAGTTGTTCTTCTTCATTAAAAATAGAATCAGATTTCACTAATGAGAAAAAATAGCATTTGTAGCATCACTGAAATTAGTCATATTCAGGCTATAGTTACTCTCTAAAATGTTTTCTTACATGCCCCATTGTTAAGATAAACAAATGACAAAACCAGAGAGAAGTCTATAGAAGCATAGAGACTTCTTGCTGGCTCCTTAAATTTAATTTTGGTTCATAACTTCTCATAATCCCTCATTTTTCCGTATTATGTTTTTCTTCAACCAAGAAAATTTTCACAACAATAATTTTATTTAAAGGAAAATACTGGTGCCAGCTCTACTAATTGTGGCCCTTGTCTGTCTTCTAGTTCTTTATTCTTCGACAGCCTGTGAAGCACTGATAAGATCCTAAGAACAGAGCCTAAAGTCTGTGGTCTGCTGCTGGGATTTTAATGATTGCTTTCTGATAATATGTAATTTCTTAGAGCCTCAATTATTTGACCTTTAGTCATATGAGCTCTGGCCAGTGTAGATACAAAGGATCAGTACCTACATAAAGTGACACATTAATTATAAATGTTGTTAAAGTAAAAGACATTTTTGATAGTGCTCAAAAATGAATAACCATGACACCTGTAATGCCTCCCCTCTCATTCATGCTTTTCTGCCTCTCATTTGGACAATTTCAGCTTCATGATGCAATGCCGATTTAATCCACAGCTTGGTCACATTATCAGTGTAGGGAGTCACTTAGTGTGCAAGGACAAGACTAGAGCACAGAGTTCACAGAGACTTCTTATGAGACCCAGATTGAAGGGTCTACAGATCGAAAGATCATTTCTTACTCTTTTGCAGAATTCTCAGGGAGAAGAACATTAAGTATCTTCTTCTGGCTTGAATTGATAGAAAAGGGATGGTTTTAGACACTCTGTAAGTCTATTGACTTGGTTCTGCACTGCTTTAACAGACCATAAGTTACTGAGGTGTGTGTAAACCAGACTGGCATGGCAATTCAGCTTCTCCTTCTGAGCCCTGAAACCCACAGGGAACAGAATGGAAACATCATGTCTTTTATTTATTTGAATTGAGGGAGCATCACTGCAAATCCCAGACTGTTGTTTTTACATGACTAATATAGAAACTAAATTTAAGTTGTGTTGTATAAGCCACGCATATCACATAGGTGGTAAGCAGCCAGGTTAGGCTTTCCCAGATCTTTGAAACTTCAGAGTGAAAAGGTGAAGCAATAGTGAGTTAGGAGAGACATTAGAGCAGCAAGCATGGGGCTCCAGCTTTTGCAACTTAAAAGTAGTACGTATGAAAGATTGTCTGACTACGGCCAGCCATTCCAGCTAGGGCAGAATCTTGCCAGCACTGCTGCAGTGAAGATTCCATCTCCTGATACTTCCAAGAGAACCAGCCACTCAGGGCAGTTGAGAAGCAGCCACTCAGGGCAGTTGAGAATCAGCCACTCAGGGCAGTTGAGAACCAGCCACTCAGGGCAGTTGAACCTTGCCAGGTCTGCTGCAGTGAAGATTCCATCTCCTAGTAGAGAACCAACCACTCAGGGCATTTGCACTTTCTGCTGTGGCAGAACCTTGCTTGGTCTGCCACAGTGAAGACACCTCTCCTGATGCTTCCTAGAGAACCAACTGCACTCATGGCATTTGCTATTTCTGCCGTGGCAGAATCTCACAAGGTCTGCTACAAGGAAGACAAAATCTCCTGATAGCTCCTAGAGAGCTAGGCACATTTAGGTCATTTGGAGTGTGGAGAGGCCTGGGAGCACAGGAGAGCTGGTCTCCCAGGAGAGCCTACATATCTGTGTGCGCAGAGAGAACTGGAATCCCAGGAGTACATATACACAGGCTTACAGTACAGATAAGCCAAAATCAGAGAAGGCAAGACCAGCTAACACCAGAGAAAACTAGATGGCAAAAGGCAAACGCAAGATCATTACCAACAGAAACCAAGGCAACATGGAACCATCAGAACCCAGTTCTCCCACAAGAGCAAATCCTGGATACCCTAACACACTGGAAAAGCAAGAGCTGGATTTAAATTCACATCTCATGATGCTGATAGAGGACTTCAAGAAGGACATATATAACTCCCTTAAGAAATATAAGAGAACATGGGTCAAAAGGTAGAAGTCCTTAAAGAGGAAACACAAAAATCCCTTAAAGAAATACAGGACAACATGGGTCAACAGGTAGAAGCCCTTAGAGAGGAAAGACAAAAATCCCTTAAAGAAATATAGGAGAACATGGGTCAACAGGCAGAAAACCTTAAAGAGGAAACACAAAAATCACTTAAAGAAAACAGGAGAACATGGGTCAACAAGTAGAAACCCTTAAAGAGGAAACACAAAAACCCCTTAAAGAATTTCAGGAAAACACAAACAAACAAGTGAAGAAACTGAACAAAACTATCCAGGATCTAAAAATGGAAGTACAGACAGAGAAGCAAGAGGGGGTTGAATGAGGAAAAGAGGGAGGGAAGGGGGCTTATGGGACTTTTCGGGAGGGAGGAAACGGGAAAGGGGAAATGACTTTGAATGTAAATAAAAAAAAACTTAGAAAATAAATTTAAAAAAATGGAAGTAGAAACAATAAAGAAATCACAAAGTGAGACGTCTCTGGAGATAGAAAACCTTGGAAAGAATTCAGGAGTCATAGATGCAAGCATCAACAACAGAATACAAGAGACAGAAGAAAGAATCTCAGATGCTGAAGATACCATAGAAAACATTGACTCAACAGTCAAAGAAAATGCAAAATGCAAAATCTTGTAACCTAAAACATCCAGGAAATCCAGGACACAATGAGAAGAGCAAATCTAAGAATCATAGGTATAGAAGAGAGTGAGGATTTACAACTTAAAGTGCTGGTAAATATCTTCAACAAAATTATAGAAGAAAACTTCCCTAGCCTAAAGAAAGAGATGCCCATGGACCTGCAAGAAGCCAACAGAACTCCAAACAGACTGGACCAGAACAGAAACTCCTCCAGACACAAAATACCAAATGCACTAAACAAAGAAAGAATATTAAAAGCAGTAAGGGAAAAAAGGTCAATTAACATATAAAGGCAGACCTATCAGAATTACACCAAACTTCTCACCAAAAACTATGAAGGCTAGAAGATCCTGGGCAGATGTCATACAGACCTAAGAGAACATAAATGTCAGCCCAGGCTACTATACTCAGCAAAACTCTCAATTACCATAGATGGAGAAAGCAAGATATTCCATCACAGAACCAAATTTACACAATATCTTTCCACAAATCCAGCTCTACAAAGTATAATGCGTGGAAAATACGAACACAAGGTGGGAAACTGCACCTAGAAAAAGCAATAAAGTAATCTTCTTTCAACAAACCCAAAAGAAGATAACCACACAAACAGAATTCCACATATAACAATGAAAATAACAGGAAGTAACAATCACCTTTCCTTAACATCCCTTAACATCAATGGTCTCAATTGTCCAATATAAAGACATAGACTAACAGACTGGATACATAAAGAAGACCCAACATTTTGCTGCATACAAGAAACCCACCTCAGTGTCAAAGACATTCATTTCCTCAGAGTCAAAGGTTGGAAAACAAATTTCCAAGCAAATGGTCCCAAGAAACAAAGTCGAGTGTCCATACTTATATTGTGTAAAATCGACTTTCAACCAAAAGTTGTCAAAAAAGATAAGGTAGGACAGTTCATACTTATCAAGGGAAAAATCTACCAAGATGAACTCTCAATTCTGAATATCTATGCTCCAAATGCAAGGTCACCCGCATTCATAAAAGAAACTTTACTAAAGCTCAAAGCACACATAACACCCCACACAATTATAGTGGGAGACTTGAACACCCCACTATCAATAATGGACAAATCATGGAATCAGAAACTAAGCAGAGACACAGGTAAACTAACTAAAGTTATGGACCAAATGGATATAACAGATATTTATAAAACATTCCATCCTCAAGTGAAAGAATACACCTTCTTCTCAACACCTCATGGTACCTTCTCCAATACTGACCATACAGGTCACAAAACAGGCCTCAACAGATATAGGAATATTGAAATAATTCCATGCACTATATCAGATCACCATAGCCTAAGGCTGGTCTTGATTTCAGACAAAAACAACAGAAAGACACATACACATGGACATTGAACAATCCTCTACTCAGTGATAGCTGGTCAAGGAAGATATAAAGAAAAGAAATTAAAGACTTTTTAGAATTTAATGAAAATTAGGACACATCATACTAAAACTTATGGGACACAATGAAAGCAGTGCTAAGAGGAAAACTCATAGCTCAAAATTGCCTCCAAAAAGAAATTGGAGAGAGCATACACTAGCAGCTTGACAACACACCTGAAACCTCTAGAACAAAAAGAAGCAAATGCACCCAAGAGGAGTAGATGGGAGGAAATAATTAAACTCAGGGCAGAAATCTACCCAATAGAAACAAAAAGAACCATACAAAGAATCAACAAAATCAGGAGTTGGTTCTTTGAGAAAATCAACAAGATAGATAAACCCTTAGCCAGACTAACCAGAGGGCACAGAGGCACTACCCAAGTTAATAAAATCAGAAATAAAAGGGAGACATAACAACAGAGACTGTAGAAATTCAAAAATAATTAGATCCTACTACAAGAGCTTATACTCAACAAAATTGGAAAATCTGGACGAAATGGACAATTTTGTAGATATATACCAGTTGCCAATGTTAAAACAGGATCAGATAAACCATCTAAACAGTCCCATAAGTCCTGAGGAAATAGAAGCAGTTGTTAATAGTCTCCCAACAAATAAAAGCCCAGGACCAGATGGGTTTAGTGGGGAATTCTATCAGATCTTCAAAGAAGAGCTAATACTAATACTCTTCAAACTATTCCACAAAATAGAAACTCAAGGAAAACTACCCAATTCATTCTATGAAGTCACAATAACACTTATACTGAACCCAAACAAAGACCAAATAGGGAAAGAGAACTTCAGATCAATTTCCCTTATGAACATTGATGCAAAAATTTTCAAAAAAAAATTCTGCCCAACTGAATTCAAGAATGCATCAAAAAAATAATTCACCATGATCAAGTAGGCTTCATCCCAGGGATGCAGGGATGGTTCAATATACAGAAATCAATCAATGTAATCCACTACATTAACAAACTCAAGGAAAAAGCCCACATGGTCATTTCATTAGATGCTGAAAAACTTTTGACAAAATTCAGCATCGCTTCATGATAAAAGTCTTGGCAAGATCAGGAATTCAGAGTCCATACTTAAACATAGTGAAAGCAATATATTGTAAATTGGTAGCTAACATCAAACTAAATGGAGGGAAACTTGAAGCACTCCCACTAAAATCGGGGGCCAGACAAGGCTGAACATTCTCTCCCTTTCTATTCAATATAGTACTCAAAATCCTAGCCTGAGCAATTAGAAAACAAAAGGATGTCAAAGGTATAAAAATTGAAAGGGAATAAGCCAAAATATCACTATTTGTAGATCATATGATTGTATAATTAAACAACCCCAAAAATTCCCTCAGAGTACTCCTAAAACTGATATAAACAACTTCAGCAAAGTGGCTGGATATAAAATTAACTCAAACAAATCAGTAGCCTTTCTCTCCTCAAAGGATAAACAAGCTGAAAAAGAAATTTAAAAAATGACACCCTTTACAATAGTCACAAATAATATTACATACCTTGGTGTGACTCTAACCAAGCAAGTGAAAAATCGGTATCACAAGAACTTCAAGCCTCTGAAGAAAGAAATCGCAGAAGATCTCAGAAGATGGAAGTATCTCCCAGGCTCATGGATTGGAAGGATTAATATAGTAAAAATGGCCATCTTGCCAAAAGCCATCTATAGATTCAGTGCAATCCCCATCAAAATTCCGAGTTAATTCTTCATAGAGCTAGAAAGAGCAATCTGCAAATTCATTTGGAATAACAAAAAACCCAGGATAGTGAAAACTATTCTCCAAAACAAAAGATCTACTGGGGGAATCACCATCCTTGACCTCAAGCTCTACTACAGAGCAATAGTGATAAAAACTGTATGGTATTGGTATGGAGACAGGCAGGAAGATCAATGGAATAGAATTGTAGACCCGGATATGAACCCATGCACCTATGTTTACTCAATATTTGAAAAAGGAGCTAAAAACATCCAGTGGAGAAAAGATAGCATTTTTAACAAATGGTGCTGGATAAACTGGAGGTCAGCATGCAGAAAAATGCAAATCGACCCATTCTTACCTCCTTGTACAAAGCTCAAGTCTCAGTGGATCAAGGCTCTCCACATAAAACCAGATACACTGAAGGTTATAGAGGAGAAAGTGGGGAAGAACCTTGAACATATGGGCACAGGGGAAAAATTCCTGAATTGAATACCAATGGCTTATGCTCTAAGCACAAGAATCAAAAATGGGACCTCATAAAACTGTAAGGCTTCTGTAAGGCAAAGGACACTGTCAATATGACAAAATGGCAACCAACAGATTGGGAAAGGTCTTTACCAATCCTACATTTGATAGCGGGCTAATATCCAATGTATACAAAGAACTTAAGAAGTTAGACTCCAGAGTGCCAAATAATCCTATTAAAAAATGGGCTACAGAGCTAAACAGGGAATTTTCAACTGAGGAAATTCGAATGGCTCTGAAGCACCAAAAGAAATGTTCAGCATCCTTAGTTAATAGGGAAATGCAAATCAAAACAACTCTGAGATTCCACCTCACACCAGTCAGAATGGCTAAGATGAAAAACTCAGGGGACATCAGATGCTGGAGAGGATGTGGGGAAATAGGAACACTTCTCCATTGCTGGTGGGATTACAAGCTAGCAAAACTGCTCTGGAAATCACTGTGGCAGTTCCTCAGAAAATTGGACATAGTACTACTATAGCTGAGGATACAGCTATACCTCTCTTGAGCATATACCCTGAAGATGCTCCAACATGGAATATGGACATATGCTCCACTTTGTTCATAGCAGCCTTATTTATAATAGCCAGAAGCTGGAAAGAACCCAGATGTCCTTCAACAGAGGACTGGATACAGAAATTGTGGTATATATACACAATGGAGTACTATTCAGCTATTAAAAATAAAGAATTGATGAAATTCTTAGGCAAATGAATGGAACTAGAAAGTGTCATCCTGAGTGAAGTAACTCAATCACAAAAGAACACAGATGATATGCACTCACTGAGAAGTGGATAGTAGCCCAAAAGCTCAAAATAAATATGTTACAATTCACAGACCACAGGAAGCTCAAGAAGTGGGGAATCACTGGATTACTCAAAAGAGAGGCATGCCACCATGAGAACACATTTTTCATGTTCTACGCCATCTCTTCCATCTTTACATTACAAATAAAATTAAGACCAGATGACTCATTTCTTAGACAATGACTGCTAGTAAAGTACACACACACACACACACACACACACACACACACACACACACACACACACACATACACACACACACACAAAAAAAAAAACACTGTAAAAGTATCAAGGGGCAATTAAAGTCAGGAAGAGACATGAGGAAGTTTTGACAGATAAATTAATCTAGTGAATGTTTATTATTGTAGATATTTAGTATTCTAAAGCTAGAAATATGTTTGCAGAGTGTTCTGTTCATCTAGGACCATCTATTCTGATATCAAAATATAAACCTAAAAGTACAATGCATGCATATGTTAAATACATAGATATGCAAAGTATACATATCTATAGTCTTATATCTGTATGTTCAGATTATGACAAACCAGAGAAAAAGTAAACTTAGGAGTGAGAACGATCATAGCATGGTAAGAGGAGGGGGTTCAGGGCGGGTCTCACCGAGAAGATGGACATCTGCTTTCAGCATAGACTTAAAGGACATGCAGACAGAGCCATAGATGTCTGGAAAAGACATATGCAAGGGGAGTTCCAAGTCATTGATGAGGAAAGGAGAGCATGAGAGGAACACCATGATGAATGAACAGGAGTTAGCAAGGTGGAAACAACAGGAGATATGGTCAATGGCCAAAGGAGTATGTAAAAACATTGCTACTACTGTACAAGCTGATGTAAGGAGTCTCATAGCTCCATTAAAGGGAGGAAGTATTGAAAATATTGAAACATAATTTATGAATACACACACACACATATGTTCCTCCACAAATAGTTTTGAAGTTCCTTAATCAACAAATGGTAGCTCTGTGGCTTTGGAATGTACAGAAGCAGTTGGAAATCCATTTAGTCAACTATTGATAGTCAGAAAATGAATATAGCCCTGGGCATCAACTCATCGTCTTACTCATGAGGTGATATTTCTGTAGCTCCCATTGATCCTTTCAGCTCTCTGAACAACCTGCTCATCATAAACCTAGGATTTCCTAGTTGGATCAGAGACCCTGTACCTAAGCAGAAAGTTATTTCATTTTTTCCTATTTATTTATTTAATATCCCAATCATTGCCCTCCTCCTGGTACTTCCCTCACTGTGTTCCTCTCCACAAGCCCCCTCTCCTTCTCTTCTGAGATGGTGAGGTTCCCCCCTGCCAGAATCCACCCACCCTAGTATATTAAGTCTTTACAGGGTTATACACATCTTCTACTGAGGCCAGACAAAGCAGCACAGGGATTGATCTTTGCAGCATTCTTTGCTATTCATTTCTCAGATACTGGCAAGTGGTCTTGACTGTTAATATTCATAAGGACAGAAACACTGCAGATCTGATATCTACACCCTGTCCATTATTTATATCCAATGTGAGATGATCATGTCTCATGTCAATTCAGGGACAGTTCCTCAGCTAAAAGCAGTATGCGCTAGAGGAATGTTATTAAGAATAAGTTTACAAAATATTTAGGTGGTAGATGGAATTGGTAAATTAGTTTTTAATAATTGTATAAGGAGTAGAAGAAAATGAATAATAAGAAATAACTGCAGCTAGGTGTATACCTGTAACCTCAGCATTAGCTTTCAAAGGTCAAAATCACTGCAAGTTTAAGGTTACCCAGAGATATATAGTGAATATTAGGTCAGCCAAGGCCATAAGGTGAGACCCTGACTCACAAAAGTAATAAGTAAACAAATTAACAGGTAAATAATAGAAATATTTTGGTACTTCCTCAAATAGGCAGGTAGTAAAAATCACGAATAATTAAAATAAGGGAAATAGAAACAATTTTGGAATGCAGAGAACCTGGTTTGGATAGTGTTGCTCTTAATGTATTTGCCAGACTTTCAGGACTCTTACTAATGTCTTGGATATAAAGAAACTATTTGAGACTGCAATGCATTTGATATACCAATAGAATATCTATGACTTCTAATAAGTACCTGGAAAGATGCTGTGAAACATCTCACTTCAAATACATCCTCAACATTTAGCTTAGGAGTTTGCTCATTTGCAAGTCAACAAGCAAGCATTTGCAGTGAGAAAGGGGAGTTGGTTACTCCTTGGATGGACACATATCTAAATAATCGACTCTCTGAAGAAGACATGAGTAAATGAATGAACAGTGTTACTATTTTAACCTGAAACCTGAAGAAAGTTTAGAGCTGGTTACTTTACTGACTGAGCCATCTCCCCAGTTCTAAAGATTCTTCTATTAATCTGTTCATTAAAAGGATTTTCTTTAACTTTCCTATGCCTACAACCTTTGAGAAATAGAACAGGAAGGAGAAAGGATATTAGAAATCGGAACCCTCATCAATGGTCTGATGTCAGCACTCCTGGGAGTTCATTAGAAATCTAGACTTTCAGGTTCTACTCTGGAATCCAATGATGACTTCCAGAAGTAGGCCATGATTTTTATCCACGTGTAATCAAAACTTCATGCCATTCTCATACCCACTTAAGAATATGATCCACATGCTTAGAAGACAGGAGCTTGTGCTGCCTTCTGAGTTTAGTTTCCTGGTCCATCTCCTTGACTTCATACCTGTAACTTAGTGAGGAGACTACAAACAGAAGAATTATTTATTTCAATATTTTTCAACTACTGCTTCCTCTGTTGGAAACTTCTAAGAACATTAAACAATTAGCATTACAAAGATAGTTATTAAAGTGTCTGCTTGAGGAGGAGGATGCTTTGAATTCCCCCAGTTAATGCTTACCTGAAAATTCTTATATGTTCCAACCTTGGACGCCTATACTTTCTCTTCATCCTCAATGCCAGAACCTTACTGTGTGTTCTATGCACTCTGCCCTGTGCCCACATATTCCTTCAAACTTTAGTCTCACCAATACTTCTCATGATGGTAGAAACTGCCAGTCTATTCCATCTCCAAGTCCTAGAAGAACTTTTAGGTGGGCATTCTGTGTTCTTTGGAAACAATGCAGTTCAAGCCTGGGGCCACTGTGGAAGGATATGTTTCACTTGCATGGGTGGCTTGGGGATGACTATGTGCTTTTAAGGACATATAGGACCAAGAAATAAAGAGAACTCCCCTTGAATATTTGTCCAGGTTGTTCATGCAGTTTAATTTCACAAACTATGGCAAACTGAAGAAGGCTATTGGTTTATTATGCCATATGTACTGGCTCATTTATGGCAGGTATGGTCTAATTAGATGCAGTGTGTGTGTGTGTGTGTGTGTGTGTGTGTGTGTGTGTGTGTGTGTGTGCACGCGCGCATGTGTGTTTAACAGGAACATTTGGAGATCAAAAGTCAATTTGCCTTGTGAATTTTTTTTGAAAGCAGTTATCTCATTATTAGGTTGAACTATTGATTTTGGCAGGCTGGATGTTCAATAGCCCTTCAGATTGTTCCTGACTCTATCTCCAAAGTTCTGGGATTACATGTGTTTGGCACCAGGGTCAGAAACATTTATTTTTATGCATGTGTCCTTGGGATTAGAACAAGTTCTCATTATTATGAGACAAGCACTTTTTCACCTGAGTGTTCTCTCTCTCTCTCTCTCTCTGTCCCTCCCTCCATCCCTCCCTCCCTCCCTCCCCCTTCCTTCCTCTCTCTTTCCATCCCTCTCTGTCTCCTTCCTGTCTCTGTTTCTCCCATTCATTTCTTTTCTTGACAAAAGTTGCTAGCGAGCACACAAAATTGTCCAAATTCTACCCTATGAAAACAAAAGGCAAAATACTAACTTGATAGTTACATAATTGAACAAGAAGCAATTCTTTGAATACAAAACCTAATAATTATACCAATGCCCCTGAGAACTGATGCTGGGTTTGACATTTCAGAAAGGAAATGTATAAAAATAAAGAAAACTGAGATTTTTAAATGACCAATTTACGCTATTCACTGTTTCTGAACTTGGCCAATAAAACTACAATATTATTTCCAAGAAATATCTCACCACTGAGATGCATAGCTTCAAACAAAGACAATTTTGCCTATATCATTAACTGTGTCCAATTTGGTCATTGCAAGCAATGTTAGTAATGGTGGACATCAGTCCATTCACACTAAGGACAGTGAGGTTGATGCAGTTATAACCACCTTGCTTTACACAAGAAGACAGCAGGACAAAAAAAAAATTGTCTCCACCCCCACAAAAATTTGTAAGCAAAGAATGTTATTAGCACCAGCCATCTATGGCAAATGGGATTTGAAATGAGTTTTCTTTCTTGTGATAGACTGAGATGTCTGAGACAATCTTAGTGAACCTGTCTCTTAAGCATTCTCCAAGTTCCAAATATGTTGTTCATTCCACATGAGGAAACTTTCTCTTGGTTATCCTCCACATGCCTAAGCCTGACACCTATGACCAGATTCCTACATTTAAGTTTGTCCTACTTTACTGAGACCACTACACATTACACCACATCCACTACAGATTACAAGTAGCACAGCAGTACAGCAAGAGCTGTCAGTTAGCACAGTTTCTTCAGTCTGTCGTAATCTAGACCAAATGCTAAGCCAGCAAGTCCCTCGGGGTTCAGACTAACATCCTCTAGATAGAAATCATCAACTCAGGTATCAGAACAGCCACATTCTCTCATCCCTAGGCAGCATCTCACAGGGTTCCCTCTGAGGCTCTCCTTAGCTAAGATTCAGGTGGAGTCACACAACGTCCTGTGATTAGTGTCATTGCCCAAAGAAAGCAGTTTTCTTCTCTCACTGTCTTCTTTCTCCTTTGAAAAATATAAGAATACAATGCATTCTGAAACTGTCGTAGTGATTTAAAAAGATAAGCTCATTAAAGTGCCTTTTAACAAAAGGAACATGAATAAACTAAAAGGAAGAAAAGTTACCAAAAGTTCAGAATCAAAGTCATCACTTGCAATAGTACACTTACCTTTCAATGAAAGAAAAGACCAAGATTTAGACTGTCTTCTCAATCCTCCATAGAAACAGCATCTGCTGAGAAAATGATTAAAGGCTGTTACTTATTTGGCTGAAAAGACAGAGTTCCACAGCTTTTAGAAGCAACTTATTTGCTGGTGCTTCCAGTTAAGATTTGAATTCAGTGCTTAAGGAAATGCTGGGCAGAATGGCACAGAGATCGGGGTCTTTGTTCTTGCTCTGCTTCAAATGTAGGTGAATGTGAGTAGTTACACAGGCAGAAACAGCACAGTGCTGAGTAACATACAAGACTGAATGCTATGTATCCATGAAAGGAAAAGAGGACGAACGAGGAAAAGGAGAGTAGGAATAAGGGGAAAAGAAGAATGAAGGTAAAGGCTAGAGAAAAGGAACACTAGAGTAAATGAGATGCTTAAGTTCTGCCAGGTAATTAAGACAGCACAGGACATATACAATTAGTACTGAGCACATTTCCAATGTCAATCAACTAAGCCACATATTAGATCAATTGAGTAACTAAAGAATAATCCCAATGATATGTCTATGCCCAACCAATTAAATCAGAACCTCTGGGGAGGACGCCAAGCCTCAGTGTTTCTTATAACCTCCCCAAAGGTTCAACTGTATAGGCAAGCCTTAGAGTCAGTGTTCTTCTGTACATGGTGCCTGTGCATTAATCTCGACCAGATCATCAGTTGCCATGGCAATGTATCTACCAGCTGGGTGAGGGTTGTCCTACCTCCAGGTTACTTTCAGAACTAAAAATAACTGAAACTTTTCAATCACTTGGTGAATCTTTGTATGTTCTGCAGAAAAAGTTTTTTTTTTTAAAAATAAAACTTTAAGTATGACCCACTCTTTCTATATTTCTCCAGGTCTAATCAGTGCATTCCAGCTGGGATCTGCTTCTAGCTGCAAACCAAATAGTCGCAAAAAAATGTCACATTGGTTATGAGATTTTCATGTGTTTGGTAGGCTCTCCTTTAGTGGTTGCATCCTATTATGGTCATACAGCTAGTCAGATTAAATTGCTTGGGGTTTTCTAGGGCTGGGCCATTTCCCATAATCATCAGTCTATATAATCAATAACTGGTATAGAAGGTGTCATTACTCGTCAAAGGAATGGAACTCAAGCAGTTGCTCTGTGCCTGGGAGGAGATACGACATCCTAAACCCCCCAGAATGTCATCAATAGACACTTATCCAAATTTAACTTAGGGAACCATAAACCTTCTAAGATTACTAGAAGATCTAGTCAGAGACTTCCAGGGAATTAATAAGGACACACTATTTGCCTAGCAAGATTGTGGCTTATAAATCAATTGGGCAGGAAACAACTTCAGGAATAGTTATGTGCTTTAGAGACTTGAGAAACAGAATGGCTAGTTAAAATGGTAGACCACAGTATTTGTCCATTTCGCCATTGTTCTCTTCCACACGAGAGAGTGTGCTTTGGACTACTCTGTCTCTTCTGTGTTCTTTCCACTGAGACTACAAGGATGAGGATCGAGGGAGTTTAGAGTTAGATCTTAGACCTTGGCTGTTGTTGCTCATGGCTCAGCATAATTGACTCTGAGGATGTAGACAAGACTTTTACCAGTCCAATCTTTGCATCATCTGTGTCATTTTCTGACTGTGTGACATTCACTTAATCTTGAATCAAGTCAGTCTTTTTATCTGGGCAACGAGGATAGTAACACCTCAAATATATGTATTTTAAGATAGGAAATCTGCTTGTAGGTTTCAACTATCTTATGTAACAGGTTCCTACTGATATCTAATGGACAATTCTTTATTTTATTTTTTGTATGCCATTCTTTAACAATTTGTAACTCCCAATGTATAAAGACCACATTCATCTGGAGCTTGAATGCAGTTATCGGGTTATGTCTTGCTGGAAGGTCTGGACCCTACTAGGAAGTCTGTGTCTGCAGGTCACTAATCTGTACAGTCTCTCCTCTGAACTTTGGCAAGTGACATGGTGAGAACACAGGGTTCTTGTGGTGATTAGAACCATGTAACTAGAATCCTGTCAGTCACTAAACATCTCCCACAGCTGAGGCTGAAGTTGAGACATACATTTTCAATGTTGTTACAAATGCTGCTTCCTTTGAAAACCAAAGTAAACTAGAGTTTTGTTTTTTTAACAAAAAGAGCGAAACGATTCATTTTCCATATAATTAAAGTCACTATAAAGAGCCTCCTAGTGCTTAACCTTTTTCCCTCCAAAATCCCAATGTTTCAGATAGATGTTCAGATGTTCAGAGCTTCACTGAGGTTTTTCTTAATTGCCTTTCCATCACTAATGGGATTCATTCATTATTATCTCTGCCAAAAGCTGCCTCCCACTTTCAGGCCCCATGCTGGGCCATTTACATGCTATTTATAATGCACAACATGCTCAACACTGAAGCCATACCATCTTCAAAGTTTAGAAAGCTAAATTGAAAAGTGGTCCATCTAATTAGGAAACCCAAATTTAAGTGATATTTTTCTTATTGTTTATAAATTCTCTATCTTAATTCCTTCCTCTTTGTTCACTTGTACCAAACTTTATTAGTTTATATCCTTTTATGCTTTCTCTCTCTCTCTCTCTGTCTCTCTCTCTCTCTCTGTCTCTCTCTCTCTCTCTCTCTCTCTTTCTTCCTTTCCATCTTTCATCTAACCGCTTTCCTTTCTTCCTTCTCTGTTCATTTCTCTCTTCTGCATTCCTATTCTATACCCCATTGCTTTCTATGTCTCTCTTCACAATCTCAAAGAACATTTAAAGCTCTTCATATGTATCTCCATCCACTATAGCTTTATATTAAGCACAATTTTTTTCATGTTTATTTTGTCCAACACCAATCAGGATGTGTGATATAGGTTAAATAGATTCCAATTGAAAGGTGAACATAGCAAAAATTAGCAGAGAAAACATGATGATGAAGAATACTTTATTTATGAACAATGTAATTATGGCAAGGGATCAGCCCATAACCTTTGGCTAGAAATGAAGACACCCAAAGAATTCTCTTGTCATGTGGGTCAAATAAACTACACCACCAAACACAAGAACTGGTAAAGTCAGAGCAGGTTAAAAGACCCTGGGAAAATCTGTGAGGGGCAGACATGGGAACCAGCTCCCAGCCAGGCTATACCAGCCCTGGAACATGTAACCAAGACACCCTAGGAGAGGACTATGACAACCAGTCATGTAGCATAAAAGCCTGGAGTTCACCATGCTAATGAGGTTTCTAGATAGACCCTAAGTGTTCAGCCAATGAGCTTTCCTTCTGGACATCTTTTCCTACAAAAGGTATTTAATCCCTGGTTCACCCTGAGTAACATGTATGCCTTTACATTTGCTATAAAAATAAAGTAGTTTGGGAAAGCAAGGACCGTCTCCTTCATCAAGGGTGTTTAGGTTTTCTCTAAAAGAGCTGTGCTTAAATCTCCTGGAAAAGGCCTTCTCTCTTTCAGCCCCTCCATACTTTTGGCACTCATTGGAACCAAACCAGATTCTGCCCTGCCCAGGACTCAGCAATCCCCCTCGTGCTTGGTGTATTGGGGAAACATGGACTTGGGGACCACCATTCTCAACTCCTCTCACAGTCCACAGTGCTGTCGGATTACACAGGAGATTTAGACCTACAACTTTCATCCCAGGCCTCCCTGTTTCTCACCTAGGGAAACATGGGCTAGGACACCTATCTTGGGCTGCATTCTTCCTTTCCTGTGTGGCATGCTGGTAGTACTCCAGTATCCTAGCAGCGAGTCAGACACACAGCCCAACAATACCAGAGAAAGACATAGCCCAAAGAAGAGCATTTTCCTGGGATGGTGAGGGTCCCTTGAGAAGCAGTGGAGCAAGAGAAACAGGGATCCCAACCTGCACCCACCTAAGACCATATTCTTCCTTTCTTTAAAACAAGACTTTAAGTAGGGGAACGCCAGGACAGAGAAACGAGAGGGGGTTGAATGGGGAAAAGAGGGAGGGAAGGGGGCTTATGGGACTTTCGGGGAGGGAGGAAACAGGAAAGGGGAAATGATTTGGAATGTAAATAAAAAAAAACTTAGAAAATAAAATTTATAAAAAAAAATAAAACAAGACTTTAATTTTATTTGCATTTCCCTGGTGAATAACGATGTTGAACATTTCTTTAGGTGTTTCTCAGACATTCGATATTCCTCAGTTGGGAATTCTTTGTTTGTACCTGAGCATGGGGACTCCAAGGGAGGAGTTAGGGAAGGACTGAAGGAGCTGAAGGGGTTTGCAACCCCGTGGGAAAAACAACAATATTGACCAACCAGACCCCCCTGAACTCCCTTGGACTAAACCACCAACCAAAGAGTACACATGGAGGGACCCATGGGTCCAGCTGCATATGTAGCAGAGGATGGTCTTATCCGGCATCAATGGGAAGAGAGGCCATTGGTCCTGTGAAGGTTCAATGCTCCAATGTAGGGGAATGCCAGGGTGGGGAGGCTGGAGTAGGTAGGTGGGGGAGCACCCTCATAGATGCAGGGGGAGGGAGCATAGGTCATGGGGTGTGCTGAGGGGAAACTGGGAAAGCGAATAATATTTGAAATTTAAATAAAATATCCAATAAAAATATAAAAATGTAAATATCATATTATAATCTATTCTTTTTTTTTATTTTCTAAGTTTTTTTTTATTTACATTCAAAATCATTTTCCCCTTTCCCGTTTCCTCCCTCCCCGAAAGTCCCATAAGCCCCCTTCCCTCCCTCTTTTCCCCATTCAACCCCCTCTCTCTTCTCTGTCTTGGCATTCCCCTACATCCAGTCTTTCCAGGACAAGGGGTCTCTCCTTCCATCTTCTTGGAAATCTATTGATATGCGAATTGTGTCTAGGGTATTCTGAGATTCTGGGTTAATATCCCCTTATCAGTGACTGCATACCATGTGTGTTCTTTTGTGATTGGGTTACCTCACTAAGGATGATATTTTCAAGTTCTGACCATTTGCCTAGGAATTTCGTGAATTCATTGTTTTTAATTGCAGAGTAGTATTCCATTGTGTAAATATACCACATCTTCTGAATCCATTCCTCCGTTGAGGGACATCTGGGTTCTTTCCAGCTTCTGGCTATTATAAATAAGGCTGCTATGAACATAGTGGAACATGTGTCCTTATTGCATGCAGGTAAAGCCTCTGGGTATATGCCCAGGAGTGGTATAGCCGGATCCTCCGGGAGTGTCATGCCCAGATTTCTGAGGAACCGCCAGACTGCTTTCCAGAGTGGTTGTACCAGCTTGCAATCCCTCCAGCAGTGGAGGAGTGTTCCTCTTTCTCCACATCCTCGCCAACAACTGCTGTCTCCTGTGTTTTTGATCTTAGCCATTCTGACTGGTGTGAGATGGAATCTCAGGGTTGTTTTGATTTGCATTTCCCTAATGACCAAGGATGATGAACATCTCTTTAGGTGCTTCTCAGCCATTAGATATTCTTCAGGTGAAGAATTTAAAACGGAGCAGAAGTCATGACTGCAATGTTGGTCAGTATTTTACTGTGTCAAATTAAAGAAAAATTATTTTGGTAAAATAAAACAAAACAAACAAACAAAAAACCAAGACTTTAAGCAGTGGAGTCCAGTCCAAGAGAATGAGACAGTAAGGACTGGGTAAAAGGACCCGGCAGTCTTAGCAGCCCCATAAGAGTGTAACCAGGGCTCATGTGGCTCTCTGTAATTTAGTTGGTTTGTAGGTTGTGAAACAGTCACTTGTAGTCCAGTGAATTTTATATCCTGTGACAAGTAAAATGGGATCCCTTGTTGTATGAACAGGATGGTGGTATAATAAGAAAATTGTTGAAAACATAAAGAGCTTGGGTGGATCTATAGACAGCCCAATAATTTAGGTGATTACTGAACCTTTATCTGCTGAAGTACACAACTGATTCTAAGCTGTAATTTGAAACAGGAACATCAAGAAGTGCTGTTGACCCAGCTTCTGCCTTCAAGGAGTTTATTGCCCTGTTAGAGAAGAACTCCAAACCCCAAATAATAAGCAGTGTGTGACTAAAAAGAAATCCATTGAAGGCAAAAGATTAAGTATAGAATGGCGTTATGGCTAAGATTAATAAAAGGAGACTATTCATTTTCTATCTATTTATCTAATCATAGAGATTCATAGATATATAGAGAGACAGACTGAGAGTCATGGACAGTATATGACACTTAAGATTCCATGTTTGATATTACATGAATGCTTGATATATGACTCTGACTATAAGAGAGTCTTCAAATTTTTCTTTATTTATTTACCTTTTGTGTTTATGTGACAGAGAGAGAGGGGCAGAGGGAGGGAGAAAGGGAGAGAGAAAATACATATGTTATAGTATGCATATACATGGTAGAGAGCAACTCTCTGGGAGAGTCTTGTTCATGTTGGTCTTTTTTTTAAAGATTTATTTATTTATTTCATGTATGTGAGTACACTGTCATTGTCTTCAGACACACCAGAAGAGGGCGTCAGATCCCATTAAAGATGTTGTTGTGAGCCACCATGTAGTTGCTGGGATTTGAACTCAGGACCTCTGGAAGAGCAGTCAGTGCTCTCAACCACTGAGCCATCTCTTCAGGCCCTCATGTTGCACTTATTTTTGTTCTTGCTCTTGCTCTTGTTGTTGTTGTTGTTTCTTCTTCTTCTTCTTCTTCTTCTTCTTCTTCTTCTTCTTCTTCTTCTTCTTCTTCTTCTTCTTCTTCTACTTCTTCTTCTTCTGCTTGTTCTTAGTTTTCTAATACTAATTCTTCTTGTTCTTGCTCTTCTTGTCTTCCTCCATCTCTTTCTCTACCACCACCACCATCATCATCGTTGCCAATATCATCATCATTCTTTCACCTTGGGTTTATTTTTGGCAGCTTCTCTAATTTCTGCTAAGCTAACTCGATCTAGGCTACTTTCATGAAAAACTTCTAATCAATTCTAGTCTCTGCTTTCCAGTGCTTGGATTATGGATACATCCCACTGTCTTCAGCTTTTTACATGGATTCCAGGATGGAACTTAGTCATCACACTTAAAAGCATTTTTTTCTTAACCAGCTGCGATATCTCTTAAATTTACAAAATGTTTTTATTAGATATATTTTATTACATTATTAGATATATTTTTATTTTATTTCAAATGTTATCCCTTTATTGTTTCCCCTCCAAAAAACACCCTATCCCATCCACTCCTTCCCCCTGCTCACCAACCCACCCACTCCTGCTTCCATGTCCCAGCATTCCCC
This sequence comes from Tokudaia tokunoshimensis, assembly GCA_036184795.1. Taxonomy (NCBI): domain Eukaryota; kingdom Metazoa; phylum Chordata; class Mammalia; order Rodentia; family Muridae; genus Tokudaia; species Tokudaia tokunoshimensis. The sequence goes on along the minus strand of BTHU01000001.1, from coordinate 70,888,934 downwards.
TATACTAGGGTATCTAGCCTTCTCAGTACTAAGAGCCTCTCCTTCCTTTGATGTACAACAAGGCCATCCTCTGCTGCATATGCATCTGGAGCCATGGGTCCCTCCATGCATACACTTTGGTTGGTGGTTTAGTTCTTGGGAGTTCTGGGTGTACTGAGTGATTCATATTGATGTTCCTCCTATGGGGCTGAAAACTCCTTTATCTTCTTGGGTCCTTTCTATAGCTCCTCCATTGGGGACCCTGTGCTCGGTTCAATAGTTGGTTGAGAGTGTCCTCCTCTGTATTTGTCATGTACTGGCAGAGCCTCCCAGGTGACAGCTATATCAGGCTCATGTCAGCAAGCACTTGTTGGCATCCACAATAGTGTCTGGGTTTTATAACTGTATATACGAAGTAGTTTTAATCAACTATGAAAATGTTGCTTTTTTAGTAGAGACAATGAGAGCAACAAAGGAGCACAATCCACCAACCCAATGAACCTAAATAACAAGGAGGGTCCAAGGGAGGATGTTTGATTTCACTCAGAAAGGGAAGCAAATTAATCATCAGAGATGGATAGAAGGAGGGCACAGGGTGGGAGAGGGCATAGGAGAGGCATGGGAAATCACGTGTAGAAATAGCCATGGAGAAAGGGCCAGGATGAAAATTGGTGCAATGACAGAGGAAAGAGGGTGGGGAGAGGTACCAGAGACCTGGGAAGAGGGTAGTTACAGAGAATATATGAGGATGACTCTAGCTGGAACTCCTAGCAGTGGGGGTTATGGAGCCTGATGTAGCCACCTCCTATAGCCAGGCAGAACTCACAATGGAGGGATAATGACAGCAACCTATTCACTAAACCTTCCATTCAAAATTTGCCTACTAGAAGTTCAGGGACAAAGAAAGAGTGAGACTGAAGGAATGGCCAGACAATGGCCCAAATTCAGACCCATCCCATGGATAAGAACCAGTCCCTGACACTATTAATGATACTCTGTTATGCTTGGAGACAGGAATCTAGCATAAACTGTCTTCTGAGAGGCTCACCTAGCAGCTGACTAAAATAGATGTAGAGATCCATGGTCGAACATTAGACAGAGCTCAGGAAATATTGTAGAAGAGTTGGGGGAAGGATTGAGGAACCAAGAGATGATAGGCACTGAACAAGAAGATCAATAGAGTCAACTAACCTGGACCTTTGAAGGCTCCTAGAGACTGACTCACTAACCAAAGAGCATACATGGACTGCACCTACATATATATGGCAGATATACAGCTTGGTCTTCATGTGGGTCCCCTTAACAACTGGAGCAGAGCTTACCCTGCTTCTGCTGCCTGCTTGCAGTTCCTGTTCCTCTAGTTGGGCTGATTTGTCTAACCTCAGAGGATGTGCCTAGTTCTGCAGTGTCTTGAGGTATCAGGGTGGATTGATTCTAGGAGGGAGTAATGCCTTCTACTCTAAGAATGGGGGTTGGGAGGAACGGATAATGGGAGTAGAGGCTTTCTGAGGGAGGGATTGGAAGGAGAGGGAGGCTTACATTGAGTTGTAAAGTGATTAAAGAAACTAATTAACTAACTAATTAATTAATTAATTAAGAATAAAGAGCACAATAGCCCCATACCCTAGCTCCTTTCAATAAATAGTAACACATCGGAAACTTCAAGGATAAGTCAGAGCAATCTGAGAGGGAGGGAGGCTCTTGCTCCTTCTGATCAATTATATGATCTTCTTTGATTGCTCCTGCCAAACAGATGGTACCTACAGAAAAAAGTGCAATGCATCCTGGCCTTCTGACCCAAAGCTTTGAGGCTTAGATAATGAAAAAAGATGACAAGAAATAAGAGAAATGATGGAAAGAGAAGGAGTATCTTTTCTTTAACTTTTTCTGCTGTGATAGTATCTTATGTCACTTGTGACTATGGCTATGGCAAGTGCTACCTTTTCTGGAGTTCTGAGTTCTGGTGCAGAGCTTGCTCTAGAGTTCTGGAATCTGGTAAGGACTAGAAGGAGTGAGAACTTCCTGCCTGCCAGCATCTGATCAAATATTCTTTTTCTTACTATCCCTTTTTTTCGAACAGTTGGGGTTGAATTCTTCTTCCTCTGATGAAGTTGAACTGGACTGATACACAAGTTAAAGAAAGTGATAGGGGGTTTAGGAAGATGAACTTTATGCTCAACAGCATTTACCTGTGTATAGATGGTGGAGCATGTGATACGTGGAAGAAAAAGGACAGATGTAGAGGGAAGTCAGAATATAAGAAGATTTGAATGCTACCCTAGAGAGTTTCTGTGCAATCATGTAGAAAAGAGATTACAATGTATTAAGTAAATGATAGGAAGGGATTTTAAAGAATCTACATTGTAATTATACCATATCTATGGAAAAGAATATAATTGAATGCATCCAAATGATGACTGTGACTCCTACAGGTTTGCAATACAGATTTTCTTGTTCTCTGTTTGGCAAACAGCTTGAAATGGATAATGTGGTTTGGGGATGTAAGATGCACCTTTAAAGCAGATGTGTACCAAGTAATTTCTCATGTGAAATAAATAACCTTGAAAATTCTGAATAGAATTCATTCCTCTAATTAGCTTACCTCCTTTCTCAAGGCAACTGTACTTCTATGCAAATGGGCAATCAAAACTCTTCAAATTCCCTGTTGATTGTGGACGGGGGAGACCTAAGATGCAAGAACAGAAAGACTTTTCTACAGAACTACTACTCTGAGAAACAAAAGCTATCTTTTGTTTGGAGAACAAAATGAAGAAAACCATTTCCCTATCAGTTTCAGAGCAAATATGTATTAGGGACTAGATTACTCTTGAAAAGCTGTCTCCATTTATGGAAGCAACTCCTAGGTAGGTTATGAGCAAAGGTTGTAGCCTTTAACATGTGCATAGTACAATTCTGTTTAGGATATTCAATTCAGGCAGTAGCTACACTCATACCTTATAGCCCAGAAAGATATGGATTCAACTAAAGGATATTGCCTATTACTACCTAGTCATAATAGTTGGTAATTTTAATGCCCTTACACATAAGGAGTTTCTTATATAGAATATTTATCATTTCTTCCATTAAAAAATCATACTTTTCTTTTTGTTCAGAAAGACAAACCACCCTAAAAACTAAGTCCCTTGTCACTGAGGAGCATACTCAGTTCATCTTGGTTGCTTTGTCTTGAATTTGTTATTAACTTTGACAATGTGTCTTACAACCTTTGACCTCTAAGTCTCAAGAGACTGTAGTGTTCCAAAAAAGTGCTAAGGTGTTTTACATCAGACATTTTTAAATCCTCACAATGCTATGAGGTGGAAAATGTCATTATTCTCTATTTTCCTCGCAGGAAAATTGATGTTTAGTGAAAACAGAATGTTTGGTGATGATGACATGGTTATCGGGGGCCGTGCAGAGACGCAGCAGTTCTTAGTTCAATAATCATGCCTTAAACACATTTAGTTACTGACCATAGTGTGATAGAGGTCACCCAACACAACAGAGACCATACTTTTAAAGGTCCTCATTATTTTTCTATTTTTACAAATTATCACTTCATTAAACTTTCATGGATTTGTCCATAAAGATAGAGTTTATGCTGATTTAAGGTTTTAATAATTGTATCCGTCATTGTGAGTTAAATCACATTATGATCTTACAAAGAGTTCAGTCTATAATTCTAGGTACTGTGAATCTCTCTGCTGTTCATAACCAATGAACCCAGCTAGGTTTCTCCCAGAATTATTCTTTCCATTCTTAATTTTGCGCACCACCTTTAAAGCTGTGTTTAAACTTGCACAATGCCTTGGTTTTGTTCTAACAACAGTGGCAGTGTGATCCATGAGTAAAGATTAACATACAAATCATACTAATTAGGAAGCATATAGAAAAAAATTAAGCAAGAAAGGGAATCCTCTAATCTTAGCAAAAAAGACAGTTACTGCTACAGAGAAAATCCAGAGAGATCAGATCTTGGAGGGCTGTGGGCATCTGGAAGGGTGATCAACTAACCAGGACTCCTGTGATCTCTCAGACTCTGAGCCACCAACCAGGCAGCATAAGCAGCTGATATGAGGCCCCCGGCACATATACAGCAGAGGACTGCCTGGTCTGGCCTCAGTGAAAGAAGATGCACCAATTCCCTTGAGAGACTTGAGTCCCCAGGGAGTGGGGAGGTCTGGTGGGTTGGCAGTGGGGGGTTGAGAACATCCTCTCTGAGATGGGGAGGAGATATGGGATGAGGAACAGTCAGAGGGCAAATTAGAAGGGAGAAAATGACTGGACTGTAAAATAGATTAAATAATAATAATAATAATAATAATAATAATAATAATAATAATAGAGAGAGAGAGAGAGAGAGAGAGAGAAAGAGAGAGAGAGAGAGAGAGAAAGACTGAATGAATGTCTATAGAATCAACTAACCTGGGCCCACATGGGCTCACAGAAAAATAGACTTCATATTTTTAGAAATCAAAATCTCAATAAATGCTTCATTATGTGTTAAATATGATGTATGGTCACCATAGTGGAAATAAGATTTGGTGAAGAGGGGATCACCAAACTAATTACTTACATGGATTTGAAGCACATTTCTCTCTTCTGTCTCTTTCTTTTTGTCTCTGTCTCTGTCTCTCTGTCTCTCTGTGTCTCTCTCTCTCTCTTTCTCTCTCTCTCTCTCACACACACACACACACACATACACCGAGACACACACAAACACAAACATAGACACACAGACAGACAAAATGAGACAGACTGATGCACATGCACATACACACACAGAGACAGACAGAGAGAGAGAGAGAGAGAGAGAGAGAGAGAGAGAGAGAGAGAGAGAGAGAGAGAGAGAGAGAGAGAGAGAGATTTTACCTCATACCCTAATTGATAGCTCAAAGAACCATTTCCAGTAACTCAGTAGTAAAATCAGTCTGGTCAGACAGGAAAATGAAGATATATTTGTGACTATTTCTATTCTGCAGACTCTAGACTCCTCTCCATAGAATGGATTCATGGGATTTCTTTTTTTTTTGTAGGGTGAATGGCTGAACTGCACGGGTGACAAAGGCAGTCTAAAGCAGCATAAACTTGTGGTGATACCTTCACTGATGTGGATTTTGCAGGTGAAGGCAAGAGTCACCATGTTTGAAGAATCTGTGTGCCAAGTCCAAAGTAGGCATAGTACTTCAGTGTCATTGTCTATGTGGATCCAGATAAATTCTTCACTCATTTATTATACAGAGACACAAATATATTACATAGTGACTTTTTGAAGGCTTATCTATACACATGTTCCAATGTAATCCTGTTAAATACGTCAACAACTCTGTGAAGGTAGTATGGGAGTAGGCAGCCTAGGGTTCAGGCTGGAAATGAAACATGAAACGAAAATTGAATTTGTTTACTATTTCAGTAGATCATCCTTTCCTATCTCTTCAGCCACATTGCATTCCCTTACATAGTATTCATCTGTAAAGTGGGTCCTATTTATGTCCTAAGCTAATTTTCTTCATTAAATAAGCAAGTAAGCATTTGATAGTTTTGTAAAATGTCATCCAGATGTCATTACTTCTCCCACTAAAATACATGCCCAAAATATTTAGTAACTGTGAGCAATTTAATTAATGTCATTGACAGCAACTCTGTAGGAAATATTTGGAGGTGGAGACTGTAATTATGGTCTCTGTTAATTTTATTACCACACCCTCAACCTACACAAAGGAATCATATGTAAAATATAAATGTGTCCCCAATTTGAAATCCAATACTGTTTCTTTACTCTAAGATCAAGGTTCACACTCATACATTCAAATGTTGAATTATTTATCTACTGGAAATATAAGTATAAATAGAAGGCTCATTTAAAAATATTAGTTAAATTCCAAAACTGTGAATATTGAGTGAGGTTTGTAGTTAAACAAACAGATCTAAAGTTTCAGAGTGTATCTTGAAGCTGTATAGGAATGCCAGGGTTGAAACGAGATTCTCTACTCTAAAATGTGTTCATATCACCATGGTAACTGACCACAAAACAGAAAGTACAATACTATAATTTGTGTATGTTGGCATAGAGAAGAAATAAAGCATCATGGGAAGGTGGAAATGGGGCATCAATCTCATTCTGACTGAAATAGAAATGATGTTCTCACAATAGGCATCAAGTATGCAGAGCTCTGGCAGTATAAAATAACCAGGGAGTATGTCTGGAAGATGAAGTTTAGAGAAACAGGTGTGAGTATAGGCATAGAATAACTAGACAACACTGATGGAGAGTATAGACAAGCAATCTTCAGTGAGTGTCTTGAACAAGCTTTTCAAGGACTAAGAAGTTAAGATGCTATAACCTTTACTGCTGATTCTTGTTGTTAGAAATATAGGATACCCATATCCAAATATTAAGACAGACACTCAAATATGGGATTGCTAATGTTCAAACTAAGACTGAGAGACTCAGATTGTCTACCCAGATAGCTTTCATCTGCTTTTGAGATCATTTGAAATGTAAATAAAGAATATATCTAATAAAAAAAGAAAAAAAAAGTAATCTTACACTCTAAAAAAATAATTAAAAAGTCTAATCGTTTTGTGTCAACAAATAGATTAAACAAGATAAAAAACTCAATATATTTGGAAAATTAACTGATAAAATGCTACAGTTTTGATCCAATAAAAGATACCTCAGAAAAGTGAACACTGAACACTTTTTATGTGCTAATGTCTGTATATTAAGGACACACAAAAAGGAATCTGTAACTTTAAAAATATAAACTATCACCTGCAAAATTAGATGCAGGAAGTTTTGGTTATCTCTGAGACTCTACACTGTGTGCCGAACAGCATGCAACATAGTAAGAAAAGTAAAACAAATGGAAGATTGGAAAGGAAAAGTAAAAAATATAATTAGATACAGATGACAATGCGATACACATAGGGCATCAAATGGAATCAGCAGAAATAAACTACGGAAACTAATTAGAAAATGTAAATAAAATTTCTAGCTACACATTCACTACAAGTCAGCAAGAATGTCCCTCTGTACCAATAAGCAACCATAAAATGCAAAATAAAATGAGATCATTTACAACATTGCTGAAAATACTCTCAAGTATTTTTGAGAATTAAACTAATAAAGAACAAGCAATTGTTTTAAGAGAAAGACATAAAGCTCTTATATTTTAAGGCCTTAGAAGGGCATATAAATAATATACTCATTGCATTTACAAATTTCATTATTTAACCTTGATAGAAGATCATTTCTTCCTTCCTCAACTTAATCTATAAACTCAATGAATTTCATTGAAAACTATGGTGAGGGTTTAGGGGAGAACATGGAAAGATATGCTAAAAGAATAACATATTGGGGTCATATTTAAAAATAAGTGTGAATTGAGGGACATGACCACATGGACTTTACCATAGACTTATAGAGTCTTGATCTCTGAGAATCTTAAAGCAGAATGATCCCTGGGAATGTATTCCTGCTTTCCCTGTTCAAGTTTCCAGACCACAACAATGAGCAGGGCAATTCAACTATAACCAAGTGAACTCCATGATCTGAGGAGCGACAGTTGTGATTCTCTATGCTCACCTAATAACAGTTGTAATACACAGTACTGGAAAGGAAATGAAAATTTAATGAGAACTAGGCACTTTTACAGTAGTCTCTCAGATCTTCAGCTGAGGCCTTACAAACATGATTGGAAGTAAAACACCCTAGGAAACCACGTGATAGGAATCAATCATGTCAGGTACAGTGGCGTTGCCCTGGTAACTAAGGTCAAAGTCTGCCATTGCCCAGATAGTCATCTGGGCTTGGTACAAAGTGGAGGACTCCCTGCACTAGGAGGGCTCCTCCTTCTCTGACCTTGTCTGGGGAGTTCAAAACTCCCCACATGTCTCTACTTTCAGAATGTCATGTAGCCTTAGTTAAGGTACAGGTTTAACTTCCTATCTCCTAATAAGAACCTATTCAGTTAGCAGCTGATTCCTGGAATGCCTCTCTATGCTAATGAGCCATTTAGTACCTTAAGCCATCAGCCAATGACATTTGCCCATCCTGGATATTCTGACCCCTTTCCCCAAAATTTTATTGTTGGGGATTGGATCTAGTGCTTTGTCTTAATTTGGCTCCCAAGATCGGGAATCTGCATGTCCAAACTATGAATGTCCCTGTCCCCAATTGCTTTTTGATAAATCAATAAAGAGTCAAGGACTGATGACTAAACAGGATGAAAGAGGTGGGACATCTGGGTTCCTGGGGAAGAATGCAAGGAGAGGAAAAAAGGACAGCTTGGAGAAGGGGTAGGACTGAACATACTGGGAAGGAACAGGAGGGAGTAACAGGCAAAATATAGGTACAAGAAGGAAATTGGTCCATGGACGGGCAGCCCAGAAGCATCTTGGGCAACAATGACAGGAGACACCCAGAAGGAGCCAGGAAAGCAAAGATAAAATATAGATTTAGGAGATGTTATGCCAGGAATACTGGAGGGGAATGTTTGCTGGCTGTGGGAAATTTTGGAAGAGTTCTGTCATTGAGCTAGTAAAGGCATATCAAAATTAAACTTGTGTATGCATATCTTTCATTTGCGAATCCACAGAGCTCTTGGGTTGGTACATACTTGCAACCCACCAGTAGCCAAAGTAGTTTAACTAATTCGCCACTACATTATGTAAGACTTAAATCACCCCAAGTAAAGTTGATCTGCCTTGCTAAAACTAATCCTCTGTGTTGTCATTTCCGTAAGTACTCATGGAGGTTCTGAACACCCTCTGTTCCACCACCCATTTGTCATCTCTGCTCCCTTTGTCCTCATGGACAAATATTGGTCAATGAGTTCAAGGGCTGGGATGTTCACCTGATGGTGATGAATATCATGGATCAAACAGAAGCATCCTAAGACTAGCAAAGGTCAAGAACAGCAACTGTTGTTAGTAGATCAATGGCCAAGTGTTTAAACTAGTGTGTAAGGATTAATCACATTGCACACCTTCTAAAATCTAGATATTTTGGTACCTAAATCTCATATGAATCTTAAAGTAGTAGAAAATGTACAGATACAATATCAGATGACTTTTTGCTGATGAGATTCCCAGTGGAGTTCTTAAACACAATATAAAAATAAAGTCTTAAGAAATTTGTTATGTTTCATTAACAGTGAAGGTATACAATATAGGATGTAAGAGCCTGGAGATGATACTTCCATGATCTAACTGTAACAGAAACCATATTCAGAATATAACACACTTCCTACAAACCAGTGCAGCAATAATGGACAATAAGCAGACAGTGATGTTTCAGTAACAGTAAAACTTTATATTTTGTAACAACAAAACCAGTACTATCCACTTTATTTCTGAAATGTAAGATGATTTAAATATTGAAATACTAAAAAATCTACTTAAAGATTATCGTAGCAGAAGTTTTCTCTTTGCGAGCCCCACTTCCTATGCTTCCACCTCCTTAGATAGCAGCTGTTAACTTCTTACAGAACCTTCCAGGAACATTTTATGCATTTTATAAGCCAATGCAAATATTGTTTCCTCTAATTTTAATTTAACAGTAACTCTTAGTGATCATTCTATTTTAGTGCTTGCAAAGCTCCCTCATTCTGTGTATAAAAACTGGTTGCTACTTGTAACTACTGAGCAAGCAAATCTTTTCAAGAAATTATTCCCTTTTTGTCTCTCAATAAAGAGTGTCTAATTAAATTATGATGAACTCCTATACTAAAATGTTACAGCTCTTTAAAAAGAAGGAGGGTTCTCTCCTCAACTTAGCTTGCTTTTGTTAGACTAAAAATTTTGTAACTTCAGGCGGCGAGCGGTTTTCTTTTCCTTTTGACAGCATACTACATTTTCAGAACTGTCTGTAGTGTTTAAGTTCTGTGAAGGAAGATGTATTTAATAATAAACATGGCCTAGCCCTTGGGAGAATCCTTGGTAGAATCTCGGTAGTATATTTGTATGTGAATATCTTAGTACTGACAGCAATTTGTTATGTCTGATCACAGTGGAAGAAAGAATTTCTATTGTTAGAAAGACAGAGATATGTGTTCAAGGCTCTTCCCTAGTTTCTTTTTTCTATTAGTTTCAGTGTGTCTGGTTTTATGTGGAGGTCCTTGATCCACTTGGAATTGAGTGTAGTACAAGGAGATAAGAATGGATCGATTTGCATTCTTCTGCATACCAGCTGCCAGTTGAACCAGCACCATCTGTTGAAAAGGCTATCTTTTTTCCACTGGATGGTCTTAGCACTTTTGTCAAAGAACAAGTGACCATAGGAGTGTAGGTTAGTTTCTGGGTCTTCAATTCTGTTCCATTGATCTACATGCCTGTCACTGTACCAATACCATGCAGCTTCTAACACTATTGCTCTGTAGTACAGCTTGAGGTCTGGGATACTGATTCCCCCAGAAGTTCTTTTACTGTTGAGAATAGTTTTAGCTACCCTGGGTTTTCTGTTATTCCAGATGAATTTTTGAATTGCTCTTTCTAACTCTATGAAGAATTCAGTTGGGATTTTGATGGGAATTGCATTCAATCTGTATATTGCTTTTGGCAAGATGGTCATTTTGACTATATTAATCCTGCTAATCCATGAGCATGGAAGATTTTTCCATCTTCTGAGGTCTTCTTCAATTTCCTTCTTCAGAGCACAGGGGAAAATTTCCTGAACAGAACACTAATAGCTTATGCTCTAAGATCAAGAATCGACAAATGGGACCTCATAAAATTACAAAGTTTCTGTAAGGCAAAGGACACTGTCAAAAGGACAAAGTGGCAGTCAACAAATTGGGGAAAAGATCTTTACCAACCCTACATCTGAGAGAGGGCAAATATCTAATATATACAAAGAACTCAAGAATTTAGACTCCAGAGAGCCAAATAACCCTATTAAGAAATGGGGTACAGAGCTAAACAAAGAATTTTCACCTGAAGAATATTGAATGGCTGAGAAGCACCTAAAGAAATGTTCAACATCCTTAGTCATTAGGGAAATGCAAATCAAAACAACCCTGATATTTCACCTCACACCAGTCAGAATGGCTAAGATCAAAAACACAGGAGATAGCAGTTGTTGGCAAGGATGTGGAGAAAGAGGAACACTCCTCCACTGCTGGTGGAATTGCAAGCTGGTACAACCACTCTGGAGAGCAGTCTGGCGGTTCCTCAGAAAACTGGGCATGACACTTCCGGAGGACCCTGTTATACCACTCCTGGGCATATACCCAGAGTCCTCCCCAGCATGCAATAAGGACACATGCTCCACTATGTTCATAGCAGCCTTATTTATAATAGCCAGAAGCTGGAAAGAACCCAGATGTCCCTCAATGGAGGAACAGATACAGAAGATGTGGTATATTTACACAATGGAATACTACTCTGCAATTAAAAACAATGAATTCATGAAATTCTTAGGCAAATGGTCAGAACTGGAAAATATCATCCTTAGTGAGGTAACCCAATCACAAAAGAACATGCATGGTATGTAGTTACTGATAAGTGGATATTAACCCAGAAGCTTGGAATACCCAGGACACAATTCACATATCAGTTGATTTCCAAGAAGAAGGAAGGAGAGACCCCTGGTCCTGGAAAGACTGGATGTAGCAGTGTAGGGGAATACCAGGACAGAGAAGTGGGAGGGAGTGACTAGGGAACTGGGGGAGGGAAGAGGGCTTATGGAACTTTCGGGGAGGGGGGAACTGGGAAAAGGGAAATCATTGGGAATGTAAATAAAAAATAAAAAATAAAAAATTAAAAAAGAATGAAAGACAGAGACAAAGAATGTGTACCAAGGGACTGTTGAACATATAGCTCATTGCTTTCTATGAGGATTGCAATAACTTAGTGCCTAAAATATCTGAGACTGTCCTTTTGGGCATGATTTGGCCAAAACAGTTCTTCAAAACTTGAATATATTTTGCCAAATGTGAGAGTGTACAACATGATAAATATTTGCATTTACACTAACGACCAAACTCACTACAATGATACTTAAAAAACAGAGTGTGGGATCGATGGATACTACTTTAGGAGGGTTCCCAAAGTTCTGTATATCTAGATGATTGTGAAAGGAAAAATTATATCGGGTTAAATTACCTTTTTTTTTTTTTTATTCTCAGGGATAAAACCTTTTAAGACAGATGCCTTAATGTGGTACTGAGCCATAAATATTTGTTCTGGATTCTCCTCCATTGTAGTTTCAAGACCCAGTGCCTTCTCTTCCTACATTTGACTACAACTCTGTCTTCTGTGAGCACTGTGTAAGAGATCATGGACAGTAACAAACCTTATCCCACCCTTACTGTGTGTATTCCCCTGTTATCTCTCAAGTTCCAACAGAGTCAGGATTTGGAAACTTCCATCCTAATTGAAATTTAACTTTCACTGAGCTGCTACTTCATGCTTCTGTCTTTGATTAACCATTAGTATATAGTTGTGCAACTTCTTCCCAGATTATATGATTGAGAAAAAATTATGGAGAAAATAAAGGTTTAGATACTTATGAAAAAAAACTTCAAAAAAGAAAAAGAATATTGTATCTGCATTTTTAGATATTTAAACTGACACCTAGAAAAGTTAGGAGCTATTCCTGATCTTAGACACCAAGAGCCAGGTCTATAAAAGAACCAAATTATCTAAATATTGTTTAGAGGAGTCAATGAAAATTGATATACAATTAGATATGAATAAGCTGAACATCAATACTATGCTTATATTGTCTTTATACATATGCTGCACTGCTCTGGGTAATTAGGGTACAGAGAGACCAGAGAATGAGAAGTTACAGTCAAATAACTTGTACTTCAATTCTTTTTCTTATAGTTGTATGATTCAGATTTATATTTTCAAAGTGATAGGAGCTAGAGTCACTGAAGATACAAGTCACTGGTCATGTCTTTGAGGAATCATCTAGATAAAGTTACTAAAATAGGATGAATTACCCTAATGGTGTATCATTCCACAAGGCTGTAGTACCAAGCTGAATAAGAAGAAAGTGAGACAAATGCATTTATCAGTTTCTGATTTATGGTAGGTGTTGATTGACTAACTCCCTCAAGACTCTGCTTCTATGACTTGCCTTCTATGATGGACTGTCCACTCATAATATGAGCCTGAATAAGCTGTGTCTTTCTTAAGTTGTTTTTGTCAGAGCATTTTATCACAGAAATAGGAAAAGCAACTGATGTGACCTGTAGACTGCTACAATTTACAAAGGCAAGCTCAGAACATTAGGTCTATCAATTTGAAATCTCTAATTCAAGCATATTCACAAAGTCTTAGACCAAAACAGCCATCCTTGAGATTTGGGAGGTCAGTTGAGCTTTTACATGGATACATGCACATGTGTCTTAATTTTCCACTCATAACATGTGTTCATTTTGAAAACATAAATAATCTATACGCATTATTAAAAATAATTAATAGCATTTCCAACTGTTGGTTATTTGTGCTCCCTTTTCAGTGGATGTGTATATGTTCAAGCTTGACAAGACTTTTTGTTCTACAAAGGACAATACAATCATATGTTGCACTGCATTCTTCTGTGTGGAAGACCTGAGGTCAGTGTGCAGCAAGAGACATTTTATCCATACTCTACTTAGCAGCTTAGCAGGTCAGAGCCATGGAAAGTTGGAAAAATACAAAAAGGACTTTTGTATTCAGATATATTCTGTAACTACTAACCTTTGATAAACAATGGAAGAGGAAAACAATAGTTCTACATTCTCTCACAATCAGGGCATTTTAATATTATGGCAGATATTATTATTACGTTGGATCTATGGGAATTTTCCTCATGAACCCAAGTCCAGAAAGAGTTAAACTATCCAGAAGTCACAAAGCTTTGTGAAGACAAAGTTGGACCTTGATTTCTTCCCACCCTGAGTAAAGGAAACTATTCACTAAGATAGTAATGAAAGCAATAGCTAATGGTTATAGATTCTCTACCATGTGCTAGATTTTCTATGTCATCCAATTTATGTTGCCCATCTTGTAGGAGCTGGTAGGTTCATTCTGAATTTAAACCTGGAGGAGCAAGGTGATACTTTCAACTTCAGATGATGGTTACATGAACTGGTGTTGAACACAGGTCTAAGCTCTCTGTACCCAGGCAAGTGGCAATCCTGCTGTCACAGTATAAAATGAGCAATGTATTTGCCCTTTTACTCTTCATTTCAGCAGATCCCTGTGCTTTTCTGAATCTCACTGTAATAGCTGTTGCATTATGATATTTTCAATTTTGTTTCCAGACAAATGTCCAGTCTCCCAGATAGTAGAGCAATAAGACAAAGAACATTGGATACCATAGTCTGGCTCAGGTTAAAGTTCTTCTGATGCATTCCTTCTATGTGCAAAACTCATTTCAGAAAGTCAATTTATCCTATGCCTGATTTCCTGGAATAACAGAAATAGATACTCCACTCCTGCCTACTCAGATTTACAGTGTAGACAAAAGCAGGTGGCAGATGTCTGTTCTAATAAATTATAATTTAAAATGAATTATGACCCATTCAATCCATTTGTATTTCATTAACATATTTCTTTATTAATTCATAACACTAAACATTCCAGGGAATAAACTTGGTTATCTTCTATCAACACTGGAAATTACATAAAATATCCTACACTTTGCAAATGAGGAAACTGAGTCTTGAGTTATATAACTTGTCAAAGGTCATAAGTTTACCAATAACACACTTTTCTTTGCTTTGGTTAGTTAATCTTAGTTGTTATTATATTATAGAGATTTACTAAAAACAAAGAGAAAACTCCGATACCAAATATGATTTCATCCCAAACCATTTCAGAGAAACGTGTGATTTAATTACTGTGCTGTGACATCATGCCAGCCTGCTGCTTCTCTCCAATATGGGAAGGAGATAAAACATCATCTGGTATAAGAAGCCAAGACTGGACATTTTGACCAAGTGAAAGAGTTAGTTATTTGCTAGAGGCATCAACAGAGGATTTTCATCCCGGCTGTTCAACATCTTGTATCCTGTATTCCCTCATTATCTCAGATGCCAGCCACAAATGTTTCCACTGTTTACTCATTAATTCATATGCATACAACATCTGCCCTTCACAAGGGTCTTTTAAAAGACACATTATTAATTTTAATCATGGTACTAATATTATTATTTGTATTTTGTTTCTCTTGCATGTCACTCATTCATTCATTTATTCAGTAAACATTTATTGAACATCAATTACTTGTGAAATACTTTATTCAAAGTCTGTGAATAAAGATATTGAACACTTGGAATCATTTGTATGCAAGTGTTAATTCTATCTATCTAGTGTTCAAGATAAAATATCAACATATTTGAACCATGAAAGAGAAAAAATAATACTAAAACCTCCTGATTCTGAACATAGACTCCCACATATTTGCCATTTTAACTAAAACATCAATTGTTTGTGAACAACAGATTCCAGCTTACTAACTCGTGAGCTAGCCAGAATTTTATGCAACATATTAACTTTGTAAATCTCTGCCTTATATTTACAGAAATATATTCTAAATCACTGAGTGACAAGTGAGCCCTAACAGCTTTTCATCTATGTTATTATTCTAGTGCCCACTTAGTCTAGAGCCCAGTTCCTACATCAATATATCATTTTCAACAACATTATAAAAGGTAAGAAGTACAAAGTTGTGAAAAATGTTATTTATAACTTCAGAGCATTTACAGGTTTCCTATTTCTGATCTATGCATCCTTTGTTAGATGTGCAATGAGTTCTTGACTGTGATGCATTCCTTTATTGTGAAAAGATATTCCAGGCACAGGATTAACTTTAACATGACAAATAGATGCCCAGAAAAACTAAACATCTCATTGCAACTAATCCATTATATACTGAAAGTTACTCACTTTTTAGATTTACTTTTATTGCATGTCAATGAATATCTTATTTGTATGCATGTATTAACACAATGTGGTGGGCCTGGTATCTGTGCAAGACAGAAAAGGGCATCACATCTTCCAGTAGACTTAGAGTTGGCTGTGAGCATTCATATGGGTATTGGGAACTAAACCCCAGTTCTTTACAAGAGCAGTTTAAGAGTGTTCTTAAGCATAGAACCATCACTTCAACCTCCATTAATTTTTACAAATGTAAATTTCAATGTATTTTCTTTCTGTATGAAGTGCCTAGGAAAATAATTTCTATCATTTGCTCCTTGAAAGAAAAACTCTACATCCATAGAGTGGTTGTATTTAGTTAAAGTTATCATGTTGGACACAAAATTATATAGAGGTTTGTTCATGCCTGTGTGCAGGCATGTGGATGCATATGCATATGTGAGCAGGCATGTGTATATTCAGTTGGATCTAAATGAGAATTAACGGATGGCAGATTGAGACTTGATGGGTGCTGGAAACAGGGTTTCTAAATCATTTGCCTTACTCTCTTCAATGGAAAGACTTACAATTTAATCTTGAAGACATAAGACTGGATAACATTCCAGAGACTGGAATGAGGTTGTAGGGAGGAATGCCAGTGACTTTGTTTTGACTATACTGTCAAAGTTTTAAATTCAGTTAGCTCTCTATATATTGTCCCTTGCACAACAATTAAGACCTAAAATGAAAATTAAAGATTTTAGCTACTAACTACTCACTCATTCTTTACTATGTCCTGAATTCTTAACTTGCAGATGGTTTGTTAAAATATAAGTACCCTCACACAGAAGGTACCTCCATATAGAGAACTGGGGGAAAGCTTCTCCTTATGAGTGACAAGTTCATTTAAAGTAACACCTAGAGTCATCTTGTCAGTAATTTGGAGATGGTAGATGTTATTGACAGACATTTCCAAGACATATTTCTTTAGATATTTATGTTGGTAGGTACTGCAAACTCTTGTCTATGGTAGCCTGTTATCCAGACAAAGCATGGAAAAGTTATGACATGAGGAACTGTAATGAATAGTCACTTAAATCCAGGTAAAGTCATCTGAGAGGAGGGACTCTCAATTAAGAAAATGCCTCTATCACAAGAGAGGATGTTTGGTTCTCTCTTAGATAAAAAGGAACAAAATAGTTATAAGAGGCAGATGTAAGGAAGGGGAAGGGGACAGGGATGGGAGCTGGTTAGGATCAGATGTGAGGAGGGACAGGAGAGGTGACCACATGATCATAAGACTGTAAATCTGCAACTGACTGGGGTGGGGAGGAGGGGGACATCTCCAGGACATGACAGAGACCTGGGATAAGTGAGGCACTCAAGAATCAATGGGGGTGTCCTTAGCTGTGACTCACAGCATTAGGGATATATAACCTGAAGAGGCTACCTCTTGTAGCCAGGCAGGAGTCCCAGTGCAGCAATAGGGACACCAACCCACCCAAAAACTTCAACCCACAATTTGTCCTGCCTACAAGAATTCAGGGACAGAGATAGAGTAGAAACCTAGGGAATAGCTAAGCCATAACCAACCCAACTTGAAACTTATCCCATGAGAAAGCACTAATCCCTGGCACTATTAATACTCTGTTATGCTAGCAGACAGGAATCTAAGCTGGCTGTCCTCTGAGAGGCTTCACCTTGCGGCTGACTCAGAAAGATTCAGAGACTCATAACCAAACAGTGGATGGAGCTTAGGGACTCTTATGGAAGAATAGAGTGAAGGATTGGGGGCTCCAAAGAGGATAGAGACTCCAAAGAAGACCAACAGAGTCAATTAACCTGGACCCTTGTGGCTATCAGAGACTGAATCACCAACCAAAGAACATACACAAGTTGGACCTAGGCCTCCCCACACATATGTTGCAGACATGCAGCTTGGTCTTCATGTGGGTCCGGAACAACTGGAGTGGGGGCAATCCCCAAAGCTGTTGCCTTGTTTAGCATCTCACTGTGATGTGCTCTTTTCCTCTTTCCCTCTTGAAGTACATGCATTTTTCTAGTGATTTTCAGATAAAATAACTTAATATATCCTAGATATAGCACATACAACAAACTTAATAACTATCTTTCTACATTAATGTGCATATGGCATAATTTCTATAAATAAATATTTCTGCACTATTACCTTCTAATTTATTAGTTGTAATTTTACTTATGAATCTGTAATATAT
The DNA here is from genome assembly GCA_036184795.1 of Tokudaia tokunoshimensis. Lineage (NCBI taxonomy): Eukaryota > Metazoa > Chordata > Mammalia > Rodentia > Muridae > Tokudaia > Tokudaia tokunoshimensis. The sequence continues at coordinate 70,870,866 of BTHU01000001.1, read as the reverse complement.
ATTATATACATATATATATATATATATATATATATGTACACACTCAAGGAAAATACTAGTTCTATTCATTATCACGGGTTATTTCATAAATCATTAGTATATGTTAATAACATATAGGAACAGAAGATTTTCCCAATATTTTGAAAGCTAAATAGTTTAAAAATGTAAATTATAAATAAATTGTCTAAATCTGTATTTGGATACATATACACTGGGTAACTAATAATAACTTCTATTTTGATATAAAAGTCATGATGATCAAAATTTTTTCTCTGACTCTTTACTCAAATTATTATTTAGGAGATAATTTTTTAAGCTTTCTATTTCATAAATTTCATTTAGTGACTTTTTGAGGAATCTGGTTAATTATAGCTTTATTTTATAAAAGTAGAATAATATTTTCAGATAATTAGATTTTACTTTTTATTTTTACTTTTACTTGTGAGTGAGTAAGTGAGTATGTGTGTGTGTGTGTGTGTGTGTGTGTGTGTGCACACAAAAGACTGCTCTTCCCACACAAACAAGAAAAGGATGTTGGATTGCCCAGTGCTAGAGTTACACTAGGGTGGTTATGAGCTGCTGTCCTATGTGGTTGCTAGGAACTGAACTCAGGACTTTTGCGAAAGCAGTATAAGCTCTCAAACTCTGAGATCTCTGTCTAGTACTCAGATCTAGTTTTTTGATTGAACAGACACACCACACGAAGGTCATATGGCCATTACATAATACAGAAAAATGAGTGATTTAATGATTAATCCATATCCTTATATATAACATGGAACTGCTTAGATTTAGTTTTAGAAATAAAGACTCTTTCACTTTATTACTTAACTAATTCAATGACTTTACATTTAGTCTGGTAGTCAGTCAATAAGTGTTTGAATAAATCTATTGATAGTATTTATTTTCTCAGACTGGAATGCAATTATATTCTGAGTATAGAAGACTGTCCTTTCCCTCTGGCTCTATGCCATCTAGCATTGAATGGAGGTAGGACAAGAATCAGGGATTAAAAAGAGAAGAGTTTGTTATATTACAGGTAAAGGTTATGTTTTAATACCATTTTCAAGTCACAAATGGCCACAGATTCTTATAAATTTATAAGAATGATTGAAACTCATGGCAAATGGTGTTTCTGAAGGAAGCCAAAGATGATGGGTACTTAAAGAGTAATGGTGTAAACAATCTACAGAATTGATCAGTATGACAATCTTAGTCACAAATAAGCATTAAAACTTATTTGGGATGAGTAAAAATTAAAACGTTGTTTCATTCCTTAAAACAATTTTCTTCCTCACACTTTGTTAATCATTACCCAGGGCTATGACATCCCATGGCACAGACAGAGAACATTTCTTTTAGCACATACTGTTTACTTAAACAGGGTTGACCTGAACAAGAAACTATGAACAACCCGCAGGTGTAAAAATTGAATAGAATATGAAACAAGAGGAAATGTTTTCAGTTTATCTGAACATTAGTCATGTGAAGTGACTGGTGTCAACTCTGAAACTAATGTGTGATTAGATCAAGGAGATACACAAGACTGGATTTGATGTTGTTAAAAATAAGTCAAGTAAAAAATAGCATGTGATAAGAAATATACATTAATGATGATAGTATGACTGTGATCAAGGTTGTTTAAAGTCAAAAATACTCTTGGTGCTAGTTCAAGGGTGCAGTGTTCTACTCTTGAACAAGAGCGATGCAGTGGGGATGTTTCAGGGAAATTAAGACCTTCAGTATCTGTCAATGATTCATTCAGCTCATATTTATTGACTGTGTGCCCCAGTCCAGAAATTTTCTAGAAAATGCATATAGCAATAAACAACATAGATAATAATTCTTCCTTTGTACAGGTTATATTTCAGTGAGATAAGCAGGCTAGATATTAAACCCATTCACAATAGACATATATTTCAAATGTGGCAGATAGATATATTGGCTACTTATAGGTGAGTTTATTTATCATGTTTTCAAAATCTATAAAATAGATATAATAATGAAGTTATATAACATGGTATATATTTATATTATTCTTATACTTTTATATTTGATAATTTCCTGTGAATTTTTACATCTAATTTTGTATTTGATAAGCATTTAATATTCTTAATACCCAAAGGAAATAAATTAGTATTTTTAACTTCCTTTAGCAGAGTAGTAAAAGAGAAGTTTTCCAATATTGCATAATTTGTCTAAGATAATCTAGTTGTTATAGAGAACAGAAATTTTTTTTTTTTTGGTTTTTCGAGACAGGGTTTCTCTGTGTATCCCTGGCTGTCAAGGAACTCACTTTGTAGACCAGGCTGGCCTCGAACTCAGAAATCCTCCTGCCTCTGCCTCCCAAGTGCTGGGATTAAAGGCGTGCGCCACCACCGCTGGTGAATCAAAGTTCACAAGTCCAGCGGTCACCTTCTAATGAAACATGAATCACATATAGATTTGTTTGGTTCCATAGAGCATTCTTAAACTAAAAAGAGAAACCAGTCAGAATGGCTAAAATCAAAAACTCAGGAGGTAGCAGGTGCTGGAGAAGTTGTGGAGAAAAAGGAACACTCCTCCACTGCTGGTGACATTGCACGCTAGTACAACCACTCTGGAAATCAGTTTGGTGGTTCCTCAGAAAACTGGGCATAATTCTACTGGAGGACCCTGTTATACCACTCCTGGGTATATACTCAGAGAATTCTCTAGCATGTAATAAGGACACATGCTCCACTATGTTCATAGCAGCCCTATTTATAATAGCCAGAAGCTAGAAAGAACCCAGATGTCCCTCAACGGAGGAATGGATACAGAAAATGTGGTATATATACGCAATGGAATACTATTCAGCCATTAAAAACAATGAATACATGAAATTCTTAGACAAATGGATGGAACTGGAAAATATCATCCTGAGTGAGGTAACCCAGTCACAAAAGAACACACATGGCATGCACTCACTGATAAGTGGATATTAGCCCAGAAGCTTGGAATACCCAAGACACATTTCACATATCAAATGATGCCCAAGAAGGAGGAATAACAAAGTATAGATACTTGGGTCCTTTGTAGAAAGAGGAACAAAATACCCACAGAAGGAGATACAGAGACAAAGGGTGGAGCAGAGTCTGAGGGAGAGACCATTCAGAGACTAATCCACCCAGGGATCCATCCCATATACAGTTACAAACCCAGACACTATTGTGGATGCCAACAAGTGCTTGCTGATTGGAGCTGGATATAGCTGTCACCTGGGAGACTCTGCTAGTGCTTGAGGAATGCAGAGGGGGACACTCTCAGGCAGCCATTGAACTGAGCACAGGGTCCCCAATGGAGGAGCTAAAGAAAGGACCCAAGGAGCTGAAGGGGTTTGCAGTGCCACAGGAAGAACAACAAGTCACCCAGTACTCCCAGAGCTCCCAATGACAAAACCATCAACCAAAGAGTACACATGGAGTTACCCATGGCTCCAGACACATAGGCAGCAGAGGATGGTCTTGTTAGACAGCAAAGGGAGGAGAGGCCCTTGGTCCTGGAAAGACTTGATGCTGTAGTGTAGAGGAATACCAGGACAGGGAAGCGGGGTGAGGGTTGATTGGGGAAGGGGAGATGGCTTATGGGATTTTCAGGAGAGGGGGGATCCAAGAAAGGGGACAACATTTGAAATGTAAATAAAGAATATTTCTAATAAAAAAATTGGCTGTAAAAAATAAAGTAAGAGACATGATTAAAAAAAAGAGAAATAATAATATTCAGTATAAAACACATGTAAAACAGAAGAATAGTACTCAAAGAAAGGATCATTTAGGAACATACAATAATTTTCTGCAAATTCACATTGTCTTCTGAGTAAACACCTTTTCCACTGCTGACTACATTAATAAAATGCAAAAATCTGATGTCTTTAATGTGAATTAACTATAAAATCAGAGGGCAGAGGAGGAGCAAGAATAGAAGTGTTTACCAAAGACAGTACAAATGAATGAAAATTGAGGAAGAATGTAGTTTTGCCTGCATTGATTGAGATAGGAGTTTTTAATTAAATATGCAATTAATCACAGCAAGCTTAGGTCCCCTGCAGCTTTCCACCACTACACTATGCCTAGAATTGGGCCACTTCAGCTTACCCTCAAAGAAAATCTCAGGCCTGGGAACATGTAACTGCTCGCAGTTACATCGAACGGGTTACCTGGAAGGGAAGCTGGGGATATGGGAAGGCGGCAAAAAGAGATGAAGACCAAGACAACACTGTTGTTCAAGGTCTCAAAGTTTAATGGAGAACTCCAAATATATAGGCAGGGGAAACCCTTCCCCCAAAGGCTGGAAGCTTCTCCACAGGTTGCTAGTGTTTTTCAGGAAACTGCAGGTGCTTGAAAAACCATCACTTCACCTTGCTCTGAGCGCTCCACCCCAGGTAGAGGGGATATGGCTAACACTGGAGTTCCCGCTCAAAGGCTGAGAGAGGAACTTCACATTGGTCGATGTCAAATTCCTGCCAGGTGGCATGGCACCCCAATAAGGCACTTTACATGAACATAGCTCAGTGTCAAGAATCTTTACCCACTATGTGCAGAGCCTAAGGTCCAATTTCTGGAAAAATAATAAACCCATAGAAGCTTTTAGATGAGGAAACTGATAGTCAATTTTGTTTTTCTCCTGGGTGACTGACATTTTCTTTTTTTTTTTTTTTTAATTTTCTAAGTTTTTTTTATATTATTTATTTTATTTTATTTTATTAATTTACATTCCAAATCACTTCCCCTTTCCCGTTTCCTCCCTCCCCAAAAGTCCCATTAGCCCCCTTCCCTCCCTCTTTTGTCCATTCAACCCCCTCTCGTTACTCTGTCCTGGCGTTCCCCTATATCCAGTCTTTCCAGGACCAGGGGTCTCTCCTACCATCTTTTTAGAAATCTATTGATATGCGGATTGTGTCTAGGGTATTCCGAGATTCTGGGTCAATATCCCCTTATCAGTGACTGCATACCATGTGTATTCTTTTGTGACTGGGTTACCTCACTAAGGATGATATTTTCAAGATCTGACCATTTGCCTAGGAATTTCGTGAATTCATTGTTTTTAATTGCAGAGTAGTATTCCATTGTGTAGATATACCACATCTTCTGAATTCATTCCTCCATTGAGGGACATCTGGGTTCTTTCCAGCTTCTGGCTATTATAAATAAGGCTGCTATGAACATAGTGGAGCATGTGTCCTTATTGCATGCAGGTAAAGTCTCTGGGTATATGCCCAGGAGTGGTATAGCCGGATCCTCCGGGAGTGTCATGCCCAGTTTTCTGAGGAACCGCCAGACTGCTTTCCAGAGTGGTTGTACCAGCTTGCAATTCCACCAAGAGTGGAGGAGTGTTCCTCTTTCTCCACATCCTCGCCAACAACTGCTGTCTCCTGTGTTTTTAGAAACAAATAAAACCATACAAAGAATCAACAAAACGAGGAGTTGGTTCTTTGAGAAAATCAACAAGATAGATAAGCCCTTAGCCAGACTAACCAGAGAGCACAGAGATAGTATCCAAATTAATAAAATCAGAAACAAAAAGGGAGAGATAACAACAGAAACTGAGGAAATTCAAAAAATCATCAGATCCTACTACAAAAACCTGTATTCAACACAACTAGAAAATCTTGAGGAAATGGACAATTTCCTTGACAGATACCAAGTACCAAAATTAAATCAGGATCAAATAGACCATCTAAACCGTCCTATAACCCCTGAAGAAATAGAAGTTGTCATTGGAAGTCTTCCAACCAAAAAAAGCACAGGTCCAGATGGTTTTAGTGCAGAATTCTATCAGACTTTCAAAGAAGACCTAACACCAATACTCTTCAAACTGTTCCACAAAATAGAAACAGAAGGAACACTACCCAGCTCGTTCTATGGGTGACTGACATTTTCAATCAGGTGTAAATGGTTGAGAATTCAAGACCCTTCATTCTGATTCCAAAGATGTCTTCAAAATTGGGGCAGAAGTGTGATCCATGTAAAGGTCCTAGAACTTGCTGTTCATTGACCCAGAAGACTCTCCAGCATGCACTAAGGACACATGCTCCACTATGTTCATAGTATCCTTATTTATTTATTTTATTTTATTTTATTTTATTTTTTTAATTTACATTCCAAATCACTTCCCCTTTCCCGTTTCCTCCCTCCCCGAAAGTCCCATAAGCCCCCTTCCCTCCCTCTTTTCTCCATTCAACTCCCTCTCATTACTCTGTCCTGGCGTTCCCCTACATCCAGTCTTTCCAGGACCAGGGGTCTCTCCTTCCATCTTTTTAGAAATCTATTGATATGCTGATTGTGTCTAGGGTATTCTGAGGTTCTGGGTCAATATCCCCTTATCAGTGACTTCATACCATGTGTGATCTTTTGTGATTGGGTTACCTCACTAAGGATGATATTTTCAAGTTCTGACCATTTGCCTAGGAATTTCGTGAATTCATTGTTTTTAATTGCAGAGTAGTATTCCATTGTGTAAATATACCACATCTTCTGAATCCATTCCTCCGTTGAGGGACATCTGGGTTCTTTCCAGCTTCTGGCTATTATAAATAAGGCTGCTATGAATATAGTGGAGCATGTGTCCTTATTGCATGCAGGTAAAGTCTCTGGGTATATGGCCTGGAGTGGTATAGCCGGATCCTCCAGAAGTGTCATGCCCAGTTTTCTGAGGAGCCGCCAGACTGCTTTCCACAGTGGTTGTACCAGCCTGCAATTCCACCAGCAGTGGAGGAGTGTTCCTCTTTCTCCACATCCTTGCCAACAACTGCTGTCTCCTGTGTTTTTGATCTTAGCCATCCTGACTGGTGTGAGATGGAATCTCAGGGTTGTTTTGATTTGCATTTCCCTAATGATTAAGGATGATGAACATCTCTTTAGGTGCTTCTCAGCCATTAGATATTCTTCAGGTGAGAACTCTTTGTGGAGCTCTGTACCCCATTTTTTAATAGGGTTACTTGCCTCTCTGGAGTTTAACTTCTTGAGTTCTTTGTATATATTGGATATTAGCCCTCTGTCAGATGTAAGGTTGGTAAAGATCATTTCCCAGTTAGTTGGTTGCCGCTTTGTCTTTTTGACAGTGTCTTTTGCCTTGCAAAAACTTTGTAATTTAATGAGGTCCCATTTGTCTATTCTTGATCTTAGAGCATAAGCTATTGGAGTTCTGTTCAGGAAATTCTCCCCTGTGCCCATATGTTCAAGGTTCTTCCCTAGTTTCCCTTCTATTAGTTTCAGTGTGTCTGGTTTTATGTGGAGATCTTTGATCCACTTAGAATTGAGCTTAGTGCAAGGAGATAAGGATGGGTCAATTTGCATTCTTCTGCATGTTGACCTCCAGCTGAGCCAGCACCATTTGTTGAAAAGGCTATCTTTTTTCCACTGGATGGTTTTAGCTCCTTTGTCAAAGATCAAGTGACCATAGGAGTGTGGATTCATTTCTGAGTCTTCAATTCTGTTCCATTGATCTACATGTCTGTTACTGTACCAATACCATGCAGTTTTTAACACTATTGCTCTGTAGTACAGCTTGAGGTCCGGGATACTGATTCCCTCAGAGGTTCTTTTATTCTTGAGAATAGTTTTAGCTATTCTGGGTTTTCTGTTATTCCAGATGAATTTTTGAATTGCTCTTTCTAACTCTATGAAGAATTGAGTTGTGATTTTGATGGGGATTGCATTGCATCTGTGTATTACTTTTGGTAAGATGCTCATTTTTACTATATTAATCCTGCCAATCCATGAGCATGGCAGATTTTTCCATCTTCTGAGGTCTTCTTCAATTTCTTTCTTCAGAGACTTGAAGTTCTTGTCATACAGATCTTTCACTTGTTTGGTTAGCGTCACGCCAAGATACTTAATATGGTTTGTGGCTATCATAAAGGGTATTATTTCTCTTACTTCTTTCTCAGCCTGCTTATCCTTTGAGTATATGAAGGCTTCTGACTTGCTTGAGTTGATTTTATATCCGGCCACTTTGCTGAAGTCGTTTATCAGCTGTAGGAGTTCTCTGGTGGAGTTCTTTGGGTCGCTTATGTATACTATCATATCGTCTGCAAATAGTGATAGTTTGACTTCTTCCTTTCCAATTTGTATCCCTTTGACCTCTTTTTGTTGTCTAATTGCTCTAGCTAGAACTTCAAGTACTATATTGAAAAGATATGGAGAGAGAGGGCAGCCTTGTCTAGTCCCTGATTTTAGTGGGATTGCTTTAAGTTTCTCTCCGTTTAGATTGATGCTGGCTACTGGTTTGCTGTAAATTGCTTTTACTATGTTTAGATATGGGCCTTGAATTCCTGATCTTTCCAAGACCTTTAGCATGAAAGGATGCTGAATTTTGTCAAATGCTTTCTCAGCATCTAATGAGATGACCATGTGGTTTTTTTCTTTGAGATTGTTTATGTAGTGGATTACATTGATGGATTTCCTTATATTGAACCATCCCTGTATCCCTGGGATGAAGCCTACTTGATCGTGGTGAATGATCGTTTTGATGTGTTCTTGGATTCGGTTGGCAAGAATTTTATTGAGTATTTTTGCATCGATATTCATAAGAGAGATTGGCCTGAGATTCTCTTTCTTTGTCGGATCTTTGTGTGCTTTTGGTATTAGTGTAATTGTGGCTTCATAGAACGAGTTGGGTAGTGTTCCTTCTGTTTCTATTTTGTGGAACAGTTTGAAGAGTATTGGTGTTAGGTCTTCTTTGAAGGCCTGATAGAATTCTGCACTAAAACCATCTGGACCTGTGCTTTTTTTGGTTGGAAGACTTCCAATGACAACTTCTATTTCTTCAGGGGTTATAGGATGGTTTAGATGGTCTATTTGATCCTGATTTAATTTTGGTACTTGGTATCTGTCAAGGAAATTGTCCATTTCCTCAAGATTTTCTAGTTGTGTTGAATACAGGTTTTTGTAGTAGGATCTGATGATTTTTTGAATTTCCTCAGTTTCTGTTGTTATCTCTCCCTTTTCGTTTCTGATTTTATTAATTTGGATACTATCTCTGTGCCCTCTGGTTAGTCTGGCTAAGGGCTTATCTATCTTGTTGATTTTCTCAAAGAACCAACTCCTCGTTTTGTTGATTCTTTGTATGGTTTTATTTGTTTCTACTTGATTGATTTCAGCCCTGAGTTTGTAGCCTTATTTATAATAGCCAGAAGCTGGAAAGAACCCAGATGTCCCTCATGGATACAGAAAATGTGGTATATTTACACAATGGAATACTACTCAGCTATTAAAAACAATGAATTCATGAAATTCTTAGGCAAATGGGTGGAACTGGAAAATATCATCCTAAGTGAGGTAACCCAATCACAAAAGAACACACATAATATGCATTCACTGATAGCCCCAAAGCTCAGAATACCCAAGACATAATTCACATATCAAATGATGTCCAAGAAGAAGGAAGAAGAGGCCCCTGGTCCTGGAAAGGCTCGATGCAGCAGTGTAGAGGAATACCAGGACAGGGAAGTGGGAGGGGGTTGAATGGAGAACAGGGGGAGGGGAGAGGGCTTATGGGAGGGGGAAATCGGGAACCAGGAAAACATTTGAAATGTAAATAAAGAATACATCTAAGAAAAAAAAAAGAAAAGCAAACCAGAAAACTGTAAACCATTTACAATAAACCCCTTGTAATTGGTCTTCAAAAACAAACAAACAAACAAACAAAAAACAAAAAAACAAAAATCTGAGTGCCAGGGAAGCGAATACTGCAGAACCCCAGTGAAGCCTTGGCAAACTAAAGGTTAACATATTTATTTAACATCAGAGGTTTCATATTGTAGCTGTCAGATTGACAGGCCAGTGAGGATATTACAAAATCTCAGCTAGGAATCTAAGATATAAGACAGTTACTCCCAGTCAGATCTCTCGCTGCTTACCAGTTTGTATGTTTCTCATCTACTCAGTTTTGGTAACATTATGCATCATTATCATCAGTTATTTTGTGATTGTGAGCACTTAATATTATATCTAAAAAGTACTGTTGGCCACAAAACCTCACCTTCTTTGTCTTTTCTGAGGAATGTACCAAGTTTCAAATATAAATTCTATTAGGGCCATAAGAGATTGGTGGGATATTAGAGAGCAGAATCAGACAGAGATTTTAATGGCTTTTCCTTATGAGTTTACTGCCTTTCTTCCCCAGAGAGACAGAGGGAGACAGAAAGAGATAGAGAGACAGAAAGAGAGACAAATAGAGACAGACAGGGACAGAGAGACAGGGACAGAGACAGTCAGAGAGACAGTGAGACAGGGACATAGTGAGAGACAGAAAGATAGAGAGACAGACACAGAAGACAGGGAGATAATAGGATATGACATTTTCACTTGAATCTAGGGAGTGGTTATTAAACTGAGCCAATCTGTAGGATGCAGGCAGTGTCCTCCAACCTCTGTGTATAAAGGATTCTGAGGATTTTTTTTAAATGAGATGGTTTAGAGAGACCATATGTCTTAGAAAACACAATCCTTGCATAATACCCAAGATGATAACCTTTTGAATTGTATTTTTAAGGGTGAACATTTCTGGAGCTTGCTTTCTCTTCTTTTTGCCCAAAGAGAGTGAAGGGGGAGCCTTTTTCTCCCTATGGTTTTGGTCTCCTTGCACATGACATTTAGAGAGTGAAAGCTGTCTACATTTCATTCTTTTTCCTAAACACTAAGCAAAGAGAAATCACTTCCTTGAGGATTTCTGCTCCTCAACAAATGAAAATTCTAGCTCACAATTGTGAAGGCTTGAATGCTCACTACCAAATTACAGGAAGACAAGATGTTTGTGGAGATCCAATGAGAGTCTTCTTAAATGTGCTATGTTGCCATACTCACAAATAGCAGAGAGGGTAGATGAGACCTATTTTTTGAAATCAGTTACATCTTTCATGAGGCCTCTTCATTCAGAATCGAATTAAAACCATGTTAATAACAGATAGGAAAACGAACTTGTCAGACCCAAATACATAAACATTTTACCATTTTAGTTCTCAATTACTTAATTCTGTAAAATTTTTGAGGTATTACATTTTGTTACTTTGGCATTCCAAAAATGTATATGAGATGAGCAGGAACAAAGATAGAACAGAGATGGAAGGAATAGCCAAACAATGACTAGCCCAACTGAGACCCACTTTATGGACAAGAACCAATCCCTGACACTATTAATGATACTCTGTCATGCTTGCAGAGAGGAGCCTAGCATAACTGTTCTCCTCTGAGAGGCTCTACCAGCAGACAATGGAAACGGATGAAGAAACCAAACATTAGATGGAGCTTGGGGAGTCTTGTGGAAGAGTTGGGGAGAGGATTGAGTGACCCAAAGAAGACAGGGACTCCGCGAGAAGACCAACAGGGTCAACTAAACTGGATCCTTGAGGACTTAAAGAGAAGTCCTCCAACTGAACCACCAACCAAAGAATGAACATAACTGGACCTAGCCCTTCCTCCCCCTACACACATATGGAGAAAATGTGCAGCTTAGTCTTCATATGGGTCTCACAACAAATTGAGTGGGGGCTCTCTCTGACTTTTGTCTGCCTGTGGATCCTGTTCTCCTAACTGAGTAACCTTGTCTGATTTCAGTGGGAGAACATGTGCTTAGTCCCGATGTGCTAATGGTCGGTAATATCTGGAATGGGGTCTCCCCCTTCTCAGAGGAGAAGCAGAGGGGGACTGACAGGAAAGAGGGCCTGATATTGGGATGCAAAGTTAATATATAAATTCATTTTGAAAAATAAAAGGAATGATTCTGCAGAGTTGGATACATGACTATATATAGATCTAAAAGAATCAATTATGCCCAGGCATTTTCCACAGAGAGAAGCTATGTGGGGTAATGGAAAGAATCTGGGAGTTGTGTGATGAGACTCATGTCATAATGCTTCAGAACGTAAAATGCAGTATAGCTTGACTAGTGAGTGTTTTCCAAGGTTCTACTTGTCTCTGCCTGTCAATCAGAGCTGGGATCACAAATCCATATAGTACCCTCATCTTGTTTTATGTGCATTTAGAGATCCAACTCTAGTCCTCACGATTGCTCAGCACACACCTTACCCAGCAAGCCATCTACTTAGGTCTGGATTTGGATTTCTTATCTTTGATCTTTGTTCTGTGCAGGGGTTCAGAAGAGAAATGCATGATGTGTTTATGAAAAAAATGGCTGATGTGACATCAAACCTGTGATCCACCAGGCCAGTCATGAGTGCTGAATCCTCACCAGTCAGAACACTTTCATTTCAAAATTAAACCAGTAAGAACATTTGCCATGAATGACTTTTTAACTGACCTTACCCTCAAATTATTCCCACAAAAAGTGGCTTCATTTTTCTCTTGGTTGAACAATTACTACATCTTTTTACTTACATGAACAGTTTTTGTGTTCTATCAAACATCCAAAATACATATTAGAAAGTTCACAGGCCCCTTCTTCTTTGCAAAGGGGAGAACTTACAAAGAATTTCTCTCCCCTTCACATGAGGTTGCTCATCAAATTTTTCTTCTTTTGATCTTAGACTTTGGGACTGAAGTGGCAAGCTGTGCCCTTTAACCCTTGTGACATGAGATTTTTGTCACTCTACAAGGAAACTTTCTAAGATAAATGTACAAAGGGAAGGGCCATGCATTAATCATTCAATATCTGTCCAGCATAGCATCTGGCTCCCAGGCATGGGCCAAATGAAAGCTAGTTAAAGGAATCAGTGAATGAATACACAGGATGGGACACTGCAGATCTTATCCCATTTAAAGCCTAGGAGACCCACAGCAGTGCTCCCATGCCATTAAGGAAAGAGCAATGCTTTGTGCTTCCATGGCCAGCAAGAGTGCAGGAAACTTCACATGGATCTACAACTCCATTGGGAAGAGAGGGAAGAAGAAGTTTTAAGACACTTCCTCACAACACAGATGTGACTATTTAGATAGATTTGTTTTTATGTGCTTGGGGACATTACATGCTCACAGATAACATTTGAATTGTAGTGTTTTGGATTAGAAACAGGCTGGAATTCTAATTTTGCTACATAGTCACTATAGACCTGTTGCAACATTCACTAATATCCTGGCTCAGTTCTCTTACCTATGTTATTATACAAAGGTCAAGTTTTCCAGAAGGATGTTTTCTTGGAATTAGAGGGAATATGTAAACTCTCTCCATACTTCTCACTGATGTTCAAGAAGTAGCTGATATTGTTATGAGTGTGAATATTATTTAATGAATGATGGCCTTGAGCAGGCACACATTTGAACAAGTTGGTATTATTTATTTCAAGGAAAGTTTAATAGTCTAGAGAAGACTTTAAATTTGATGAGAATGTGGACTATGAAACTTTTAGGCACTAAACAGTTATTACTAAGCAGGAGGTAATTACTAGTCAGATCACTGAAGTATCACTGACTTGACTTCTTATTTTATTTGAGACAAAGGTCTTAGCAATAATTATGTGGTTGAAGTCCATTAAGAGAAACAGATCTTGTGGAACAGAACTGTATCCAACCTGACTTTCCTTACTTCAAAGTTTAGCTTCCTTTTTTCTCCAAAGTACTACATGATTTCTCAGTCTTCCAGGTGAGTTTTGTTTTGTCCTTGGCTATCAGAACATGGAGAAGAGAGCTTGTACACCTTCATAGTGTCTTCCTTAATAACTCTTTGGATTGTCACTCTGATGTGGTCTGCTTTCCTAGATGACTGGGGACTTTTGCTAATGGGATTTTTTTTTGTTTACATTGCAAGAATGGGAATCTATTTGGCTTTTTATTTTATGCAATGTAGCTAGTTAGCCTTCCGTCTTTCTTCATACCATAGAAACACTAAAATGAGACTGCTTGGCAGTATTGCCAACGCAAATGTAATTTGTATGAAATTGTTGGTTCTGCTTATATTTAAACAGATAAAAATCAAATATAAATTCTTTTGTCTGATACTTCAGAATGGTATATAGTACTGGTATATAGCAGAAGTAATTTTATTCTTGTGGAAAAAATAATGTCTAAAATAAGAAGTCTACAAATTTAGCTAAGCAAGCCATTTCCATCTTCCGTTTTTACCATGAAAAATAGAATAATGCAAAGACAACAAAGCAATAAGCATCTTCCTTCTAAAGGTAAAAGAAACCATTTACACTTCATTTGGACTTCACAACTGTGACTTCAACTTTATAACATTCTTATACAGAACATGGATTTGTCTGCTTTTAGGAAAAAAATGTTTGTTTCAGGTAATTCTATAATGTATAATGTACGTCACAAATCCATAATTCAGTATGACCATAAGTCCATGCTTTTTAAAAACTATGTTATTTAACATCTCTACTTGGATCATAATGAGGTATTCTTATTTAGGGTATATAAATATCCAAACCTTTGTTTCCTTATCTGTAGAAATGGCATTTGTTAGCATATAGTAAATGATTTGGCATTCCTTCAACAGAGAATCTATCCCCATTATTTGGACAGTAATAGTTCTTACCACCTTTCCTTCTCCAATACCCAAAACCAGACAGGATCTATCTTAATGTCAGAGGTCTGGATTTTATAACAAGTTATATGACAACCTTACTCCATCTTCCTGTGACTGAATAAGTAACCATCATGGTTCAACCCAATGGTAGACACTTCAGCCAGGAGTACCCTCCACAGTTTGTGAATGACACTGATCAAAACACCCTAGAGTCTTAATCCCATGAATTTGTTCTCAGTGACCCTGTAGTAAGTGACTGTCTTACTAGTAATAGAGTCACCATTTTGGAAAAATCAGTTTTACATTCTTGTGAAAGGTATCCCAGCTAATCTTGACTGTTTACGTCCCTTAAGAGAGGTAGAAAGGGTCAGAAGACTCATCTGAGTATCCAGCCACTCCCTACCACCTCTGCCTTAATTGCACATGACCTCAGGGAGGGGCTAGAATACATACATGATGGGGAACTAGGAAAGTTAGCTTCATCCATGCAGCCACAGGGAAGCCCTCATCCTGCTGGTTAAAGGTTTTTATGTGTGGTCCAATTGGAGGAGGAACACCCACATACCTGTAAGTAACCTCTCACTTATGCTCTGTAAGAAAGCCTGACAATGTCATGTGTTCTCTTGAGTTAACTTTGGAGCAATTGTGCCTCCATTTATGGTTGAGACCTAAGGAAAAAAGAAGATATTGCTTACATCCTCCCTTAGAAAGATGCCTTGTCACAAATGCTAAATCCCCAGCAAAGCAATGTTGTGATCAGCTGTAGCACATGAGGTTATGAATAGAAGAGTGTAGAAAAGATGAAATTAAACTCACCTCGGGGATACTTGAACTGACCAAAATAATCCTATTTCATGTATCCTTTTCCAATTTTCAAATTCCCAATTCTCAACTCTACATGGATCATTCTGAACTATACTTGATGCTACCAAATTGGTTCTCTATGAACCATTTGCTTGTTGACTGCCCCAGTTGCTTTCACTTCATGGCCAGCAGCTCCTAACTGAAATATGACAACAGGGGATATGGTAAGGAAACATGAGGTTAGAGGAAGAACAAGGGTCTACAGAGGATCTGCTCTTTAGTTCCTGGAGTTTTCCTGACTGCCACATGCTTTGCTATGTATTCTATGTATCCTGTATACCACGAGCTTCAGTGTCTTCTCAAAGAAGCAGCTAAGTCTAGTTATCCATTTCAACACTCTCATCTTTAGTCTCATCAGATATACTCCATTCTGTGAGGAATGAGAAAATGGCATAAGAGGGGGGCTAGAGAAATTGTATAATGGTTCAGAGCATCTTAAATGGCATTCTATGGAACACATGTAATATGCAACTTCATTACAAAGGGCTTGGTTATCAAAGCTTGGATACGCCACCTTTATCTTAGTTCATTAATACTTAGAATAATTCTATAGTAGGTTACTGCTCCCCAAAAGTAGCTTTCTGTTGTCTCTTGTGCTGTACCAATACTTGGCATATAAGGCACAGTGAGAACAATTTGGAAAACATTGGCATATTAAAGGTATAGATAATCTATGACTAGTGAAAAAGAATGTGTAGATAACTCATTGACACGAGATCATGGTGCCTTATTATAACCAAGGTTCGAGTACATTGAGTAATAACTGTTCTTTGTACAAATTACACATATGTATATCTAAGTGTGTATGGATCAAAGCAAGAACTATATTCTAGAAAAAGGGAAATATAGTCAATAAGAAGGTGGAAAAATAGATGTAAAATAAGTACCCCAAAGCAGGAAGAGAATTGACTCACATAAAATCACATTTTTTTCTCTCTCCTATGAGATTATAGATAATGTGGAACATATTGCTTTAAAAATTGAGGAGCAGAAAGATGGCTTAGTGTGTAATATGCCTTCTACAAAGCATGATGGCCTGAGTTCTACACCCAAGACCTATGCAATGGAAGACAGTCCTCTGAATTCCATAGGCATTCAATGCCACCTGTGAGCCCACGTGCAAACATGGACACAGGATGAACTTTTCTGTTAGCCTGCATAAAATTAGCTCCAAATTGATCACATGCCTCAATTTGAAACCTGAAGTGCTAAAACTGATAGGAGAAAATATATTCAGTACTTTATAAGATCCAGGTATAGGATACATGTGATTAAGGTTGACATTGCCAATAATAATATTGTATCACGAACTTGATAAGAGAAAATATACAGTTTTTTAGAAAAATACTATAAGTTACATCTTAAAATATCAGAAAAATCTAAATTAAGAATGTTTCAACAGTTCATAAAATAACATCAATAGTTTTCAGAACCGCCATGATTATGATAGACAGAAGGATCTAGGAACTGTTACAGATCAATATGAGAAAAAAAGAACTAACAGTAAAGTTAAGTGTGATGAGTTGGAAAGAATCAAGCAATAAAATAAAGAACATTAGTGAAAGAAAGGGCTTTGAGAGGTCAGTTTCCTATTCTAAAGTACACAATGGTTTTATAAGATGCTATTAAGGGAAGTTGGGGAAGAGAAACAGAGATACTGTTCATTTTACAGCTTTCATAAAAAATGTCAGATCAAATTTGTTAGTTTTCAAAAGTTTTATTATATTTACTTATTCTGTGTCCATGTGTGTCTGTGTTTGTATGGGCTTTCAGGTGGCACTTTGTGAATGTCAGAGTACAACTGTGGGAATCTATTTCCTCTTTCTACCATGCAGGTTCTATGAATACAGCTCAAGTTGTCAGGCTTAGTGGTAGCCATCTTACCCACAGAGTAATCCTGCTGGTCCTCATTTTTAAAAATCAATATGCTTAGCATCATCCAATGATTAAAGTAGAGAATTTCCTATGAGCCAATTCTCTTCCTACTTACTTGGTGGCACGTTTGTAGGGAAAGGGGACTGCTCATTCACTGCTGGTGGTAATTAAATTGGTATAGCCATTCTGAAAGTAGAGGATCCTCTGAAACCTAAACCTAAAGATAAATCTACCACATCCAGAGCTATAATACTCCTGGGTAGCTGCCCAAGGGCATCAAGATTTTGTTCTATGGACAGTTACTTGGATCTCTTTACAGTAGCCAGAAAGCATCAATTTCAATTAGTCAAGAAGCAAACCAAATGTTCAATGAAGGATAAATGGGTAATGAAAGGGCATAACATACACACATGTAATAAATACTCTTCAGCTGTGTAAAAAATTGAATTTATAGGTAAATGGGATGAGAAAATCTGGTTATATTGAATGAAGTAATTTGAACCTAGAAAGATAAATGTCACATATTCTCTCTCATCTGTCATTTCTTGCTCCAGATCTTGAGATGTGAGTAAACACTGTGAAGTAACCACAAAATGAGGAAAGTATAAAGGTACCATAAGTCTGGGTACTTGAAAGAGAAAATAGTAGAATATGGGCAATACAAAGCAGGAAACAATAGGGGAGGAGAGACATATAATAGGTCAACATAGAAGGAGGAGGGACAAATAACACCAAAGTTGTTCAAGAAAACATAGTATTTTACATTTACACAAATCAAACACAATGCATATAACTACATAAATGACACCAGTGCTGTCAATGGTCTCTACAAAAATCATAGACTAACAAAAAACCCTAATATCAACCACAAGAAATCTCATTTAGAATGGTTGTTTGTGGTAGTTCATGTGATACCTTAAACAATATAAACTATTGACTCTTGGCTGCCTCTCAAAAGATGAAGGTAAACCCTTACTGGTAAAGACGACAAACAGTACCCAAGACTTGGATTATTTGAACTGAGTCTAATCTCAAAGACTTCTTCCTGTGGTCTTAATTCCATGGTATCAGAAAATAATATGTAAGATGCCAAGGGAGGGAAATTCTTTTTTTTTTTCCTTCGATAATGTATTTTATTTCTCTGATCCCCTATGGGGTATTTTTCTTTTTTATTTTCTATATTCTTTATTTACATTCCAAATGTTTTCCCCTTTCCTGGTTCCCCCCTCCTTCAAAGTCCCATAAGCCCTTTTCCCTCCCCTTGTTCCCTATTTGCCTAAGAAATTCAAGAATTAATTGTTTTTAATTGCTAGTAATATTTCATTACGTAAATATACATGGAAAATATCTCTGATAAAATTGAAGAAATATATAGAAAAACACATTAAGATTGACTATTTCATGGAAAAATTATACAGATAAAATGGTAGGTATAAAAATATTCCTAAGTTGATTGAAAATTGAATTATAAACATTTTCTGATAAAATTGAAGATCTACAAGGAAAATATTTCTGATAAAACTCAAGAAATATATAGAAAAACATGTTAAAACTATTTCATGAAAAATTATACACATAAGATGGTAGGCATAAAAATATTCCAAAATTGATTGAAAGTAGAATTAACAACATTTTCTGATAAAATTGAAGATTTACATGGAAAATATCTCTAATAAAATTGAAGAAATATATAAAAAAGTTAAGATTGAGTATTTCATGGAAAGATTATACAGATAAAATGGTAGGCATAAAATATTCCTAAGTTTTTTGAAAGTGGAATTATAAACATTTTCTGATAAAACTGAACCTCTACAAGGAAAATATTATATTACTGATAAAATTCAAAACATATATAGAAAAACATGTTAGAACTATTTCATGGAAAATTGTACAGTTAAAATGGAAGGTATAAAAATGTTCCTAAGTTGATTGAAAGTAAAATTATAGACATTGTCAGGTAAAATTGAAGATTTACATGGAAAAAATTTCTGATAAAATTAAAGAAAAATATAGAAAAACGTTAAAATTGAAGATTATCATGGACAATCATACCGATAAAATGGTAGGCTTAAAAACATTCCTAAATTGATTGAAAGTGGAATTATAAACATCTTCTGACAAAATTGAAGATTTACATGGAAAATATTTCTGATAAAATTGAAGAAATATATAGGAAAAATATTAAAATTAAAGATTATCATGGAAAATAATACAGTTAAAATGGTAGACATAAAAATATTACTAAATTGAAGGAGGAATCACAAACATTTTCTGATAAAATTGAAGATTTACATGAAAACTATTTCTGTTATACTATGTTTTTTGTTGGGGAATTGAGTCCATTGATATTTTAAGATATTAAGGAATAGTGATTGTTGCTTCCTGTTATTTTGATGTTCTTTTTATGTTTGTGTGGTTACTTTCTTTTGGATTTGTTGGAAAAAGATTGCTTTCTTGCTTTTTCTAGGGTGTAGTTTCCCTCCTCATGTTAGCGTTTTCCATCTATTATCCTTTGTATCCCCTGAGATTCATTCTTCTCTTGTATTCTGTTGTTGATGCTTGCATCTATGACTCCTGAATTCTTTCCAATATTTTTTATCTCCAGAGATGTCTCACTTTGTGATTTCTTTATTGTTTCTACTTCCATTTTTAGATCCTGGATCGTTTTGTTCAGTTCCTTCACCTGTTTGTTTGTGTTCTCCTGTAATTCTTTAAGGGATTTTTGTGTTTCCTCTTTAAGCGCCTCTACCTGTTCATCCACGCTCTCCTGTATTTCTTTCAGGGATTTTTGTGTTTCCTCTTTAAGGGCCTTTACCATTTGACCCATGTTCTCCTGTATTTCTTTAAAGGAGTTATTTATGCCCTTCTTGATGTCCTCTAACAGCATTGTGAGATGAGACTTTAAATCCAACTCTTGCTTTTCCAGTGTGTTGGGGTATCCAGAACTTGCTGTGGTGGGAGAACTGGGTTCTCATGTTGGCAAGTAGTCTTGGTTTCTGTTGGTAGGGTTCTTGCGCTTACCTTTCGCCATCTGGTTATCTCTGGTGTTAGTTGGTCTTGTTGTTTCTGGCTGGAGCTTTCCCCTCCTATGGGCCTGTAAACTTGTGTCTGTACTCCTGGGAAACAACTCTCTTCTGGCAGGGTCTGTACACAGAAGGCTGTGGAGCTGTCTGCTTCCCTGAAGCAAATGCTGGCCAGAAGGGAAGACTCCTGTCCCAGCAGCTCCACTTATCATATGCCCTGTGCGCTCCTAGCTGTACCCCTCCTGACAGAAGGTGGAGATCTCACCTCTGCACTCAGAAGTGAAATCACTGCTGGGAGATCACTCTCTCCTGACGGGCTAAGCACAGAAGACTTTGGAGCTGCCTGGTTCTCTGCTGAAGATGGTGGCGGGAAGGAGGGAGGGAAATTCTTAATGATTCTATCTAGATGTTTCAACTATGAACCATGAGGACCAACATGGCAAGATATTCTTAGATGTGCAATAAGTGGTATTCATATGTTGTTGGTAACCAGCAGCTGTCCAATGAGACTTAATGTTCATTCAACAGAGGGAACTCATACCTGCTACTGGAAAGCTAGCCAGCTTCCTAGTTATAAGGTCATGAATCTTAGAAGAGTATCTACTACCACCACTGTTCTAGACTAGCATAATTCCTAACTACATCCTAATTCCTCTCCTTATACCCACAGAAAAGTCTAGCTATCACCCTTCATCAAAGAAACCTCTCTTTACAGTCTATGGAGGAACCATCACAGAAAACTACAACAGGACAAAATACAGAGATAGATGGATCATGATGTGCTCAGATCTGATAGATAGATAGATAGATAGATAGATAGATAGATAGATAGATAATAGATAGCACAGTCCCTTCATCTATGACTCACAGAACATTATGAAAGAAGGGACAGGATGATTTTAGACCCAGAATTCCAGGACTTATTCCGTGAAAACTTCTCCAGAAATGGCTACATAACCAAGATCTGAACAGTGGCAATATTAGTAAATATATGAATGCAGAAGAGAAAAAAACATCACAGTGGCATACCCAGGGCAATGAACTACAGGAAACTGATGATTGCTGAAAGGGGAAGAGATAACCTTGAATGAGCCCCCTAATAGGTTGTCCAGTATAAAGTGGTCAGCCCTGGAACCACTTACACACAAACCAAAATAGACTTACGAATTTTTATTTTCTTACCTGTGCACACATATGCATACATACATAATACAAGCACACTCGTACATAAACACACAGTGTGTGTGTTTGTTTGTTTGAGTGTGTGTGTGTGTGTGTGTGTGTGTGTGTGTGTGTGTGTATGTAACAATAAATGTCAGGGAAGAAGTGGCAATCCGTTTTGAAGAAGAGAACATGGAAATGGTAGGTGATATAGGGAATTGAGAGGATCTGGAGGGAAGTAATAAAACTGGGAAAGCAATATAATTCTCTTTTAATTAAAGATATACACATTAATTATACTATTTACTAAGTAAACAAACAAACAAAAACTCTTGGTAAATACACAGACCATGTGTGCTTAGAGTTCAGTTCACTTTCTCTGCATACTGTCTGCAGGATCCTCCTGTGTGGGCCTCTTTCATACATACAGTTGAGAAGCCAGGTACATATGTGGTAGAAGCCTATGATTATGGCTGTGAACAAGATATTGGAATAAGATGGGTTTTGTGTTACCCAGCTCTGCAGAATTGGGGTTGTTCTTTGCTAGCTGCCACTCTCTCTCACCATTTACACTTGCTTTAATTGTGGCAAATTTTGAAATTTCAGTAGCATCTGTTGGGATAAAATACATACAGCTGTGAAAATAATGAAGAGAAAAACTCATTCTTAGTGGGAGGAGAAAAAGAAAAAAAAAAACCCTAATGTAGCCACTGAGCATTTAAAGTGAAAACATCACCTTTTCTATCAAACTAGATCATAGTTTCCCAGGGTGAACTTTTATCTGCCAACGGACCTCCACAAATAGACATTTCCATATGTGCTTCTTCCCTGGATTTTACTGGGGTTACAAACATGGAAACTAAGCTTCCATCAACACCCTTTATTATGACTAAAACTGGCTAATTGTCCATCCCAAGTCATCATGGCATGGCATCACTAATGGACTGGGAAGACACAAAACACTAAAGGAGAATTTTTAGACCTTTGGATCACTCTAAAGAGTACTCTTTCTTAGTCCTGCTGTGGCAGGCCCTGACCATTGTGTGTTTACACTTCGATGATTCAGTTGAAGAGTCACTCAAATTATGAAAGTGAGCAAAGTCGGAAAGGGAGAAAGAATAAGACATGTTCAACTTCCAATGCTGTCTAGACACCATATACCAACTATTTTCATGTCCTAGCCTTTCAACCCCATAGAGACCTACTCACATGTACTTTACAGATAATCAATAAGGACAACTCTGGAACCAATCTGTAAAACTTTGTGTATCCTCACGTCCTGGTAATTCAATGCCAGGGAACAATGCTTTCAATGATGTTATGTAAGCAGAGGCCTGAGGTTCAAGTTGTTATTAGGATCTATGGATTTGAGCCACTTGGATCTAAATTTACAATATTGTATAGCTTCATGGAGACCAACTGAATTCTTTGAGATCCAGTTTTACTATATAGAAATGAGAATAATAATATCCACTTAGCAAGTCTCTTGTGACAGGAAAAACATTAAAATTAAGTCCTTAGAGTAATGGCTGTATAAAGTTATTCCTTAGTCCTAGGATCCATGGTTAACTTATGCAAGCACTACACACACACACACACACACACACACACACACACACACACACGCTCAGCTCTGTGCAGTAAACATGACAATGCTGTGCAGAATCTCTTCTATAGAACATGTCCCTATGACTCCAGGAGTTTGGCTTCTTCAAGTTAGCATTTTTAAACTTTTTATAATCATCTTTGCTGGTTCTACTTTTTCCTTTTCTCCATCTTTTCCAAGAGGAATGCTCATTCCTGCAGGTACACATGTTCAGGACCAGTTTTATAGTTCCTGACAGTGTTCTTATCTCACTGTAGTCCTTTGCAGTCAACCCATTTCTGACTTACCTTCCTGCCATCACAGGGTCACATGCCATTTTTTTAACACCCATTATTTTATTTTATTTTATTTTTTATTGAATATATTCTTCATTTACATTTCAATCACTAAAACCTTTCCCGGTTTCCCCCCTCCCCAAAAAACCACCAACCTCTCCTCCCACCCCTCCAATTATATGCCCATCCACCCAACCCACTTCCACCTCCCCACCCCTTCTCGATTTCCCTTTATTGGGGCATCTATTGAGCCTTCACAGAACCAAGGACCTCTCCTCCCACTGATGCCTGACAAGGCATTCCTCTGCCACACTTTTGGCTGGAACCATTTGTACCCTTTGGTTGATGGTTTAGTCCTTGGGAGTCCTGTCCAGGGGTGTCTGGGTGGTCAACATCATTGTTCTTCCCATGGGACTGTAAACTCCTTCAGTTCCTCCAGTCCCCCCTCCAACTCTTCCATTGGGGACCCCATGCTCAGTCCAATGGTTGACTGCTAGCATCTGCCTCAGTATGTGTAAGGCTCTGGCAGGGCCCATTTGGAGACAATCATAACAGGCTCCTTTCAGTATGCACTTCTTTTCATTAACACCCATTCTTAATTTAGGCAACATATTCTCCAAGATACCTTGTTTGGTAATTTATAAAAAAATTTATTCATTTCAGTGGTTTCCTTTAAGAGTTAGACAATCCATTCTCCTTTGACTGTGTTGACTTTGAGTATTCATTTTTATAGGTTTGTTAGGAATATCTAATAAAACTTTCTATAAATCTTAACATAGTTTTTTAAAAAAAAACCAGATCTTTTATCTGTCTATAAGAAACACCTGAATTCATCTTCATTTATCTCTAAACCATACCTTCACATTCAACTACAGATGTAAGAACTTATCTTGCTTGATTCCATAAATGCCAGCAAAGATAAACTTTCAAAAATATCAAGTAAGGGGTACAGACCAACACGCATCTACGAACAAGTCCTGTTTGCCTCTCGTGTGTCCTTTAGCTGGGATTACTTCAGCAGGTTTCTGATGTTTATTTCTATGTGAGGACAGGATGATATGGATCTTAGCTACCTAGTACTTCCATCAGTATTGGCCAGCCTACTATTAGGATGTAAATAATAATAAAGTTTTGCTGAATAAATGAATGTGTTATTTATACATTAAGATGTATGATGTATTGGCATCATTTTTTTCTTCTAACCCACATCTTTTTATGAAGATTTTGGAATGACAGTTATTTTACCTTTTTTTAAATTTTTACTTATTGATTTCTTTTTGCTTATTTATCATTTTATTTGTTTACATTTCAAATATTATCCTCCTTCCCAGTCTCCCATCCATGAATCCCTCACCCCTACACTTCCCCTTTCAATCTAAGAGGGTGCTCCTCTACTTACCCACCCAGCCCTGACTCACCCCTCTACATCCTGCTTCTCTGGAGTATCAAGCTTCCACATGACCAAGCACCTACCCTCTCCTCTCCCCTGCCAGATGAGGCAGTCCTCTGCCACATATATAATGGGAGCCGTGGACCAGTCAATGTATACTCTGACTTGCGGTTTAGTCCCTGGGAGCTGGGAGGTGTCCAGTTAATTGATACTGTTGTTCTTCCTATGGGGTTGCAATCCACTTCAGCCTCTTTAGCTCTTCCTAACTCTTCCATTGGGATCTCCAGGCTCAGTCCAATGGTTTTCTGTATCTGCATTTGTCTTAGTAAGGTATGGCAGAGCCTCTCAGAGGATAGCCATACCCAGTACCCATCTGCAAGCGTATCTTGGCATCAGCAATAGTTACAGAGTTTGGCGAATGGAATAGATTGCAGGGTGGGGCAGTCTCTGTATGTCCTTTCCTTCAGCCTCTGCTCCACTTTTGTCCCCCCATTTCCTTTTGACAGGGACAACTCTGGGCTAAATGTTTTTAGATGGATGGGTGGCAACATCCCTCCACTGGGAGCCATGTCTATCTACTGGAGGTGGTTTCTTCAGGTTCTATCTCCCTGCAATTGGGTATTTTGGCTAATGTCATCCCCATTGGGTCTTTGAGCCTCTCACATTCCTGGTTTCTGGGGCTTTCTAGTGGTTCCCGAAGATCTCTGCCCCCCCCCCCCCGCACGCTGCTACTTACTTGTACTACGTCTCCTGGACCTCTGGACTTCACTCCTGTCTCTTTCCATACCTGGTACTCCCCTACCCCTTTTTACTCTCCTTTCCATCTCTCATTCAGATCCCTCTCCCCCTCTGTATCCTGTGATTATTTTGTTCCCCTTCTAAGTGAGTTTGAAGCACACACACATTGCTCTACCTGAAGACCCAGATATACCACTCCTAGGCATATACCCAAAAGATGCCCCAACGCATAACAAGAACATGTGTTCCACTGTATTCATAGCAGCCTTATTTATAATAGCCAGAAGTTGGAAACAACCCAGATGTCCCTCAACGGAAGAATGGATACAGAAATGGTACATTTACACAATGGAATACTACTCAGCTATTAAAACTGATGACTTCATGAACTTTGTTGGCAAATGGAAGTAACTAGAAAATATCATCCTTTATGTGTCATCCATAAAGACTTACATGGTATGTACTCATTGAGAAGTAGGTATTAGCACAAAACTCAGAATACCATGATACAACTCAAAGAGCATATGAAGCTTAACAAAGAAGGCTGAAGTGTGGATGCTTCAAACCCAGTTATTTTACTGAAATACACTTGTAAAGTTTTTTCCTTTCAAGATCTGTATTTGATGGATTAAAAAATGATCACATATTCACAATTAACTCTAAATATCTGAGGAAAATGATCTGAATGTAAAGAATAAAAATTATATTTTCGGAAGACAGAAAGTAAGTTCAGAAAGGGAGGTTGTGTAATAGATACTACCACACAGTTAAATAGGAGAAATAATGCTTAGTGTTCTGCAGCACAGTGGAGTGAGTAGAGTTTAGAATTGTTTGTTACACATTGTTTAAATGACTGGAGGAAAATTGCTCAAATACGTGAATACAAAGAAGAGACAGAAAATGTACAAGGAGACAGAAAATTTGATCACCTGGATTTGATCACTACATTTTGCATATGCATTGCATACGTTATGATATCACTTCTTGTAATATAATTTAATGGTACCATAATTCATCAATGTATAGTAAAATCATGTAAGCCATGTTCTTATAGAGGTCTTTTACACTTCCTTCCTCCTCTCTGTCATAGTTTTACCTGCATCACCATAGCATTTAATATTCCTTGAGGGCTTCCTGTCCTGATTTGATTTCCATTGATTTCATAAACACTTTAACCAATCAGCTGGTATGAGGAGACCCCAAAGTATCCTTTTTAATTGACTGAATATTTTACAATCCTTAATTTAAGAAAATCAATTGCATTATTTTCTGATGCCTCTGTCATCAATGTTCTACATTACAAATTTGAGAAGTAATATTTTCAAAGGTCAAATGGGAATAAAATAAAATACTTTCCAAAAGAAATGGTAACAAAGTTCTTATATAACAGGATTGTTTAAAGACCATAATGAACAGTGTCATCTCTAAGGGACTCCAGTTCTTATGCTCTACTCTGTAATCTTCCCCTGAACTACAGCTAAGAATCTACATTCACCTTAATTGGGGGTATGAAGAAAATCTGGGGGTCTGTATTAGCAAGTTCAGCATGACTTTTTATAAGTCTAACATTTCTAGTAAATACATGCTCTCTCTCTCTCTCTCCAAATTCTGAATCTGAGTTGTGTTTTTGTTTTTCCTTTGCTTGCTTGTTTGTTCTGTTTCCTCTGAACTGAGTGGAATGGGAGAGATCTATGCAGAAAGTACCACCCTCCTTTGGTTAAAAAAAATGTCTACAACACAAAGAATTAAGAAAAGTGTTTACTGGTTCTTGTGCTAGTATCCCCCCTACCCCCAAAGATTGCTGACTTATGTTTTCCATTCCAATGTAACATTTTAAATATTCTGGTTTGCAATCACAAATTAACTGCCATGAGAGAAATTAATGAGTAAATATACTATATTTCTCAAAGGACAATTAATTCAAAGTTTTAAAATGAGATTGTTTATAAAAATCCTTATTTTCACTCCTCTTGATAAAAACAGAGCATCTCATCAGTGAAATGACAGGTCCCTGAACTGTCACATGGTGCTCTTCGGTGCTGGGGCCTTACTCTGCTCAGCTTTTCCCATTTGATTTACATTGGGAGTTGCATATTGCAGAGGCAAAATCTTTACCCAGTAGCAAGTCTTCCCATCTAAGAAGAGAAGTGCTATTTCCCCACTATGAAATACTTCTACTTTCGTCTACAAATAATTATTTTGTAGTTACTCAGCATTATTCTAGACAACTTCTCTAAAGCAATTTGTTTCATGCCTATCATGAAGGTTTACAGTTTCCCTACCAATTCAGTGAAAAAGATGGACCCCCAATGTTTTTCTTTAACCAAAAACACAGTCAACAATTCTTAGAATCAGTATTCGTCTCCAAATTCCATCCCCATACCTGTGGAAAATGTTTAATCAATACTGCTGATGTTATAATCTTTTTTTTCATAAAGCATTTTTCCTACTGTTTGAGAATTTCCTTAGCACATATCATGAGTTTTGATTAAGCCCCCCATTGCCTTCTCTCTTACTCCCCTATCTTGCTACTATTTTCCCTCCCAGTTTCATGCTTTCTTTTTAAACTCACTGAGGTCCCTCAGTACTTCCAGTATGTGGATAGATGTATAGAGTCACATGTTTAGCCTATCAAGGAGCCTTATCTCTATAAAACAAAATAAAACAACAACAGCAGAAAAACAACTGATGCCCTCCCTCAAGAAACCATTAATTGATAATGGGATCTCTACTAGAGGCCTTTGTGAGCCCCTCCCTCATCCATTCCAGGAATTAAATTGCCTTGATTTTATGCATATCATTTACATGTTATCAGAGAAGTGAACTGTTAATATCATCAGGCATAAATAATAAAATATCTAAAAAATTAATTCTGTCCAAAGTTTATCTACCCTCAACCAAAACAGTATCAAGTTAAATGACACTTGAACTTATTTTCTTGGAAAATATACAAACAAACAAAATGTATGCTGTGGAGAATTGACTTGGAATAGAATGGGTGTAGGTAGTGTGTGGATAGGATACTTCCTTTACCTTAATGGTAGAGAATAACTCAAAGACCTGTTAGAATTCTGTCTGCATCTGAAACTACTGGGAGCATCTCCTTGGATAGAACCTGGTGAACACTGCTTCACAGTGGATGCAAGAAGATGCTGCTGAATTGGTTCATCTTGTGAGCCCCAAGTTTATCAGAGCAAAGATATGCAAGAAAAACTTCCTGTTTCAGATATGAGACTCAGAGGAAGGATGCTAACATGATGGTAGTCCTAAGGCCCATCACAAAGCAAGCACACTCCAGCTTCTGGATGGGGCACCTAGCCTTAAGAATAACTTAAACAAAACATGTACCAAATGACTGTTGATTAGAAAGCCTGCTTTTTTTCTGGGTCAAATGAACTGGAACAGAAAAATTCCCAGTTACAACAGTCTCTAAAGAAATATAAAATACTAACAAGGAGAAACACCATTTGTGAACACCTACAGGTCTGAAGAATAGAGAGCCTATTAAAAAAACTTAATAATAAGCTGGAGTACACATTACCAATTTGACTTGGATGCTTCTTGCACTAAAAGTAATTTAAAGAATAGGTTGAATATTGAAATAAATCTGGATTTTCTTTAAACTTTGAACTGTGTTGGAGCCAAGAAAGCTTTGAGAGAGTGTGTATAGAGCTGATGAAGATGTAAGTGAATATGTATTATTGATATGGGCACAACCATGTCAAGGACCCAATGTCTCAGACCCATGGGAAGAGCAAAGCCTTCTCTCTGGAGTGTGGTTCAAAGGGTTGGGAAAACCTCTCTCTGGACCATGGTGTGAAAGTTGACAGTGTGTGCCAGTACAAGTGTTTAGAAATGATTGACCATTGTGAGCTAAAATTAGAAAGTGCAGATTCTCTTCTCAGATATTTGTAGCTTGAGACTGCTGCCTATAGAGATCGCTTATCAAGTCTAGCTAACCCTTCTGTGTTGACATTCAAGGGTATGGTAGTAGTTGGTGAAGCTTCGTCAGTGCAAGAATGGATCATCTAACCTTAGCTTTTGTCCCTCTGTCTCTGTCTCTCTCTGTCTCTCTCTCTGTCTCTCTCTGTCTCTCTACCTTTCTGTGTATGTGTGTGTGTATGTGTATGTGTGTGTTGTTTCTTCATTTCCTCACCACCCTCGTCAGTTTTGCAAGTGTGAAGCCATGCTAGATTTAACAGAATTGGGCTCAATATTATATTTCTAATCCAAACTTTCAGCTTCCTAATCTATAATTGCAAGCTAAAGAGTTCTAGAATTTTCTCAGTTTTCATATAGCAATGGGGAAGCCAGTAATCCTCACTGAAAACATAAAGAGGCAGTAGCCTCTTACTCAGATGAAGTACCTACGATGAAACTCCATACTCTAGGTAGTGTAAAGAACAGAAACTTATTTCTCATTGTCCAGGAGGTCAGGAGTCTAAGGTCAAGGCACTGAACAATACGTTCCTAAAGAGAACCCATTGTGTCTTCCAGATAATCTCCTCCTTACTGTGTTCCCTTGTGACTTTTCTTTGGATACAGATATGTAGGCAGGGCAATCTCTCGTAATTCCGGTTCTTGTAAAGGTTCTAATCTCATATTGCCTGCTCCACCATCATGACTTTAGCTAAGTCCTAATGACCTTCCTGCCCTGCTCTGCTGAGCTCTGCAGTGCCTGGCAACTGTGCTGCAAATGCATTGATGGAGGGCATAGCTGCCCCCAAGTTTCATTTACACAGTGGAACTCTCTTCCTGCAGACTGTATAGACGGCTTATTGAGGTCTGAGGCACATGGATACTTGCTCGAGAATAGACACCTGAAGTGATTGACAAAGTTGGATGTAAATCAAACCTTACAAAAGTATATTAGCATTTACGAATGGGTCAGATCTAAGGTATTTGGAAATATTATTTGACTTAATGTGTCAAATATATGTTCTAGACAAGAATAATTACCCCTACCAATGAGAGAGGGAAACTGAGGCATAGAAGATGTCAAGAAATCATGGAAAGTAAGTGAAGGAACTGGTTTAGTTCCTAAGTATGCTTCACAGGTTCGTGGCTCTTCAAGGTTCACTGGTTTGGACTCTCAGTACCTGGACCTAGTAATTACTTCAAGATGTCTGCTATAGTTTTTTTTTTTTTCACCCAAATAGTTTAAGAAGAAATTCATTGTTCAGAAGAAATTCATGAATATGTAAGACTACAGTTTGCTAATTAGATGTGTGAATTGGTCACTTCTAACCTCTGTTGTTCTAGCTATGTTTTGTACTCAGGATAAAATAAGACAGTAATAATCATGGTGATTGTGGTCACACTAATTAATATTAAAAATCAATCTTTTTATTATTTAGAAAGTTACTTAAAATAAAAGTACAATATACCTTATAAAAATAGGTATATTGAAGATACAAAAGTCAAATAATGAAGAATTAAAAGCAAAGTAAAAACTAAAAGAAGGAGCCAGAGTAAAAGTCATTACTTCATATTCATTTTTAAGTTGTACATAATTTCAAATGAACCTTTGGAGAAATGAAGTAACAAGTAAGGCCCGCTTATGTCCATAGAAGGACCTGCTTATTAATTGGCTCCTGGCTCAGTTCTGGGAACTTGAATTTTAGAAGTTTGTAAGATAATGGTGACTCAATGAGAATAACATATTCCATGTATATAAACAACTGGTTTAGACCCAAACATTTCTTTCCTTTTGAGAATCTAGAATTTGGGTCTGTCACTTCATGGCTACATGAAACTGGCTAGCTTAAAGACTAATGCATGTCTTTGGGCTAGCGACATAGCTGAGTGCTGGAGTGCTTGCCCTGCAAATTTGAGAGCCTAGATTCTATCTTCAGTTTGAACAAATGCAAGGTCTAATGTGCTTCCTTGAGGACAACACATCCAATGTGTCATGGCACAGTGCTGCTTTCAGTTGAACAATGTTCTGTGAGATTCCACCAGAGGAGAACTCAAGGAGACATGTGTTACCTTACTCAGACTTCATACGCCTTCGGGGTTTGTTGATTGTGATCTGTCCTCTTTCTCTGTGACAGATTATAGTTTAATAAAAAAATTAGTAGCTTGGTTATAGTGGTTAACTCTGATTTGTATACTCTAGAATATGCATAGCATTGAACATTACATATAAAACCTTGCAGTGAGAATTTTCCTTTCTTTAAAAACTTAGGCATGTTATGAGAATATGTTTTTCTTCTAATCCCAGGTGTGGGATATCGGGCTGCTTCAGATTGTCCACAGCAACTGACTATATAATTTTCCCCATGCTCTGGCAAGGGACATGATTTTGCTTAGGTGCATACAGTTTTTGCAAATGTGTGATGTTTGGAATTCTGTGGACTCTTGAGAGGGTATATAAATACAAGAGCCCTGAGAGGGGTGTGGTCCTTGCTGCTCCTCCCAGGGCTGCTTGTTGTCAGTGCTGCTCTTGCTGTTTGTTGGTTGGAGATATCCTGACTACAAAGATCAAAATTGCTCCAAGGAACTTGACACCCCTAATCAGCAGTAAATAGTCTAATAATATTGATACCTCCTTTCCAGTTTGGCTTTTTTTTTCTCTCCTATCTAGTGTTGGGGGGTTGGAAGGGATAAGAGTGGAGAAGGGTAGAAGGAAAAAATCCACCAAGTAGCCAAAAGTCTAGCTATACAACCTATTTTCTTATTCTCTATAACATTCTTATATCATAATGGTTAGCATACACATTTTTATGAAGAGAAAATTGGAGTCAGAGCAGTCACATAACTTGTCCAGGGTCAAATATTTCTGAAGTATATGCTGACAGACAGCTCTTGGGAATTAATGCCACATTCCTATTCTGTTTATAAAAAGATGAGCGAAATGTCTCCCAGGGGTCTCACTAAGTGACATTGATATTGCAAATCAGATTTGGACATATCCTGCAAGTAAATTTAGTAACCAGTTTTACGCAAGATTTTGCTATGGTGCCCTGGTGTGATGTCAGTGTTCATTCATCCATTTGTCACATGATTCAGTGGAAAGGAGGGAACATAAACCCACATCCTCTCAGATTCTCTACCATCACTCTTGTGGCTAAACATTACTGCAGAAAAGGCTCAAACCATACTGTGTGGTATAAAATTGATTTTCACAATATCTTAAAAGTTACCTCAACAACTACCTAGGCAAGATGGTATTTTATTACTTTTTATGACTATTATGTAGTCTAGACCTAGAGCTTACCATGTAGATGAGGGTGACCTTGGACTTCTGATGTTCCTTCCTCTATTTCCTGTATCTAGTATAAGTGTGGGCTACCATGTCCAGTTGTTTACAATGCTGGGGTAAGACCCAGGGTTTTATCCATTCCAAATAAGCACCCAACCAACTGTGCTACATCTTTGACCAGAAGTAACATAGTTTTGAGAATTTATCTAACCATTTGATGGGGAAATTCCTTACCAGGATATTTCCTCAACTAGGGACATATGGAATTGAATATTTAAAATTATTCTGGCTTTTGTTTGTGCCAGGAACCTTGCTTTTTACCCTTGTCAAAAATCATAAGGAATGAAGAATTTAAGATCAAGAAAGCACCAGGGCTTGGCAGGTAGCTTAGCTCCGTTGGTAAATTGTTCCCCTTGAAAGCACAAGAACTTGCACTGGACCTTTAGAGCCCATGAACAAATCAGAACCTGAGAGTGGTAGCACATGTTTGCAATCCCAGGGCAGGAAGAACATAGACACGTGTGTGAGAGGGTGTCACTGACTTGTAGAATTCAAGGCAGAGAGAGTCAATGCTACTTACTGATATATACAAGTCTGCCTATTAATACTTCATAGAGTCTTAAAAAGAACAGAAAATATTTGAAGGCTTAAGCAGGAATTTTGCTTCTGGGATGCTACATTTCTTTTGATATTTAATTTTTTAAACCTTATTTGGCCACCTCCAACAGTTGTTGTGTATCTCTCTGCTTCTACAGGAGTAAAAGATTGACAGTTCTTTTATGTTTTTGTCATAAAAGAAGCAAACACCAGAGAGTACATTAGTTGCTGAACTTTGCTTGTTGAGGGTTCAACACAATGCAGGGTCCTATTATTTTGCCTCTGGACATGTTATGAAGTATACCTTAGCTTTAATTAATAGGAAGTATCAGTAGGCAGGTACAACTTTTTATATCTTATGAGCAAATCCAATAGGCAGCACAAAACCAGCCTCACCTTGGGTAACAAGTATATTGCCAGTGAATACCAGTTCTTCAAGGTTAATTTTCCCAGTTCCAAGGAAATCACCTTCCACAGTTGTTGACTTGGTGGGATATTGCTAGCAGCAGGCACCATGAGAAGAAATGCCCTTTCTTTATACTCTTAGAAAGTACATGGGAAACTACAGTAATATCAATTGTTTTGCTGTCTTTCCTAACCCATTAATTTTGGTGGAAATATAGTCATAGTTTTTTCACCTTTTTACCTAAGCAAGTACCACATTGCCCAGGCTGGACATGAGCTTAGTCTCAAGCAATCCTCATTCAGGATCTCTAGCATCTGAGGCTATTTGTTCCCAGCTCCCTTGTGGAAGGATTTTCCAAATTACTTATTCTACAAGTGCATAGAATGCACTTAAATAAAGGAAAGGGTCAACTGCACCTCAGTGTTTTAACTCAGACGTTAAATACCATTTGCTGAATGAATGTTTGTTTGTTGAAAGGACTGAACTGTAGCTGCCAGTTCATGTCTGTGGTCTACCTGCGTAGAGGACTAGTCTTCAGCTTTTGAATCATATCTGTTGCTTGCTATGGGACTAAACTGCTGTTCAAGAAGATTTAGCTCAGACCCCAAAGAACTATTGCTGGGCAGGTCCAGTTCCCCCATATAACAACTTTTCTCTTCCACTAATTTTGCTGGGTGCTGGGCAAGATGAGAGCTTGAACACTTATTAAAAGTAGGTTGCAAAAATTTTATGCCTAAAGATAAGGTCATGAAAATGCACATCTGAAAGCCAAATTGCATCTGTTCCCTGCTAGAGTTCACAGAAAGGCACTACATTATCCTCAGTCTGGCTGATTCCAGGCACCAGTAAGTGTGCCTGGAGACTTTCCCTGGTGGTTCCAGTGGCTCCCTCCTAGGCTGTCCCTTGGATTGCAATAAGAATTGAAGACTTACATGATAGTAAAGCCAGCAGCATACTTCAACAGGGAATGGGGTCCCTCCTTAAGGGCAGAGGAAAAAGCACAATAGCTCTGTAACTTGTCATTAATTTTAGGGAGGAATAGGAGTAACTCCAAGGAGGGAGAAAAGCAGGATATAGTGAATGTACATATCTAATAGATAAAAAATAACTATGTGATGCTGAATTTATCTGAAAGTGACCCAATTTCTTTCCTATGCCTAATTTTGAAAAATTGGGATCTAGTCAATACTGTAACAGATTATAGGGAAACAGATACATTTTGACTTGCATCAACTCAACATAACTTTTCTTATGCTAATAAAATGTCATTAGATTCTTTATTTGTTAAGTTCATGCCATATCTAGTACTATTTATATTTTCCTTTTATTTATTTTCCTTGGAATTAAACAACAGAGGGGATAAATGTAAAAACCATAATAACATTCTTTTATTCTCTAAGCATGTTGCCTACCGTGGTGTGGCTGCTGAACTGCTGAAATATTTGTGGCATTTGCTTTGGAATGAAATGAATGAAATGTTTATGAAGATGATTCCTAAAACCACATGGTAGAGAACAAGTCCATTTTAACCACCTTCAGCTATTTCAAGTAAATTTACTATATTGTAGTACCCCCATTTTAAAAAGAATAAATTATGTTTATAGGTGCAAGAAATCTATGGCATTGTCTTGTCTAATGTATGTCCCGGTCCTGGCTCAGGAGCTGTGTCCTTAGTATGTAATTACTTACAAAATCACCTCTGAATACGTTATGGGATTGGGATAGAGGGCTGGAGGGAGGGAGAGAGAGAAACAGAAAGAAAGAGAGAGAGAGAAAAAAAAATCCTTTACTGTGCAAACATATAAATTTGAGATTGTAGCATCGTAAATCACCAATTACTCCTGAAAAAAATACTCATTAAGAAAAAAATCCCTTTGCCCCTGTCTGTGACTTCCTTTGCGTTACGGATGTTGTATTCATGATGCTCAGAAAACTCTTGGGGATAGAGTAGAGTTCAGTAAACACTTCATTCAAATGCAACTGCAAAATCACAGCCCTTGGGAGGCTTTTTATTTTTATTTTTTCAAATTTAAACAAGATCTGTTCTTCTGAATTTTCATGCCCAGAATGTGTGAGTGCTAACATAATTGAAAAGTTTGCCAGAAGGACTGAAAGTGTGTGCTCTAGCCGACTAGTCTGTCACAATAAAAGACTTACATATTTATATGCAAATAAATTACAAGCATCTACTTCATATAACATGTTTTATTTTGCATTTCATGCCTACCACTAACTTTCCTTATGCTAATAAAATGTCATTAGATTCTTTATTTTGTCAAGAATTACTTCTTTTATATCTTTCAGTAATTATAATATTTACAGATCTTGATATAATGAAAGCCCTGAGAAGTTCTTGAGTTTTTACATGTAGATATGAATGTGGAGATTCTCGGAAATTAAATGACTCTATGAAGACATCACTAATCAAAGACTCTTTGCTAAGGATCCTCAGAACATCAACTATAGAAACTGTGAAATGCCTTGCCAAAGAAACCTCCTACAGGAGGAAATATCAAAGATTGTTTTCACATGCACAGAATTATTAAGATACATGCTAACCTGTACATGCAGACTCCTAACTTACAAAGGACTTCCACATAATGAGGTATGGATTTATTTAAAAAGGGGGAAAATATAATTTCCCAAAGCTAGGACAGCTGAGTACTTATATCACATAAACAAATTCCCACAGAGTAAAGTCATATCATCACAGTTTTCTGCAGCAAAAAAATACAATGTTGTGCCAAGACAAAGGAGAGACATCATATATCCAAATGTGTTTGCCTTTTTCTCTAAGTAGAAAGGCCCCCTTCTGTGTGTTTTTCACCTCCCTGTGCCTATGACACTGCATAAAATATTTGGTTAATAGTTCTTTCACAATCTGTTTGGTCGTCTCCTAACAAACTGCACAACAGCATAGCCTACTTTCTGCCAAAAAATAGTTTTAAAAATATCCTAACACAAAGGATGATTGGCACGCAACCAAGCACTCAGGCTTATCTGCCATCGTAGTGCATCCCTGCAGTTCAGTGTGCTTTAATAGCATATTACTTAGCACTGTTAATCATGAACAGTGAGTTGGTTTTATGCTTATCTACTGGACTCTTGCCATGAACTCTTAGGTGATAGGGCATTCTAGATATTGAACTATGTGTAGATCACGTGGATAAACAACACAAATGGTATTGGATACTTGATAATAAGTGAGAAAACTGTGTTGTAATCCCTTAGGAAGTGGGTACACAGTATTCAACCATCTGGTAAGACCAACAGAGAATACTAATAGAGCATCAGCTGTAGAAACTGAAAAGCCACACCAAAGAAACCTCCCACAGGAAGAAATATCAAAGATTACTCTTACATGTATAGAATTATTAAGATGCATACTAACCTGCACATGCAGACTCCTAACATACAATGGATTTCTGAATATCTAGGAATGAATTGATTTGAAAACGGGGGGAATTATAATTTTCCAAATCTGTTGCATAAATGGACTTTCTAGAGAAAAGGCATGCATTGCAACTAGTGTGACTCTCCAGATCAGAATTCCTTGCATAAACTGCATCTATATTCTCCCTCTAGTATATCTGTTTCCAGGATGCAGAGCATTGGCCTGAGTGTGTGACTCCAAAAAAAAACAAAACAAAAAAAAACTGATAAAGTAGATTTAGGTGTGTATATAAGATATGAAAATCAAGAAGCTATCTGGTCCACGCAGGGAAAAAGAAAACCTTCACTATGTAGGTTCTGTGTTTACTTGGACTTTAATAGTCAAAGGATCCTAAGGATGAATAGCTCCCGTCCCACACGGCAGTAGTTCTCAACCTTCTTAATTCTGCAAACTTTCAATACATTTCCTCATGTTGTGGTGGCCCCCAACCATAAAATTATTTAGCTGCTACTTCATGACTGTAATTTTGCTTCTTTTATGATTTGTAATGTAAATATCTGATACATGACACCTGTGGGGCTCGTGGCCCACAGTTTAAGAACCCCTGACTTAGAAGACATGAGATATGAAAATAAATTTTCTACAGTCAAGTAGTAGAATTTTTAGGTTGCTTTGGCAAGGGTGGTTTGGAAGTCAACTGCATTTCCGTTGGGCCAGAGCAGCACCTGTTTCGACCAAATTCTGGTCTACTTCTTTGATCTGTAATTATTCCTATATTCACTGGTTTTATGACTCATCACATCATGCATTAGTTCTGTCATCTCTCTCTGCATCCATGGAGGCTGAGCATCATCCTTCATGACTGAGATATGGAGACTGTCCAAAGACTAATGATCTTTAAAACGGAAAACAAGTAGAAATAACAGTAGGCAGGTATACAGAGATAACACTCATATACATGAAGTGTATTACTTTACCAATGTGTGACTACAGTCCTACACTACCTAGTAATTACTTCTTATTTGAACCTACACTATCCTAATGGTGACATTTTATATTGATATAGTCATTGAAATTGCGACCTGTCATTCAGTCTCTCTCTCTCTCTCTCTCTCTCTCTCTCTCTCTCTCTATATATATATATATATATATATAATATAAATATATATATTATATATATATAGTTATAATCAAATTCTACTCATGTATTTGGATGTCTGTCTTGTCTCAATTGTCCAAAGATCTCTATTGTTCCTGATCTGCCTGCCTTTGCTCTCAGTATCCTGTGTTTCTGTCACATCATATAAATGAGACTACCATGATACAGTCACTCAGTTGTACCTAATGACCTACAGCCTTACTCCCTATGATTGAACATCATGAGATGGTTATGTATAACACAATGGCTATCTATGCATGTTACATGGTGAATGGGCCTTTAGATGAAACTGCAACTTTGAGTAAATAAAAAGGAAGGCATTTGAGTAGATATAATTTAGTCAAAAACAACAAAAACAATTGTCTAGCACATGCCTAGAGAGACTAGGGGAAGACACAGATATCTCTTTCACTATTGCTCTCAAGGCTGAATTTAGTAAATTCTGTTTTCCTATACTTAAATATTCTTCCCTTACACATGTAATCTGTCTCTTTTATGTTCACTCTATGTATATCATTTTTACTTTTTACCTATTGATATTGAATTATTCTTTGGAGTTTTATGTGTTCATTGTTAAGGAGAAATACTAAAATTTAGGATTCATGGCACAATCATTAAAAATGTTTTTTTTTAAAATTATTGCTGCTTAACTTTAGTTTTCAAAATTCTTAGTTGTAGTAAGTGACAGGTTCTATTAAGTGGATTACATATGAGTTATCAAAGAGCTTCTAAGAACTCAAGAAATAAAAAAAAACCCTTACATTCAGCAGTCTGAGTAATCAACTATTCATACATTCAACACATTTGCCTCATTCTTCAAGCAATCTTAGGTGTTACTGGCATCAAGGAGAAATCAGTGTTGTCTTGTCAATCTAGTATCGGAGGCATTCACAATTGCTGTAGGGTGTCACAGGAACTATAAGTAGATGTCTTTTGAAAGCTGGATGAAGGGCTACTTGTGCAAGTACAATGTCTATACATTGAAGAATAGGTAAAATTAAGGAGAGTATTCTAAGTCCCTGTCAGTGGGGGTGACTATGAAAAACACATTAGAAGAAGTATTATAGCTTTCAGGTTTTGAAAGTGTATTATTGCAAAGTTGTCAGAACTGAAGAAAGCTTAGAGTTAGAGGTCAGACAACTGAGTGACAGCAGGGCTTTGCTAAGATTGACCGTCCGAGAAGTGAGAGTTTCAAAAGAAACAGAACATCATGAGTGTCCTTCTATTCCCTACATTATTTCAGTTTTCATCAGCCAAAGTCATCTTCTAA
The DNA here is from genome assembly GCA_036184795.1 of Tokudaia tokunoshimensis. Taxonomy (NCBI): domain Eukaryota; kingdom Metazoa; phylum Chordata; class Mammalia; order Rodentia; family Muridae; genus Tokudaia; species Tokudaia tokunoshimensis. The sequence continues at coordinate 70,831,456 of BTHU01000001.1, read as the reverse complement.
GCTTCTTATCCCAGAGAAGCTCCCTCTTGGCAAGTTGCTTTTCCCATGTGGTTGTCTGAGTGGAATGTGACAGAGGAAATTAGAACAAAGCCAGAAGATCACACAAGAAAGTAGTTTAGCCCTGCTGCCAAAGCTTGGTGTTAAACATTCCAGGTGGTTTCCAATACCCAGCTGCTCAAAAGAGGGTGACCCACCATCTGCCTTCTTGGAATGTGCCAGCTTTAGCAATGAAAGTTCTACATTTCAAGAATTTTTTTTTTTGCAGGATGCCAAAAGCTATATAATAGCATTCTATATTGAATTAAGAAAATAAAGGGAAAAGGAAAAGACACACACACACACACACACACACACACACACACACACACACACACACAGGGAAAGAGAGAGAGAGGAAGGGAGAGAGAGAGACAGAGACAGAGAGACAGAGAGAGACAGTGACAGAGAGACAGAGACGGAGAGATATACAGAGAGAAACAGAGACAGACAGAGAATGGAAGGTGGCTGAGAGCAGCAGTCTTTCAGTGTCAAATACACCTACCAAAGCCCATCCTTTATAATCGCTTATCCTGATTCTTTTTCCTGATTTGCTATTACAGTTGTGATTGTTCACTGCAACGTGCTTCATCTTTATCTGCATCTTGCTTAAGTGTGTGAAACAGCACAATGTGACCCTGTGTGTGGTCAGTCTGCCTGTGATTTTTTTGATTCATTGTGTGCTTTATGTGGCAATGGTGTTAATTTTATGTTTACCATTATTAAGTTTTCTAAGGGCTCAGTAATGAAAATGAAAATGGGCAGATATTACCCGAGTATAAGATCGCTTGGGGCACGGCCCACCAGGGCTCCACCTGCACCCAGGGGATGGTTAGGGCCACAGCCTTCTGTGCACCTACCCTGCCAGGGGACATCTGCCCTGCAGGGAATCCCACAGTTAGACAGAGTCCCATTTTTAGAGGTAAGGAAGGCCTCCGCCATCTTTGCTCCTGTGGCAGAGCAGACAGGTGCAGACAGGTATGCAGGGAACACCTGAGTGTAAGATCACTTGGGACTCAGTCCGCCAGGTCCCCACCTACACCCAGGAGCTGGGCAGCCCCACAGCAATCTGTGCCAGGGGAAACCCGGTTACCCAGGGGTGTGGAAATAGCCTTACAGGCACACAGGAGGTTCAACCACCAGCCAGTGACAGCAGGACCAACTAACACCAGAGATAACCAGATGGCAAAAGACAAACATAGGAATGTTACTAACAGAAATCAAGGCAATATGGCACCATCCGAACCCAATTCTCCCACAACAAGTCTTGGATACCCCAACACATCAGAAAGGCAAGATTTGGATTTAAAATCTGATCTCATGATGTCGTTAGAGGATTTCAAGAAGGACCTAAATAAATCTCTTAAAGAAGTATAGGAGAACATGAGTCAACAGGTAGAAGCCCTTACAAAGGAAACACAAAAATCACTTAAAGAAATACAGGAGAATTTGGGTCAACAAGCAGAAGTCCTGAACAAGGAAACACAAAATTCTCTTAAAGAATTACAGGAAAACACAAACAAACATGTGATAGAACTGAACAAAACCATTCAGGATCTAAAAACAGAAGTAGAAACAACTAAGAAATCACAAAGGGAGACAACTTTGGAGATAGAAAACCTTGGGAAGAAATCAGGAGTCATAGATGCAAACATCAACAACAGAATGCAAAAGATAGAAGAAAGAACCTCAGGTGCTGGATATCATAGAAAGCATTGACCTAACAGCAAAATGAAAAAAGATTGTAACCCAAAACATCCAGGAAAACCAGGACACAATGAGAAGACCAAACCTAAGGATAGTAGGTATAGAGGAGAGTAAAGACTTAAATGGCCAGTAAATATCTTCAACAAAATTATAGAAGAAAACTCCCCTAACCTAAAGAGAGAGATGCCCATAAACATACTAGAAGCCTACAGAACTCCAAAAAAACTGGACCAGAACAGAAATACCTCCCATCACATAATAATCAAGACACCAAATGTACTAAACCAAGAAAGAATATTAAAAGTAGTAGAAAAAAAGGCCAAGTAAAATATAAAGACAGACTTATCAGAATTATACCAGACTTCTCACCAGAGACCATGAAAACTAGAAGATCCTGGGCAGATTTCATACAAACTCTAAGAGAACACAAATGCCAGCCCAGACTACTATATCCAGAAAAACTCTCAATCACCATAGATGGAGAAAGCAAGATATTCCATGATAAAACCAATTTACACAATATCTTTCCACAAATCCAGCCCTACAAGGGATAATAGATGGAAAATGCCAATACAAGGAGGGCAACTACATCCTAGAAAAAGCAAGATAGTAATCTTCTTTCAACAAACCCAAAAGAAGATAAGCACTCAAACATAAAAATAACATCAAAAATAACAGGAAGCATCAATCACTATTCCTTAATATCTCTTAACGTCATTGGACTCAATTCCTGAATAAAAAGACATAGACTAAGAGACTGGGTACGTAAATAGGACCCAGTATTTTGTTGCACACAAGAAACGCACCTCAGTGTAAAAGACAAACACTACCTCAGAGTAAAAGGCTGGAAAACAATTTTACAAGCAAATGGTCCCAGGAAACAAGCTGGAGTAGCCATCCTAATATCGGATAAAATTGACTTTCAACCTGAAGTCATAAAAAACAAAAACAAAAAACAAAAACAAAAACAAAAAAAAAAAACATGAAAGGACACTTCATACCGGTCAAAGGAAAATTCCACCAAGAAGAACTCTCAATTCTGAACTTCTATACTCCAAAGGCAAGGGCACCCTCATTCGTAAAAGAAGCTTTACTAAAGCTCAAAGTACACATTGCATCTCACACAATAATTGTGGGTGACTTCAACATTCCACTCTCCTCAATGGACTGATCAGGGAAACAGAAACTAAACAGAGACACAGTGAAACTAAATGAGGTTTTGGATCAAATGAATTTAATAATATTATTTGATAATATATTTAATCCTAAAGCAAATGAATATACCTTCTCAGCACCTCATGGTACCTTCTCCAAAATTGACCATGTAATTGGTCACAAAACAGACCTCAACAGATATAAGAAGATTGAAATAATTCTATGCCTCCTATCAAATCACTATAAAGTAAGGGTGGTCTTCAACAACAACAAAAATAAGAGAAAGCCATCATATACATGGAAGCTGAACAATGCTCTACTCATTGAAACTTTGGTCAAGGAAGAAATAAAGAAAGAAATCAACGACTTTTTAGAATTTAATTAAAATGAAGGCACAATGTACTCAAACATATAGGACACAATGAAAGCAATGCTAAGAGGAAAACTCATAGCCCAAAATGACTCCAAAAAGAAACTGGAGAGAGCATACATTAGCAGCTTAATGGCACACCTGAAAGCTCTGGAACAAAAAGACACAAATATACCCAAGAGGAGTAGCAGGCAGGAAATCATCAAAATCAGGGCTGAAATTAACCAAATAGAAACAAAAAGAACCATAGAAAGAATCAACAAAACCAGGATCTGGTTCTCTGAGAAAATCAACAAGATAGATAAATCCTTAACCAGACTAACCAGAGGGCACAGAGAACGTATCCAAATTAACAAAATTAGAAATGAAAAGGGAGATATGACAATAGAAACTGAGGAAATTCAAAAAATTATCAGATCCTACTACAAAAGCCCATACTCAACACACCTGGAAAATCTGGAGGAAACGGACAATTTCCTAGACAGATACCAAATACCAAAATTAAATCAGGATCAAATAGACCATATAAAAAATCACATAACACTTAAAGTAATAGAAGTGGTCATTGAAAGTCTCCCAACCAAAAGAAACACAAGACCAGATGGTTTTAGTGCAGAATTCTATGAGACCTTCAAAGTAGACCTAACATCAATACTCTTCAAATTATTCCAAAAAATAGAAACAGAAGGAACACTACCCATCTTGTTCTATGAAGCCACAATTACTCGGATACCAAAGCCACACAAAGATACAACAAAGAAAGAAAAATTCAGACCAATTTCCCTTATGAATATTGATGCAAAAACACTCAATAAAATTCTTGCCAACCAAATCCAAGAACACATCAAAATGATCATTCATTTTGTATTTTTCAAGTATGCTTCATACCAGAGATACAGGGATGATTTAAAATATGGAAATCCATCAATGTAATCCTCTATATAAACAAAATCAAAGAAAAAAAAACACATGGTCATATCATTAGATGCTGAAAAAGCATTTGACAAAATTCAGCATCCTTTCATACTAAAAGTCTTGGAAATATCAGAAATTCAAGGCCCATATCTAAACATATTAAAAACAATAATGAGCAAACAAATAGCCAATATCAAACTAAATGGAGAGAAGCTTGAAGCAATCCCACTAAAATCAGGAACTAGACAAGGCTGCCCTCTCTCTCCATATCTTTTCAATATAGTACTTGAAATCTAGCTAGAGCAATTTGACAACATAAGGAGGTCAAAGGAATACAAATTGGAAAGGAAGAAGTCAAACTATAACTATTTGTAGATGATATAATAGTATATTTAAGCAACCCATAAAACTCCACCAGAGAACTTCTACAACTGATAAACAACTTCAGCAAAGTAGCCAGATATAAAATTAACTCAAGCAAATCAGTAGCCTTCCTATACTCAAAGGATAAGCAGGCTGAGGAAGAAATTAGGGAAATGATACCCTTCACCATAGCCACAAATAATATAAAGCATCTTGGTGTGACTCTAACCAAACAAGTGAAAGATCTGTATGACAAGATCTTCAAGTCTCCGAAGAAAGAAATTGAAGAAGACCTCAGAAGATGGAAAAATCTTCCATGCTCGTGGATTGGAAGGATTAATATAGTAAAAATAACCATCTTGCAAAAAGCAATATGCTGATTCAAAGCAATCCCCATCAAAATCCCAACGCAATTCTTCATAGAGTTAGAAAGAGCAATTCTCAAATTCATCTGGAATAACAGAAAACCCAGGATGGCTAAAACTATTCAAGAGTAAAAGAACCTCTGGGGGAATCAGTATCCCAGACCTCAAGCTGTACTACAGAGCAATAGTGTTAAAAATCGCATGGTATTGGTACAGTGACAGGCATGTAGATCAATGGAACAGAATTAAAGACCAAGAAATGAATCCACACTTCTATGGTCACTTGATCTTTGTCAAAGGAGCTAAAACCATCCAGTGGAAAAAAGATAGCCTTTTCAACAAATGGTGCTGGCTCAACTGGAGGTCAGCATGCAGAAGAATGCAAATCAATCCATTCTTATCGCCTTGTACTAATCTCAAGTCCAAGTGGATCAAGGACCTCCACATAAACCCAGACCCACTGAATCTAATAGAAAAGAAACTGGGGAATAATCTTGAACATATGGGCACAGGGGAAAAGTTCCTGAACAGAACACCAATAGCTTATGCTCTAAGATCAAAAATTAGCAAATGGGACCTCATAAAATTAGAAAGTTTCTGAAAGGCAAAGGAAACTGTCAATAGGACAAAACGGCAACCAACAAATTGGGAAAAGATATTTACCAACCCTACATCCGACAGAGGATAATATCCAAGATATACAAAGAATTCAAAAAGTTAAACTGCAGAGAGCCAAATAACCCTATTAAAAATGGGGTACAGAGCTAAACAAAGAATTTTCACCTGAAGAATATTGAATGGCTGAGAAGCACCTAAAGAAATGAACAACCTTACTCATTAGGGAAATGCAAATCAAAACAACCCTGAGATTTCACCTCACATCAGTCAGAATGGCTAAGATCAAAAACTCAGGACACAGCAGGTGCTGGTGAGGATATGGAGAAAGAGGAACACTCCTTCACTCCTGGTGGGATTGCAAGCTTGTACAACCACTCTGGATATCAGTCGTGTGGTTCCTCAGAGACTGGGCATGATACTACTGGAGGACCCCGTTATACCAATCCTGGCATATACCCAGAATATTCCCCAGCATGTAATAAGGGCACATAGTCGACTATGTTCATAGCAGCCCTATTTATAATAGGCAGAAGCTGGAAAGAACCCAGATATCTGTCAATGGAAGAATGGATACAGAAAATGTGGTATATTTACACTATGGAATACTACTCAGCTATTAAAAACAATGAATTCATGTAATCCTTAGGCAAATGGGTGGAACTGAAAAATATCATCCTAAGTGAGGTAACCCAGTCACAAAAGAATACACATGGTATGCAGTCACTGATAAGTGGATATTAGTCCAGAATCAAAGAATACCCAAGACACAATTCACATATCAAATGATGTCCAAGAAGAAGGAAGGAGAGGCCCCTGGTCCTGGAAAGGCTCAATGCAGCAGTGTAGGGGAATGCCAGGAAAGGGAAGTGGGAGAAGGTTGATTGGAGAACAGAGGGAGGGAAGCGAGCTTATGGGACTTTTGGGGATGGGGGAACTGGGAAAGGGGAAATCATTTGAAATGCAAATAAAGAATATATCTAATAAAAAAGAAAGAAAACAAAAACAACAAAAAGAGAGAATATGAAAATGACTAAAATATCAATGTCACTTTGACCTAGACAAATTCAAGAAAGAAAACTCAAACCCCTCTATTCTTCCCACATTTGACTGAAGGACACATCCAACTATGTTGTGAAGGTAAATATTTCAAAACAAGTATATTTAATGGTATACAGTAAAAAATGAACTTGTTATGGTGCAGAAAGAGAAGTAAATTAATGAGGCTATGTCTTACAAGACTTTGATAAGATGGGCAAATTGCCACCAAATAACCAAATTTCTTTTTTTAATCTCAAATAATCAACTTTTTTTTTCACTTCCTCAAAGACAGGTAGATAGGTAAAAAACAACAGCTATAGCTTGATGATACTCTGTGAATAAGCACACTTTGCTTTTCTTGTCTCTTTGACCACTTATTAACTGGGTAAGGTTGCATTTCTTGGGTTAGACACTGATGCTATATTGTCAAATCTTACCAACCATCATGGACTTTAGAACAGGAAACATAATGCATTGAATCATCAGTTTCCAAAGGCTAATTTAAATATTTTGTTTACCTGAGAAAACGATACTTTCCATGCATGATGGAAAGACTTTATCTCCTTAGGCATGTGCTTGCTTCTAGCGAAGTAAAAACCTCATGGTACTGGACTGCCATTATTTTCAAATTCTGAGACAAGAATGTATTTTTCTCTAATATAGAAATTCATTGGTGATGATGATGTAAATTAGATTATGGTGAAAATAGAACATTCTCCATCATTTCTCCAAAGCTGTCTGTTCATCTCTGAAGAGACAGCAAAGGCTGTAGAAAAGGGTAAATTTGCTCTAACCTCCTGTGTTTGATGTTGTATTCAGACTGCAACAAAAACACATACACTGAAGGCTAACTCATATTTTAGAAATAAAACTGCTGCAAAATTATAAAAAAGAGAGAAAGAATAGCAGCCGAGTTAGTTTTTTCAATCTCTTTACTTTAAGTATAACTTATTTAGAATTCAACTTCACTTTTATACGTTCAAATTACCTCTGTGCCTAAAACCATTTTCCCTGAGAAACAGACGTTTAATTTAGGATGGCATCCAATGTGCTTCAGTGTATTTTAAAATGATGAATAATTTTAGATACAAATGGCTAGCGTATGGATGCGAAACACTTGGATGAAAAGCATTTATCAAAACGTGCCTGTAGATAGAAACTAGATTTTTCTCTGGGATGCTTATAAGTCCAAAAAACCTCTATTACTAACAATTAAAATTCCAACAAAGCAAGTGCTTTTGAGACAGAATCTCCCTCTATATCCCAGGCTGGTTTTAAACTCTCTTTTTGTTTAGATTTTATGGCATTAATGATTGAACCCTGTCCTTATACAATCTAGGCAGGCACTGTACTACCCTAGGACACTCAAATCCTTTTTCTTCAAAAGGGTATAAGGTTAATGATATGACAATAAAACTACTCCACGTAATGCAGTATGATAAAGGTGTTAAATGAAAGGAGGATGTTATAAAGGATGAGGTTAGTTTTAAAAGCACACTAGAAAAGGAATTAAAACATAAAAATATCTTATTGAATCATGAATTAGAAAAAAATTAACATCTTTTCTACAAAATGGGCTATATAACTTTTTAACTAATCATATTGGAACGCATTGCTTTTTCACTGTTTAACAGAATTCTTATGTTTTGTTATTTGTGTAATATACAATGTAGTCAACAAAATTTAAAACTCAAATATATATAGTGATAAGATAATTATAATCCTGAAGAGGAGTAATGAAACTAATTATTGATATATTTTTCTAATGCATAGTATTTGGTTAATTTCTACCAGTTGTTCCACTTAACTATACCTACTTCCTATTTCATTTAAATACTAGTATGCACATAGGAGAATCATCCTTATAGGGTAGTTCATAATTTCAGGTAAACATATTCTCTTTCATATTTTCTGATCAAACAACCACACCTATCTATGTACTCATTTATTTTTATTACCATCATCATTATTTGCTATTTAGTTTTGTTTCATATGACTGTCTCCTGGGTCACTTTTAAAATGTTTACATTCAGGAAATCAACTTCCCCACCTTTCTGAGTTAAAGATTCCCAGCCCCATCCTGCAGTAGTAGGTGGAAACAAAACTTGGATATTTATTTGGAAAGTGCCTAAGGAATTCTAAAAATTAACCTGGTTTGTGTTCATTTGTGGTGTTCCTCTGGAGATTAGAGAATTATTAAGAGTTCTCTTGGTCTCAGATTCAGAGTCTACCAGTTCCCTATATATGGTCTGGGTTTTGAGTAATACCATCAGCAGGACTGCAGGGAAGTAGATTTTCATAACTGTATTTTTCTCAACTTTGAAATGCAGACAAGATTTAATTCAAAGATTTCATGGAACTAGAGACTAAAAGTCATTCCTTAAATCCCAGCTAAATAAAGAAAAGACACTGGAATTCTATCTTTATCATTCAGACCCCATGGTAAGTAAAAGTATGAGTTTGTCCTCTATGGGGAATTCATAGGCCAGGATGGGGATTGTAGGGAAATAGAAAATATTTTCTGAATAGCTCTCCATCTCTGACTTTTATCTTACCCTGAGCTGTCTGAGCCATAGTTTCAAACATTTACATGGAAATTTTATTAATATCTACTTCTCAGAGTTCCTTTGAACCAAAATAATGAAGTACATTAAAAAAGTCCTAATAAATATTAAAATCCTAGGGAAAGTCTTTTGTGAATTAAAAACTATTGCCAGTAACTATAGCCCAGATTCCCATGAATTGGGAATAAAGTACATTATAAAGTTATAAATCCAGCTGAAAAAAAGTTTTTACAGAAATTTAGCTGGTCTATATATTTGTTTTATGTTTCTTCTATAATATTTCAACCTATTAGAAAAGAACAAAAAAAAACATGAGTTTTATATCATAGATGTGCTTGGTGGCATCTGATGTGAAAAGAAAGAATTCTACCAGTCTCTGAAGGTTTTAGATTGTTTGCTTTCACACTGCAAACCCTGATTTCCTTCTGGTTTTGATTGATAATACACATTGTGGCTGCACTTCAACAAATACTCCATGCTGACTGAACACTAATGAATCGATATTGTGAACAGCAACTTAATTTAACCATCATCCATGGATATTCAAATTTTTTAACTTGACAGATGATGCTCATAACAGGATAAGCAGTGCAATAGTCAACGTGACACTACTGGAATGGTGATTAAATTCAGACTCTACATTTCAAGATGTCTGGGTTTTGATGGTTTATATTGTATTATTAGTTCAATGAAAATATTACCATAGTATTTTGATTTTTCTAGAAGACAACCTTATGCAGGAGAGCATAAAAATTCACACTTGGGCTCCTTTATTTTCTTTGCAATTAGTCACTTTTTTTGTCTCACCAAAGTTTTACCTCTGTGAATAAAAATATCATTTTATGTTATAAGAAAACTATTACAAATATTTTCAAAGTATATGCAAGTTTATGTGTGTGTTGGTGTCATGCACAGCATATCTGCGCTTTCCACTGTAACTTTACAAGGGCACAGAGACTCTGATAATTGATGAAAAAGCTAGAATTTGAATCCATGTCCCTTTAATGCCTGTTTACAAGGGTGGCATGAGAATCTTGATGCTTCATTCTGAATTGGAACCATACAGGAATATCAAGACCATAAAAGTGATATTTAAAAGTTTGAACCATAAAGAATATCCATAAGCTTCATCTTAAGAATTCAAAGAAGTGATTAGATGTCTAACTAGAATTTTTAAGAAGTACTTGAATTGTTTGTCTTGAAATTAAGATCAGTAAAAGATGGTACCAAGGTCTGGAATATACATTCTGAGTTTCTGGGTAGGACATCCTTTTGTGTATAAATAGATTGGTTGAATTAGTTCTTTGTAAAATTGTTGCTGCAAACATACCAGAGAAAAGCTACTTAGAAAACAGGTTTATTAAAGATAGAAAGAAAGGATGAAAGAAAGAAAGAAAGAAAGAAAGAAAGAAAGAAAGAAAGAAAGAAAGAAAGAAAGAAAGAAAGAAAGAAAGAAAGAAAGGTTTATTTTTACTACTGGTTTGAGGCTATAACCATCCATGGTAGAAGGCATAGCAGAGGCACATTTCCTTTTTATGTAGTCTGGGATCCCAGTTTGTGGGATAGTGCTATACAAATCATGGTGGGTCTTTCTCCTACATGTGTGGGTCTTTCTCCTACATGTCATCCTCTCAGGGAATATGCAAAGATAAGTCATACTAATGACCTTCAAACTTCTTAAATCAATCAAACTGTCAATTAAGGTTAACTATCAAAATGCCCATCTCAAAACCCTGCTAAGAGTGGAAATCAACGGGCCATTAAGAAAGGGTACAGCTCTATAGCCCAAACTCCATCTTCTATAGTATTAGGGAAGCAAAACTAAGAGCTAATCTACACATTCCACTCTGGACACTCTGGCTTTATTGCTAAGGGAAATTTATAGAAGAGGCTCAAATATATCAATGAGGCATTCTATCAAATTATTGGGGCAATTTGATTTTGAAATAAATACCTGCAAATGGTCTAAAGTTTTTATCATTGTTTCTAATTGTCTCTAGCCTATGGGACTACTCTTTGTATACAAGTACAGTCATATTTTCTAAGATGTTCTAGGATTTAGATTCAGCAGTGTGTATCTGAAGAACAGATGTTTTATGCTCCCAGTCTCTATTTTAGGGCACTTTTAGGCATGTAGTTAGAGAGAATAGGGAATTTGTCAGTAGCATGAAATATTTAAGCAGGGCCTGAGTAGTATTAGCTAATTATTTATTACATTAAATTGAATTAAAAACATTTTTTAAAAAAAATTTCATTATAGCAGAGAATACTCAATGATGAAAGTGAATTGCCAGTGTCTAAAAAGACACTGGTTTGTAGATTTATACTTAGCATGCTTCTGCTCTACAATGAGTATTTAACCATTGTATTAACTGACTGTATAAAAATACATTAGGCAACTAGATATATTTTATAGGATTCTCAATGGGGATGGACCTTCCCTTATCAACAGCAGCTTGTAAAACTACAAATTGGAACTGCAAGATTCTAATTACTGGTCAAATGTATGGGGTTTGTATTATATTCCAGGCTCTGAGGAGACAGAAGGCATCCTCTGTCACCAAAAAAAATATTAATAGACATCTGTTAGTATTATATAACTGATATGTATAGCTGGAGGCTTCCTGAGAAAGAAAAATGCATATTATTGTTACTTCTCATAAGAGTTAAATCATCAGTTTTTAACCAATGATTCACAAACTCTTTGAGAGACACCTATCAGAAATTCTGGATATCTGATATTTACATGATTTATACCAGTATCAAAATTATAGTTATTAAATAGCAATGAAATAACTTTATGTTTGGGAGTCAACACAACATGAGGAACTGCATTACAGGATGACAGCATTAGGAAGGTTGACAACCATGGATCTTAATGGCCCTGTCAGGTATTTATACTAGAAGCTTTAAAATAATATAAAGGTTGCCCAACAAGTAGGCTAGTTCAATGGTCTCTTAGGCCACTGCCTATCCTTTCCCCTTGATATTGCATGACTTTATGCAGTAATAAACCCTACCTGTCTTCTATTCTATGTTTAGTATGTCATCTGAGGACCAGGATGCTTAAGGAGGCCAGATTATGTCAGTGCCACTTAGACATTGCTATACTATAATCATTTTTATTTGGTCTGATTCTTTAACACTGTCAGTGAGATGACTGTTTTCCTCTCCTTTATATGTAACATAATTTTCTTGCCACTTGGGAGTTAACTAAATTCCTGGTCTCTGTATATTACTTGCTTGGTCATAATTATAAAACACACACAGGACACAGACATATAATGTTGTAAGACAAGGGTGGAGGAGTAGATAAGTACTTATAGTGGTTTGTAATAGTTCATGTGTTCCTAAAAACAATTCATACATTGTAAGTCTTAGTTTATCTCTTACAAATTAAGACTCTTGGCCTCAAAATTAACTTGTTAAAGTCACTTAGGTAGTGTCTTGCCAAGTGACAATTAGTCCTAGATCACTGAATCCAAATCCTATGGTCTATGTTAGTGTCTTCTACAGTGAGTTATACAACTTAATTAGAATCTGTGATTAAGTTAGAAAATAAGCATGAAATATGCCAATTATTTCTTTTTTTTTTTTAATTTAATTTAATTTTATTTTTTTAATTTACATTCCAAATCACTTCCCCTTTCCCGTTTCCTCCCTCCCCGAAAGTCCCATAAGCCCCCTTCCCTCCCTCTTTTCTCCGTTCAACCCCCTCTCATTACTCTGTCCTGGCGTTCCCCTACATCCAGTCTTTCCAGGACCAGGGGTCTCTCCTTCCATCTTTTTAGAAATCTATTGATATGCTGATTGTGTCTAGGGTATTCTGAGATTCTGGGTCAATATTCCCTTATCAGTGACTTCATACCATGTGTGATCTTTTGTGATTGGGTTACCTCACTAAGGATGATATTTTCAAGTTCTGACCATTTGCCTAGGAATTTCGTGAATTCATTGTTTTTAATTGCAGAGTAGGATTCCATTGTGTAAATATACCACATCTTCTGAATCCATTCCTCCGTTGAGGGACATCTGGGTTCTTTCCAGCTTCTGGCTATTATAAATAAGGCTGCTATGAATATTTCTAATCTTTGTGGACCATTTTGCAATGAAAAATAAAAGTCATGAAAAATTTTTAAAGTAGAAATCAATAAAATTCACATAGACAAAGAAAATTTCTTCAAGTTTAGTTATAATCATATTAAAATTATCATGTAGAAAACACATGTCTAATAGAAAAATAAAAAGGATAACAATTATATTTATTTAAGGTCTAAGTAGTATGTAATATCATAAATAATGGGATTTCTTACTAAATCTTAATCTCTCTTTTTTTTTAAGCTTGATTATTGCAATAGCTCCTGAACTATGAAAGCCCTAGATTTCATTAAAAAGTTTCAGGCTGTTTGTAGTTAAGTGGGCTTTCCCATACAATTAGCCTAATCTAGACAATCTCTCACATAAATGTCTTGACTTCAATATAAATATCAATATCCAAATTAATTTGACTAACATACTAAAAAATTTCTTTTCCTACTGACCAGCCCATGTATACTCCTTGGTTGGTGTCTTAGTCTATGGAGACTTTTTATATAATACATAATGACCCTTATTAAAATTATTTATCATGGTGATTGTTACCTAAAATATTAAAAGTCATTCTTGGTGATAGACAGAGTACGTTTATAGAAGTCAAAATGCACCTAAGTTTCTAATTTTAAATTGCCTATCTGCAATAATCATTACATAATCTAATCACAGATCTGTGGGACCTTGGTGTGAGACAAGGCCATACTCCTGTAGCCATCTATTACACTTAGACAGGCCCCTGGGTTCTAACCTGACTCCACCTCTATAGTCACCTGGCTACAGCCAGGCTTTTTCTTTCCCCTCAGTTACCTGGCAACCCGACTCACTATAAATGGCTCCCCTCTGCTCTCTCTCTCTCTCTCTCTCTCTCTCTCCCCCCCTCCCCCGTCTTGCTCTCTCTCAGCCCTTTTCCTTATCTCTCTCTCTCTCTCTCTCTCTCTCGTCTGTCTCTCTATTTTCTCCCCTTTCCACGTGGTCATGATTTTATCTATCTTGTCCTGTATCTTTCTATCTCTTTCTCTCTTTCTATTTTCTTTTTTTTTATTTTCTAAGTTTTTTTATTTACATTACAAATGATTTCCCCTTTCCCGTTTCTCCATCCCCGAAAGTTCCATAAGCCCCCTTCCCTCCCTCTTTTCCCCATTCAACCCCCTCTCGCTTCTCTGACCTGGCATTCCCCTACATCCAGTCTTTCCAGGACCAGGGGTCTCTCCTTCCATCTTCTTGGAAATCTATTGATCTGCGAATTGTGTCTAGGGTATTCCGAGATTCTGAGTTAATATCCCCTTATCAGTGACTGCATACCATGTGTGTTCTTTTGTGATTGGGTTACCTCACTAAGGATGATATTTTCAAGTTCTGACCATTTGCCTAGGAATTTCGTGAATTCATTGTTTTTAATTGCAGAGTAGTATTCCATTGTGTAAATATACCACATCTTCTGAATCCAATCCTCCATTGAGGGACATCTGGGTTCTTTCCAGCTTCTGGCTATTATAAATAAGGCTGCTATGAACATAGCAGAGCATGTGTCCTTATTGCATGCAGGTAAAGCCTCTGGGTATATGCCCAGGAGTGGTATAGCCGGATCCTCCCGGAGTGTCATGCCCAGTTTTCTGAGGAACCGCCAGACTGCTTTCCAGAGTGGTTGTACAAGCTTGCAATTCCACCAGCAGTGGAGGAGTGTTCCTCTTTCTCCACATTCTCACCAACAACTGCTGTCTCCTGTGTTTTTGATCTTAGCCATTCTGACTGGTGTGAGATGGAATCTCAAGGTTGTTTTGATTTGCATTTCCCTAATGACTAAGGATGATGAACATCTCTTTAGGTACTTCTCAGCCATTAGATAGTCTTCAGGTGAGAACTCTTTGTTTAGCTCTGTACCCATTTTTAATAGGGTTACTTGGCTCTCTGGAGTCTAACTTCTTGAGTTCTTTGTATATATTGGATATTAGCCCTCTGTCAGATGTAGGGTTGGTAAAGATCATTTCCCAGTTAGTTGGTTGCTGCTTTGTCCTTTTGACAGTGTCTTTTGCCTTACAGAAATTTTGTAATTTTATGAGGTCCCATTTGTCAATTCTTGATCTTAGAGCATAAGCTACTGGAGTTCTGTTCAGGAAATTCTCCCCTGTGCCCATATGTTCAAGGTTCTTCCCTAGTTTCCTTTCTATTAGTTTCTGTGTGTCTGGTTTTATGTGGAGGTCCTTGATCCACTTGGAATTGAGCTTAGTGCAAGGAAATAAGAATGGGTCAATTTGCATTCTTCTGCAGGTTGACCTCCAGTTGAACCAGCACCATTACGCTAATACCAAAATCACACAAAGATCCGACAAAGAAAGAGAATCTCAGGCCAATCTCTCTTATGAATATCGATGCAAAAAATACTCAATAAAATTCTTGCCAACCGAATCCAAGAACACATCAAAATGATCATTCACCACAATCAAGTATGCTTCATCCCAGGGATGCGGGGATGGTTCAATATAAGGAAGTCCATCAATGTAATCCACTACATAAACAATCTCAGAGAAAAAAAAACACATGGTCATTTCATTAGATGCTGAGAAAGCATTTGACAAAATTCAGCATCCTTTCATGTTAAAGGTCTTGGAAAGATCAGGAATTCGAGGCCCATATCTAAACATAGTAAAAGCAATTTACAGCAAACCGGTAGCCAATATCAAACTAAATGGAGGGAAACTTGAAGCAATCCCACTAAAATCAGGGACTAGACAAGGCTGCCCTCTCTCTCCATATCTTTTCAATATAGTACTTGAAGTTCTAGCTAGAGCAATTAGACAACAAAAGGAGATCAAAGGGAAACAAATTGGAAAGGAAGAAGTCAAACTATCACTATTTGCAGACGATATGATAGTATACTTAAGCGACCCAAAGAACTCCACCAGGGAACTCCTACAGCTGATAAACAACTTCAGCAAAGTGGCCGGATATAAAATGAACTCAAGTATGTCAGTAGCCTTACTATACTCAATGGCTAAGCAGGCTGAGAAAGAAATAAGAGAAATGATACCCTTCACGATAGCCACAAACAATATAAAGTATCTTGGTGTGACTCTAACCAAACAAGTAAAAGATCTGTATGACAAGAACTTCAAGTCTCTGAAGAAAGAAATTGAAGAAGACCTCAGAAGATGAAAAAAAATCTTCCATACTCATGGATTGGCAGGATTAATAAAAATGACCATTTTGCCAAAAGCAATATATAGATTCAATGCAACCCCATCAAAATCCCAACTCAATTCTTCATAGAGTTAAAAAGTGCAATTCAAAAATTCATCTGGAATAACAGAAAACCTAGGATAGCTAAAACTATTCTCAAGAGTAAAAGAACCTCTGGGGGAATCAGTATCCCAGACCTTATGCTATACTACAGAGCAATAGTGTTAAAAACCGCATGGTATTGGTATAGTGACAGGCATGTAAATCAATGGAACAGAATTGAAGACCCAGAAATGAATCCACACTCCTATGGTTACTTGATCTTTGACAAAGGAGGTAAAACCATCCAGTGGAAAAAAAAGATAGCCTTTTCAACAAATGATGCTGGTTCTTTCGATTTTCTTAATAATAAATTATCAAAGCTATGAGCTGTCTCTTACTGAATTCACCGCACAGAGCTAGCCACAACATGTTCCACGCAGCCAGAGACTCAGCCAGGCCACCTCCCAGCAGAAACAGTGTGTCAGCCCCACAGCCAAATGGTCCACAGGAACAGGTACCTGGAAATATATGTCAGAATGACACCGCCTTCTGAGTGAGATTTCTCTGCCAGCGCTCACTAGCTGGAAGCAGCAGACTGGAGGCGCCATAGTGCGCACACCTCTTACCAGCTCTCCTAATCCCCATGCCAGCTCATTGCCTGTCTGTATCTCATAAGCGGGCCCTGCCTGCCTCTGCCCGAGTGAGACCCTCACGCTGCTGCCCTGCCCGGCGTGCTCCTTTCCCGCTGGAGCGGGCTGCTTTGGCCCTGTCCTCTTTCTTTCTTCCCCCGCCCCCCACAGATCTAGGCCTATGAATTTTGGAAATGTATTCTTAACAGTCCGTTTAATTTTACCTTTGATCTGACTGAATAAGCTATGCAAAATATTGAACAACAACAAATATTAACCCAAAGCAAAGAGACAAAAAGTATACTTAGACCATATGTCTTTTCTGTTGATTAAAGGATTTATTTCCATATGGTACTGCTAATCATTTAACTATTCACACAAAAATCTCTGTTGAATGTCTACAGCATATTGAATATTGGAAAAATAATAAAATCACATCCTACAGCTTGCCTACCTTTATGGAGTAGGTAGTTACAGTTGGAAAATAACATTTTTTGCCAGTTGTATTTGGTTCTGTCCTAGGACCTGGGCTATCCAGTCTCTGGGTCTGGATTGGCCCTCTAGGTGGCATCAAGGATAGGTTTCCTCTCGTGACATGGGTCTCAAGCTTAAATAGTATTTTGGCCATTTCCTCAACTCCTACTCCATTTTTTCCCCTGCACACCTTATAGGTAGGACAAATTGTGGATCCAATGTTTCGTGGCTAGTTTATTGTCCCAGGCTCCCCACTGGAAGTCTTCCATGGTTATAGGTGACTGCTGACTCAGGTTCATTATCCTCTATTACTAGAAGTTTTAGCTAGGGTCACACTCATAGATTCCTTGGACTTTGCATTGTACTAGGTTTCTAGTTTATCCATGAGATGTGCGCCCCCACCTCCCAATTTCGGTTGTCTCTCCCAGTATACGTTACCTCCACCCTCCACTAACTTGTTCCCTCTACTTCCCGTCCATACCTACCCCCAGTACTCCCACAAAATCTATCCTATTTCCTCTTCCCATGGAGATTCATGTGGCCCCCTGACCCCCCCCCATTCTTACTTAGCTTCTCTGGGTCTATCAATTGTAGCATTGTTATTCTTTAGAACTAATATTCACTTATAAGTGAGTAGAGGTGGCACGTGATCCACTGTGTTCCTATTGACCTTATTTATAATAGTCAGAAGCTGAAACCAACCCAGATGTAACACGACAGAAGAATGGATGCAGGAAACGTGGTTCATTTACACAATGGAATACTACCCAGGTGTTAAGAATGAGGACATCCTGAATTTTGTAGGCAAATGGATGGACTTAGAAAATATCATCCTGAGTGAGGTAACTCAGACCCAAAAAGACATGTATGGTATGTACTCACTAAAAAGTGGATATTAGCCAAAAAAATAATATATAGAATACCCAAGGTACAGTCTATAGAATTCAAATAGGTCAACAAACAAAAAGATCCAAGTGAGGATACCTCAGTCCTACTTGGGAGGGAGAAGAAAGCAATCACAAGTGGGGATGGAGGGAGGAACATGTGAGGGAAAGGGGACTGGGCTGGGGGTAAGGGGAATATGATCTGGTATTGGGTGGAGGAAAAGGACTGAAGCCCTGAGAGCAAGCAGAAAGAGTAGAAATAGGTAACCACAGGAGGTAGGAGGTTGGGGTGATCCTCCAGAAAGTACCATAGATCTGGGAGGTGAGAGACTCTCTGGACTCAAAGGGAGGGACCCTAGATGAAATGCCCTACAGTGGGGAGAGCGAACTTGTAGAGTCCAACTTCAGCAGAAAGACAGGGCATCAAGTGAGGGATGGGGTTGCTATACCACAGTCAAAACTCTGACCCATAATTGTTTCTATCTGAAGGAACTGCAGGAATGGAAATGGAGAAGAGCCTGAGGAAAAGAAGGTCTAGCAAGAGGTCTAAAGTGGGATCCAGCTCAAGGTGAGGCCCCAAGACCTGGCACTATTACTGAGGCTATGGAGCACTGATAAAAAGGGATTTATTATGACTGCCTCTGAAAGACCCAACAAACAGCTGAAAGAGTTAGATGCAGATATTTGCACCCAACCAATGGACAGAAGGGGATGACCCCTGTTGTTGAATTAGGGAAAAGCTAGAAGAAGCTGAGGAGGTGGGTGACCCTCTAGGAGAACCAGCAGTCTCAATTAATCTGGATCCCCAAGATCTCTCAGACACTGGATCACCAACCAAGCAGCATACACCAGCTGATATGAGGCCCCCAACACATATACAACAAAGGACTGCTGGGTCTTGATTCAGTCAGAGAGGATACACCTAACCCTTAAGAGACTGGAGGTCCCAGGGAGTTTAGAGGTCTGGTGGGGTGAGGGTGGGGGTTGGGGGCAGGGTGTGAACATCCTCATGCAGACAGTGGAGCTGGGAGAAGGTATGGAATGTTGAACAGTCAGAGGGTGGACTGGGAGGGAAATAAAATCTTGAGTGAAAAAGAAAATAGGTAACTTTTAAATTATAAATTCCATCATAGTGACTAATAATGAGTCTATGTATTCTGTTTACATAATGTGAATGCCTAATACAAATATTTTATGTAAAAAAGTGAGTATATATCTGATTTGTCTTTCTGGGTCTAAGTTACCTCACTGGGAGGATACTTCCTAGTTCTATTTGCTTGCAAATTTCTTAATGTTATTTTTTAAAAGTTGAATAATATTCCACAATGACATTATTTCTAATAATACTTTGCTATAGTCATAGTTTGGTGTCTCTCCTAATTGTTGCCAGAAAGGGTTCATCCAGAAATTAATAGAAACATGCAGAGACCTGCAGCTCTACATTAGGCAGAGCTCAGAAAATTCCAAGGAAGACAGGGAGAACAGATTATAGGATCCAAATGGGTCAAGGACACCACAGAAAAATACCCACACAATCAACTAACCTGTGCTCATAAATGTTCACAGAGACTTAACTGACAACCAGTGAGCCTACATGCATTGGACCTAGGCTCTCTGAATGTATGGTATAGTTGCGTAGCTTGATCTTCTTGGAAGACTCCTAACTCTGGGATGAGTGGCTATCTCTGACTATTAGGCCTGCTTTTTGGGCACCCTTTTCCTCCTGCTGGGTTGCCTTATCCAACCTGAACCAGAAGGGAGGTACCCTGTCTTGTTGCAACTTGATAAAATATGTCTGGCTGATATCCCTGGAAGACTTGCCATTTTCTGAAGAAAAACAGAGTAGAGGTGTGGGAGTGGAAGGGGAAAGGGCTGGAAGGGGAGCAGGGCAGGAAAACTGTGTCAGGATATAATATATAGGAGAAGAATAAACGAAAATAATTTTCAAATACTGATTTTCTCATATTTCTATCCTTTCCCTGCCTGACACAATGTTCATACAGTCAGACAACATGAAGTAAACAGTTACCGTAGTTTTTCAAATCCTTAACCTATCAATAGGAATAGAGTTACCTGGTTCTGCTTCAGTATCTATTTTATTGTCCTCAATAGAACTATATCGACTGCCAACATCTCTCACCCAAAGTCGTCCTCACCAGTTTATTGTTTCCTCAATGCTTTTTCTCTCTAAGTTGAGCGTTCTCATAAAACATAACCCCTAAGCATGCCATTCCTTTGAACCCCATCCATAACTCCTCTTCTCATCTAGAGTCACCCTGAAACATGTGAAGTTTTCCAGTGTTCTCTCAGCTTTCCTTGTATCTATATCTCTGTTTTCATTCTTTCCAGGTTACCAGAAGAAAGTTATCAGAGTAAGCAGTTTTCGCAAAAATTAAGCCTGGTGGGGGAAATAACTTTGACTGGGATATCCTCCTGTAGTAGCTGAAAACAACTTTAGATATTCAGGCAAGAAAGAAAACAGAAGATGCTTTTTGTTTTTATTGGATATTTTCTTTATTTACATTTCAAATGTTTTCCTCTTTCCATGTCTCCCCTTCAGAAACCCCCTATCCTATGCCCCCTTTCCCTGCCTCTATGGGGGTCCTCCTGCCCTGACATTCTGCATCGAACACCCTCATCGAATCTACTCTGAATCAGAGCAAGACAGTGATTCAGGAATGTGAACAAGACAAATTCTGTACCTCTCATGAGCTCATGCCTTCATGTGGCCAAGACAGAGCTCCTGACTTCACTAATGCAAACTATGAAATATAACATCTTAAACAGTTAAGATAAGTTTAGGAGTTCTTAGAAAAGCCTCTTGACTATATTAAGTTCTATTAGATGCAAAGAATAATTGGAAAAATTTGATGTTTTACATAAAGTTCTCAATTTTACTTGTGGCACTTTCTACTCAATAAAAATTACTAATTTTCTGAATAGTGGGACAATTGTTTCATAGCAATTACATGACTTCAGATGTCTTTGTTGCTGTCCTGTATGTAGACATGCAACCAGTTAATTCAGATGCAAACCACCAACTTGTACATAAACAAAAACTAGAATGCATACTCTCCCATGGGAATCAAGACAGAAGCTGGTTCACTGTGGATATACATGAATTCTGAATTAATTCCCATGTTTCTTTGAGAGGATGTTATTTAGATATTGCTAAAGACTTAGATTTTTTTTCAGATTTTTTTTTTAAATTTAATTTGATCTTGGTCATTAAAACAGAGCCAAGTATCAAATCAACTGTTTTAAAATCTAATTTCTTTTTTGGGAGAGGTGGGGAGGGGGAAACCGGGAAAGGGTATAACATTTGAAATGTAAATGAAGAATATATTAAATAAAAAAAATCTAATTTCTCTTTCTGCACACAGGAAATCAAGGTGACAGTGCTCTGACTCCTTGAACTTTGTTTAAAATCAGTCTTTAGTAGGAAGGGGAAGGTATAAAAATTTATCTGCATAGTTGTCATATGTCAAACATGCACAAAGAACATTGCTCATGGTCTTAGCTAATCTGCACAACAACCCTGGCATATGTCATGGCTACAGTTGAGGGCTGAAGTAAAGGAGGTGAATGAATGTATTGAAGTATGTCACACAAGTCAAGAGGGCATGACCCAGGTGGCAAACACATATTCTTTGTTCATAAAGATACTAATTCTCAAGGCCAGCAGAGCTCAAGTAAGATAGGGGCCAGCAAATTCAACCTTCTTCACGCTTTTTTTTTTTTTAAAGAAATTTCACTTCAGGCAACATCTGTATATACATCTTAGTTTCCCAAGTGAGTCTGTCAGCACAAAATGAAATTCTGGGTTTATTCTCCTACCTGCTGGTGCCCAGGCTTCTGCACTGTCAGAGCAAAGGCCATGCAATTGCATCCTGGCACAGAGATAAGTCTCAGTCAGTTCTAGGATGGGGGAACTGATAGTATTCAGGTTATCAGTCTGTGCCAGGCAGAAGACCTCACATCCATACTTACTCAAAGGGTATCAAATCCTGTGTTGAAAAATTTAAATGTCTTTTCCTCCTGCTGGGCCTTACAGAGGTTTTACTAGACTAAGGTTCATATCACACATCCTTTTGTACTTCTTATCTTAAGAAATCCATGTGTGTTGCATTAGAACTACTTTGCAAATAACTAACAGTAATAAAAATAGAGTGTGTAGCAAAGATCTGCTTATAAATTACTTGTTATTATATATATATAATATAATAATGAGTAATTTATATATATAGTATGTTTCATATGTATATATCACCAGAATTTTATACATGAACATATAAAATATATGCATTGTGATATATCTTTATCACATGGTAATATGGAGATGAGACAAATTAAAATAGCAATGATTCACTAAGGTCATCATGTATTTGCCTGATTGTATTAATTTAGTGAAATTCATATAAGCCAAGAAGAAAATATTAAGAAAGAATGCAATTGATAGGGTGATAGTTTCTGAAATTGCATCTCTGCATTTAAAGTCAATTTGCTCTATTTGACTCTATCCTGAGCTTCAGACCTTCATTCATGAATTTGGTGAAATTATATTTCCAATTATTAAACAATGCTCTTTCCATTTTACACACGAGAAACTGAGAACATGGCCTTGGCCTTCCAAGAAGAATAATATAGAGCTGTTGTTGTTGTTGTGTTTGGTCTTTTGGTTGGCTAGATTCTCTCTGTCTCTGTCTCTGTCTCTGTCTCTGTCTCTCTCTCTCTCTCTCTCTCTCTCTCTCTGTGTGTGTGTGTGTGTGTGTGTGTGTGTGTGTGTGTGTGTGTGTGTGTGTGAAAATTCTGGATGTCATAGTTTTGGACTGGAGACTTAACACATCTGTGTCAAGTTACTTTGCAGGCAAATGCCAATGAATACTCAAGGACCTGCTACAGTGCCCCTGTTAAAAAATGAAGTAGAAGGCAAGTATCAAGCATGAGTTTGGCTACATCACATTCAGCAAATGTCTGGAATACAAACATTTGTTTTCTAGCATTCTCTATGGATAAAGATCCTATTGAGAAAATGGTGTTTAAGCTAATGGTGACAGAAATCACACACCTAGGGGGATTGTAGACCAAATTATATTGAAATTTTCCCTCAGGTCTCTTAAGATTAAAGCACATGTCAAACTAAGACAAAATAACAATGTAAAGTTCACCATGTTTAGAAGCAATTATCATCATCATCATCATAAAAGTTTATCAGTTTATGTTATCTTTATTTTTCCTTTATCTCCTTTCCTCCCCTCCCCTCCTTTTTCCTCCCATGTACTCCTCTCTTCTCTCTTCTCTTCTCCTTTCCTTTCCTTTCCTTTCCTTTCCTTTCCTTTCCTTTCCTTTCCTTTCCTTTCCTTTCCTTTCCTTTCCTTTCCTTTCCTTTCCTTTTATTTATCCAAAAGGGACACATCTTCTCTGAAATAATAACTGCAATAGACACCTGGTTAGACTTTTAAAGAAAATATCTCTCATTTGTGTTTCTCACAGGGACTTTATATTGGGCAGAATGAGGGTATTCTCTTCCAGACCATATTCTACCCAAAACATACGTTTATGATGATGATGATGATAATTGCTTCTAAACATGGTGGAACTTTACATTGTTATTTTGTCTTAGTTTGACATGTGCTTTAATCTTAAGAGACCTGAGGGAAAATTTCAATATAAAAGAAAATGTAAATGTATCTACCCTCTCTGATACTTTCCCTAGTTTCAAAGCCTGCTTTTGACCATTCCTTATGTGAAATTCTTGTGACTTGAGCATGGAAGAGAACAGCTCTCTGCTCAGGTACTCATCCGTCCAACATAAGTGATTGCTGTGGTATCTGAGTTGTCCTGTTGATTTTGACTGTTTACTTCATACCAGACACACAACTTCCATTGATATCCTCACTTTAATGCCTTTTAACTTCTGCTTTGCTTTTAAATTTGATAAGCAAATACCTAGGGTGCCATCTGATATACATTATCGATGTCATAGAGATGAGTGATACAGGGTGTATATTAACTTATACCCTCTAACATGTATCATCTATCTGTATAATTTTAGACTATGATAGGCCTATTCCAGGAGATCACAGAGTGCAGAAGAATGCATTATACCCTTCTAGTGTGAGAAAGATTTGGCAATGGATCCAGAGACACTATAATTTTTTTCCATGAAGAAAATAGCTTAAAGACATAAAACTCCCAGCAGAGGAAACAGCACAACAAAAATTAGTCTGGTGGGAGTGACAAGGTGACCAGAAAGAAAATCAAAAGTACAGGAGAAGGGAGCACAAACAGAAAACAAAATCAGTGTCTCTTGACAGACAAGGCCAAAGCAGTGTCCACATGAGAGACAATTACTGGGACTACAGAGTCAGTTCTATATCTATATCCTATCATCTATCTATCTATCTATCTATCTATCTATCTATCTATCTATCTATCTATCTATCTATCTATCTATCTATCTATCTATCTATTTCACAAAGATCCAAGACAGACTTTTCTTGGATTAGAATGTAAATTCTCAGAGTCTTTGAGTATGTATTTGATATATTAAGATCAGAAGATTGGGGATTGATTTTTCACTGTTTGAAATATCTCAGTTTCTTAAACTTCTATGACAAATTTTCCGAGCTACAGCTGAGGTTGCAACCCCCCTGAGAGCTACTGACATTTCACTGTCCTGCTATGGGTCTCATGAACAGACTCCTGCAGGACAGCTTTTCCCCATTTCCAACCCATATTTTACTTTACTTTCACTGCATGGGCTCAGTCCTTGTCTAGTACCAGTTTCCATTGCTCCAAGACAGCTCTTTAGAGAAAACGGTTGACATCAAGTTTCTGCTCCAGTTTGTTTTGTTAAGGGTCCCCTTTAATTATCTATTCTTAACTTCATTTCCCTGGAATATCAGAATATTGATGCTCTGGAAGCAAAGATCTGTGGGTTGGGTTCTGGGTTATTTCTTGGGAATGATGCTCTGTAGGTGTTGCTCTGGGGATGATAGTCTGAGAGTGATGATCTGGAGTTAATGCTCTAGGGGTGATGCTCTGGGTGACAATCTGGAGCACCCAATGCTGTGGGTGGGGGTGATGTTCTGGTGATAATGCTCTGAGGGTAATAATCTGGTGGTTTCCAAAGCACTGGGTTTCTCTTGGTCATCAGAGCAACTTCACTGTGCTCTCTTGGGGAAATACATGAATTTTGTTCATTCTTTCATCTGATTACCCACAAATATGCTGTGCATTGCAAACACACCAAGAACTTTTTAAGCTAAGTATTGTAATACTGACAAAAATAATTTCAGCCTTGTGAGTACTTGTAGCATATTTTGAGAATTGAATAGAGAATACCAGAATCCGGAGGAGCTATGATGACAGAAGAACACAATGCTTTGTAATACACATGGGTAAGGCATGCTAGTCCAAGATGGAGGAGATCAGAGGGAATGTAAGGGGGGAGAAATATGAAAACTTATTAAAGTATTGTTTTATTTTTTGAGATTGTAATAACAACATTTCCCTCTTTACTTCCCCTGCTTCAAATCCTCTCACATACTGCTCCTTGCTAATTTTCAAATTCATGGTTTTTTAATTAATAATTGTTATATACACACATATATGCATACATACTTACACACACATATACACAGAGATATACACATACATATTCCTGAATATATTATATCTATCAGTTGTTTGAACAGATCTATGCATACTACATATATGTGTATGTCTCCATGGAATTCATAAATGGACTAGAACTGGAATTAAAGACAGTTGTGAGTAACCTTGTGAGTGCTGTGAAATGAACTCAATCTTGTGCAAGGGTGGTTTGTGTCCTTAGACACTGGGCCATCTCACGGTCCTCAGGAACATTTTTGACAGAAGTTATTTCCAACTTGTGTGTTGGAGAAATATTCACTCAACAAATATTTTTGAGCTCTAGAAATATTCCACATGACCTGTTCTAGATGATTAGGATAGAATAGTCAACAAAGAGGGAAGGCTCATGGACTGCTGAGATCAGTTTTTAATACAGAAATAATACAATTTGCTTATTTATTGTATCAGTAAAAGCATGCTATTTATGAAGGAGAATGTAGAGCAATAGGACTGTAGAATGAGTAAATGGGTATTGCAGGGACCTAAATGATCAGTGTTGCTTGCCAAAGGGCTATGTCAGAGAATAGGCAGATGCGGATTAGTAAAGGTATGGGATGCTGAAGTCAAAAGGAAAATGTGTCAACCAAGGTCAATTAGGAAGCTTTAGACTTTTATCAAGAATATTTGAGGAGGGCTTAATGCAAGGTTATGTACATAAAGCTAAGGGAATGGTGTAAGGAATCACAGGATTGTACCCAGGTCCAAAACATCATTGTATCATGACCATCCTTTTAAATACAAGTATAACTGGAAGTTACTAGAACTCTGAGATGAAAGGGTGTGATGAGAGGACTAGTAATAAATGATACAATTATGGAATCAGGAATCCTCAGCAACCCCATAGACAGCAGACAGCAGAATTGCTACCAGAAACATATTCGCTATCCTCTCTTTAAAGTCAAGCTGCTGCTTCTCATTAATGCGATCCATCTGGAAACCAGAGCCCTTGAGAACTATGAGCTCCTGGTATCTAGGAAATAAGTGAAGAGTACATTTTGAGATAACGAATTGAAGAAGAGGGTCATAAAGGGAAACTTGGAAGAATTGAGCATTGATAACAAGGGACTTGTATGTGTTTAATATGCTTTAAAATGTGTTTAATCCAATGAATGAACAACCAAGAGCAGTCTGTATTAGTTATTTATTTTTTACTAGTGTGACAAAACACATAACATACAGAACTTAAGGGAAGAAGAATACGTTTTGCTTAATGGTATGATAGTGGGAAGGCAAGTCAGCTAGTCACATTGTGGCCACAACCAGGAATCAGTGCAAGAAGGATCATCTTTATGCAGTCACTGATAAGGGGATATTGACCCAGAATCTCGGAATACCCTAGACACAATCAGCATATCAATAGATTTCTAAAAAGATGGAAGGAGAGACCCCTGGTCCTGGAAAGACTGGATGTAGGGGAACGCCAGGACAGAGTAACGAGAGGGGGTTGAATGGAGAAAAGAGGGAGGGAAGGGGGCTTATGGGACTTTCGGGGAGGGAGGAAACGGGAAAGGGGAAGTGATTTGGAATGTAAATTAAAAAAATAAAATAAAAAAAAAAGAAGGATCATCTTACATTTCAGCAGAAGTTCACTTCATTAGTACAATGATATGTACCAATGCTGATGTGATCTAAGTACACCAGCCTGCGTGATATAAGCAAATGGGAAGTATCTAACAGAGGAACGAAGGATAATTGGATTCCAATCCGTGGGATTTACTGCTTCAGAACCCACATTTTATTGGTAACTGACAAGATCCATATTTATTTGAAAAATCAGACTATCAGGCTATCATTGTGGAATCAGAGCTATAATGTGGTTGGAAGCTCATGGACATTGGCAGGAAGCAGATGAATCTTCTTTTCCTGATCCAGACTATGACAACCAATAAACGTTAAGACAATGAAATTGCCAAACCTACATGTCAGAGTACATCAGAGGGCAAAGCTCTTATAATTTGTTTGGAATCTATGGAAATAGGATGCCCATTGATTTTATGATCAGATTTCTTAGTCTGAACTCATTGGCTTAGCTTATTCACAGCTCTATGCCGTCCCACATTCTGTAAAAGAACCATGTTAAAATCCAGGTCAAGACTGTATTCATCAGTCTCTGTTCATTGTCAAAGGTAAGTGATGAGTTTACATAAATGATTGAAAGTGAGACACAGCAGGCCGTTATTCCACATCTGTCAGGGAGCCATGGAATTAAGAAAGGCCCATGTTTCTGATTCTAAATCTCAGCCTGGATATTTTATCCTTATGATACAGTCCACCAGCTGTGTGATTGGTTGGAAATCTACAGAACATTTTATGTATATTCTGATCCAGAAGAAGAGTAGAGACTCTTCAAAATTATGATTGAGACATTTTTCCAACTGACTTCTGCATCCAAGATTTATGGTAACCCTTGAATTCAAAACAGCAACAAAAAACCCACAACCAACATGATTTTTGGTGAAATCAAATGACATCTTGAAATATAAGTTGGGCATACTGAATGAGAGATTATTTGTGAGAAAAAGGACAGGACACCTCTATTGAACATAGGTGGGTATTGAGAAGATAATGCCAGGATCTGTCTGCTCCCTATGATTTTGACTTGTGGGTAGTGCCAATGGCTGCATATGTACCACATTGTGAACAGATGTTTTTCTGTGAATTTTTAAAATAGGATTTTGAAGGGCTGTGGACTAGAGTGAAAAGACTGATGTAGTGTGAAATTAGAGTTGTAAGTGATTAACAAAATGGAAAGTTTCTGCCCTGTAACTGTTAAATGACCTTGCTAGAGTCTATATTCCATGGTGATATGCAAATATTAACAGCTTACAAGTAGTTAAGCATATCAGATAGACTTTTCATATAAGCCACACAAATTCGATTTCACGCAGCATGTACAAAGTGGCCTAGCATTACTAATGTTGCTATTTACCATCCAACTATAGTGCCTTTCGTTTTGAGAATCCATTTTATGTTGCCTGACTCTTGGAGAAAGAATTGTTGAAGCCCTGTCTTCTGACACTTGACTTATAGTGTAGTGACATTGGTCTAAAAGGCAAAAACAATTCTGCAGAGGATGAAAATATAGCACCAGAAAATTCATAGTCCAAAGGAGTTTTAAAGCCAACCAATTCTATCATTTATTGTCTATTTAAGTATATTCTCTAGAAATACTGCTTAACCAAACTGTGCCAGGGGACTGGGCAATCATGTTCTAAGCATATACCTTAAGCTAAGCATTATTCTTGAAACACTGTGGCGGAGAAGATACATATAAACATCTTCATGAGATTTATGTTCTTGTGATTGAGATAATGGTCCTTAGATTGGTGCCATTATGAAATAATGTGTATCCTTTAAGAACTGAACCTACTGTGAGTTCCTTATGTCATTTAAGGCATGCCATTTGAAAAGAATTACAGAACCTCAGGTGCTCTTTGAATTCCCATTTTCCATGTGATCTCCCACCCCACACATATTCTTGTGATGTTATCAGCCATGAGTAATTTATCAGAGTCAAGGCAATGCTGGCTACAGTCCATGTAATCTACAGATTTGTGAGTATGTAAAATAAAACTTCTTTTAAAATATAATGCTATTCTGACTGAGACATTTTATTATTGTAAATGAAAAATAGATCAATATAAACATAAAAAATAAAAAGGTAAACTCAGAATCAAATCATTGTGGAAAAAAAGTACCCCGAAGTATATTCAAAACTCTTTAAAAGTGTTTGCAATCTCTACCTTTAAACTTGTTACTCACAGCAGAGAAGAGTACATACAGTCCAACTAGTGCTATCTAAGTATGTGGTTCAGCCTTGTTCTGCTAGGGGATGTAGACTATGAATGTGGGTGGAGATGGGAACCAGAAAACACATGCTCATTCATTTATCATCAAGTAACATCTGTGTAATAGGCATGACAGATACATTGGCCCATGCACATGACATAGTTTATTGATTAACATTACATCCTTTATCTGAGAACAGGGTAGATGGTATATATTATAGCTGGTTGAATAAAAAACATATAGCACAATGAGACAATAATAATAGGTTCATTGTTTTAGCAAGTCTAGAAGACTAACATGTTTAGAAGGCAAAAGACTTCACATTTTACACAAAAGAAAATCAGAATTATAAAGCTCTTTGATTAGGACTACAGAACAATGACAGACAGAGTGCACATCCAAGAGCAGGCCTATCCCACTGACTATGATACCCATGGCCCAATGGGACTAAAGGTGGGCATAGAGAAGGAAAGCTTTACTAAAAACATGTCTGTATACTTTTTGCCTTAAATTTTCTTTTGTAATTATTTCTTGAACCTTTCAAGTTAATGTCTGGAATTCCCAGTTTAAAGCTTCCCACTCCTCAACTCTGATGGCATTGCCTAAACCTTACTTAATCTCCCAACTAAGCAGTCTCATCTCCTCTTGAAATTCTGTCCAGCCTCCATGTAATTGAATTTGCCATAAGAGTATCATTTTTTCCCCATTCTATGGCTAGTCAGCATTGTATCTGAATGTATATAATGTACTTTAATATTTAAAAAATCTGTTTATTAATATGTGAGGTAGGGAGTGATGGGAGTTGTTTGGACCTGAGCAAAAGTTCAATCCTGTGACACCAACCCAGATTTCTATGACTCCCATTTACAGTCAATGAAATTGATTATTACATTACTCTCCATTCTGTCACCAAGATATTTAGTGATTAGAAGAATGTGCCTATGTTATGGGGCATTCCTACAGGGTTCCAAACAGAGCAAAAGGAGTATTATAGTATGTTGCATGCTAATATCTAGTGAAAGGGATAATGGATCCTATGATGATTGAGTAATGAAGTTTTTGGTGCTGCCGAGAATCTGCTCACACTAGTGGTATCAGGATCATGGATGACTAAGGTATTAGCTAATAAAAGGCCTTTGCCAATTAACAAAATTAAAAGAAGCACAATTCGGGGGTGCCTTAACAAAAAAGGTGGTACTTTTGCCAAGATGCATCACAATACTGTCAAATCCCAGCTGCAAGGGTTGAAGGGACTGGAGGAAAGAAGGGAAAATTATTTTGAATTGGCAAGTTATAAATAGATTGACTTAGCACTGGAGGAAAATGGAAGTGAGCCCTTGGGCCTGAGAAGACTATGACATAAGATGGCTTTCCCTGTCTGGTTTTCAAGGAGACTTTACTGCAAGTTGAATAGCTTGAAACTGCATTTGGGGTTGCTCCACTTTCCCTGGAATGAAATTACTCTTTCACAAATTTTGTAGACAGAAAACTTCCTTTAGCTTTCTGAAACTGTCCTAAGTTTGGATTTTGACTCAGACTTATTAAATGGAAATAAAGAAAAAAGAAATAAAAGGAAGGTAGGAAGGACAAAGAATAAACTCCCGATATACTTTGCTTTAATTGGGAACTACAATGGAGCAATATACAGAAAGTGAGAAAATCCTGGGACTGGGAATCTTCATCCTTCTGAATTGTATCATTTGTTTACATTGTCTTTGCTCTTAGATCATTATGGGTATTATTATTTTTTCTTCTATTCAATTGGGCATGTAGCCCAATTGAATGAATCTAAACCTTGTGTTAGAAGGTGTTGGTGACATGTTTGTCAAGTTCAAAATGACAATAGTAATTATGCAATAGAATAGAGTTTGAAATAAAATAAAGTAAAGCATAACCGACTTTCCTTAATTTGCTTCAAGGACTAGTAGGTAGAGAGTGAGATAGGATATTCCAGTGCTGGCACTGCCACTTCCTAACTGTGTCTTCTTGAACTGGACAGTAGTTCTCTGTGACTCAGTATCACGTTCATGAAATGGACGTGGAAATAGGAACAGTTCTCTGTTAAGGATTTTGTGAGAATTTAATGCCTAAAATGGCTTAGAATACCTACTTAGGTTAATATAAGCACTGTACATTTCTGTTCACATGGACTACTCTTCCCCATATTACTGTGCATCTTCCCCTGGAAACTAGTTAACATGAAAGAAAGAATATACTCTTACATGATTTTCATTTAATCACTTGTTTATATATTTCCTCCTATAGGACTACTCCATGTCTCCAATTGCCTTTATAGTTTTAAGAATGACTCATACTTTTTGAGTTGGTGAAATACCAATGGGATTATATACAGGAATTTCCATAAACTAAGTATCAACAATTTAAATAGAGATAACAAAACCAGCACAGTTTGTGTCTAAGATATATCTGTTTAGGTAGGGAATTTTTAAATTAGTAAGATGTTTTGAATAAAGATGCTTCTTATATGCCTTACTCCACACTAACATTTTTTGCTGTAAGTCTGAACCAGTGTCATGCTGTGAAGTTGTCAGTTCCCTTTCATTGTGCTGTGATCAAATAACCATGACAAAAGCAACTTAAGAAAGGGTTTATTTATCTCATAGTTCATAGGTTTATCTCATTGTGATGGCATGTACTTGAGGCATTTGATTATAATATATTTATGCATATATATGTATATGCTTGTGCTCAGCTTGCTTTCACTTCTTTATGCAATGCAGAATCTCAACCTAAGGAATGGTGCCACCCAGAGTAGATAAGTCTTCCTGCCTCTGTTATCTAATGAAGATAAACCCTCTCAAGTATGTTCAGAGGCACATTCTTAGGTGAGTGTACATTTCAATCAAATTTCCAATTACTATTAGGAGCAATCAAAGGCAGTAAAATCTATATGACGTTGACGTTGAATTCTGGATCTACAGCTATTATATAAATATATGTCATCAATTTTCTGAGCCTTATTATCCTTCAGTTATAACTAAATAAGGTCTTAATATTAATAAAAGTATAACCTAAACTATGCTCCTTATGGTAACTATACACACAAATATACACTGTCCACATATATGCATACATGTAAATATTGTAAACATTTGAATTAATCTCTATATAACAATAATACATTTACTGTCATTATTTCAGCTTTCCAAGATCTTCATACCACATTCAAATATGTTAAGCAATTTTTCAAGTCACACAAAAAAGTGGCAGATAGAGGACTAATACTGAATGTTCTGCCATGAAGCAGTACTATCAGACCATGCTGCCTCTGGGTGAAGAAATGATTTGATGATTTAATATGATGCATAACATACTTAATTTAAGGTTCTGGATTTGGAAAATGTCTAAATCAGGGTTTCCATTTCTGTACAAAACATCATGACCAAGAAGCAAGTTGAAGAAGAAAGGGTTTATTCTGCTTACACTTTCACATTACTCTTCATAACTAAAGGAAGTCAAGACTGGAATTCACACAGGGCAGGAGCCTGGAGGCAGGAGCAGATACAGAGACCCTGGAGGAATGCTACTTACTGGCTTGCACAGATTGCTTTCTTGTAGAACCCAGAACTACCAGCCCAGGGATGTCACTACCCGCAGTGGGCCCTTCCATGCTTGATCACTAGTTGAGAAAATGCCTTCCAGCTGGATCTCATGGACGCATTTTCTCAAGAGAGGCTCCTTTCTCTATGATGACTCTGGCTTGTGTCATGTTGAGAACACAAAAAATCTGCCAGTACAGAAAATCCTCAGAATAGATCATTATGGAAATTTGGATACTGGCAGGAGTGAAAATAACTATTATTCAATAAGTGTTTATTATATCTGGAACTCTAAAAACTGCTTCATTATATTAATGCATCTCAGTTCATATGCTATCCTAGGAAGGATCACTTGTCTCAATTTATTACTGAGAATGGGAGCATGGGTCAGCAACATGGTTCAGGGGTATTCGTGATGGCCGCCAATCCTGATGACATGAGTTCAGTGCCAGGGACCTTCATGGTAGAACAGGAAAACTATTCTAAAAATTTTCCTCTAAACTCTATGGCATACTTGTGCTCATATAAGCATATGTACTCACATAGTCATTAAATGAATTCAAATTTTTTAAGAATGGAGGGCACTGTCATGCTTACTTCGATTATAATTGCCTCCTTAGGGTGTGCATAAAACTAAGCCTATGAGCAGTCATAAGTGTGGTAAAGACTTATTGGACCATGCCTCATTCAGGAAAATTAGTGGTGGTGATAGGAGACATCATTGTGATCAGTCACATCACCACTCAAGACATGTTAATGCTCTAGATAGCTTCACACCCATGCCTACAAGGTCTAGGTTAAACCCAGTGTACCATACAGGAACACCAAAAGGAAACACAATAAAATAAATACTAGTGGATTGAGTACTTGTTGAATGTTGGAGAAGACACTAATGGGGGGTGAGAGGAGGGGAGATCAGTGTGGCCAAAGTTTATTTTATACATATTTTACAGTATATATATATATATATATGCAAAATATATATTTTATATATTATATATGTTATATATGCTACATATATAACATATATATAATATGAAATTACATATATTATTACATATACAATATTATATTGTATGAAATTACATATATTATTACATATACAATATTATATTGTATAAAATTATATATATTATATATAGTGTTATATATTGTTTTTGTTTTTTATTTTCTATATTCTTTAATTACATTCATTTGGGATATTATATATTGTATTAAATTAAAAAATAATTAACTTATAAAAATAATGGAATTACAACTGTTAAGCAAAACCATGGCGAAAAATGGAGGCAGGTGTGAAACTCTCTTGAGACTTCATTCTAGATCTGGATGACTTACTCATGCCAAGTAACCACCTGTGTTTCAAAGAGCCAAGATAACTAATTTTTGAAGAATTGTCTGCTTTTCTACATCCCCTGCTACCTAATGCTGTATTTTGTAGAGATGGACATTATATGAATAGTGTTCTAAATTATTTGTCAGTTTGCTTTTTACTCTTCTGTCATAACCAAAACATTTTATTGCAGTTTCTTTTATAAAAAGCAAAGTTAGATTAAAAATAAGAGGCCTTAAGTTTTTCCTTCTATAAAGCAATTTATCTTAGAGCCAGAAGTAATGTAAGTGTTGAGTATAAAGATGAAATAACAGGCAAGTTTGTGAGTCCTTGAGCTATGTACAGAGTAGTTCTTCATTAGTTTAGCTAGCCCGGTATTCTGAGTAAGAATTTCTTTAATTTTAGAAGAGTCTTGTCCTTTCTTCCAACATATTGTATTTGCCTTTTTCGCTTGTGTGTTGGGTTGAACTGACTACCAGGTCCTCAATGGAGGAGCTAGAGAAAGGACCAAAGAAGTTGAAGGGTTTTGCAGCCCCATAGGAGGAACAACAATGTGAACCAACCAGTATCCCCAGAGCTCACAGGGACTAAACCACCAACCAAAGAGTACAAATGGAGGAACCAATGTCTCCAGCCGCATATGTAGCAGAGGATGGCCTTGTTGAACATCAATGGGAGGTGAGGCCCTTAGTCCTGGGAAGACTTGATGCCCCAGTGTAAGGGAATGCCAGGATAGGGAAGAGGGAGTGGCTGGGTTGGTGAGCAGGGGGAGGGGGCAGAGGGAAGGGGAAAGGGATAGGGGTTTTCCTGGGGAAACAAGGAAAGGGGATAACATTTGAAATTTTAAAGAAAATATCTTTTTTTAAAAAAAGAAGTGTTTTAGACTGTCTGACACTATTGTCTATAAGAAGATGTGCTAATGCAATAACAACTGAGTGGAGCACAGATCAGTTTCCTAAGCTTTTAAGTAAGTAATTTACTCAACACTGAAATGCAAAAAGCAAGTCCCTGATTTGCCTCAATGGATCCCTGTTTACATAACCATCAATGATTTCTTTTTCCAATAAAGGATGTTGAACATTTCTTTAGGTGCTTCTCAGTCATTCAATATTCCTCAGGTGAAAATTCTTTGTTTAGCTGTGTACCCCATTTTTAATAGGGTTATTTGGTTCTCTAGAGTCTAACTTCTTGAGTTCCTTGTATATATTGGATATTAGCCCTTTGTCGGATGTAGGGTTGGTAAAGATCTTTTCCCAATTTGTTGGTTGCCATTTTGTCCTATTGATAGTGTCCTTTGCCTTACAGAAACTTTGGAACTTTTTGAGGTCCCATTTGTCAATTCTTGATCTTAGGACATAAGCTATTGGTGTTCTTATTCAGGAAATTTTCCCCTGTGCCTATGTGTTCAAGGCTCTTCACCAGTTTCTTTTCTATTAGTTTTAGTGTGTCTGGTTTTATGTGGAGGTCCTTGATCCACTTGGAGTTTAGCTTAGTACAAAGAGATAAGAATGGATCGATTTGCATTCTTCTGTATGCTAGCTGCCAGTTAAACCAGAACCATTTGTTGAAAAGACTATCTTTTTTCCACTGGATGATTTTAGCTCCTTTGTCAAATATCAAGTGACCATCAAGTGTGTGGTTTAGTTTCTGGGTCTTCAATTCTATTCCATTGATCTACCTGCCTGTCACTGTACCAATACCATGCAGTTTTTAACACTATTGCTCTGTAGTACTGTTTGAGGTCTGGGATACTTATTCCCCCAGAAGTTATTTTACTGTTGAGAATATTTTTAGCTCTCCTGGGTTTTTTGTTATTCCAGATGAATTTGAGAATTGCTCTTTATAACTCTATGAAGAATTTAGTTGGGATTTTGAAAGTTTAATGCTAATTTACACCTAATTTTGTTGGTTGTGTGACTAGATGGCAAAGTTGAATTCTTATTTACAAAGAACAGAATACCAAACAGTGTGCCTTCTTAAGAAGACTAGACACAAATAATATTTTCCTAATTTATGTGTTTTCTTGGACATTCTTTTGAGAAGATCTACATCGGGCAAAAGCAGATGGCAAAAATTAATCTAAAAATAGACTATATTTATTTAGTCTCAAATGTAATTTCATACTGCTATTTATGGTGCAGGATAGTGAATTCTTAAGAACTTTTGGGTTTTTATCCACAAAAACCAATTTTTTTTAGTTATTTTCTCTATGCAGTTATTATAAAACACATTGAGTTGGTGGCTTATAAATACTGTAAATAGTGTTGGGTCCTGAGTGTTCTAAATGAAACCCCAGCTGATTTATGTCTTTGAAGTTCTCATTCTCCATTTCAACCACTGTGATTTTCTCTAGCTTCATTTTATGGTAGGAAGGGTCATAGGTCTATTGTTTGCAGTTTTTTTGCTTTTGTTTTGGTTTTTTGCTGTTTCTTTGTTTTAAATAGAGGTTTAAATAGAGGTACTAATTCCATTCATTCATTCATGAAATCATTATGTTCACCAAAGACTAGCTCTTAATGCCAACTTCTTAGAAGTTAATTTTAAGAAATTGAATTGGTCCTGGAAAGACTGGATGTAGGGGAATGCCAGGACAGAGAAGCGAGAGGGGGTTGAATGGGGAAAAGAGGGAGGGAAGGGGCTTATGGGACTTTTGGGGAGGGAGGAAACAGGAAAGGGGAAATGATTTGGAATGTAAATAAAAAAACTTAGAAAATAAAAAAAATTGAATTGCTTTTTGCAGAAACACAAATATTCAGATCATAAGAATTATAACATTTATCTCTTTTTTTCTTTTTTTTTAATCTTTTTATTTTCTGTATCCTTTATCTACATTCTAAATGATTTCCCCTTTCCCTGTTCCCCCCTCCCTGAAAGTCCCATTAGCCCTCTTCCCTCCCCCTGTTCCCCATTTGCCTAAGAGTTTCATGAATTCATTGTTTTTAATGCTGAGTAGTATTCCATTGTGTAAATATACATGGAAACTATCTCTGATAAAATTGAAGAAATATATAGAAAAACATGTTAAGATTGACTATTTCATGGAAAAATTATACAGATAAAATGGTAGGCATAAAAATATTCCTAAGTTGATTGAAAGTAGAATTATAAACATTTTCCAATAAAATTGAAAATCTACATGGAAAATATTTCTGATAAAACTCAAGAAATATATAGAAAAACACTTTAAAACCGACTATTTCATGAAAAATTATACAGACAAGATGGTAGGCACAAAAATATTCCCAAATTGATTGAAAGTAGAAGTAAAAACATCCTCTGATAAAACTGAAGATCTACATGGAAACTATCTCTGATAAAATTGAAGAAATTTATACAGATAAATTGTTAGGAATAAAAATATTCCTAAGTTGATTGAAAATAGAATTATAAACCTGAGACAATGAAAGCTAGAAGATCCTGGGCAGATAATATTTATTTCAAATAATGATGGATGTATTTTCATCCATATCTTTGTATATAATATATATACATATATATTTGTATGTATGTATGTATACACACCAATATATCTATGTATATATATGCATATATATATACATAATGGTAGTATGATATATAAGCACATATATGTATGTGTCCTTTACTAAGACATTGACACTAATTTCCTTCTTATTGGAGAGCTTTAGTACTATTATATTAAGTTGAAGACAAAATAGATATTATCCTTGGGATGACAGTCTATATTTCCACACAAATGTCATAAGAGGAAACACATAGAGTGAACAAAAATATTTAATATGTTTGTTCAATACATTTGTATAGTACTGAAAGCCAAGGCTCCTTCTAACATCATTCTGCTCTCTTGTGTGCAAAATTCTGCACTAAACTGATACAAACCTTCTCCTTATGCTGTGTACAACATTTCAAGTATCTACCCTCCCAGTTCTCACTACAGAAAAAAAAAAGAAAGAAAATGTTAATATTGCTGATGATGAAGTTTTCCAAAGCTTGTCATTAGTAGTTCATCTCAGTGGTTTCAAATTGTCTGGATGTCTGATGCTGGGTTCTTCCTAGATTATAAATTTGTAAGTCACTAAATCTGGATGTGACTACCTTTGTTTCATAAGATATAAATAAAATATTCACCTCAAGAAAATTTTTATGTTCATATGATCTAATGAAAGGAAAAGTTCCCAGGTGTAATGTAGGAGTCACGATATTTGGAAAACATGTAGGTTAATTTAATTAAAAATATAAATTTGAATCAGGAAACAGTTATGAAATTTATGCATGCAGAAGGATATAAAAGGAAACACAACAAGGGAAATTATACTTACTCTAAATTAAATGGAAGTGTGTAGAAAATAATATTATTTACTCATAGATCTTTTAAGTCACCCATCACAAATTACTAGAAGGAAGTGTGTCTTCTGTGAGTGTTTACTGTGCCATTGAGATTTTGGCTAGAAGAATTTGGCATATCCAAATTATATGATTTAGGGGGATTTATACACAGTATATGTATTTACTTAAAAGAATCCAATGAGGTACAGATTAGGGTATCAAAACACCTGAACCTGAAGAGTTTGTACCACATAAAGACAGGTTGGTGGGAAGGCAGTACCCAGACCCTGGAAAAAGTTAACCATTCATAGAAGGATACATGATCCTCAATCAGCAAGGGAGTAAGGTAACCATGGTGATCTAACCTTCTCACCCTTCCCTTCTGTTAGCTCTTGTCAATGCCATTCATTAGCTGAGCAAAAACAAACATCAAATGATAAAGGTAAAACATATATACCTATTTCTTGGGATCATGGCAACATAGACAAAGGAGACCTTGGATCTGAAGAGGGACATGCAAGTTAACATGGACAGAAGGGAAGGAGCAGAAAAATAAATAAATAACCATGATTCATGGGAAAATATATCTGCAAGCAGGTTATAAAATGTTGTAAGGATATAGATAAGGATGATTTAAACATATGTTACACAAGATAATTTTATTGCACTTAGCTTATGATTTCATGTTCTTGAGGCCCTCTGTGCTATTTCATTTTAAAATATTTAATAGTCCTATACCATAATAAGAACATTCTGCTCAAGGAACTTGTAAATCAGTCATATTGCTGAGATTCCGATATGAACCTGTCTTCCTAACCTAAATGATTTTCTTGTGTACTCTAAAAGTCATGTGATAGACATTAATATCCAATGTGATAGTCATAAGTATTAGGACATTTGGGAAGTTGCTTTCATGTGTGTTGCAAACTCAATTCTCTTAAGAAGAGGCTCAAAGAGGCAACTTGGAATGTTTTATTTTGTTTAATCAGAGAAAGTCAGGACTTCCTGAACCTCAAATTTGTTAGCCACTTCCATTTGAACTTTTTAAGTGCACTAGGTAGAGTGAAAGACTCCAGCTGCTTATAAATTATCTAATTTAAGGTATTTTGCCATAGTAAACCAGATGGACTATAACATCATGCTGTTACTTGTGTTTGGTGCTGGGTTTTGAATGCAAATGTTCACAAATACCAGGCAAGCAGTCTATACGATGTGAAAACATCAACTCAACCATATAGTGTTTGAGGCATAACTTACTTTTTATGGAACTTCTGGGAAAACACTCTATACAATGACTCAACTAAACAGATTATTCCCTAAGACCCAACTTCTAGAATTCTCTGTTCATATTGTATGAACATGTGACTTTCAAAACTGTAAGGCAGGAACTTTGTGCTGGAGTAAATATGATTAACTTAACTCGGATGGGTTAATACGAGGCATGGATGGTGAAAAGTGAAGCTCTTCTAGTTAGCGTCCCAAATATAGGGTTGGTGACTTTGCATGGTCAAAACTG
Organism: Tokudaia tokunoshimensis; assembly: GCA_036184795.1. Classification (NCBI taxonomy): domain Eukaryota; kingdom Metazoa; phylum Chordata; class Mammalia; order Rodentia; family Muridae; genus Tokudaia; species Tokudaia tokunoshimensis. The sequence goes on along the minus strand of BTHU01000001.1, from coordinate 70,790,865 downwards.
CCTACTAAATCACTCATGCATAAACATTTTCAGGGTAATGAACACTGTCAAAAATCATTGCAGACCTCCATTCAGACAAGCTGCTTCAATTAGCATATTGCTGGTGTGAGGTTCTCCTATACCGCTCTCCTCAGGCCACCTTTCAATCCATGTAGAAGACAATTGAAATTAAGTCTGCAATTAAATTTTTACAAGAGATTGCATCAGGTGCTTTGGTAAAATGAACACTTATATCGTTAACAGAACTCTAATTATGCTATCTCCTCACAGAAGATTAGTATATCCCACAAGGCTCTTTTGCAATTTTTCATGGACATGCTTTTGCCTTTGTTCTGAACAGTTTTGTTCAGTGCTTCAAAGTGCTAGACACTGGGACACATGTTCTAACTTCTTTTATTTCAGTTATTCTTAAGGCAGCTCAGTAAGAAGCGGGGGTGGTTGTACCATCTCAATAAACACATTATGTCTTGCTTTTACACATACTGTCTTGTCTATCCAGAACCACCATTATCAGCAAAATTTCCAGCAGATCACCCTTCTGTTCATCTTTGAAAATTTAACACAAGTATCATGGTCACACAAGATTTAGAATACTGATTCTCAACCAGTGAGTCATTCCCCCTTTGGGATCTGTATTCAAACAACCCTTTCACAGGTGTCACCTAAGAACATTGGAAAACATAATGTGATTCATAACAGTAGCAAAAATTATAATTATGAAATAATTGTATGGTTGGAGGCCACCACAATATGAGAAACTACATTTAAGTGTCATAGCACTAGAAAGGTTGAGGATCACGAATCTAGAGGACAGAGAGCAAGTACTTTAGAAATTCCTGTCATTCCACAACTATCAAAGTCACTGGTTTATGGTTTTTTACCCTCCCTCATTTTCATCTGCAAACAACTTTAAGAATACAGCCTGGGCTGGGCAGTGGTGGCGCACGCCTTTAATCCCAGCACTTGGGAGGCAGAGGCAGGAGGATTTCTGAGTTCGAGGCCAGCCTGGTCTACAAAGTGAGTTCCAGGACAGCCAGGGCTACACAGAGAAACCCTGTCTCGAAAAACCAAAAAAAAAAAGAATACAGCCTGAATACAATTATGTAATAAGGAATGTAGGCTGGGAAAAAGTGGGATCAAGCCAATCACAACTGTTACAAGGTGTATATGTCACTCAGTTTAGAAATTCCCTAAATCATCTAAGACCACTGAGTGAGACTTTCTTTTTTTTTTCTTTTAAGTTTTTTTTTATTTACATTCCAAATCATTTCCCCTTTCCTGTTTCCTCCCTCCCCAAAAGTCCCATAAGCCCCCTTCCCTCCCTCTTTTCTCCATTCAACCCCCTCTCTTTTCTCTGTCCTGGTATTCCCTACATCCAGTCTTTCCAGGACCAGGGGTCTCTCCTTCCATCTTCTTAGAAATCTATTGATATGCGAATTGTGTCTAGGGTGTTCCAAGATTCTGGGTTAATATCCCCTTATCAGTGACTGCATACCATGTGTGTTCTTTTGTGATTGGGTTACCTCACTAAGGATGATATTTTCAAGTTCTGACCATTTGCCTAGGAATTTCGTGAATTCATTGTTTTTAATTGCAGAGTAGTATTCCATTGTGTAAATATACCACATCTTCTGAATCCATTCCTCCATTGAGGGACATCTGGGTTCTTTCCAGCTTCTGGCTATTATAAATAATGCTGCTATGACTTCTTAACTAATGGATTGTGGCCTTCTACAGCCTTGGCTGAATCTGTTCCTTATTATGGAGTTTTCCCGTGCCTAGTTATGGGCAGTTTAGAGAAACCTGCTCCACATCTCTCTCCCATGCTTGCTCAATAATAACAACAATGGGTAGTGCAGTCATTTTTTGAGTGGGACTGTCTTCCAGGACTTTTCTCAGCGAAGATGAACACTCCTACACATCCATACATCAACATATCTATACAAACAGGGGTCTTTCCTGCCAGGGAAAAGAGGTTTCATTTTCATTCTGCCCTGATCCCCTTTTTCATGGCTTTCTAGTCTGTAAAGTCCCGATGCACAGCCATGGAACTGACCATTTAAATTCAAAGTCTGCTGTGTCCTAACAGCATGCCCCTGCCACTTAGCTCTTGTGAATGTCTGTGCTTGTGAGGCAGCAATGCTGTCTTTACTTTTTGGCTATCATCAATCTGTATGATAAAACATAAAATGCAAATGCTGAGATCATTGACTGAATATTATGCAAACATCATTCCTAAATTCAATAAGACAAATTCTACCCAACCTCTTGGGTCACCTAGAAGCCATTGTTGCTTTTGGATCCTTCCTTGGTGATCCCAAATCAAAACAACAGTATCTTTCTTGGAACTCTTATTAGGCAATGCATACTTTGCAGCTATTAATTTGTAATCTAAGTATATTTTACATCTGTTATTTTGTCTTTCCTATATTGTATCAAAAGTCACTGTAAGTATGAGTGTGTCTTTCTTGCCTAGCTAAATTCTTTCCCCTTATAAGTAATATGTAATCTCCATAAAGGGCTCCGTAAGTATGCTGACAGTAGACTGTTAAAAGGTAAACTGACTCTGAAGCCCACTCTTTCAATACAGGTTGAAAAACCCAGTTATCTTTGAAGATATCTGGGCGTCACATCTTTCTTATCAGGTGTCTCTTTTCCTAGAATCCAGTTTATTGGCAAGCCCATTTCCAGTTTTTTTTTTTTTCTTCAATTTCTAGATGTTGTGGTGGTTTGAATAAGAATAACCCCATAGGCTCATACGCTTGATTGTTTGGTCCCTCATTGGTATAGTGTGTTGAAAGGATTAAAATGTTTGGCTGTGGTGGAGAATGTGTGGCATTAGGAGTCAGTATTAGAGTTTCAAAAGCCCATGCAGGACCTAGTCTCCCTCTCACTATCTTACACTCCAGGTTCATATCTAAGATCTCCACTAGTGCTCCAGAACCCAAACTACCTGCCTGCCATCATTCTTCCTGTCACAATGATAACAGACCAAGTTTCTGAAACTGTAAGTAAGCCCCTAATTAAATGCTTCCTTTGTCAGATGTATCTTTTCAGCAGTAGAGAAGTACCTAAGGTAGATGGGATCTGCTTTGAAGGTTTTAGTGAACCTCACCATTCTTTACTGACATTCCTTAGGCACCAGGATTATCATAACCTGTTTTTACTCTGATGTGATTACAGATGGGATTCCTGTGACCTCAACAGTCCTGGTGTTCCCCTGTATTATTTATTTTTATCATGTTTTTTCATCCATTGTAAGATCTTACTATCATGAAAACAAACATTTTTTTTGCAATAAAAATAATATTTGGCATAGCATTTAGCACAAAGCAGACAAGTATACCAGAAAACTGGCTTGAGGTAATTTTCTATTCTAGGCTTATAAAAAAAACATACAATGAAATGAATTTTTTTCTACCAATGTGTTAGCATTTAGATATCAACATCTTATTCTTTCTGACTGCTAAGTGCCTGTCACTCTCCTTGATTTAAGCTAACATCTGGCTTATCTTTAGGTTGATTTATCAGATTGCTTCCTAACCAGATGTATGGCAGCCAGCTGGCAGGCCCTATCAGTTTGACAGTGCCTCTTCCATCTAAGCTTGTCAGTTCAGGTGCCGTTAGGATTACAAATACTAAGCCTGATCCTGCTGGAGAATCTCAGAGTGTGGCCAGATCTGTTGAAGTCATTATAACTCTGAAAATTGTCAAAGCTCTTATTTTTTTTCTTACATATGGACCCATTTACATCTTTCAAGAAATGAGCCAGTGAAAAACAGCTAAATGCATTATTTCTGAAGTCAGAAACACAATAGGACTTGTGTTAAACTTCTGACCTTGGCAAAGTCATTGAACTCTCAGAAGTTTCATTTGTTCCCCTATAAAATAGTTTAAAAATTGTTATGAGGATTTTGTTATGAGTTTTATAAGATACCTTATATTGCATTATACAGCCAGCAGGCCCCTAACAAATGACATATTTTAAATATTTATTTTTATACTTTTATTTATTATGCACATCTGTACATGTTCTCAGAGGCCAGCAGAGGATATTGGATTTTCTGGAGTGGAATGACAGCTAACTTTGGACTATCTAATGTGGGTTCTAGGAACTAAATTTGGATTCAATGGAATATCAAGTGTTACTGAATACTGACACATTGGTCTAGTCCAGACATATCTTTATGTCAAGGATTCACTTTAACAAACTTCTTTTCAGGACTACAATATTATAGGTTTGCTTTCTGGATCTATGTAACCAAGTGCTTGACAGGGGTCATCTAAGACAATTGGAAAACATAGACATTTACATTACAATTCATAACAGTAGCAAAATTATAGTTATGGAGTAACAGCAAAAATAATTCAATGGTTAGGGAATCACCACAACATGAGAAATTGTGTTGAAAACTTACACCATTAATAAGGTTGAGGAACACTGGTATAACATGTAGATGCACATTTAGAAAAAGGGACAATTTTACTCTCAATAATTATGATTTTAATTATTTTATGAGGCTCTGAGATAAGCTTTCTTTTTCCCTTCCTCCCTTCCTCCCTCCTTCCTTCCTTCCTTCTTTCCTTCCTTTCTTCCTTCCTCCTTCCTTTCTTCCTTCCTCCTTCCTTCCTTTCTTCCTTCCTTCCTTTCTTCTCCTTCCTTCCTTCCTTCCTTCCTTCCTTCCTTCCTTCCTTCCTTCCTTCCTTCCTAGGTGTGTATTTTTGGGTGTGTAGGCTGGAAGTTGATGTTAGCTGTTTCTCTGGATCAATCTCTATTTCATTTATTAGGGCAGATGATCTTGCTTTCCCCTCTGAAGTATTGGGACTACAAGTGGGCACCACATCCACTTTCCTCTCAGCTTTTATGAGAGATTTTGGAATCCACACTCTTGTCTGTACGAATGCAACCACTTTACTTACTGAGCCAACCCCCAATCCAAAACAAGCTTTCTGATGGAGTTTATATTTTAACAAAGATGATTCCAAGTAATGTGAAAATTACATAAAGCGTGAAGGATCATATAAGAGAGTGAAAAATTCAACATAGAAATGTCCACAGAAAATGGTGTGATACACAGTCCAGACTAATCTATGTAATCTATGTAATCTATGTAATGGAGAGCCCATTGTGGGTGGTAACATTCTTAGGTAAGTGGTTATGTAATAGAAGTAGCTTAGAAAGCCAGAGAGAGAGAGAGAGAGAGAGAGAGAGAGAGAGAGAGAGAGAGAGAGAGAGAGAGCTAGTAAGTAACCCTCTCTGCTTAGCTCTATCCATAGAGATGACAAGATACCTTCATAGTCATCCCTGACAAGGCTCAAGAAAGACCACAGTCACAGGCTCTTCTCAATTCAGTAACACAGCTTCTCTGATACTACAGATACGGTTTATCAGAATTCTTCTTCTTATGCCTTTCTGAGAAACCACAGGCACTTGTCAACTTTTATCTATCACATCCTGTCACATTTAAGTAGTGAACTTGATATAAACCTAGAGTCATCTGGGAAGAAGGAACTTGAACTAAAGACATCCTCTATCAGAATGGTCAGGGACCATGTTTCTGGGGGCATTCAGCCACTGTGGGTGGTGACATTCTTAGGCAAGTGGGTTTAAGCTGTGTAACAAAAAGTAGTGGAGCAAGCCAGAGAGAGCATGCAAGTCAGCAGCATTCCTCTATGATCTCGGCTTCTGTTCCAGCCTTCAGGTTCCTAGCTCTAGCTCTTGCTTTGACTTCCCTTAATAAAGCCTTTCACTATAAGGTTGTTTTTCTTTATTGTATTTATCACAGCAACAGAAACTAAACTGGAACTTATCCCCATAAAAAGGATTCTCCTTTGGTACCCCCTTTCTGACTTTCAAATTTTTCCATATAACTCTCTGAAATTCAGGACCTATCATCAGTTAAAGCTTCTAAATCTCCTTCTCCTTCTCCTTCTTTCTCCCTCTCCTTCTCTTTCTCTTTCTCCTTCTCCTTCTTTCTCCTTCTCCTTCTCCTTCCCTTCTCCTTCTCCTTCTCCTTCTTCTCGTTCTTGTTCTTCTTCTTGTTCTTCTTGTTCTTCTTGTTCTTCTTCTTCTTCTTCTTCTTCTTCTTCTTCTTCTTCTTCTTCTTCTTCTTCTTCTTCTTCTTCTTCTTCTTCTCCTTCTCCTTCTCCTTCTCCTTCTCCTTCTCCTTCTCCTCTCCTTCTCCTTCTCCTTCTCCTTCTCCTTCTCCTTCTCCTTCTCCTTCTCCTTCTCCTTCTCCTTCTCCTTCTCCTTCTCCTTCTCCTTCTCCTTCTCCTTCTCCTTCTCCTTCTCCTTCTCCTTCTCCTTCTCCTTCTCCTTCTCCTTCTCCTTCTTCTTCTTCTTCTTCTTCTTCTTCTTCTTCTTCTTCTTCTTCTTCTTCTTCTCCTTTAGAATATCTGAATTGTTTTTGTTTGTTTTATTTGACACGAAATTATCAATATGTAGCCTTGGCTAGACTGAAACTTTCTGTGATGTGGATGTGGCCATCCATTGAACTCACAAATATCTACATTCCTTTGCCTCTGGGTTTACAAGTGTTCAGCACTATGTCCAGATTATCATCTTTTCTTTTATAGAAAATTTCCTCAATCTCAAGGACCAGCCTCTCACATAGTATTATCAAATGGATCTCCTTGCTCTCACACAGATTCCATGCTACTGGAATGAGAGTTGGGATTTCTTTCTCCATAGTCCTTATTATTATTTCCAGCATTGTCCACTATCTACCAGTACTTGCTAGAGGCACACTTCACCTTCTGTCAGAATGGACTATGCATACTTCTTTTGGTTCTGTGCTTGGAAGTAATCAGATTTTTTCTTTTTTACTGTGAATAAAGAAGACACTACACATTACATTGTTTAATTCGATTCTCCAGAGAGCTAATTACTGCACATTTCTTCATATGATAATTAATGATATGATAGTTAATCTCCATGGCCAACTTTAAGCGATTCACAATCTGTTAGGAGATTAGTGAGAAACACTCTGTGTGTGCCATGAGTAGGTTTCTAGAGAGATTAAATGAATGGGGCTACACTGTGCTGTGGGGTAGAATGTAGGAGGAACAAAAGAGAAAAGCAAGACTGCCAGCTTAATGCTTGCTTTCTCATTTAAATGCTTCCTGGCCTAATAGCACATGAACTGTTCTGTTTGGACTGCTGAACTCTCTGAAACTGTAAGTCAAATAATAGTTTCCCCCTTTACCTTGTTTTCGTGTATTTTGTACATAGTCATGCAAAAATAACTTACTACAATTTCCACTCCTTGGAAAACATTTTGTGAGGCAGCTTCTCTGGGTTAAAAATCCCTACTCTAGAGAAGAGGGAAGCACATGATATTGAAAAAGTAAACAAAACTCACAGGTCCTTAAAAGTTGAGTCTTATAAAATTTGCTAAGCCCCTCTCCAAATTTATACCAACAATACATACTAGCTGTGGTAGGGAAACTCTGTCACAGACTGAACTGTCTGCAGAAGAATTGTCAACCTGTGAAGGTACCTGATAGTCCTGAAGAGAATTCCAGAATATAGTTTTTGTGAGTTGTCACCTATGGTGGGGGAGGATTGGCTTCTCAGTGATGCTATTGCTTTAAAGTCAGTTATGCTTCTAGAACTCTGACAAACTTATTGATTTGCCATGTTAAACCTCAATGAAAATGTTACTTTGGTCTATTGTTGGTTCCCTGTGTGGTGTGAGTAGACATCTTATCATATATCTCTTGAATAGTCACACAACACAACTACTGTGCATCCTCCTCACCAGAATCCCTACTTTGTTGTTAGTCTCCTGTACCACTCTGAGTTCTAGCATAGTTTATATAAATGTACAGAAGTAATCTTCCTAAAATTCTGACAGGATGTTTCTATGACCATAATCCTATCTTCAAATGATTTTCTCCTTTGCACCATCATAACTACAATCTACTTGAATCTTCATAAATCTTATTTTTTTTCTAAATGCAATACCTCTGAATCCTTGAGGGTATGCATCCTAATCTCTGATTTGCATGTCCTAATTTCTACCTAATCCCTCTACTCTTTCCTTGTCTATAGCCCTTTAAACTCACAGAACTTCCTTTTTCTTAAGCTGCAAACTTCTCTGCCTTATTCAAATACCTATATTTAGTTGTTACACAGAATGAATTCCACAGTCAACATGCTAAACACTCCTCTGCATACAAGAGTAATAAATTAACCCTCTCAATGAATTCACTTGGTGAGAACTTTGTCTAAATTTACACTTGAACTCAGCAGTTGACTAGAGATAGAGAAAAATCATAGAGAACTGATTAATCTGCACTTATATTATATGACTAACAATTCTAGGCTAGCCCTGATGAGAACCATTCATACCCACACACCCATGTGGCATTCACTCTTCTGCTTCTCAAGAAGACCTCTCATGATATTTCCCTTTTTATACTAAGATGTTCTCATTGACAAATGTCTTTCATTCATAGTCAAGCATGCAGGTGAGCAAACCACCCTGTGTAATCCACCTTCAGCTTCCAATATGCCTAAGTTCTCTAAATAAGTCATCTGCCTAGTTCCTTGTCAATTTTCTGCTGTTTGAATGACATCAAGTAGACAATCACACCATGTGATTAGGACTACTTAAATAAGACCACCCAAGATGTGTTTGCTGGGGAAACCAATGGTTGAATTTTATTCTGCTCATCTTCCATGAAGCTGGCAGGCTTTCTCTTTCATAAAAAATGATTCCTTTGTATGCTTTTTTGTTTGTTCTTTCTTAGTTCTCATTCTTCTCCCAATCTTCCTAAGACTGTATAGACCATGGCAGAATTCAGTCACTTGTCTTCTGTATCTATCTGCCCTCACTCTCTTGGGCACTGAAATTCTGCACATGCCTTCATTTCCATAGCAACAATAGATTATTTTGTAGTTTTGACCTATATCTCTTTCTCAAACTCCAAACCCATATCCAACTAACAAGTCAAGGCGTATAGTTGGATGTCTGACAGCCATTCAAAGCTCACATGCTGTGAAATGAATTCCTGTTCTTAGGGAGCCTTCTTAGGATTAAATAAAAATCAGTGTTAACCTTATTCGTCTATTTCAATCACATTTTGTTTTCCATCCATCATGCAATGCTTTTTCCTCAAAATACATCCAGAGCCTGATTACTTATCTTATTCCTATCAAACTGACTTTCATTTCTCAGCAGGAATACTGCATTGACCTCTCTCTCTCTGCATTTGCTGATTCTGCCTTGGCCTATATAGCTCATGAAAATATTAGTATTCAAAATTATTCTTTTCAAACAAAATGTATATCATGAGCCCTCTTTCCAGTGCCTCCCCACACCCAACACATAGAAAAGACTCTGTGTCTTGACCTTCTTAATTCTTTGTCTACCTGCTCCATTTGTTTTTTCAGCTTTGTGGCCACTGTGATACCTTGATTCTTGAGGTTATGTTAATTTTATGGTGGTCAGCTCAATTGAAACTTTTAAATAAAATAAACTAAGACATAAGCTTATTCATTACTAGCTTACTATCAATGAGCTCAGAGACTCTGTGGAGTTTGTTTCCTTCTAGAACCTGTCTTTGAAGCATGGTTCTTGCAAAATTCACCATGATACATTTTTTTTTTCCAAGGCAGTTGCCACCAGGGGTTGACTGAAATGACCCTACTGACAGTTATTACTCAATCCTGGTCCAACTCTGCCTGAGAAAACTGTATGGCTGTACTCTGTAACCTCTCTTATTATAGCTAGCACTTACAACACTCTGACGTGCTAGGTGACTGCCTTATTTATCATGCCTATTATTTATGATTCCTTACCACATTATACATTGTTTAAAAAAATTATGAAGCTGTGAGTTCGTTTTCTAGTTTTATCTTATATATCACAAATATCCCCAAAAGGCATTTGCTATACAATAGGTCCTTAAAAGTATTTCCTGAATAAATAAATATCTCATATGAAATTGCAAACAATCTCCTAGAAACTGCTCATAGAATGCTGTCTTTGTCTTTTAATTCCACTATTATCTTCTGTCCTTCAGTTATTTTATTGCTTACATTTTTCTTACACATTTCTCTGCTTGAATTTCCAGCACAGCAAAATCCATGTTTAGAGATATACATAAGTTCTCAACAATTTTGTCTAGCCAAACTGCTGCAGTTCATTTTCCTCCAAAATCAGAAATTATTTTGAAATTATAATAATTGTTATAAATAGTGAATATACCTATATCTATATGTATTTCCAATTACATACTTCACCAAGCACATATTCATTCAGTTAAAATTTTGCATGAAATCTTAGTAAAGTTTTCATTTATGAATGATGCTAATTGAATTGTCAACTAGCAATTTTAGGACAAAGTGGAATCGATGCTGGACATTCACATATCAGCGAATAAATAGTAAATGAAGAAATTAATCAGTGCACATGAATGAATGAGATTCTATTCATAAACATTTATTAATATTTCCTTAGAAATAAGCAAAATATACACATTGAAATTATTTTGACTTTAACTTTGAATAAAGTAAAACCCCTTATATATAGATTGTTCTCTAATGTTTTCTATACTTAGGATATATGAGTCAAATATATTTATTACTAGACAGTCATAGCTTTTGAAAATTAAAAATTTGTTTCAGAATCTTCACAAAAGGCATATAGTTAGGTCTGTGTAGACAGGCTATCTATGTATGTTGGACAATGCCATGTCTTATTGATTCATCCATCCAGAATAGTTGTGACTGATGGGGGCGAGGGGTGAATGGGAGTCAGACATTCACTGTGTTGTCCTTAATCTAATCAGAGCTTTGTTCTAGAGCTCAAATGATTTTCTTTCTCTTCTCTTTATTGCATGTCATAAAAGGTGACTTCTATAATACTTTAGAAAATTGAAGTATATGGCATTGACTAGCAGATAGTCAAAGGGCATTGATTAAAGCATTCATATTCCCACCACCACCAATCATGCTATATAGACCTTGACACTATTGACATAAAGTGCTTAATAATCACAGATGATGAAACTGAACTATCCGTCACTGTTGGGTCCATCAGATATATTGGATCACACATGTTTGTATACCAGAGATGAGCTCCTGCCCCTTATATGACTGACTCTTATGGTGGTCTTGCTGAGTTTAACTTAAGGAATGTTTTGCTCACTTTTATTTATATTTTGTTTCTGTTGTACACATTCATGCTTATACTCATATATTTCTATTGCAAAGTCAAGAGCTACTGGAAGGCAACAAGGTATAACTATTAGACTACCATAAAAATACTATGAAGCAGAGTTTGCCAACTTATATAAGCTTATTTGAAAGACCATGAAAGTCCTTATACTTAAGAAATTCAAATTAGAACAATGTGGAGTAGAGAAACTTCAGTCCATCACTTTACTACATATGAGACGGCAGTGATATCTGGGGATAGTGGCACAATCCAAACAGACCAAGGCTGAAGGAAGAGAGTAATGAATTCAGCATATGCCTAGGCTACACAATGAGCTGAGCTGCCTCAGCAAAAATTTCTATAAGTAAACAAATTGTAAACAGAGACAAGGAGAGAAGAAGAAGAGGGTGAAGATGAGGAGAGGGAGAATGGTGAGAGGAGGAGGGGAGAGAGAAGAGGAGGACAAGGAGGAGTATGAGAAATGATAGAGATGAAGATATGGGGATCTAATAAGACATGAAGTATGTAGGAATTTAGAAGAAATAGTTATGCAAATACATGAAGTACATATTACATTTTAAAACACTGCCCAGATGTGTATTTGGAAGCTCTGATGACTTATACTGAGCTCTCCAGCCTATGCTAAATACACAATATGCTCCTTTTCAGGGCAGCAGGAGGTAGTTCACTAAACACTGGCCTCGGTAAAATAATATTGCTTCATAGCCCTTGATCCTCTGTCAAGAGACTTGCCAAGTTGGACCACAATAACTTGGCCTTTTGTCATCCATAATAACTTGAGATGCTAGAGCAAAAATATTATCCCAAGCACATATTTTTGTTCTATACCATGCACCATTCAGGTAGTTTTTGTATATTAATTCATTCATGAAGAAGATCATACTATGATTTCCATTTTATAGGCAAGAAACTTGAGACCCAGACATGTCACAGACTATTAAATTTGTGTACCTAAAAAGTCACATAGCACAGAATGGATGTAGGTGGCCGAGGTCCAGAGCTTACCTTTGCTTTCAATATCCAGACCTACCCACACCTTCCTCCTCCTCTACATTTTCTCTCTCCTTCTCTTCTTCAAGCTTGTCCTGAGCAAGCACAATCTTCAAAGCTGAGAAGATGGGAAATTTCAGTCTTGCACAGATGCTGAAAATCCTCACACTCAGTTCTCTATGCCAAATCTAATATGAGAGATACTCAATGGATACAAAATGGAGCTTTTCATCTGAGTTCACATGTCTATTCAAAGTATTTTCATTGGTTTCATAGATATCCAAGGGCTTCCTGCTGCTTTCCAGATGAAGCCAAAGCTTCTCAGTGTGTCAGCATGGAGTAGAGACTAAAACTGTTTGTGCTGACTTTCACTAACAGCATCCCAGTTTTCATTTCCTCACTCACAAGATTTTACTACCATAGAGTTTGACACTTTAGATACTCACATCTGGCAGTTATGAAAGCTACGTGGTAAATAGGACACCTATGAAACTAGTGAACTCCTACCTACGCATCAATGCACATCTACTCAATGAATTTCATTGCTCCTCCTGGAAGAAATAACTCTCTATTTTCCTACACTGAGGAGTCTTTATTTTAATAGTTGGATGGATCATTTTAATTAATTACTTTAATTGCTAGCTCTTGTAGTCAGATATGGACATTTCCCAAGAAATAGTCATCACTCATTCATCTAAATACCTTCACTGCTTGGTGATCTGCTTGATAGAAGATAATTTCTCAATATATGTTTACAGAGCCAAACAGGATTAATCATATCACAAGGACATCTTGGGGAAAATAACACATCATTCATAACATCCAGAATTGTAAACATTAAAGATGATAAAGAAAACAGAAAAGAGAAAAAATATGTCAGATAAAACATGTCCAGATAAATTCAAGGTTGTTTCTATTCTCTAGCCACTGTGAAGAGAATAGAACAGCAGTGAGCATGGATAAGCAAATATCTCTACAGTAAGATATATTGTCTATTGGGTACATGCCCAACAATGGAATAGCCAGATAATGTGGAACATCCCTTACCAGCTATTTGAGAAATTTCCATGCTGATTTGCATAGTGGCTGCACTAGTTTGCACTTATAACATCAGTGTGTAAGTTTTTTCTTTCACTCATATTCATGTTAACATTAATTGTCATTTATTCTTTTGAGGTTAGTTATTTCTACTGAATAAGGTTACTACATTGAAGTAGTCTTAATTTAGACTTCTCCAGTTACTAAGGATGTTGATCATTTGAAAGCTGGTACAACCACTCTGGAAAGCAGTCTGGCGGTTCCTCCGAAAACTGGGCATGACACTCCCGGAGGATCCGGCTATACCACTCCTGGGCATATACCCAGAGGCTTTACCTGCATGCAATAAGGACACATGCTCCACTATGTTCATAGCAGCCTTATTTATAATAGCCAGAAGCTGGAAAGAACCCAGATGTCCCTCAACGGAGGAATGGATTCAGAAGATGTGGTATATCTACACAATGGAATACTACTCTGCAATTAAAAACAATGAATTCACAAAATTCCTAGGCAAATGGTCAGAACTTGAAAATATCATCCTTAGTGAGGTAACCCAATCACAAAAGAACACTCATGGTATGCAGTCACTGATAAGGGGATATTAACCCAGAATCTCGGAATACCCTAGACACAATTCAAATAGCAATAGATTTCTAAGAAGATGGAAGGAGAGACCCCTGGTCCTGGAAAGACTGGATGTAGGGGAACGCCAGGACAGAGAAACGAGAGGGGGTTGAATGGAGAAAAGAGGGAGGGAAGGAGGCTTATGGGACTTTCGGGGAGGGAGGAAACGGGAAAGGGGAAATGATTTGGAATGTAAATTAAAAAAAATAAAAGAAAAGAAAAGAAAAAAAAAGAAAAACAATTCTCATGGGTTGGACAGTTCAGCACTTAAAAGCACAGGTTACTCTTCCAGAGGACAGGGAGGGATTCAATTCCAAATAACCACAAGGTGGCTAGGTCTGGAATATAAGTTCCAGGAGATCCTAATGCCCTCTTCTGGTTTCCTCCAGCACTACAAATATGTGGTATAAAGAAATACATGCAAGCAAAACACCCATATACATGAAATAAAAATAGATGCCTCTCAGATGTTTGTATTCCATCTGTTTACAATTCACTCTAAAGTTCCATGCTTCATTTTAAATTGTGTGTTTTCTTGATATTTAGTGTTTTAAGTTCTTTGCATATTCTTAATACTAACCCTCTGTCAGATGAATAGCTGTTAAAAATTTTTCCTATTCTATAAGCCACCTTTTCATTAGAATAGTTGTATCTTCTGCTATCCAGAAGTTATTTTTATTTCATGATGTCCCATTTATAGTTTTTGGCCTTAGTACTTATACCACCAGGGTTCTATTAATAGAAATCCTTTTATGCCAATGAGTTCAAGCAGATTTCCTAGTTCTAGCATAATCCAATGTTTAATAGCATGATGCTCAGAATGGCAGTGTAGTGATAGGAACATATGATGAGGTTCACAAGTCTCAGACTTCACTCATGTCTCTACCCCCTTAATACCTGTGGGAAATTTGGTTACAAGAATGCTTTCTGGTGGCTTTTCCTTCAGTTTCTGCTCCACACTTAGTCTCCTTATTTCCTCCCTTGAGTATTTTGTTTCCCCTTCTATGAAGGACTGAAGCATCCACACTTCCTTCTCCTTTTGTTAGGTCTTCCTTCTCCTTTTGTTAGGCTACATGTCACATGTGCAGTGTGACTGGAACAAAGGAAATGCCTGGTATGGAGCTGAGAAAGATTTCAGAGGAGAAAAAATATGTGAGTCAGGTCTTGGAGAATGCAAGGGCATTCAGAATCTATGAAAGACTATAGAGAAAGTAAGGAAACAAAGAGAGTTGAGTAAAGAAAATATTATGTGAGAAGGCAAACAAATGGCCACTACAGGTGCTGGGGAATAGCTCAGTGACTAATATACTTCCACCCAAATATTAGGATCAGAGTTGCACCTCAAGAAATAGTGAATATGGTTGTAAAAGCATCTTTTATTCACCTGTAATAATTGTTTTCTTGGAGGCTTACTACATTTGTTTGCTAACCTAGGCCTTTGAACATTCTAGCTTCACTACCATGCTATCTTGGTCTAGAACATTTCAGCCTCTAGGACTTACTGCTTAATAAGCTTACTCCTTCTTAGTTCTTTTTATTAAATTAATCTTTCCATTAATTTACATCTCAAATGATATCCCACTTTCTGGTTATCCCTCCACCAACTGCCTATCCCACATTTGCTCTTCCCCCTCCCCTATACCTGTATGAGAGTGTTCCCTACCCATCCACACTCTCCCTCCCCACCACTCCAGTCTCCCCCTATTCTGGGGCATCAAACCTCCCCAGGATCAAGGGTCTCCTCTCCCATTGCTGTCAGGCAAGGCCATCCTCTGCTACATATGTATCTGGAGCCATAGATCCCTTCAGCTCCTTGGTTGGTGGTTAAGAGTTTGGAAGAAGCCGGGCAGTGGTGGCGCACGCCTTTAATCTCAGCACTTGGGAGGCAGAGGCAGGCGGATTTCTGAGTTCGAGGCCAACTTGGTCTACAGAGTGAGTTCCAGGTCAGCCAGAGCTATACAGAGAAACCCTGTCTCGAAAAACCAAAATAATAATAATAATAATAATAATAATAATAATAATAATAATAATAATAATAAAGAGTTTGGAAGAATTGGGTAGTCAGGCCAGCCTATGTTGTTCTTCCAATGGGGCTGCAATTCCTCTCAGCTCCTAAAGTTCATCTACCAGCTCCCCCATTAGGTTCCCTGAGTTCAATCTGATTGTTGACTCCAAGCATCCACATCTGCATTGGTCAGTTGCTGGCTGTACCTCCAAAGGAACTGCCACACTAGGTTCCTGTCAGCAAGCACTTCTTCGCCACAGCAACAGTGCTGGGATTGGTGTCTGCAGACATGATGTATCCCCAGGTGGGGCCATGCCAGGCTGGCCCTTCCTTCAGTCTTTGTTCCAATCTCTGTTCCATTTTTCCCCCCTGTTCTTCCTTTGGACAGGAACATTTCTGGGTTCTTTCTAAGCTCTGGTTGGCTGATTCAACTCACCTGTTCAGCCTTAAACTCCTCTCTAGGCTAACTGATTTAATCTGGCTTCTCTCATGTTTCTCCTGAATTGTTCTGCTTGGCCTCAATTTAAACCCAGTAATCTGTTCTAATCTTCTGCCACCTTCTCATTCTCATTCTCTGGCTCATTGTGTCTTTCTCTCTCTTCAACTGTTTCTAGCTTGTTCTCTCTCTGATACCCATCTCTCTATCGACTCAAAGATCCTTCTGTTTACTTATGTTCACTCCCTGTCACCTGATTACTTGTTTTGCCTCTTGTCCTAGTATTGTCTTTATTTAGCTCTTGGATGAAAGGTGTGTGCTAAGGTTAGGCCCCCACCATAACTACTTGTTTCCAAAAAAAAAAAAAAAAAAAAGCTCTAGTATCAATGACTGGATCATACCACAATTAGTAACAGCTCACAATCTCAGAGTTAAAAATGTGATCAAATATCCTGCAACATAAAGTAAGAAGCAATTATAACCCTAGTACCTGTTTAGTCACTTGGGATGTGGAGACAGGAGAATCCTTGGAAACTTCCTGATCAGCTATCCTGGTGTACATAGTGTAGAGATATCAAAGACAACTTTCTTCAAACAAGATGAAAGTTATTCATCAATACTCAGTATTTTCCAGGTGTGGATTTGAATGTATATGTTTTGACACTATACTACACACACACACATACACATACACATACACACACACAGACACACACAAACATACCATATAGACTCATTCACTCACTAAGATGTAACAAACACATGAATAAATACATAAAATTCTGTACTGTCACTATGGGAGAAACAAGATGCTTATAGAGGGTAGAGCCTGGCAGATAAACACTAGGAAAAGCAGGATTTTAACAAGAGGATGCCATTGTAACCAGACAATGGGATGTTTCAACAACTTAGCAAATAAAATTATGTGCATCCAGTGGCTCCTTTATAGTCCAAACCACTTATAATACAATTTCTTACCAAGGGAAAAAAAGAAGACATTTGCTAAATTATCAAAAGAGGAATTACCTTCCTGTTTATAGGCCTACATCATTAGCCACATATCAGCAGAAGAGGAGTAAGTGAGGGTCTTTAATCCTGTCACTGTCTGCTAGTTCTTCATCTATGATACTCAAGAGAGGATGTTCTCGTCTAGGCTTTGGTGGTTCTCATTTCATCAGAAACCAAGATAACATTTTTTTCTATGCAGGAGTATTAGCTGTGTAGGGTCTCTTTTCATTTGAGTAGCATCAGAGATCCACACACATGTTTTGTTTCTCCATTAGCCACTGCGACATTCTGATATATGCATGTTGGTAATATGAAAAGACTGTATGCTTCTCTGTTAAGGCCAAAGAAAACTACCATTTCCCTTTCATCTGTTCTTTCTCTGGTTTGTTTGTTTGTATTCTTGTGATTATTTAGCTGCTAAGGGATGGAACAGGACTGGGAGCCACAGATGGTACTTTGGTATCTAATCAGCCTTCAAAACTGCCTATCCACGGCCTACAAATGTCAGAGAACACACACACACACACACACACACACACACACACACAAATATGCAGAAAAATATTCAAGTTAAAATAACGAAAACAGAAAAAAAGAATAAGGCTATGAAAGATGTTATACTATGAGACTAGAGTTTAAATAAAGCATATTTAGTACTTAGAGTGCAGGTGAATGACACTATAGTAATTTAGTACTTTAGTATTTTCTCTAAGATTGACTATATCAGCTCCCTGGCATGATATGATGTAGCTAATGGAATAAGACAAACAGGATTGCATTTGAGGCTTGATTACATGTGATGTTACATGATCTTGAACAAATTGCTAGGGCTCTGTCTTCTCCCATTTCCTCATGCATAAAATGGGTATATTATAGTAATATTGACCCCATAAAATTGTTCCAGGAGCTAAGCAAGATAATACATTTCTTATAGTCTACATAATATCTGATCAACTCTGTCCTTTCTCCATTCTCTACTAAGATGGCTCTATTTGGTACACAGTAACCATGTCACTCAGCATTGCAGATACTAGTCTCAATGAAAGAAGTCAAACTAGTCTCAGTTTACTGCTTTCTTGCAGTATCATGAGTGAGAACCAGCTATGTTTCCTATCTAGAAGTCTTTCCATTACAATCATAGAGAAGGATATCTAGGTCATGAAATCATTCCAGAGTTAATAAACCAAGCTGGGACATAAATATGGTATTATGTTGAATTTTTTCAATCTATATCAGTAAGTAACAAAAATGAAAGGAATTAGTCAACAGTGGTGGTAGACATCCAGAATTTGGGACTTAGAGGTAAGGAGACAGTGACAAAATAATGTCCTAGATAGAGAAGGAATTCCCAGCCTGACCTATAGTGTAAATTCCAAACTAAACTTTACTCCATAGCAATACCCTCTGTTCAATATACAATACATATATTAGTACAGATGAATTTAGAGATAAAACTCTATATCTGAGGAACACAGAGATGACAGTTCTATAAATAACATCACTCATATTAGATACATTCTATTTACCCATGTACCAATCCTGCCATGTGATTACTCAGCCCATATTTCTTGCTTCATCAATTCAACCAATACTTGCACATAGAGCACTGGCTATGTATTTGTTCTAAGTATTCCAGAGTTCTTAACTCATTATGAATCTTTAGCATGTTTGGCTCTGGGAAAGGAGCAGACATATGATTGAATGGAATCATGGTAGCACAGGAACAAGAAGGAAAGAGACATAGTGACATGGATCATAGTAGTTTATTAAGAGGAAAATTTACCTGCTGCATCTGATCTCCTACCCCACAACTCACAGTGGGTTTTCCCTTGATTGCACTGAGGCTTTCTCAACTCTGGGCACTGAAGTGGAGAGACTGATATAAATTATGGAAAGGACCACAGCCCGCAATTCCTGCTGGGGCAGAACATTGCCAACTCTGCTGCAGTGAAGATTTTATCTTCTTATACTTCTTAGAGAACCAGCCACTCAGGGCAGTTGGTAAGAAACTCCCTCCCACCTCTGGAGGCCCAGAACTGCTGCCTGGCGTCTGGCAGGACTCACTATCCAGCAACTACCAAAAGCCCCGCACTTCAGAATAGCAACCCCTTCTGAGCCTTCTCCCCATCCCACCATGGCAGACCCTTCCGGCTAGGCAGAACCTTGCCATCTCTGCTGCAGTGAAGATTCCATTTCCTGATACTTCTGAGAGAACCAGCCACTCAGGGAAGTTGAGAACCAACAACTCAAGGCAGTTGAGAACCAGCCACTTAGAGCAGTTGAACCTTGCCAGGTCTGCTGCAGTGAAGATTCCATCTCCTGGTACTTCCTAGAGAACCAGCCACTCAGGGCATTTGTTCTTTCTACTGTGGCAGATCTTGCCAGGCTTGCCATAGTGAAGAGACCTCTCAAGATACGTCCTAGAGAACCAGCTGCACTCAGGGCATTTGCTTTTACTGCTGTGGCAGAATCTTGCCAGGTCTGCCACAAGGAAGACACCATCTCCTAATACTTCCTAGAGAGCTAGCCACACTTAGGTCATTTGGAGTGCAGAGAAGCCTGAGAGCACAGGAGAGCTGGTCTCCCAGGAGAGATTACATACCTGTGTGCACAGAGAGAGCAGGAATACCAGGAGTACAGATATGTAGGCTTTCAGGATAAAGAAGCCACAGTCAGAGACAGCAAAACCAGCTAACACCAGAGAAAACTAGATGGCAAAAGGCAAACACAAGGTTATTACCAACAGAAACCAAGGCAACATGGCACCATCAGAACCCAGTTTTCCCACAAGAGCAAATCCTGGATACCTAACACACTGGAAAAGCAAGAGCTGGATTTAAATTCACATCTCATGATGCTGATAGAGGATTTCAAGAAGGACATAAATAACTCCCTTAAAGAAATACAAGAGACCATGTGTCAAAAGATAGAAGCCCCTAAAGAGGAATCACAAAAATTCCTTAAAGAAATATAAGACAACATGGGTCAACAGGTAGAAGCTCTTGAAGAAGAAACACAAAAATTCCTTAGGGAATTACAGGAGAGCATGGGTCAACAGGTAGAAGCCCTTAAAGAGGAAACACAAAAATCCCTAAAAGAATTTCAAGAAAAAAAAAAAAAACAAGCAAGTAAAGGAACTGAACAAAAATATACAGGATCTAAAAATGAAAGTAGAAACAATAAAGAAATCACAAAGTGAGACATCTCTGGAGATAGAAAACCTTGGAAAGAATTCAGAAGTCATAGATGCAAGCAACAACAACAGAATACAAGAGACAGAAGAAAGAATCTCAGGTGCTGAAGATACCATAGAAAACATTGACTCAACAGTCAAAGAAAATGTGAAATGCAAAAAACTTGTAACCCAAACATCCCGGAATCCAGGACACAATGAAAAGACCAAACCTAAGGATCATAGATATAGAAGAGAGCAAGAATTTACAACTTAAAGGGCCAGTAAATATCTTCAACAAAATTATAGAAGAAAACTTCCCTAACCTAAAGAGAGAGATGCCCATAAACATACTAGAAGCCTACAGAACTCCAAACAGACTGGACCGGAACAGAAAACTCCTCCCGACATATAATAATCTAAATACCAAATGCACTGAACAAAGAAAGAGTATTACAAGTAGTAAGGGAAAAAGGTCAAGTAACCTATCAGAATTACACCAGACTTCTCACTGGAAACTATGAAGACTAGAAGATCCTGGGAAGATGTCATACAGACCTTAAGAGAATATAAATGTCAGCCCAGGCTACAATACCCATTAAAACTCTCAATTACCATAGATAGAGAAAACAAGATATTCCATGACAGAACCAAATTTACGGAATATTTTTCTACAAATCCAGCTCCAAAAAGGATAATGGGTAGAAAATACCAACACAAGCTGGGAAACTACACCCTAGAAAAAGCAATAAAGTAATGTTCTTTCAACAAACCCAAAAGAATATAGTGACACAAACAGAAATCCACCTGTAACAATGAAAATAACAGGAAGCAACAATCACCTTTCCATAATATCTCTTAACATAAATAGTTTCAACTCTCCAATAAAAAGCCATAGACTAACAGACTGGATATGTAAACAGGATCTAATGTTTTGCTGCATACAAGAAACCCACCTCAGTGACAAAGACACTCATTACCTCAGAGTCAAAGTTTGGAAAACAATTTTCCAGGCAAATGGTCCCAAGAAACAAGCCGGAGTGGTTATACTTATATTGGATAAAATCGACTTTCAACCAAATGTTGTCAAAAAGATAAGGCTGGACACTTCATACTTATCAAAGGAAAAATCTACCAAGATGAACTCTAAGTTTTGAACATCTATGCTCCAAATGCAAGGGTGCCTACATTCATAAAAGAAACTTTACTAAGTTCAAAGCACACATTGCACCCCACACCATTATAGTGAGAGACTTCAACACCCCATTCTCAACAATGGACAAATCATGGAAACAGAAACTAAGCAGAGACACAGTTAAACTAACTAAAATTATGGACCAAATGGATCTATCAGACATTTATAGAACATTCCATCCTTAAGAAAAGGAATACACCTTCTTCTCAGCACCTCATGGTACCTTTCCAAAATTGACCATATAATTGGTCACAAAACAAGCCTCAACAGATACGGGAATATTGAAATAATTCCATGCACCCTATCAGATCACCATGGCCTAAGGATGGTCTTGAGTTCAAACAAATACAACCAAAAAAACACATACATATGGATGTTGAACAATGCTCTACTCAATGATAGCTTGGTCAAGGGAGAAATAAAGAAAGACTTTTTAGAATTTAATGAAAATGAGAGAACACATCATACCAAACCTTATGGGACACAATGAAAGCAGTGCTAAGAGGAAAACTCATAGCTCTATGTGCCTCCAAAAGGAATTGGAGAGAGTTTACCCTGGCAGCTTGACAATACACCTGAAAGCTCTAGGACAGAAAGAAGAAAATGTACACAAGAGGAGTAGATAGAAGGAAATAATTAAACTCAGGGCAGGAATCAATTAAATAGAAACAAAAAGAACTTTATAAATAATCAACAAAGCCAGGAGTTGGTTCTTTGAGAAAATCATTAAATAGGGCTAACCAGAGGGCAAAGAGGCACTACCCAAATTAATAAAATCAGAAATGAAAAGGGAGACATTACAACAGAAACTGTGGAAATTCAAAAAGGAATCTAGATACATACCAGGTGCCAATATTAAAACCGGATCACATAAACCATCTAAATAGTCCTATAAGCCCTGAGGAAATAGATGCAGTTGTTAACAGTCTCCCAACAACAACAACAAAAATTCCAGGACCAGATGGGTTTAGTGGGGAATTCTATCAGATCTTCAAAGAAGAGCTAATACCAACACTCTTCAAACTATTCCACAAAATAGAAACTCAAAGAATACTACCCAATACATTCTATGAAGCCACAATAATGCTTAAACCTAAACCAAACATAGACCAAACAAGGAAAGAGAACTTCAGACCAATTTCGCTTATGATCATTGATGCAAATAGTCTAAACAAAATTCTGGCTAACTGAATCCAGGAATGCATTAAAACAATAATTCACCATGATCACGTAGGCTTCATCCCTGGGATGCAGGGATGGTTCAATATACAGAAATCCATCAATGTAATCCACTACATTAACAAACTCAAAGAAAAAAAAACACATGGTCATTTCATTAGATGCTGAAAATGCATTTGACAAAATTCCGCATCCATTCATGATAAAAGTCTTGGAGAGATCAGGAATAAAGGGCCCATACCTAAACATAGTGAAGTCAATATATTGTAAACTGGTAGCTAACATTAAAATAAATGGAAAGAAATTTGAAGCAATCCCACTAAAATAGGGGACCAGACAAGGTTGCCCACTCTCTCCCTATCTATTCAATATAGTACTCAAAGTCCTAGCCAGAGCAATTAGAAAACAAAAGGATGTCAAAGGTATACAAATTGGAAGGGAATAAGTCAAAGTATCACTATTTGCAGATGATATGACTGTATACTTATGTGACCCCAAAATTCCACCAGAGAACTCTTAAAACTGATAAACAACTTTAGCAAAGTGACTTGATAC
Source organism: Tokudaia tokunoshimensis (assembly GCA_036184795.1). NCBI lineage: Eukaryota > Metazoa > Chordata > Mammalia > Rodentia > Muridae > Tokudaia > Tokudaia tokunoshimensis. The sequence goes on along the minus strand of BTHU01000001.1, from coordinate 70,767,474 downwards.
AAAATTAATTCAAACAAATTAGTAGCCTTCCTCTACTCAAAGGATAAACAAGTTGAGAAAGAAATTAGGGAAATGACACCCTTTACAATAGTCACAAATAATATTACATACCTTGGTGTGACTCTAACTAAGCAAGTGAAAGATCTGTATGACTAGAACATCAAGTCTCTGAAGAAAGAAATTGCAGAACATCTCAGAAGATGGAAGGATCTCCCATGGTCATGGATTGGAAGGATTAATACAGTCAAAATGGCCATCTTCCCAAAAGCAATCTATAGATTCAAAGCAATCCCATCAAAATTCCGAATCAATTCTTCATAAAGCTAGAAAGAGCAATCTGAAAATTCATTTGGAATAACAAAAAACCCAGGATAGCAAAAACTATTCTCCAAAAATACGACCTACTGGGGGAATCACCATCCCTGATCTCAAGCTCTACTACAGAGCAATAGTGATAAAAACTGTGTAGTATTGCTGTGGAGAGAGGTAGGAAGAACAATGGAATAGAATTGATGACCCAGATATGAACCCACACACACGCGGTCACTTGATATTTGACAAAGGAGCTAAAAACATCTAATTGGGAAAAGATAGTATTTTCAACAAATGGTGCTGGATATACTGGAGGTCAGCATATAGAAAAATGCAAATCGACCCATTCTTATCTCCTTGTACAAAGCTCAAGTCTTAGTGGATCAAGGACCTCTACATGAAACCATGTACACTGAAGCTTATAGTGGAAAAAGTGAGTAATTACCTTGAACACATGGGTACAGGGGAAAAATTTCTGAATAGAACACCAATGGCTAATGCTCTAAGAACAAGAATCAACAAATGGGACCTCATAAAACTGCAAAGCTTCTGTAAGGCAAAGGACACTGTCAATGGGACAAAACAGCAACCAACGAATTGGGAAAAGATCTTTACCAATCCTACATCTGATAGAGGGCTAATGTCCAATGTATACAAAGAACTCAAGAAGTTAGACTCCAGAGTGTCAAATAACCCTATAAAAAGTGATGTACAGAGCTAAACAGGGAATTTTCAACTGAGGAAACTCGAATGGCTCTGAAGCACCTAAAGAAATGTTCAGCATCCTTAGTTATTAGGGAAATGCAAATCAAAACAACCCTGAGATTCCACCTCCCACAGTCAGAATGACTATGATGAAAAACTCAGGGGACAGCAGACGCTGGAGAGGATATGGGGAAAGAGGAACACCTCTCCATTGCTAGTGTAATCGCAAGCTAGTAAAACCGCTCTGGTAATCAGTATAGCAATTCCTCAGAAAATTGAACATAGTACTATCTGAGGATCCAGCTATACCACTCCTGGGCATATACCCAGAATATGCTCCAACATGCAATAAGGACATCTGTTCCACTATGTTCATAGCAGCCTTATATATAATAGCCAGAAGCTGGAAAGAATCCAGATGTCCTTCAACAGAGTAATGGATACAGAAATTGTGGTATATATTCACAAAGGAGTATTATTCAGCTAATAAAAACAATAAATTCATGAAATTCTTAGGCAAATGGATGGAACTAGAAAGCGTCATCCTGAGTGAAGTAACTTAATCGCAAAAGAACACATATGGTATGCACTCACTGATAAGTGGATATTAGCCAAAAAGCTCAAAATAAACATTTTACAATTCACAGACCACAGGAAGCTCAAGAGGAAGGTAGACCAAAGTGGGGGTGATTAAGTTCCTCTGAGAAAGGGAACAAAATAACCACAGGAACAACTTTGGAGACAAAGTGTGGAGCAGAGACTGAAGGAAAAGAGATCCAGAGACTGCCCTACCTGGGGATTCATCCTATAAACAGTCACCAAACCCTGAAAATAGTATGGATGACAAGAAGTGCATACAGATTGGAGCCTGTTATGGTTGTCTTTTGGTGGGGCCCTGCCAGAGCCTTACAAATACAGAGGTGAATACTAGCAGCCAACCATTAGACTGAGCGTGGGTTTCACAAAAGAGGTGGAGGGCAGACTGGAGGAGCTAGTGGTGGGGGTTTGCAGCCCGATGGGAAGAATTACAAAGTTGGCCAACCAGACAACCCAGGGCTCCCAGGAACTAAGCTATCAACCAATGGGTACATGTGGTTCCAGCCAACAGATTGGCAGAAGAATGCCTCTTCAGGCATCAGTGAAAGGAGAGGCCCTTGGTCTTGTGAAGGCTCAATAGAGGCTCCAGTTTGGGGAAATCTAGTGGAGGTCATGGGTGTGGGTTGGGTGGAGGAGTATATTATTGAAGGCAGGGCATGGAAGGATGGTTGGGGGTTTTCGGGGAGGGGGGAAACCGGGAAGGTGTATAATGCTTGAAATGTAAATGAAGAATATATTCAATAAAAAAATAAATAAATTATGGAAAGGATGAGAAAAGGGATGTGGCTTCAGGTCTCTTGCATCTTATCAGTATCTCTGCTAACTTGTCAGTATTCTGCTGTGCCCCATTGATCCTGTACACACAAAAGCTGAAGCTAATTAACATGTAATAATTTTTCCCCTTGTTCTTTTAAAATCCACTACTGAATTCTCAGAAGGACATGTGTTGAGGTTTGGTCTGTTGCTGTGTGTTGTGATGCAAAATTCTATACTGGAAGGTCCATGTACATACTCGTGAATGTTCAAGATTACCAGCTTTCATTGTGCGATTTTCTTCCTTAATTTGAAACTACTGTTTAAACAAAAATGACTATAGCCAATTATTGGAGGGATTAGAGGTAGTTGGGTCTCTGTATGAATTCTGGCTCCTCCACAGAATCAAAATTTCAAGTTATAATGGCTCCAGAACTACTCTTCATTTATTCACTGTATGAGAAGGAGTAATCTTAGTTACCTGAGGTGAAACTCTCCATTGACTCTAGTCCTTGCGTTCTATCTCCTACACCTTAGTCACTCAAAGGTGGAAGCAGTGGAAGCACCCCTAGCTCCAATTGTGCACAATATCTAGCTAGTTCTTCCTGAGTCAGTGTCACAAGATTCAGGGAGCATGTGCTAAACTTTTGCAACCCCAGATGCTAATATTTATGTAGAAAGTTTAAAATAAAAAGCGCTTTATAATCACCCTCTTTTTATCAGATAGGTAAGGATGTCTGCCTTTCCAAAGTTGCTCTTTTCAACACCTGGGTAAGGATTAAGAGACAAACAACAGAGATAAACTTTTCTGTCTGCATTCATTGGGTTTCAGTAACTTTTTCTCTTTTCAATATGGGTAAAGTCAAGTTGTCCATTCATGTTGATGTTTCAGCTTTCTTTTCCCCAAATAATTTCAGTAACATTTAAAGTTTTGCTGGTATGGAATTATCTATTCCTTGTATTTTCTTGGATTTAGTTATCCTCCATGTATAACATAATTCTTCCAGTATCCTCCGTAATGCTGGGTTAGTAGAAAGATGTTGTTTAAATTTGGTTTTGTCATGGAATATCTTATTTTTTTCAGTCTGTGGTGATTGACAGTTCATTCCTCTGTGTACTATCCTTACCTCATGTATTGTGAGCATAAAGATGGACTAGAAGAAATCCTGACATTCAAGGATTCCTCTACTGAAAGAAGTAGATATACAAGCCAACACTTCCTTTATGAAGCTTCTAGTTTATTACTTCCAAATTGTGATTTGAAACATAATATCTTTCAAACCCATATTCCATGGGCTGTTATTCGATCTTATTTTCAAATTTAATATATAATCAATAAACTTTATATTTCAGAAATTCAGGTCAGATAAACCATTCGTGGTACTTAACATTGTACCCTTGTCAGGATCGAGAGTCAGTTAAGAGACAAACCTCTGTCATAACTCTGAGATAGTTTCTAAATAGGTTTTATTGAGGTAGGGAAACCAAAACTAAGTTCACCAGGGTAGAGTCCTATCATTCACTGAAATACAGTCCTAAGCTGAACAAATTCTAAAAGAAATTCAAATATTAACTCTGCTATGTCTGTGTTTCTTAACTCTTTACTTGATTGGCTATCTCAAGCTCCTGCCTTCCCCACAAACGCAGTCTGCATTCTCAGACTAGCAATACCTGCCTCCCAAACACATGCTCTTTTAAGTTCTACTTGTCAGATATTTCATTACCAGAAGAAATAAAGTAATTAGCATAGCATACTTATTATAGGACTTATTAGATTATTAGAAAAAATAGTCAGCTTTAAATTAGAGTAACTTTTAAAATAAATGTTTTTAAATGAAGTGGTTTAGATTTAAAATTTATTTAAGCTATACAATCTCTAGATCAACTTTTCTAGAAAATATCACTCTGAAACAATCTCTTTTTTATAATTTTGCAAATGAATGAAACTTATGAAAACTGAAAAATGGTCTGTTCATAGTTATTATTAACAAGGCTAATTAAGGCTAATTAATTAATTAAGAAGAGATTCAGTAATAAAGAATTGATGTCTCTTTGATCCAGTCATTCTTAGTGTGTTCAGTGATATCTTTTTCTTTGATTCCTTGGGTCAATGAAGTTTTCTCTCTCTACATCTCTTTTTCCTTGTCTCACTGTTATATGTATAGAAACTTTTGGCTTAGGGATGACATTGAATATTCTCAGAAAAATCTTGCCTTCCTACAATTGCTTTTCACTGGTGACCTTCCCAAATAATCAAACACTTTTGCTACTTTTTAATCCTCCTAGTCTATCAACTTTTGACTTTGATTGTTATACTTCTGTCTATGTCCTGCACAGAAGTCTTTTGAGAGTAGGACTTTTATATCTCAGCTGTGTATGCTGTAGGAGCATGTTCAATGAATTATGAAAGGATTGATAAGCAAATCAATAATTGAGTCATAAAAGTCTATTAAATCTTAAACTGTATACCCTTTGTAGTCTGCATTGATTCTACTTGATAAGATCTCATGTTCTGGTATACTTCATTTTTCACTTGTTAAAGTTTTCTCTTATTTATTTTTTTCTTCCCATTTTTAAAATTCCCGTGGAGACACAGTTGTCCTACTGCCTCTATGCTCTCTTCCCATTTTTTTTTAAAAGTTGAAAGCACCGGATGACATGTGCCCCTGGGTGGGATGTAAAAGAGATCCTCAAGATCCTTGTTTCCTTATTCTTCTAATCACCATGCCTTTGACAGAACCACACAGAAGAAGCAAATTGCTTTCCCTGAATGTTCATATTTACTCCTTACTTTGTTCTAGGTCTTCATGTCTGGACCATAGATCTCACAGAATCTCATCAAATTCCTAGGAGGCAACTGTGGCAATGGCAATGGTTTGCACATTTTTATCTCTGGACACTGTCCTTTCTGTAAATTCCACTCTTATCCAACAGTCAGCTTGACATTTTCAGTAAGTTGCAAATAGCTGTGGACATTGAATCAATAGTGAATGTCATGAGGTTCTAAATGGCTTCCCAGTTTTAAAGTGCACATTATGATTCCAAAGCTATCCTGGATCAGATAAGTCATACTGAAGCTTGAAGCAGTGCCCAAGAACAAATGTAAGGTAGTTAAAGTTTGTGTATTGCTATACAACATGTGTTTTATTTAACTGAGAATATGCTACTCAACTTCATTTGATGGTGGCCATATGCAAATGGGATCCCTTAGAATCCTGACATTTTCTGTAGATTTTAGGCTGAGTTGTTAATATTTTCATTTTATATACCGTAGTGTGTGTGTATATGTGTTGTGAGTTTGTCTCTGTGTGTATGTGAGTACACACAGTCTATGAAGAGTGTGTATGTGAGTGTGTGAGTGTGTATGAGTATGTGTGTGAGAATGTCTGTTTTTAATGTGTATGTGAGTGAGTGTGTGTTTTGTTGTAAGTCTCTGTGTGAGTGTGTGTATGTGTGGAAGAATGTGTGTATGTGAATGTATATGTGAATGTATGTGTGTGTATGATTATGTGGGTGAGAGTGCATGTTGTTGTGTTTGAGTATGTGCATGTGAGTATGTGTGTGTATTGTGAGTATATGAATGTGTATGTATGGGTATGTGTGTGAGAACGTGTATTGTGAGTGACTGTAAGGATATATCTGTGAGAGTATGTTTGTGTGTGCATGTGTGTGTGTGTTTATGTGTTTGTGTGTGTGTATGTGTGTATTAATTAAGCCTCATGTAAGTAAAATAAGTCTCCAAAGATATTCCCTTTCTACTTTTCGTTTATTCCATCTAATAAGACCCAATTGCTTTAATATGGTTCATTTTTAACTTGTTAAAGTTTTCTTTTTGTTTTCTTGCTGAGATTGAGTTGTCATACTGCCTCTCTGTTCTCTTCCCTATTTTCAAGCAGCGCCTCTATGTCATAATTCTATATATAAATTGTGTATATATTTACATATGTATATGTGTGTATAGGTATATATTGCATGTAAGTGTATATCTAAGTTTTCTGATCTATGTTATTTATATACCATTAAGAATGTTCCTCATAAGAATTAAATGGTATACTAATGTAATATACTAATTCAAAAATGTAAGGTACTTGAGTATCAGAAACCACATACATCACTGATATCACTTTGAAAATTCCTTGCCCTTTAAAAATGTTATACTAGGTTTTAACATAGAAAATGGAAATGTGAGAGACAATTACAAAAGGAAAGGAATGATTCTAGGCAGATTTGCAAGGGCTTCAAGAAACTGGGGTGTATCTCAGGCCTACAGGACAAATTTGCAGATATACCATACATGTTCATTAACCTAGTGATGTGAATTTGAGAATACCCTGAGAGGAAAAAAGGTTTAATTGCAGTAAACACAAAGTAATTTCAATTCCTAATTCAAAATCATGCAATATTTATTGAGTATTGATATATAGCATATAATGTGCTATATTATTTTTATTTATATTTGTTTTTATCAAAGTAATTCATGCATGTTCTTCACAGTACTTCAATAGAGCTTCAAATTCTAAAATATGGCACACTCTCAGTTCCTCTTTCTCACAAGTCAAGTTTTGTCCTTATATTTAACCTCTATTCATGCATTGATTCATCTATGGTTTTCATTTCTGTGAACTCAGTTTATGTCAATATTTCCTTCAGCATATCCTACAGGCCTTTCTGTTGTAATTGGGGATTTTCTATTGTGAATACTACTGAACAGTCAGTCACTTTTGCCCTCACTCCTCCATTGAATTTTACTTTCAAAATGACTGTAGTCACTGTGCTAGAGTTATATAACCAGTCTCGCAGCCATAGAAAATATGGATGGTAGATTCTCTTACATTTTATTTTGCTATATTTTTCTCTTATTTTGCTGCAGGCTTATCTATCTATCTATCTATCTATCTATCTATCTATCTGTCTGTCTGTCTGTCTGTCTGTCTGTCTGTCTGTCTGTCTGTCTGTCTGTCCGTCCGTCCGTCCGTCCGTCCGTCCGTCTGTCTGTCTGTCTGTTTGTCTATTTATATTTTCCCCTGTTTTATATATTGGTTTTGTTTTTTATTTGTTTGATGATTTTTCATACTATAAAATAGTCCCATGTTTACTAAGCTTCTATGTTCTGGACTTCAGTAATAGGAGTGAAATAAGATGCTTGCAAATGCTGTGTGAATGGGAAAATTTTTCACCAGAGAAAATAGTGTAGTCTACTTAAAATTTGAAAAGAGAATTCCTAACTTATTGTCAGAATTTGTCCTGACCTAATGTAGTTCATTTGATAGTAAAATAAAGTAAAACAAAACCATATAATGCCTTGAGGAGAAGAATGATGTGTCTGTCTAAATTCTGAACCAAGTATCAGAAAGAAATTCCATTTTCTTAGGAAACATTTCACTACAACGAATTTTGGCATAATATCAACATCAATTGTGTTTGATGTCTCCAAATATAGACACATTCTATTTTAGAAAAAAAATCTTTTAAATTTCTGAATTGATGAGCAGGAAGAGAGATGCAATATTATTTAGGCATAAAGACTAGAGAAGGGTCAATAAAGACCTGGCTATTATTTAAAAAATCTTTACACCACACAGACCCTCCCTTCCCAGTTCCATTTCACAAGTCTTTCACAGTATGAATTTGTGAGTTATTTGATAAGCAAGGCAACTTTACTTTTCCTAGTAAGGAACTAGAATTCTTTTTCTCATCCCAACTATATCAACTTCTGCCTAACTTCTTTCTCCTTCTATGTAGCTTCTGAAAAAAAATTCTTTCTCTTTACTCTTGTGGATTTATATATCATTTTACTCTTTCAGTTGTCTTACAAAATGAGAAAATGTTATATTTTTATTTTATAACCTTTAGGTCTTCTCTCACAGCCTCTAGGAATTAGATAAAAACCATGAACAGCTTGCAATAATAAAGCCATATGGAACCCTGGAATTCTCATGTCCCTGCATCATGGTATCTGTCCACTATCCTGACCATATAGTAAAGTGACAATGATTTCAAGTGATCTCCACTACTGACATGTGAGCTGACAGTATGCATATTAAAGGATTTGCAGCTCTAATTATCAGTGTAATGACTGAACTCTGACAGGAATCTGTTGACTGTGATGTTCCATCTTTACTGCATAATTGCAAAGACTCCTGTGAGGCTTTGTGTATGCCTTTACCTAAAAGATGCATAACACTGCCACCAAGATCAGTTTGTGTTACTAGTAGGTGTTTGATTCTCCAATCCAGACATCGGATTTTGTTCTCCTGCCCCACTTTGCTGACAGTTTCGTAGAAGTGCAAACATGGTGAGTGACAAGTTTATTTATGTACCTCATCTGGGAAGACACGATGACAAGTAGCAGGGAGGAATGTTTTTTTCAAGCAGATTTTCTACATCACTTGTCAGCTCCTTATTATGAGGTGTTGAATATACCGCATTTTTAGTTATATTTGAACACTTAATAATCCCAAAGCACATTAACTATAATTTGTGAATTATATCTATCTTCTGAGAGAGCATCACGCTCTTGTTCAAATAATTTTTGTGGCTCTATCTACACCAGGATTCTGGGATTTTATTTTACCAGGAAGATGATTATACCAATCATTATATGGCTTTTAAAAGCTCATCTACAAAGACCCTCTGATTTTTTTTAATGATGTATGTCTTAACAGTGTGGCCCTCTGTGATAGCTCTTAGAACTTCTCAATCTTGGCAGTCTAGATGTCACTTTCATATTTTGTGTGTCAAGAGGTGGGCACTTTGTCGACACCTTGACTCCTTGCTCAGAAACTTATCCTCTGCAACCTGTCCTTAGTAGAACCATAACTCTTACTGCTTTAGATAAAGGTTCTTAGTGGTGACAAGCAAGATGGAACAGCAGGTAAAGGTACCTGCTTCCAAGCCTAGTGAGCTGAAGTCAATCCCTGGAATCTGCATGGCAGAAGAAGAGAATCAGCTCTCACAGGTATTCCTCTGACCTTTACCTACATGTGAGCCTTGACATACAGCTCTCTCCTCCCCTCCCTCATTCCCTCCCCCTCTCTCATTTCCAAATACAATGTAATAAAATATTGATAAATGCCTCATGTTGTCTTTATCTGTATGATTCTATCCTCTTTCTCAGGGAATTGGTACTGAGCCTGTATATTTCGCCTTGGAAATATGCTGCTTGTTAGTGTCTTTAGTCTAAGCCCAGAGTTCTTTCCTTTTTATGCCTCATTACTGCTAGGCTCCCATTTCAGTGGTCACTTTGATCACTGTCTTAATTTGTCCACTTTCTTGACATCACGAACAATTCATTACTGTGAAGCTGTGAGGTATACAGAGGAAAAAATTAAAGCATGAAAGTAAACTTTTTCCAGGTGTCTGATGCTGACATTAATAGCTAACTAGTATAATTTTTCTATCCTTGAAGATAAAGGAGGTTATGGAAGAAGTTCTGTTGGTAACCTGATTGCCGGTAAGCATGCGGATCTGAGTTTAATCCCCTATATCCACATTAAAATGTCCAGTAAAGTGGTATAAACTTGTAATACCAATGTTGGGAAAATGGAGGGAGGTGTATTTCTGGGATTTGCTCAGTAGTCCAGCCTTAGCCTACTCAGAAAGCCTCAGCACACAGCAAGAGACATTATTTCAAAAATCAAGATGTATAGAACGAGAGGAACAGTACTTAAAAGTTGATCCATCTTTCACATGTACATGCATGCATACTGAAACACACACCAACACATACATGCACCAATACATGTATAAACATGCACACATACACATATGAATTAAAATAAATGTGTGACTATACCAGATCCTAACTTGATACATATACACTGTGCAGAGTATATTGTTTTATTAATTTTAGACTTCTGTAACATATTGCCCATATACTGACAACTTAAATGACACATTATTTCTGATAGCTTGGAGGGTGAGAAGTCCACTATTAATGAAGCAGCTGGTGCAGTACACAGAGAGGACTCACTTCCTATATTTCAGGCCATCTGTACCTTGCCTTTTTTCTTCTAAAGTGTCCATCCTTATGAGGATAGCAAGGTCACCATAAAGGGTCCACTCCCAAGAATGAATTATAGCTCACTGCATGATATCACCACATAAAGAGTTAGGATTTCAACATATGAGTTTGGGGACTCCATAATATCCATTATATAGTGTTAAGAATATTAGGAACTACTTATGCTTGGAATTAACTATAAATTACTGTGTGATATTTCCACATTCCACTCTTTCGCTTAAAACTATTTAATGATGTGTCACTAACAAGAATAAATTCAAAACTCAGCAGGTAATTAGGTCTTGAAAAATTAGCTTTGCTTGCTACTCTGGCCTCATTTTCTACCATATTTATTTAATCCCATCTGTTTATTTGTGGTTCAGTTAGGAAAAGCCATATGTTTTGGGGATGTCAACATCATAAGTTTTGACTCCTACTTACCTGGCCCTCCACAGTCTGTGTTCCTTGACTTTTATCTATCTACACTTCGTTCTGGCTCTAAGTAGCCACTTGAAACCTATTTGTTTGATGCTCTACTGACTTCTTGAACTTCCCTTGGACTATGTGAGAAGTTACTGATTATGTATGAGTCTGCATTTGGGATGATTCAAATCCCTTTGAGCACTAAAATCTAAAATGTAACTCTTGAATTTTGGTTTCCATAAATAGTATTGCCTTGAAGTATTTAACCTCTTTGGGGCTTTTATAGAAATCTTAAATAATTAGTTAATGTCTTTAGGTTATATTTAACAGTCTTTTTATTATGGTTGAGCTAAAGTCTACCATGCCTCAGTCTTTATATGACCTTTCCTCATGTTTCTGGATCATGGCATGATCTCCTTCTATAGGCATGCCATTTAAATTAATTTCCTTTGATTATGCTCTGCCATACCTATTCGCATTCTAACTTGATTGTACAAAATTTTGCAAGGATCTAGTTTTGATAGAGATTGTATTTGTAGGTACTGAGTGACAATTATGTCTGTTTGGCCTCCAAATAAACCTGTCTCTCACTCAAGATATAATGTCATCCAGATATTCACCAAATCTTAGCTTATCTCAGATTTAACTTTAACTGTAATTTTATATAATGATGAAAATAAACAAATAATATAAACTAAATTGTATCATCCAAATTCTCCTAAAATTATACCAGTAAGGTTTTGGGTTTTATCTACTATGGGACTAAATTTATGTCCATGTCTATACCTATGTTATTCTGAAAACAACCTATCTGCATCTTGTTTGTTTTTCTGTTTCTGTGATGAAACACTGATCAAAAGTAACTTGAAGGAGGAAAGGATTTACTTGGCTCATAGTCACAGTCACAGTCCATCACCAATGAGGAAAGTCAGGACAGGACAGGAGTGCAGGCAGCCACAGAGGCAGGATCCAAGGAGAGACACTGCTCTGCTGCCTTTCGTATGCAGCCTCCAATGTCTGGAAATGACTCAGGCCATAGTACTTTTTTTTTGTTGTTGTTGTTCTTTGAGACAGGGTTTCTCTGTATAGCCCTGGCTGTTCTGGAACTCACTCTGTAGACCAGGCTAGCCTCGAACTCAGAAATCCACCTGACTCTGCCTCCCAAGTGCTGGGATTAAAGGCATGCGCCACCACTGCCCGGCAGGCCATAATACTCTTGAGTCCTCACTTCTCTACTAGCAATCAAGAAATTGCCTTACCAAGAAGATGGAAGGAGAGACCCCTGGTCCTGGAAAGACTGGATGTAGGGGAACGCCAGGACAGAGAAGCGAGAGGGGGTTGAATGGGGAAAAGAGGGAGGGAAGGGGGCTTATGGGACTTTCGGGGAGGGAGGAAATGGGAAAGGGGAAATGATTTTGAATGTAATTAAAAAAAACTTAGAAAATAAAAAAAAAAAGAAATTGCCTTACAGAGATGGCCACAGGCTAATATGATCTAAGTCATTTGTTAACTGAGTTTTCCTCTTTTTAGGTGTGTTAATTTATCAACCAAGATTTGCCACCACACTAAGTAATTAATTTCAAGAACAACAGGAAATCACTGGATTATTTTAAGTAGTAGAAAAAAAATGTACTACCACCAGGTTTCCATTTTTATTTTTCAAAACACTATATTGATATTTCCATTCCAAATGGGATGGGACCAGGTAAAGCCCTTTAGGTCTATAATTCTCCAAGACTTCAAAGAATCTTTCTCTACTTCTGTTTTGAAGGAAGGGCCTGTTTGGGTCCTTTACATATACCTTACATCTTCAAAGTTGTCTCATTAATTATGACCCTTTGCATTCTCTGGGATATCTGAGTGGGTTCTAAGTTATCAAATCTTGCTTTGTTCTTGCTAGTCAGTCTCTTCCCCAGTTTACCTTTGTTCCTATTTTATGTAGTTGGAAATGCCTTCAAAGAAAGTCAATGTGACATCTTCTCTATCAATATTTCTTAGGTTAATACCTAAATTCTTCACTAGCAAATTCCACTTTCATTGACATAAAATGTCATGGCAGAAGCTCTGTGATACTTTATATTAGTAGTCCCCTTTTCTATGGTATTTAATTAAACATTATTGTCCATAATGATACATGCATTTTCTAAGATGAAATATTTACCTCCTGTTTTCTTTCTTGCCTTCTCAGACCTCACATGATTCAATAGACTTCAGCAGATTACCAGTAAATTGTTTATGACAGTCTTGACCTTTTCTATAATAAGCCTCAAAGGTCCTTAGCTAATCCTCCCAGTTCTTCCATATGCTTAAGTATTTGTTACAGCACCAAACTTGTTATAGGTACCTAAATCTGCTTTAATATCCTGGGATTGCTATAACAATATACCACAAGCTGAGTACCTTAATGCAACATGAATGAATTACTTCACTGTTGTGGAGGACTTAAATTCACAAAAAAAGTTTCTGCTGTGGATATTGGCTCTTAAAAGGTTCTCAGAAACAAAATAAAATGATCTTCCATTGTTGTTCCCTAGCATGGAGTCATTGCTGGCGACCCTTGGCATTCCTTGGCTTATTCCCTACAGTCTGCCACTGACATAGAGTGACCTTCATTTTGTGTTACTTTATGTGTTCTCATAATTCTAAGGAATCCAACTACTTTACCTTGGCCCTTTTGAATCTCTCATGATTCCACATTAACTTGATTATATCTGTAAAGACTACATTTTAAATAAGGTCATATGTTTAGATATTTGGGACTAATTTGTATGTGTTTGTTTGTGGTTGTGGATGTGGTTAGAGGACACAACTCAGGGTATACTGCATATTATCACTATAATTCAGTATATGAGACTGAAAATAATTCAATAAAATGAGATGATTCAAACTGTGCTTGAACTAAGACTTCTTATAACTCACTAAAAGTAAGAGAAACAGAGAGAGGGAGGGAACGAGGGAGGGAGGGGAGGGAGGGAGGGAGAGGGAGAGAGAGAGAGAGAGAGAGAGAGAGAGAGAGAGAGAGAGAGAGAGAGAGAATTTTCCTCCACAAAGCAATGGGAATCTTGCTTTAAGAAAAGCAAGATAGTTACCATACATGTGTACTTAATGTTGAATTGTGTTTTCAAATGTGAAACACTTACAGTTTTCTCACAGGGTTCTGCTTGGAGTTAGTGTGTATCAACATCCTCATCAGAGAAAAATCATGTTTTAGAGTACATGTCTTTGGGCAGTTCGTTTTTCTACCAGTTTCATGAGCTGCTGCTGCCGCCGCCGCTGCTGCTGCTGCCGCCGCCGCTGCTGCTGCTGCTGCTGCTGATGATGATGATAAAATAATAATAATTGAAGTGGAAATTTCTGGGTTTCTTTGGAAAGTCAGTTATGTCAAATGATGTTTTGCTACAGCACACAGGTGAGAGATGTTTTTTATAGCAGACACATGAAAGGAGGCGTGCTTAGACGATACATACAACCCCACAGACAGAGGGATCTTGAACCTTGGTTTGCTTTACTCTGACTCACTATTCTTTGCTGACAACACACAAGTATTCGGTCGTCTTACATCGCTTTGCTGAAATTTTCTGGTGTTGACTTGATAGAGAGAAACTTGCCAATGAACTTCTCGTGTGGTTCCTGCAGCTTCTTGCCATCTCTGTGGACTGGGGCCAGTTGGTGAGTATTGAGGTTTCTTCTGGATTGAGTTACAGTTTCTGATTGTGTGTGGTGCCTCCCATGTGGAATAGAATGAAGACTGGACTGAGAACAATGAAGATTGTAATTGCCCCAAGAAACTATTTCTAAACAGCTCTACTTTCTCCATGTCCTAATAACTTTTTTCCCCACTATCTCTGGTGAGTGGTGCCATAGAGGAAGGGTTGAAACCTTATTTAGTAGGTTGAGAAAAATGCATGCCTACAAATAATAATATTGACCATTGCTAAAATTTTAAAAATATTCATCATTAATGGGGACAGAAGTTAGAGTATTAGTTTTGTCTCTAAAATCTTTGTCTGCATTCTGGGAATTGTTTCTGGCAAACAAAATGATTCCTAATTGATCACAGTCCTAATTGAATGTAGAACTACAGAACATAAAATACCTTCTAGATTATCCAGTAAAGCAAATATTATTGTATATGGAACTTTGTGGCACAGATAGGCCAAATGACCTACTCAGTGCCAAGTAATGAATTCACATGTTATATTGTAGCATGTGTTTCCTGTGGCAATATATGTTGTCTAAAATCACTATAATACCATCCTTTATGTTAATTAATGCTGCCACTTTTAAAACCTACTTAAAATTATTTAAAATAAGAGATGATAAATGTCTATCATCCTTTTACTACACAATAAAACCAACAACAGTATATTGTGCTTGTCAATTAGAAGGCATTTGGGAATAATCGATTTGGTTCCAGTTTCTCAGAGAAGCATTCACTAACTCAAGCCAGCATTACTTGTTATATATGTGTAACAATATATGACAATGGCAGAAAAGACAGGAAAATGTTAAGGAAGACAAACCAAGTGAGACTACAATGTGATCCACCTGCAACTGAAATATTTTACAATTAAACCCCTATACCTTAGATTAAAAAAAAAAACTATGGAGAAGGGAGCATAAAGATTTTATAGGGACCAGAAGATAAGGATACCTGATGTGAAAGTGTCTCCTAGACATAATGGGGAAACTGCACCCATGAAATCTCAACAATATTGCCTAAACATGATCTGTATAATGACACTATTTGACTTGCCAATTTGGATGGAGGAAAGTTTCATATAAGGTCCTACTAAAATATATAGATATTGACAGTAAATCTATGTCTGGTGAGAAAGGGAGAATCAGTTTTCTCCAGGGAAAAAACTAATAGTTTATCTAATCCAAAATGTTCAGCCCTAAACACATACACAAACCTGTTGACACTAAAGGGACTCAAGGGGATCTATTATCTATCTATCCTTATCTATCTAACATCTATCTGTCTATCTATAATCTATTATCTATCATCTATCACCTATCTATAATCTCTCTCTTTCTCTCTCTCTCTCCATATATATAGATATAGATATATAGATATAGCTATATAGATATATATCATCTATCTATTATGCAACAGTAATAATTGAGGAAGAAAACATGATGAATTTCAAAGGGAGTAGAAACCACAGGAGAGGTGATTGAGTGGGGAGGATGTGTGGAAATGATGTATATATAATACTCATATGTTAAATTCTAAAAAATGTAAAACAGAACAAAAATGGTACATAAATACTCAAATTTACCAAGATATACACACTGAAAATTTAATTCTAATATATTTTTATTATAGAGTTCCAATGATAAATTTATTTTGCTTTTCAAGCAACAACAATGTGAGTCCTGCTTAAGGTTTTGAAGTAACGTGGACAGCTTTGTCTGACATTTTTTTTTTTACACATCTGAGTGTGCCTTTATTAAGGTCATGTAGGATTAGTATAAAACAGTAAAAAAAAAAACTCTCACAGAAAAAGTTCTTAGTCTTTGGATTGTGAAAGCATCTAATGCCCTAAGTGGATATGTGATGGTATCATTGCTATAAGATTCTAAACCTATACATGATCTCAATCTATCTTACAAAACAATTTCTAAAAAGATAAACACAGGAAAATTTACACTTTTACCACTGTGGAAATGCAAATTAAATGTCTCAATAAGACACTATTGTACACTCACTTCAAACAGCTTAAATCAGAAAGATTAACAACACAAAGAGGTAAAACAAATGTGGGTCTACCAATTGTAACTCATATATAACTGGAGAATAGTTTGGTAATCTCTTAGAGAGTGAAACATACAGTCCCCGTGGATTGGTGATCCTATGACCATGTTTATACAAGAGACAAGAAGATGCATGTACATGTATTGTTGGTTTGACTGTATCGACTTTGTCCATAACAGCCTAAACTGGAAGCAACCAAAGTGTCTATCAGTTAATTCATATATTAACTGACAGAAATGAAATACACTAAATTACTGATACATGAAACAAGAAACCTGGATCCCAGAAATCTAATGTTAGCCGTGGCATGTCTGAGACAAAAGATATAGGATACATAATTATATTTATATAGATTTTAAAATAGAAAATGTGATCTGATGGGGGATCATATCAGGTCAGTAGTTGTTAGAGAAGGAGTTCTGGCTAGAGAGGTGCAGGAAGAGACAGTCTGGGTGGTGGCAATGTTCTGGTGTTGAATGAGGTAGTGAGTGAGTGGGGTCAACACTTAAATGCAGCATTGAGACATTGCACATATGTATAACTGATACTAGAACTTGTCCTAAGAAGAACAATTAAGCTTGATTTAGTTTCCTCACTTAGCCATTGTACTGGCTTGTTTTGTGTGTCAACTTGACACAAGCTGGAGTTATCACAGAGCAAGGAGCTTCAGTTGGGGAAGTGCCTCCATGAGATCCAGCTTTGGGCATTTTCTCAATTAGTGAACAAGGGGGAGGGCCCCTTGTGGGTGGTGCCATCCCTGGGCTGGTATTCTTGGGTTCTATAAGAGAGCAGGCTGAGCAAGCCAGGGGAAACAAGCCAGTAAGGAACATCCCTCCATGGCCTCTGCATCAGCTCCTGCTTCCTGACCTGCTTGAGTTCCTGTCCTGACTTCCTTTGGTGATGAGCAGCTGTGTGGAACTGTAAGCTAAATAAACCCTTTCCTCCCCAACTTGCTTCTTGGTCATGATGTTTGGTGCAGGGATAGAAACCCTGACTGAGACAGCCATGTATTATTATGAATTCTAATCTGGATTCACATTAGAGAGATAAAAGTTACCAAAAGAAGCAGAAGGGTATGGCTAAATGGCTCAGCTATTAAGAACGCAGACTGAACGCAGAGAATCTGCATTTAGTTCCCAGCACCCACATCTGGCAGCTCACAACTTCTTTTTTTTTTTTTTTATTTTATTTTTTTAATTTACATTCCAAATCACTTCCCCTTTCCTGTTTCCTCCCTCCCCGAAAGTCCCATAAGCCCCCTTCCCTCCCTCTTTTCTCCATTCAACCCCCTCTCGTTACTCTGTCCTGGCGTTCCCCTACATCCAGTCTTTCCAGGACCAGGGGTCTCTCCTTCCATCTTTTTAGAAATCTATTGATATGCGGATTGTGTCTAGGGTATTCCGAGATTCTGGGTCAATATCCCCTTATCAGCGACTGCATACCATGTGTGTTCTTTTGTGATTGGGTTACCTCACTAAGGATGATATTTTCAAGATCTGACCATTTGCCTAGGAATTTCGTGAATTCATTGTTTTTAATTGCAGAGTCGTATTCCATTGTGTAGATATACCACATCTTCTGAATCCATTCCTCTGTTGAGGGACATCTGGGTTCTTTCCAGCTTCTGGCTATTATAAATAAGGCTGCTATGAACATAGTGGAGCATGTGTCCTTATTGCATGCAGGTAAAGTCTCTGGGTATATGCCCAGGAGTGGTAAAAATAAAATTTAAAAAGTATGTGTATAAAATTTCTGTGTTTGAGTGTGCCTGTTTATGATTGTGATAGGAACATGAAGGTCAGAAGAGAAGTCCTAGGAGTCATTTATCTCCTGCCATCTTGGAGGATCCCACCATCTGCACTTGTCATGAGGCAGTGGGCAAGAGTATCCACCAGCTGAGTCATTTCACCCGGTCATAATTTTGATCTTCTGATCCTTCTGCTGCATCCTTCCATGTCTAGGCATTATAGATGGGCACAGCTAATTCCAGTTTACCTTAGGTAAGTATTTTACCATGAGCAAAATCCCCATCCCTCGTCTAGTATCTACCTTATGTTTGATTTCAAAGGTTTAAAATATTCAAAAGAAATTATTTTGATACACCTTCTTCTCAGCTCCTCATGGTACCTTCTCCAAAATTGACCATATAATTGGTCACAAATCAGACCTCAACAGATACAAGAAGATAGAAATAATCCCATGCCTCCTATCAGATCACTATGGAATAAGGGTGGTCTTCAATGGCAACAAAAACAAAAGAAAACCCACGTACACATGGAGGCTGAACAATGCTCTACTCAATGATAACTTGGTCAAGGTGGAAATAAAGAAAGAAATCAAAGACTTTTTGAAAGTTAATGAAAATGAAGGCACAACATACCCTAACTTATGGGACACAATGAAAGCAGTGCTAAGAGGAAAATTCATAGCCCTGAGTGCCGCCAAAAAGAAACGGGAGACAGCATACACTAACAGCTTAATGGCACACCTGAAAGCCCTGGAACAAAAAGAAGCAAATACACCAAAGAGGAGTAGAAGGCAGGAAATCATCAAACTCAGGGCTGAAATCAATCAAGTAGAAACAAATAAAACCATACAAAGAATCAACAAAACGAGGAGTTGGTTCTTTGAGAAAATCAACAAGATAGATAAGCCCTTAGCCAGACTAACCAGAGGGCACAGAGATAGTATCCAAATTAATAAAATCAGAAACGAAAAGGGAGAGATAACAACAGAAACTGAGGAAATTCAAAAAATCATCAGATCCTACTACAAAAACCTGTATTCAACACAACTAGAAAATCTTGAGGAAATGGACAATTTCCTTGACAGATACCAAGTACCAAAATTAAATCAGGATCAAATAGACCATCTAAACCGTCCTATAACCCCTGAAGAAATAGAAGTTGTCATTGGAAGTCTTCCAACCAAAAAAAGCACAGGTCCAGATGGTTTTAGTGCAGAATTCTATCAGACCTTCAAAGAAGACCTAACACCAATACTCTTCAAACTGTTCCACAAAATAGAAACAGAAGGAACACTACCCAACTCGTTCTATGAAGCCACAATTACACTAATACCAAAAGCACACAAAGATCCGACAAAGAAAGAGAATCTCAGGCCAATCTCTCTTATGAATATCGATGCAAAAATACTCAATAAAATTCTTGCCAACCGAATCCAAGAACACATCAAAACGATCATTCACCACGATCAAGTAGGCTTCATCCCAGGGATGCAGGGATGGTTCAATATAAGGAAATCCATCAATGTAATCCACTACATAAACAATCTCAAAGAAAAAAACCACATGGTCATCTCATTAGATGCTGAGAAAGCATTTGACAAAATTCAGCATCCTTTCATGCTAAAGGTCTTGGAAAGATCAGGAATTCAAGGCCCATATCTAAACATAGTAAAAGCAATTTACAGCAAACCAGTAGCCAGCATCAATCTAAACGGAGAGAAACTTGAAGCAATCCCACTAAAATCAGGGACTAGACAAGGCTGCCCTCTCTCTCCATATCTTTTCAATATAGTACTTGAAGTTCTAGCTAGAGCAATTAGACAAGAAAAAGAGGTCAAAGGGATACAAATTGGAAAGGAAGAAGTCAAACTATCACTATTTGCAGACGATATGATAGTATACATAAGCGACCCAAAGAACTCCACCAGAGAACTCCTACAGCTGATAAACGACTTCAGCAAAGTGGCCGGATATAAAATCAACTCAAGCAAGTCAGAAGCCTTCCTATACTCAAAGGATAAGCAGGCTGAGAAAGAAGTAAGAGAAATAATACCCTTTACGATAGCCACAAACCATATTAAGTATCTTGGCGTGACGCTAACCAAACAAGTGAAAGATCTGTATGACAAGAACTTCAAGTCTCTGAAGAAAGAAATTGAAGAAGACCTCGGAAGATGGAAAAATCTGCCATGCTCATGGATTGGCAGGATTAATATAGTAAAAATGAGCATCTTACCAAAAGTAATACACAGATTCAATGCAATCCCCATCAAAATCCCAACTCAATTCTTCATAGAGTTAGAAAGAGCAATTCAAAAATTCATCTGGAATAACAGAAAACCCAGAATAGCTAAAACTATTCTCAAGAGTAAAAGAACCTCTGGGGGAATCAGTATCCCGGACCTCAAGCTGTACTACAGAGCAATAGTGTTAAAAACTGCATGGTATTGGTACAGTAACAGACATGTAGATCAATGGAACAGAATTGAAGACCCAGAAATGAATCCACACTCCTATGGTCACTTGATCTTTGACAAAGGAGCTAAAACCATCCAGTGGAAAAAAGATAGCCTTTTCAACAAATGGTGCTGGCTCAGCTGGAGGTCAACATGCAGAAGAATGCAAATTGACCCATCCTTATCTCCTTGCACTAAGCTCAATTCTAAGTGGATCAAAGATCTCCACATAAAACCAGACACACTGAAACTAATAGAAGGGAAACTAGGGAAGAACCTTGAACATATGGGCACAGGGGAGAATTTCCTGAACAGAACTCCAATAGCTTATACTCTAAGATCAAGAATAGACAAATGGGACCTCATTAAATTACAAAGTTTTTGCAAGGCAAAAGACACTGTCAAAAAGACAAAGCGGCAACCAACTAACTGGGAAATGATCTTTACCAACCTTACATCCGACAGAGGGCTAATATCCAAGATATACAAAGAACTCAAGAAGTTAAACTCCAGAGAGGCAAGTAACCCTATTAAAAAATGGGGTACAGAGCTAAACAAAGAGTTCTCACCTGAAGAATATCTAATGGCTGAGAAGCACCTAAAGAGATGTTCATCATCCTTAGTCATTAGGGAAATGCAAATCAAAACAACCCTGAGATTCCATCTCACACCAGTCAGGATGGCTAAGATCAAAAACACAGGAGACAGCAGTTGTTGGCGAGGATGTGGAGAAAGAGGAACACTCCTCCACTGCTGGTGGAATTGCAGGCTGGTACAACCACTCTGGAAAGCAGTCTGGCGGCTCCTCAGAAAACTGGGCATGACACTTCCGGAGGATCCGGCTATACCACTCCTGGGCATATACCCAGAGACTTTACCTGCATGCAATAAGGACACATGCTCCACTATATTCATAGCAGCCTTATTTATAATAGCCAGAAGCTGGAAAGAACCCAGATGTCCCTCAACGGAGGAATGGATTCAGAAGATGTGGTATATTTACACAATGGAATACTACTCTGCAATTAAAAACAATGAATTCACGAAATTCCTAGGCAAATGGTCAGAACTTGAAAATATCATCCTTAGTGAGGTAACCCAATCACAAAAGATCACACATGGTATGAAGTCACTGATAAGGGGATATTGACCCAGAATCTCAGAATACCCTAGACACAATCAGCATATCAATAGATTTCTAAAAAGATGGAAGGAGAGACCCCTGGTCCTGGAAAGACTGGATGTAGGGGAACGCCAGGACAGAGTAATGAGAGGGGGTTGAACGGAGAAAAGAGGGAGGGAAGGGGGCTTATGGGACTTTCGGGGAGGGAGGAAACGGGAAAGGGGAAGTGATTTGGAATGTAAATTAAAAAAATAAAATAAAATAAAATTAAAAAAAACAAAAAAAAAAAAAAAAAAAAAAAAAAAAAAAAAAAAAAAAAGAATAGAACAGCATTGCTGAGGTGAAATCTTCTGGGAAGTGTTTTCTGAGAGCACAAAGAAGCTGTGTTCCAGAGATAGCCAAGGTTGTACCTCGTGCTACAGCTGTATTTTGTAATGTGTAAAGAGTCACCCAGGTGGTACTGGTTTTGAAGGCATGAAGGGGTCATGAAGAGCAGCTGAGGCTCGGCACTGTGAGAGGCCAGGGAAGGCCATTAGTGAAAGTGCAGCCTCAGTTGTAGTTGATGGCCCAGGACTGAAGGTGCCATGCAAAGAATCTGAGACTTGGCACCAGGAAGATTGGCTGTGAGAGGTTATTAGTGAAGCCTATTTGCAGTAGAAGACCCCAGCATATTGGAGGTGCCAGTACCATGGGATAATCACCAAGAACAGCAGCAGCAATAGAGAAGATCATCTGAGCTTAGAGTGCTACAGAGGGAGAGCTGGAGAAGTGACACCAGCCTTTTGGAGGAGTCTACAAGATCATGTGTGGATCTCTCTCTCTAAGTTTTCCAACTCCCCAGGTGGAGATGCAATGGAGATTCTTGCCAGAGTGGCAGAAACAGGACAGTTACCTTTCACTCTATCAGCAGGTTATCTCTGGGCTTTGTTGCAGTTGGTTGTTAATTGAAATTGGATTTTAATTGCTTCTTTGGATACACAGGTATCCTCAGTTAATTCTACAGAAAAATATTCATAGACCTAAGGTTTTCCTACATCATAAGCTGATATATGAATTTCACAGGAACAAAACTACATCTCACATAAATGAAGCATCGATGAAGTTATGGATCACATTCAAATATTCTAAATTCCTTTGTAAGTTTTGTAACACATTTATTATGGCCTATTTGGATGCTTCACAAAGGGCTACACATGTGCCTATGGTTACACAATGTTGGTATTCTATGATCTATACATATACCCTTTATAGAATTGAATAATTTGTTTACCTTATTGGAAATTCAACTTCTATAGCAATTATGTCACAGAGTTATTGGAAGAATTGAACAGACACAAGCAAGTAGACTCTAGAATAATAGTTAACGTAAGGTACAGATAATTGGGAGTTGGTCATTTTGTTGTTGTTGGGTGTTTTGGTATGTTTCCTTTGTTAAAGGTAGGGGTATGACAGCCTATAATCCTAGCTACAAGGAAAGCTAAAGCAAGATAGTTACGTGAGCCTATTAGGATTCTGGGATCAGCTTAGGTAACACAGTACATCCTGTCAAGTTAAAAATAAAATAAAATGGAGGTCAATATATTAATGCATAAATCCACATTTTGCTATATGTCTAGGTAGAGAGTCTTTGCAATTGCCCAGAAGACCCTTAACCTTCCTAAGACTGTGACACTTTAATATAGTTCCTCATGTTGTGGTGACTCCCAACTATAAAATTATTTTTGTTGCTATTTCATAACACACATATTCTACCATTATAAATCATAATGCAAATATCTATATAAGAGGTATCTTATATGAGACTCCTCTTGGGGTCATGACCCACACGTTGAAAACCACTGGTCTAGAATCTATGGAATCTACTCCTGCCTAGAACAATGCACTATCCTCAAGTTGACCAACAGAAAGAAACCCGGTGTGGTGTGGTAGTACACACTTATAATCCCATTGATGGGAGCCAAAGACAGGTAGATCTTTGGTGTAGTCTGGCCACCCAGCCTAGCCTATTCTGTAATCTTCTGGTAGATGACAGACTCTGACTTAAAAAGGGGGAGAAGGAATAAGGAACAGCACCTAAGGTTGTCTTTTGGCCTCTAAACACACATGAGCCCAACTGCATATAATCATTTAACCCATTGATGGGTGCTAACATTACTATCTAATGGAATTGTCATAATATGAATGAATAGCCATGGAGAAGGGTATTTCCATAATTTGGTATGGAAGTTTTAGAAACTTTTACAATAGATATACTATTTAATTGCTATTAATATCCATTTGCCTCTTTTTCCAAAATGGGTATGTATGAGTGCCTGTGTGCACATGGACACACACCCCAACACACACACACACAAACACACACACACACACACACACACACACACACACACACACACCCCACATGTCCATTTTCCTTTGCATTCTTTAATGACACTGAGTTTTACAGAAACCATGCTTAGGCTGTCTGGACAGCAGCAATCCAAAGACAGATTCCATCAAGCTCCTATCTGTTAGAACCTGCAGTGCTTGCATTTGGATTTGCTATCTAACTATAATGTGGTATTTTATAAACATTAGTGAGTGTGATTTTGCACTGGTCAGCAAAGGTAAAAAAATGGGTGCTTTGGGAAAACAAATAAAAAAGGAATTGGATCTGTCTCAATGAATTGCAACAATTGTAAATATCCCAAAGATGCAGTCGCTTTCTCTGGCATCGGAAAGCAAAGCTGACATTCACACTTTAGAATGAATAGGTGAAAAAATGCAAGGGCTGAAAGTTGTCATTATGGTCATTCTTAGATTGCCTCTATTAAACACGTTTATGCTATATCTGCCCGCTCAAGTCTTCAGATATTACTTTAATCATGGCAATTAATATGTACATTCTAGTCATGATTCTCTTCCATTTTGGTTGGAGTCTGCAGATATACGTGTTCCATCAATTTAAACATAATTATAGAACAATCTTTCCCAAATATTATAGTTAATAACATCATGATGTCTATGAATTTGCTGTAATTTATACACATTAAAATTTCATTGAAATTAAAAAAAAAAAAAAAAAAAAAAAGAAATTATTTTGAAACCAAATTAAAGCATATTAAGGAAAAATGTTTAATGGAAAGCACATGAGCAGGGTCTCTTCAGGAAGATCGCTACAATGAATTTTATAAAATACCATATGCAACACAATTACAAGAATTATATAAGCAGAGGTGTTCTATATTTGTGGCTGACTCATTGTTCATCTAAATCTAGACATCTCAGATGACTCTATCCACTTTGCTTCTCGCTGTGTTTCTATAGTTACTCTGAAAATTCTCACTAACCCACTGTAGTAACAAATTGAGTGTTCCCCAAGGAGGGTTTCCATGAGCTTTTACCACTTCATGCTTATTCATCCAGAATGAGTCTAGTCACACATTTTAATCAATATTTTATTCTTGGTTATAAATGATAGATTATAGGATTTGTAAATAGCTGAAGAAGCCACAATAAGCCTCATTCCATATTTGCATCCTTCAAAGTTCCATCCGAGTGAGAATTATGATTTTGCTAATTAATAACAAGACAAATTAGGCTAGAGTTTTAGGTGGAGATGAGGTGGCAGGGTTTAGCATTATATTGTATGTAAACTTCCAGTTATTTGGATTATATAGAAATTAATGAGACAGTGTCTTTGATACAGAGGAGAGCATAGGCCTATGCAGGACATTTAGGGCAACTGCTCCTCACAGTTGAATCTAATATAGGTTCAAATGTCTTTACACAATGAGCCACAGGCATTCTGTGAGAAAGCTATGGCTCATTGCAAAGGAAGCTTGAGGACACTTGAGATAGAAAGCATAAAAATTATATTGGGAGGTGTCTAGAGTGTGTTTCAAGTAGGAAAATAGGACTAAGTTGAGGCTTGGAGGGGAGTGACAGGAGGGCACTATAGTTGAAAAATTGGAGGCTTCTCACAAATGTGACTTGGTGATTTTAAAGCACTCCTTTTTTCAAACACAAAAGAGCCAGATAAATAATCACACACCATTCCACTTATTTTACTCATAATATGTTTCTATGCCAGGGTGGGTGTATGCAATTGTGTGATACATTCGCTGATGACTAGGCTTTTAAAACAAAATCCCAAAGAGAATGAGTTACCCAAAATGCCAAAAGTTCATTGTAGAATTTTGTTAAAGAGCTCACAAAAAGAGCTTAATATAAAGCCTCTTGTCAGGCATCTGCCACCCCCAGTCACTTTCCGGAATGATTACAAAATGCATATCTCAGTCATAAAGATTTAACAAAATATTCTCCTGCCATTTATAGTAATGCTTCCAAATGACAAGTTCAAATTACTTGTTGTGATTACTCTTCATCTGGGCAAAACACATGTTGTAACATAGTCACAAGATGCAATTACATCGATTGCAGTGGCAGGAATAACAACACTGGAACAAAGCTAATCACGTACAATGCACACACTGTTTAGATTTCTCCCAACCACAT
Organism: Tokudaia tokunoshimensis; assembly: GCA_036184795.1. Taxonomy (NCBI): domain Eukaryota; kingdom Metazoa; phylum Chordata; class Mammalia; order Rodentia; family Muridae; genus Tokudaia; species Tokudaia tokunoshimensis. Next base: position 70,741,098 of record BTHU01000001.1, on the reverse strand, counting down.
TTACTTTTTTGTATTGCAATCTGTTCACCATTTGGACTAATCACTAACTCTTCACTGCATGTGTGATGTGGAAAATATCAGCTGAGTTATACAAACACAAAAAATGTAAGAAAATAAAAAAGAATATTAATGCATAGTCCAGACTCTTTAAATTTCAAAGATAGCTCAGACCAGAAAAGACCCTTGCTGTGGTGACTAGTAATGTTATTGGACTTCTTCTTGTCATTTGATATCTACAGGGTATTAGCTACAGGAGACATTAAGTTCCTCTGAATATTAGGCTTGTGTAAGATGTGATAGTACTGACATTTAACCCACACATAACCTGATAATACTAAATAATGCCTATATCATATATAATACCTAGTATAATATAAATGATTGCAATATTGTTCTATTTAGTCAATAATGAGAACAAATTATGAACATTAAGAACATTAATTATTGTTTACTTACTTTGGTAGTTTCAATAAAAGAGTGTTTGTAATGTATATAGATGTAAAATTTACCAATATGGAAAGATGATTGTACTCATAGAATTTGATTTTGTGATGATTTGCCATCAAATATACTTTTCATGCATAATCACAAAGACACACAAGAACACAAACATGCACATACATGCACACACATACATGTACACAAACATGCATGCACCCACACACACACTCACATACACATGCACACACATACATACTCATACATACATGTACACATGCACATATTCTCACATGCATGTGCACACACAGAGTAATAACAGAAAATGACAGCCCTCATTTAAAGTGTCCTGCAAATCTGCAAATAGCTGTCACTTTGATTTCTTTACTTGGCCTCTTTAAACTTCCTTTACTTTTTATTTACTGTGTTTGGTAAGCTCTCATCTTATCTGATGCTCTTGTTTACTTCTAACCTCTGTTTTTAAGTATATCTCCTTTCTCACCATTATGCCTACAAGGTTAGGAACCAAAGAAACATTTCTACCTATATGTTGTCCAAGTCTCTTGGTGCAGTTCAGAATTTATCACACATGTACTGATCCCTACCCTCTTCCAAGGCCAAAATGTCAATTCATCAGTGTTCTTGATCTTAAATTAATAATCAAAGTGTAGAAATGTCTTTTAACATGTCAATCACCATTATTTCTCTCAGTGTCTCCTGAAAGGATACCAAATACTTACATTCATACATGGGATGATAATCATAGTCATCATAAGAATTTCTCCCATGGATATTCTTTCTGGTATAAAAATTACATACTTATCAGGTTACTGGGACATTGCCAAACAAAATGTGTTTGGGTGACATCATCCAATTTAAATAAAAGCTAACAGATTACTGAAAGAGACTCATCCTCTTATCTCCTGCTTTCTTTCTAACACACGAATCATTAAGGTGACTCCATGAGTATTCCAGTAGCTCATGTCTATTGTACTTGTTCAGGCTCTCACCCCACATAGAAAATTATAAAGAGTAAAACTGTCCTTCATATTTTACACACAAAATCTCCTTCTCTCTTTCTAAAATTAGAATTGGAATTCTGTATACATGTCTTAAATTTTTTTCCAAAAAAAAAAATAATCGGCTTAGAACTATAGACTTTTAAAGACCAAGAACTAACTATGTGATAGCTATGAGATGAAACCTGCCTTACTAGTTTTTGAGGCTCTTTGCTGGATTTCTATTTCTAATCATATAAAAGTAGATGACAGTAGAGTAACCCATAAAGCATTTATGACTACAAACTGGAACATTACATGCCTTGATGTCTCTTTGACACTAGGAATTTCCAATCTGCACCAGTAACTCAAAACCACTAGCAAAGAGTAACTCACAACCATATACATTCAAATGTAGGAAACATCTGGAGAAAACACATGATCTTCCCACATGTTCTTTATGGATCATGGTGTAGGTTTATTCTTCAAACAGAGCTTATTCTATTGTTTGTTTTCCTAGAGAGGATCTTTCCATGTTGTCCCCAATGACCATCAGCTTCTTGGGTTACAAGAAGCCTCCTTTTTCAGCTGGAATGACAGCACATACCACTTGCCTGGTTCATGTTGAGCAATTTTCTGTTTTAATGTTTGAGACTTTTATACACATGTACTATGCTTATATCATTTCCCTTCTCTCTATTATTTACATCCCATGAGTGCATTTAGTGTTGCTCATATTTATATAAAGTCTTAAAAACATATCATATATGTAGATATGTATGTGGGTACACACATGGAGGCTAGAGAACAACCTTGACATCATTGGAAAACCATCTACCTCCTCTAACAAAGTATCTGTCACTCCTTGGAGCTTATCAACTATATTAGCATGGTTAATCAGTGAATCTCAGTGGTGTTTCTATCTCCATATCCAATGTGCTTGGATTAGAAGTGTTTGCTATGATATTGAGCTCATTTATGCAGGTTCTGGGGACCTGATCTCACAGTCTTATTATTGCAAGGCAAGTACTTTAATAAATAAGCAATCATTCTAGGTCAGGGTAGTAATGTTTCTGAGTTAGAAAAAAAATTTTAGTTGAGGCTTAAGAGACTTGAATTTTCAAGATGAAGTTCTAAAATAAAGAGATGTACACAGTAATGCATCTTCAAAAATAAGTTTATGGATACCTTATGCTTTCGACTGAATGATGAGTTTTATATATATGTACATTAAATTTCTGAAGACTCTAAAGACAGGAGCTATTGTTTTCACTAGGCACTAGGATTCATAGGTTCATTCATTTATCTATTGTCTAAGCTGCCACTGGTCAGTGTCCTAGCATAATACCTTGAGTACCTAAAGTTTCTTCTAAAGATCACACATTATGTATCAAAAATGTCAGCTTTATAATAAGGATGACATTAGAAACATCTTTTTATAAATTGTTGTAAAACCTGTGCATATTCATAGGGTACAATGTGATAATGTAATTCATATATAAACTATATAATATTCAAAGCAGGGTAAATGGCAGTTTTATCTCATAAAACATTTCTCATTTCTTTTTTGCAAGAAATGTCAAATGATTATCTTATCATTTTTATAACACATAAATTATAACAAAGTGTAATCTAGAACACTTTATTTCTCCACTTCTAATTCTAAGATGGTACTCATTTTCTGGTATCTGTCTTTCTTTCTCTCTGTTGCAACCTTTCTGACCTCTACTGAAATTGTCTCAACTTATATGAAGCCAGTGTTTTTCTTTAGTTTCCCTACATGAATGAAAGCATCTGGTATTTGTCTTTCTGTTCTAGGTAATTACATTTAATATTATGTCCTCTAATTTTATCTATATGCCAAAATACAGTATTTAGTTCTTGCCAGGATTCACAAGAAGATTTTAGTAATTCAGTCTTGTTTTCCAGTAGCATTCTCATTAGAAAGAAAAAACAATAATGTGTAAAGGAATAATGCAAGTTTTGAACTTTTATCAACATCATATCCACATGATCAGATATAATGAATTCTTAGATATATAAAGAGACAGAAATCTCTAAGGATATTTGAAAAATACAGAAATAGACAAAAAGACTTAAATGTAGCAAAAAAAAGTGAGTTCATAAAATAAACTGCATGGCACTGGTTAAATGGTTCAGCAGGTAAGGGCACTGGATTCTGATCCTTATGACCTGAGTTTAGTCCCTCAGGGACACATGCATTAGAAGGAGAGAAACATCTTTGACTCCTGCTCTCTGATTTGCATATGGCATGTGTGTGCCCACAGTACATATATAAACAAACTACCAAACTAAAATATTAAACAAACAAGTAATCAAACAAACAACATGAAAAAGAAATGGATGGACAATACTGGGGAAACAATTATTTTCTATTAAAATCAAAATGATTCGATTATAAAACCAAAATATACAACGTCTAATTTGAAAGATGCACAGGATGGGTTTAAAATCAGATTGTCTACTGCCATGGCAAGGTTATCCTTGAACATATATTTGCATAATTATACAAAATCTATTAAGTACACAAAGAAAATAATGCAATGATGAAAACTTAGCCCCTTTATCACTGATGGTAGCAGTAAAAACCAATCAGAAACTCAGTTATCAGCTTTCCAAGATGCATGAATACTGCACTGAAAACTACGAAGTAATTTTAAGAGAAATAACTTAAGAGAAAATTAGAAATAGCCAAGTAAAAGGTGACCTGCAATGCTCATTAGTTGTGCTAAGGTCATAACTTTGTTATGGAGCCAGTACTTTCTAATTTGATCTACATTTGTTGTCATCTCTCTGTCTATCTCCACAATAGCAATTACATTCCCTGGAGGCATATTTGTAAGAATCAATAACTGTTTCTAAAATTTATAGACAAAGACAGAGAATAAGGAAGATAGTTTTTGATACTTGAGGAATGTTGGAAGGCCTGTACTCTAATTTCTTCTTCCATACTTCTTTAGTAATCAAGTCAGTAGGATACTGACAGAAAAGAAGCTAAGACAATCAATACTACTAAACAAAGAGATCATAAATACAATACTCTACAGTTGATGGGCTTCCTACAAAGTCACCAAAACAAATCAATTTGTTAGACAGAATCTTTTTAAAAAATAAACAAAGCTGGGTCTGGAACATCTGAGTACCCATATGAGGTTTGGGGGAGTAAACTTCATGTTTACCACAGAGCACATGAGAAAATCATTTTTAAATCAATCTTGCTTCTCAACACAAAAGCTAAAATTATATAAATGTATGTAGGAGACTCTCTTTGCAATTATGAATATTCAAAACTTCAGATAATATGTGCTAATTATTAAAGAAGTGAACTACTGTATAAAACATTATTAAAATTAAATTTTTTGCTAATCTTAAAGATTTATAAAGAAAATTACTAGTTAATTTAAAATCTCAGAAAATATTTCAGTGAAGATTTGTCTTATATAATAAACACATGCTTATGCATGTATATAAGTTTTATAAGTTATAAATAAAGATAATCAAGATGAGACAAAAGATTTGGATGGATCAATAAAAATGCAGATAATTATCATTAATCCTTAGAAGGAGGTAAATTGAGAAAAAGAGTTATTACAGTACCCTTGAAATTCTGAACAACTAGTTTATGTAAAACTGTGCTAATGTCTTCAAGTATTCATTTGATGATAAAAATAGAAATTATAGCTGTTTTCATATACATACCTAGCCATAGATTTTAATACCAAATGGTTTTTTAAACTTAAAATGTCATTCATTAAGGAATAGTTTACAGAACCTTAAAATGAGCATCGGTTTGGCTTATAGAAGTTCTTAAAATTCAGTATTTATTGATTTTCTCATTAGGAGTGAAACTGACTTCCTAGAATGAGTGATACAATTACCACTTTTGTGTAATTAGAAGTAATCAAGTTGCAAAAACCTGGCTGCATTCAAGTCATAACTTATGGAATCTATCACACTCTCATGGTTAGAGAAACAAATCAAGAAGACATTGAGTTATCCATGGAACATAGAAATAAGAGTCAAGCCCTCTTTGTACCATTATCATCAACATTTGTGATTGTCATTGGTCATTTTCGAAGCATCTATTCTATGAATAGTTTTAATAAGCTTATACCATAATCCCAATATCATTGCCAGTGATTGGTTAGTGAAAGTAATACAAACCAATCCTAATCAATGAGTTACTAAGGAAAAGAGCCTTCATTTCTAAAACAACAAAAAAAAATGGGGGGGGGGATAAGAAGAAATGTCCACATGAGAAACTTCTGGAGGTACAGAAACTGTCTTGCTATCCTGTGAGCATGAAACTCACACCATTGAGGTAGAGAGCATGGGGCTTGAAAACACTCTAGCACTTTTAATTGCATTATGATTAGCTTTCCAATACCTCTAGTTTGGCAGTACTACTTGTCTTATCTTGTCATTTGAGTAAGAATTTCTTTTATATGTACCTAAATCATCTGGAGAAATATGCAAATAAATAACAGCATTATCATTTGCCAGATTCTGAATTTGATGAGTTTTCCAGCTAGCCTGGTATCTTAATCTCCTTGTTACCTTCCTGGATGTACAAAAATCTAGAACATCTACAGGAAGGAAGGAGAATGATGGCATTCAGTTTGGATTCAAGTCACATGATTAGAGACGGTTATCTGATCTCAATAGGTGACCTCATTATGCCTTCTTTGCTCCTCTTTGAACCCTGCAGATCTTCTCTGCTAAATAATTTCTAGGGCTATGAGGTATTTACAGAGGGTCTTGGAGTAAACAGGTGCTTGAAATGAGTTAGCCTTTACTAACATAGAAAAACCAATCTTGATAAATGGGAACAAAGTAAATGACATTGTTATGCGATGGGGTATATCTGTGAATTTTGTGGACAACAAGAACATTTGATTGACTAGACCAATGGTGATTTTGGAACTAGATACAAGGCCAAGTAGGTAGACATAGAAAGAAATGCAAATTAATACCTCAAGTAGTCAAGAGTATATAACATAGCTCAGATGGCAGGAGATCTGGAAGTATGAGCTATCCCAAGGCTTTCTGGTGTCGTTGACATTGCTTGTTTTGTTTTAGTTCATTTTCTGAGACAAAAGTTGCATCCAAATCCCCAGTTTCTTTTTATATTATTATTCAAATACTCTTTTTATAAAGATAACTTAACAAATAAATTCAGCCTAAAGGGTTTTTCACGTGAGATCAGGTGTATAGACTTAGTAGAATGCAATGAAGGTGTTTCCCTCTCCAGAACAATGTCTACCAAACCATGCAGTAATGAAGACAGATCTTTCTCGCTTAAGGTGTGTGTACATATGCTTATGAACTTGATTTTTTTTGCCTAGTACATGCACAAGCATGTTCATTACCCCCTCCCAGAAAAAACTTGCAAGAATGGCAATCTTTTTCAAACTTATATGCAAATTTATATTCCCTCTTCTATCTCAATGAAAATGCAGTCTGTGGTATGATTACATTTTATAGTCTACAGCAGCTGATGACAAAGCAAGAAAACCTTCCTCCCATCCAATCTAGAGGTGCACCAGGCAGTTGTGGGGACTGTAATCAATGCTAGACTACAGCAGTGTCAGATCATGCCCTGTAGAACTCTTGTTCAGCTGCTGCTGAGTTGAGAGGCTTCTAATCACAAAGATATCCTAATATAGGCACAGTTGAGTTATTTTTCTTAAAATTTTCCTGAGGGAGAAAAAAAATAAATGAACTCCTGTTGACCCTTTTAATCAGTTGAGTTAAATCAGACCCATTGTCAAAGTGGCTTCAAGCCTTCATTATTTTTAAATGTATGCCAGAAAAAAAACCTTTAAGCTTCCAATAATCAGGCCTCGTTATAGATTTTTTTCTTTAGCAAAATTTCACCAGTGAAGCTTGGTTACAGAGCCTTCTTTTTAAAGTATGCAATTCAGATTTATGATACAGTACTATATGAGGAGAAACTAACTCCCTTCTGTCTCCACTTTAACCCTTGGTTATAGAGAAATGTAAAACAAACCCCCCAGCTTCTCTTCATATCACCATTCAAGAGCTCTCTCTCTCTCTCTCTCTCTCTCTCTCTCTCTCTCTCTCTCTCTCTCTCTCTCAGATAACTCAACTAATAAATTCAGTCTAAAGGGCTTTCCATGGGAGGTCAGCCAAATAGGACTTAACAGCATGCCATTAAGTTGCTTCTTTAATGGAAATATGAAACATAGCCCCTTCCTCTTTGACTTTAGAAAACAGAAGCCATTAATTCCTTCGCCTTACATGTTCTAGATATTAGAGTTAGATGAATTTCCTGAGGTGAAGAATTCATTCATTCATGCATACATTCACTTACTTCTTTCTGTCTCTGATAGCATTAATTGCTATGCTGCAATAATCTAGAATTGCCTGAGAAAAAAGCCAAAATGAGAGATTGCCTGAATCAGGTCGATCTGGGGCATGGCTATGTGGGAGATTGCAATAATTACATTTAACCGTATATACACATATATGTATGTATACACATATAAACCCTATTGTTTCTTTCTCTCTTGACAACCATAGTATAAAGAGTGTAATAAATAATATAAAATTAAAATAAGCCACCTTGTAAAAATATCTCCCTTTTATTAATAATTTTACTTTATTCATCAGTTTCTTATCTATTTTTTAAGTTAAAACATACAGAAATTATATAGAAGTTCTCTCATATCTAACACCTCATATATAGCGTGATTGTAATTTTATTCAGCACTGGATTAGGTATATTTAATTCAATTTTCCATATTGTTTAAAGGTAATAAATTTGATTCAGTCAACAGTTTTGAATTTTTGTCTTTTCAGTTGTAAAATGACCTAACCATATCCACACTGATTGTTTTGTCAGTATGGGTTAATACAAAGGAAAGAAAAGTAACAACCATCTTCATGAAACAATCAATCAAAAATCTCATTTCTTCATGAGTCAGACATCATGATTCATTTTGTATTACCTTACTTCCAAAAGTCACTGATGTTCATATAGCCATTCTGCCCTTCTCATATGACAGAGCTTCCTTCATACTTTCATGAATGAATTTCAATAATTTCAGATTATTCAAAATCAATGGCTAATCCTCTGGATGCTCTAATAGGCCCAGGGCAATGATTAACCATATAAAACTAAATGAAGACTCATAATTCATGCACTGATAATGTTTTATTTTCTTTTCTCAACTAGAGATAAACCAGGAAGCAATGTGTCCCAGGTGGTCAGTTATATTAGCATGGACAAAATAGTCCAATATTTCCTAAATATATGCTGTTGATAATAAGTACTATGTAACCTATAGAGAACTTGTAGAGAACACTTCATGGAAATGATAGACCTTTATTGCATGAAAAGTTTTAATGGTATTTTTTCTTTAAATCTTTTAATATATTGGTAGATGGATGTGGTAATTTGATGCCTTAATGGAAAGTTATTAGATTCTTTATCCATGTCTCATTACCTTGAACACAGGATTGTTAGACAAATATTTCAACCACATTATTGGATGGTGGTATGGCTGTGGTAAACATTCTGAAGTCTTGTTGAGCAAGTTCAACTGTAATGACAGCTGCTTCTTCCTGGAGCTTTTATAAACTCAGAAGGCAGTGCCCAGTCGCATCTGTGTGAAAGAGCCAGTGTTGGTCCTGTTGACACCATAAACTTAGTGACATCCAGATCATCTTGCAGTTGCACCACTTCAGCCAAAGGAAGAACCCTTCCTTTAATATCCCAGGAGAAGGTTTATGACTTATGCAGATGATGGAATTTGCTGTGACTGGCACAAATACTATTGCTATATACTCTTTTCTTATCACATAAGTGGGTTTTTTAGCTTTGTTTTCAAGTCAGCCAGTAGAAAGCCTTCTTTAGTGTGCCATTTTGTTGTAATGTTAATGTGCTGACTAGTTCTCTGACAACTGAACACAAGCTAGAATCTGATATAAAGAGGAAGACTCAATTTAGAAAATCTTCTGTAAGACTGGCTTGTGAGTAAGTCAGCAAGAAGCACTCCTCTGTGACCTCTGCATCAGTTCTTGCCTCTAGGTTCTTGTTGAATTCCTTCCCTGACTTCCTTAGATGTAAGAGGAAAGAAACACTTTCCATTCCAAGTTACTTTTGTTCATGGGTAATTTTTCTCACAGCAAAAGAAACCACATATAATAATAACCACAGTTAGGTCTATTAAGAGTCTGTTTATAGACTTATTACATATTTTCTTTGATAGTTTCATGCATTCTGTGTATCTCACCCACAAAATAATTAAATGCACATTTTAAAAGTCTCAGTTTTAGTGGTCACTTTTTGCCTACTGTAAATTTTTCTCATGAATAAAACAAATTGAGTTGCTGACATGGATCAGGGACAATGAAAGTGGTAACTGGCAGTAGGAGTCAGGAAGATGGTGGCAGTGACTGCACAAGCATCAGTGATGGCAAAAAGAGACTGAAAAGCTCCAGAAAGCAACAATGGGAAAAAAATAAAGTACAGTCAGTGAAGACAGGAGCTTATATATAGAGAGAGAAGGTGGGGAAAGGCATGAAGCTAAGGCTGGAGAGGTAGGAGACTATAAAGAACCATGGACAAGAAACTATGAGCTCTGTTCCCTAGAGGAGTTCAAAGGCACATCAAGGCCTTAGAGCCAATGGTCTCTAAATTTAGGCTCAATAACTATAACAGCAACTACTTTCAAGGGTCTAGAATCCCACTGTCCTTTACTCTAGATCTATAATAATAGGCATCAGAGGAGTTAAGGATTCCAAACTTCTAGCTCTCAAATGTTGCTTGCTGACTCTTCACACTGCAGGTGGTTATCAATGGGTACTAAGAACATGAATCACTGGTGCTTACAGATTAAGCAATAGTCTTCATCTATAGTACTAGAAAAGTAAGCCTCTGGTTTCTTAAGTCTTGAACAATAAGCCCCTAGCTCCCAGGGCTCAGTACAATAAACCTCTGGGTATACCAATTTAACCTTTAAACAATGAAGGGTCCAGGCCTCTACTGTCCAGAGCTGAACAGCAAATCCTGTCTGGTCAGGGTTTTTGTCCATATATCTAGACAGAGAAGAGGATCTGAGCCCATTATTTGATAATGGTGTAGATCATCACAGGTGTAAATTTGTTCCTTAGAAACGCAAAGCAAAGGAAACCTGGAGAATCATAGACAAACATTCACTGTACTTACTGCCTATTAGCTTTGCTTGTATATCAGAACCTCTAATTTGAATGCATTTAAATTTTCTGTTGTCCAAAGACAAATTATGGCAAAGTTATCTATCTTGAGAATGAATGTGCATAGAATCTTATAAGGAAGAAAATGTTCAGTCACATTATATAATTCAGAGAGAAGGACTATATGCATATATATATATATATATAGTATATAATACATACACACATACAAGAATTGTATATAATATATAATTCTAATAATATATGTGGAAGAAAAAGAGTTAGGAAAGAAAAGACAAATTTGCCATTTAGCCTACTGAAGTTTATGTGTAGGATTCATAACTGCAAATAGTGTCACACACTGATATGTAGTTAGTCTTGTTTACTGCATAAAAACGAGAGTCTCTGAGGAACCTCTGTAATAATGCTAGAAGGATGCTGTAATTAACCCAGATTAATTACCTCTATACCAAGCAAACCACTCTGGAACTGGCATGTGACTTAGCTGCCAAGCACATGTTATAAGGTCAGAATGAACAATTTCTAACATTTTGCCTATGGTCTATAAACCCTTAATAGAACCAAATGTCATTCATTTACACAGTTCTACAGTCAGGGTCAATACAAGTGCAATTCTACACAGTTATTCCTTTACTAGTAATTTTGATCTTTACCTTATTCATTATTTATATGCCTTCCATGAACTGAAACACAAATGTAGTCCTGAGAGCTAGGCTACTCCCCAAATATAAAGTCCTTCCCACCACCCTTCATACAGAGAGAGAGAGAGAGAGAGAGAGAGAGAGAGAGAGAGAGAGAGAGAGAGAGAGAGAGAGAGAGGGAGAAAGAGAGAGAGAGAGAGAGAGAGAGAGAGAGAGAGAGAGAGAGAGACAGAGACAGAGACAGAGACAGAGACAGACTGACAGCAGTGTTTGGAAATCAGAATTCAAGCATGTAGCCAGATCTGAATCAATGTTCTTCTCTGATGTTTAATATTCCTATTATACAACAGTTAATCATGAGTGTTATTATCCAATTCTGAGAAGGGTTTGTGGTTTTATTCACAACATGTTTTTATGGACTGCTTTGCTTTGGATGGAAAACTATTGTCTTCTTTTTTTCTTTTATCATTAGAGCATGCTATACTGTCATCTGATTATTACAAATCTATCAAAATGGGACCAGTTGTGAATGCCTATATTACTCAGTCAACTAATCATGTTTACTTAATGAAAACGCTCGGTTCTTTGCCTTTCTGTAGTATTAGGTTGCATTTACATTTCTTCTGGATTTATGACTTAGGTCTGTTATTTGTCAGTCTGCTAACCTTCCATTTGTTAGATTGAATTAATAGGAAGGATTCAGTAATATATTGCACACAAAGTAGCAACACAGAGCCTGTGTGAATGATTCAACAGTTTTATTATTTTTATTTTTTTAGTTTTGTCTTTTTCTGCTGCCTTTTTTGTCCCTAACCACTCCAGTGATACAATGCTAAGACACTCACTGGCTAAATAGAGAGACAGATCAATATTAAATGGGATCTTCAAATTGTTGGAAGCCTGAAAGTGCCAGACTCACTTTTCCAAAGTTGCAGGATCTCCATAATATATGGCAACAACAGGATAACCAGGAGAGTCATAGTGAGAATCCAATATTGATGGTGTCATAGAATCCAAAGATCTCAAATTATACTAATGACTTATTGCAACGGACCTTTGCAAGTGAAGTTGTATGCACTGGGGCATATACTGTGGAACACACTGTGACACAGTATAGCTTCCATGAAGAGAAATTTTCTATGATTTTTTTTGGTGTGTGTGTGTGTCATTTTGTATTGGGCAAAGGGTGGATATGAGGGAACAGGAAGATGAGTGGGACAGAGATACATGCATAATTAAGAAAGGATCAATTATAAAAATGTGTCATCCTAACATCTCTGACAATAACTTCACTGTGGGTGTGTGGAGTAGTCTATTCTCCCAACTTGTCTTTGCCCAAGCATGAGGATTCATGAAAATAGTAGGTGAACCAAACTTAAACACTAATACATTATTATTGTGCAACTACTAGAAGCAAAGTGAGAGTAGAACATGGAAACACCACACACACACACACACACACACACACCATTTCTAACCCTGGAGGCATTTGTGCCAGTGAGTGGAAGACAGTCGCCAGCTTTTTGTTGTATATTGGCTTTCAAAGTGAACTGGAAATATTTCATGAGAATGACTTTTATGGGTTTCATCATGAATTCTTCATGGCCAAGTGTGAAAGGTGGAAAAATTCCTTCACAAGTCTATGCCTTCCATTTTTTGTGTCTGATACGAAACTTCATACATATTCACTAATCCTAATAAATTCTATCAAACCTAATTAAGATACACCTAAACACATACACAAACACACACAGATACAAACACACAAAGGGACAGAGACAGAGGGAGGGAGGGAGGGAGGGAGGGAGGAAGAGAGGGTAATTCTTGAGCAGAAGGATATTTTGTTTTCTCTATTTTCTTTTTCCTAGTTAATTAACTAAACTTCAGGTAAAGTAATTGCAAGGAACTAAGGACATGATTTAAAGCTCTAGAGAAGGCCAGACATTAGCTTATTACAACAAGCCAAATCAAAGCAATTGAATCAATTAAAGCTAAAAACAGACCATATTCTGCTAAATGTACGTTAATTGGTAGAGAATGTAGAGTGTGTTTTGAAATGCCATTTTAATGATCCCATAGAGAAAAGCACTCATTTGAACTTAAAATTTGTTCACCCATTGGCTCACACTTTTTATTGACCAGCTACTATTCTGGGCAGTTTAGCTGGTGAGATGTTATGAATGAGGGAGTAAGCAAAGTGGGTTTGAATTATCTTTTTTAAATTCTCCAGCCAGTGTTGATTTGTAGCTTTCTTAAAGTCTGTGACCTGTTCTCTGCAAAATGTATATGGTTTTTAAAAGGCTTAATTATAATAATTAACAATAATACAACAAATAGCAGGTATTTTTTTATTTATTTTATTTTATTTTTTTAATTTACATTCCAAATCACTTCCCCTTTGCCGTTTCCTCCCTCCCCGAAAGTCCCATAAGCCCCCTTCCCTCCCTCTTTTCTCCATTCAACCCCCTCTCGTTACTCTGTCCTGGCGTTCCCCTACATCCAGTCTTTCCAGGACCAGGGGTCTCTCCTACCATCTTTTTAGAAATCTATTGATATGCAGATTGTGTCTAGGGTATTCCGAGATTCTGGGTCAATATCCCCTTATCAGTGACTGCATACCATGTGTGTTCTTTTGTGATTGGGTTACCTCACTAAGGATGATATTTTCAAGATCTGACCATTTGCCTAGGAATTTCGTGAATTCATTGTTTTTAATTGCACAGTAGTATTCCATTGTGTAGATATACCACATCTTCTGAATCCATTCCTCCATTGAGGGACATCTGGGTTCTTTCCAGCTTCTGGCTATTATAAATAAGGCTGCTATGAACATAGTGGAGCATGTTTCCTTATTGCATGCAGGTAAAGTCTCTGGGTATATGCCCAGGAGTGGTATAGCCGGATCCGCCGGACGTGTCATGCCCAGTTTTCTGAGGAACCGCCAGACTGCTTTCCAGAGTGGTTGTACCAGCTTGCAATTCTACCAGCAGTGGAGGAGTGTTCCTCTTTCTCCACATCCTTGCCAACAACTGCTGTCTCCTGTGTTTTTGATCTTAGCCATCCTGACTGGTGTGAGATGGAATCTCAGGGTTGTTTTGATTTGCATTTCCCTAATGACTAAGGATGATGAACATCTCTTTAGGTGCTTCTCAGCCATTAGATATTCTTCAGGTGAGAACTCTTTGTGTAGCTCTGTACCCCATTTTTTAATAGGGTTATTTGCCTCTCTGGAGTTTAACTTCTTGAGTTCTTTGTATATATTGGATATTAGCCCTCTGTTGGATGTAAGGTTGGTAAAGATCATTTCCCAGTTAGTTGGTTGCCACTTTGTCTTTTTGACAGTGTCTTTTGCCTTGCAAAAACTTTGTAATTTAATGAGGTCCCATTTGTCTATTCTTGATCTTAGAGCATAAGCTATTGGAGTTCTGTTCAGGAAATTCTCCCCTGTGCCCATATGTTCAAGGTTCTTCCCTAGTTTCCCTTCTATTAGTTTCAGTGTGTCTGGTATTATGTGGAGATCTTTGATCCACTTAGAATTGAGCTTAGTGCAAGAGATAAGGATGGGTCAATTTGCATTCTTCTGCATGTTGACCTCCAGCTGAGCCAGCACCATTTGTTGAAAAGGCTATCTTTTTTCCACTGGATGGTTTTAGCTCCTTTGTCAAAGATCAAGTGACCATAGGAGTGTGGATTCATTTCTGGGTCTTCAATTCTGTTCCATTGATCTACATATCTGTTACTGTACCAATACCATGCAGTTTTTAACACTATTGCTCTGTAGTACAGCTTGAGGTCCGGGATACTGATTCCCCCAGAGGTTCTTTTACTCTTGAGAATAGTTTTAGCTATTCTGGGTTTTCTGTTATTCCAGATGAATTTTTGAATTGCTCTTTCTAACTCTATGAAGAATTGAGTTGGGATTTTGATGGGGATTGCATTGAATCTGTGTATTACTTTTGGTAAGATGCTCATTTTTACTATATTAATCCTGCCAATCCATGAGCATGGCAGATTTTTCCATCTTCTGAGGTCTTCTTCAATTTCTTTCTTCAGAGACTTGAAGTTCTTGTCATACAGATCTTTCACTTGTTTGGTTAGAGTCACGCCAAGATACTTAATATGGTTTGTGGCTATCGTGAAGGGTATTATTTCTCTTACTTCTTTCTCAGCCTGCTTATCCTTTGAGTATAGGAAGGCTTCTGACTTGCTTGAGTTGATTTTATATCCGGCCACTTTGCTGAAGTCGTTTATCAGCTGTAGGAGTTCTCTGGTGTAGTTCTTTGGGTCGCTTAAGTATACTATCATATCGTCTGCAAATAGTGATAATTTGACTTCTTCCTTTCCAATTTGTATCCCTTTGACCTCTTTTTGTTGTCTAATTGCTCTAGCTAGAACTTCAAGTACTATATTGAAGAGATATGGAGAGAGAGGGCAGCCTTGTCTAGTCCCTGATTTTAGTGGGATTGATTCAAGTTTCTCTCCATTTAGATTGATGCTGGCTAACGGTTTGCTGTAAATTGCTTTTACTATGTTTAGATATGGGCCTTGAATTCCTGATCTTTCCAAGACCTTTAGCATGAAAGGATGCTGAATTTTGTCAAATGCTTTCTCAGCATCTAATGAGATGACCATGTGGTTTTTTTCTTTGAGATTGTTTATGTAGTGGATTACATTGATGGATTTCCTTATATTGAACCATCTCTGCATCCCTGGGATGAAGCCTACTTGATCGTGGTGAATGATCGTTTTGATGTGTTCTGGGATTCGGTTGGCAAGAATTTTATTGAGTATTTTTGCATCGATATTCATAAGAGAGATTGGCCTGAGATTCTCTTTCTTTGTCGGATCTTTGTGTGCTTTTGGTATTAGTGTAATTGTGGCTTCATAGAACGAGTTGGGTAGTGTTCCTTCTGTTTCTATTTTGTGGAACAGTTTGAAGAGTATTGGTGTTAGGTCTTCTTTGAAGGTCTGATAGAATTCTGCACTAAAACCATCTGGACCTGTGCTTTTTTTGGTTGGAAGACTTCCAATGACAACTTCTATTTCTTCAGGGGTTATAGGACGGTTTAGATGGTCTATTTGATCCTGATTTAATTTTGGTACTTGGTATCTGTCAAGGAAATTGTCCATTTCCTCAAGATTTTCTAGTTGTGTTGAATACAGGTTTTTGTAGTAGGATCTGATGATTTTTTGAATTTCCTCAGTTTCTGTTGTTATCTCTCCCTTTTCGTTTCTGATTTTTTTAATTTGGATACTATCTCTGTGCTCTCTGGTTAGTCTGGCTAAGGGCTTATCTATCTTGTTGATTTTCTCAAAGAACCAACTCCTCGTTTTGTTGATTCTTTGTATGGTTTTATTTGTTTCTACTTGATTGATTTCAGCCCTGAGTTTGATGATTTCCTGCCTTCTACTCCTCTTTGGTGTATTTGCTTCTTTTTGTTCCAGGGCTTTCAGGTGTGCCATTAAGCTGTTAGTGTATGCTGTCTCCTGTTTCTTTTAGGCGGCACTCAGGGCTATGAATTCTCCTCTTAGCACTGCTTTCATTGTGTCCCATAAATTAGGGTATGTTGTGCCTTCATTTTCATTAACTTTCAAAAAGTCTTTGATTTCTTTCTTTATTTCCACCTTGACCAAGTTATCATTGAGTAGAGCATTGTTCAGCCTCCATGTGTACGTGGGTTTTCTTTTGTTTTTGTTGCCATTGAAGACCACCCTTATTCCATAGTGATCTGATAGGAGGCATGGGATTATTTCTATCTTCTTGTATCTGTTGAGGTCTGATTTGTGACCAATTATATGGTCAATTTTGGAGAAGGTACCATGAGGAGCTGAGAAGAAGGTGTATTCTTTAGCTCTAGGATGAAATGTTCTATATATATCAGTTAGATCCATTTGGTCCAAGGCTTCAATTAGATTCACTGTGTCCCTGTTTAGTTTCTGCTTTCCTGAACGATCCATTTCAGAGAGCGGGGTGTTGAAGTCACCCACTATTATTGTGTGCTGTGCGATGTGTGCTTTGAGTTTTAGTAAAGTTTCTTTTACGAATGAGGGTGCCCTTGCATTTGGAGCATAGATATTCAGAATTGAGAGTTCTTGATGGTAGATTTTTCCCTTGATCACTATGTAGTGTCCTTCTGTGTCTTTTTTGATGACTTTAGGTTGAAAATCAATTTTATCCGATATTAGGATGGCTACTCCACCTCGTTTCTTGGGGCCATTTGCTTGTAAAATTTTTTTCCAGCCTTTTACTCTGAGGTAGTGTTTGTCTTTGACACTGAGGTGCGTTTCCTGCATGCAGCAAAATGCTGGGTCCTGTTTACGTATCCAGTCTGCCAGTCTATGTCTTTTAATTGGGGAATTGAGACCATTGATATTAAGAGAGATTAAGGCATAGTGATTATTGCCATCTGCCATTCTTGACGCTATCTTTATGTTTGAGTGGTTATCTACTTTTGGGTTTGATTCAAGAAGGTTATTATCTCATTTTTTCCAGGGTGTTGTTTCTCTCCCTGTATTGGAGGTTTCCACCTATTATCCGTTGCAGGGCTGGATTTGTGGAAATATATTGTGAAAATTTGGTTTTATCATGGAATATCTTGGTCTCTCCATCTATGGTGATTGAGAGTTTTGCTGGGTATAGTAGTCTAGGCTGGCATTTGTGCTGTCTTAGTGTCTGCATGAGATCTGCCCAGGATCTTCTAACTTTCATAGTCTCTGGTGAGAAGTCTGATGTGATTCGGCTAGGTCTTCCTTTGTATGTTACTTGGCCCTTTTCTCTTACTGCTTTTAGTATTCTTTCTTTGTTTAGAACATTCGGTGTTTTGATTATTATGTGACGGGAGGTATTTCTGTTCTGGTCCAGTCTGTTTGGAGTTCTGTAGGCTTCTTGTACGTTCATCGGCATCTCTCTCTTTAAGTTAGGGAAGTTTTCCTCCATAATTTTGTTGAAGATGTTTACTGGCCCTTTAAGTTGCAAATCTTCACTCTCATCTATACCTATAATCCTTAGGTTTGGTCTTCTCATTGTGTCCTGGATTTCCTGGATGTTTTGGGTTACACGTTTTTTGCATTTTGCATTTTCTTTGACTGTTGAGTCGATGCTTTCTATGGAATCTTCAGCACCTGAGATTCTTTCTTCCATCTCTTGTATTCTATTGTTTATGTTTGCATCTATGACTCCTGATTTCTTCCCAAGGTTTTCTATCTCCAAAGTTGTCTCCCTTTGTGATTTCTTAGTTGTTTCTACTTCCTTTTTAAGTTCCTGGATGGATTTGCTGAGATCCTTCACTTGTTTGTTTGTATTTTCCTGTATTTCTTTAAGGTATTTTTGCATTGCCTCTTTCAGGATTTCTTCCTGATGACCCATGTTCTCCTGCATTTCTCTGAGTGATTTTTGTGTTTCCTCCTCATGGGAATCCATCTGTTGATCCATTGTCTCCTGCATTTCTTTAAGCAGTTCTCGTGTTTCCTTTGTAAGGGCATCTAACCGTTGATTCATTTCTTTAAGCAATTTTTGTGTTGCCTCCTTATGGGCATCTGTCTGTTGACCCATATTCTTCTGCATTTCTTTATGCCAATTTTGTGATTCCTTTGTGAGTGCATCTGCCCGTTGATTCATCTCGTTAAGCGATTTTTGTGTTGTCTCCTTGTGCGCCTCCATCTTTTGATCCATGTTCTCCTGCATTTCTCTAAGCGATTTTTGTGTTTCCTTTGTAAGGGCTTCTAACCGTTGATTCATGGTCTCCTGTAACTCTTTATGAGATTTATTTGTGTCCTTCTTGTGATCCTCTAATAGCATCATGAGAAGTGATTTTAAATCCAGATCTTGTCTTTCGGGTGTGGTGGGGTATCCAGGACTTGCTGCTGTTGGAGAGTTGGGTTCGGATGGTCCCACATTACTTTGATTACTGTTAGTAACATTCCTACATTTGCCTTTTGCCATCTGGATACCTCTGATGTTAGTTGGTCCTGCTGCCACTGGCTGTTGGTTGGACCTCCTGTGAGCCTGCAAAGCTATTTCTGCCCCCCCTGGATTGCCAGGATTCCCCTGGCACCGATTTCTGGGGCCTGCCTGCTCCTGAGTGACTTTGGAGCCCTAATGTGCCTTGCCCCAAGTGATCTTATATTGGGGAGGCCTTGCACATCCAAAGGCTCAGCCTAGTGGATGCCTGGAGCAGAGGTTGCCAAAGGGAGGCTGGTAGGCTCCTGCCCTGTGCAGGGGTGAGTGATCTCTCCTGGGGGTGGGAGGGGGCGTCCCTCTGCCAGGCAGAAGTCCCACAGCAGAGCTGGCGCGCTGGTCACTGCAGATCAGCCCTGCACCTGGGAGCCGCATACACACAAGCCGCCCGAGACCCAAGCGATATTATGCCTGTCTGTCTCAGAACCTGGCTGTCCCAACTTCCCAGTCACTCAAATAGCAAGTATTTAATAAATGGAGCAAATGGACTGGAGAGATGGCTCAGCGATGAAGAGCACTGACTACTCTTCCGAAGGTCCTGAGTTCAAATTCGAGCAACCATATGGTGGCTCACAACCATCTGTAATGAGATGCCCTCTTCTGGAGTGTCTGAAGACAGCTACAGTGTACTTACATATAATAAATAAATAAATCTTTAAAAAAAATGGAGCAAATAATGTTGTTAGTAAGGATAGATTCACTGAATATTTGGCTCATATTATATTATTGAACAAGTTAAAGTACTTCACAGAAAAAAAGAGTAAATAATTTGGGAGATATTTTCAAATTGTTATCAAATTGTTTCATACATCAATACATATATAACCACTCATGTATATATGTATATATCATGTATTATAACTATATCAATATATGTTTAAATAGTATATAATATTACATAATAGTAATGTTAATATATTAAAGCATTTCATATAAATATATTAATATATAAATATATATTTATAAACACATTCCTATTGTGAAATAAATATATATTTTCAGTAGATACCACAGAAACCACAGTTTTACATAGTTTACATTAATAAAATGTTTCTTTAAGATTTTGAAATTTCTTTAAAATACAGCTACAAAGTTGAAGAGCATAAGTTAACATAAACTATGTGTTTTGAGTGACTATTTCCTTACAAATTGATTTATCACAGACCTTGAACATTTTAGTGAATTTCATCACTTATCTTTGTTTGATAGTTAACCAAAATAGCAGTATGCTTGTTAAAAATACTAGAACTGTTCCTTTAATACTCAGTTGATATACTGTACTAGTTTATAGTTAAACCTAGCATATAAGAAGGCTTTCATGTTAATTCTCTGAATCACTGAAGTAAAAATTTGAGGAATATAGAAAATATTCTTGCCTCTGATGCCTAATTTTATAAACATATCCAAGTATATGAAGGTAAGTTGTAGGAAACCATGGTATATTAATGTA
This sequence comes from Tokudaia tokunoshimensis, assembly GCA_036184795.1. NCBI lineage: Eukaryota > Metazoa > Chordata > Mammalia > Rodentia > Muridae > Tokudaia > Tokudaia tokunoshimensis. The sequence continues at coordinate 70,720,392 of BTHU01000001.1, read as the reverse complement.
TGAGCATTTTATATTATCAGTAATTATTAAGATTATGTAAAAAACAAGTTCCCAAAAATATAAAGTAGTATAAGTAATATAAAGTACCAAGTTCTCTTTCTGTTTTGTTATTACTTAGTTTGTCTCAGTACTATTCCATCCTTATTCTAGAAATAGCAATCTCCTATGTCTGAATCCTACTTTCTTTCTTTTTTATTAGATATTTTCTTTATTTATATTTCAAATGTTATCTCGTTTCATGGTTTCCCTTGAAAACACCCTATCCTACCAACTCACCCACTCCTGCTTCCCTGCAGCGGGAGCCATGTGTCTCTTCATGTATACTCCTTGGTTGGTGGTTTTATTTTTATTAGATATTTTCTTTATTTACATTGAATCCTACTTTCATTGCCAGTGCTTAATTTGCATATAGATTTATAATGATTCACGTTAAGAAACTGCCATAAATGTTGGATAGTAGCATTCATCTAAATGGACTTTTTTGTTAGGAAGGGAACACTAAGTGAGGCTACTCTTTCTGCTTTTCCTAGACATCTGTATGCAGTACTTCTAAACATCCCATGACCATGTTATAAGAGACCAAATCTGACTTGGGCATGCTTGTTGACAGTGAAAGAAAATACCTGAGATCTTAACCTCTGTGTTTCACAGTGTTTCCCTTGTGGAGGAAGCACTTCGGTATCTCTAAAGGATATCCACATTGAGAACCTGACATTACATAAACGTCACTGCCTCTGAACCTGCTAATATAGGACTTAACTGTTCACGTGGTCAGTCAGTTTGAGTTAGTCTTACAGCTATTTTGGTTTTGTTTCTGTTCCGTGAAGGCAAATTATTAAAAATAGACATAAAATATCTGGAAGAAAAAGAAACCTCATGGAAGATGGAGTTGAAAATAGTTAAGAAAGGCAAAGCAAAATGGTGCATTAGGAACAGATAAATGGCAGGCAATCTCAGGCCTAGCCTTCATCCTAATCTATATCCTAGACTCACTCTCTCTCTCTCTCTCTCTCTCTCTCTCTGATACAATTAACTATATTCACTACTTTCTAGATTGCACAAACACAAATTTTCTTTATTTTGGACTTTTTTCAGTCTCACCAAGTGTGAACAAAGCCACATTCTATTCCAGATCTTCAGACCACTTCTGAGACATGATGGCCATTTGAAAAGATCAGTTTCTTGAGGCTGCAAGGACTGCAGTTTCCATCGTCATCAGTTGCTGGGTGAGTGTTGCCCTTTGTGGGACTAGGCTGTCTGCAATTCTTAGGCATGTCATCTTTCAGGATATAGTGCCTTACTTCTTCAATCTAGAAGGACCATTCGCCCCAGTCTGTGAAAAATAAGTCTTATCCAAAATAATATAACAACGAGAATGACTATTCCTCCTGTTTTGCCTTGTCTTATTAAGTGGCAGCCAATTGTAGTTAATTCCACACTGGAGAGAGAAGGGTTAATGCAAGGGATTACCTTATTGGCTTTTAGATTAGTGTGCAGTTGCTAGAAACTTCATAATCCTGGTGAACTCTGTCTACCTATTGTACTAAAATCACTCAGATCCCTAATAGAAACCATGTATCATATGATGTCTGGAAGATTTGAGGGCTGAAAATTCTGGATCCATAGTTTAGGCTTCTAACATATAGTGTCTTCTTTTGTAAAATAGAAAGTATTCTATATTAAAATTTTGATAGCACCATAGGTAATATGAAAGAAAAAGTAAATATTTTATATTTACTACATTATAGGATCTCAAAGAAGGGATTTATTATAATGAGAGTCAAGGACTGGCTAGATGGCTCAGCAGGTTAACAGCAGTTCCTGAGACACTGAAGACTGATCTCGACCCTGGAACCTTTGTGGTACAAAGAGAAAACTGTGTTTCTCAGAAGCTGTTATCTGACTTTTGCATGCAAACCATAACTTGTATGGACACACACACACACACACACACACACACACACAGAGGAGGAGGGAAGGAGGGAGGGAGGGAGGAAGGGAGGGAAGGGGAGAGAGAGAGAGAGAGCTAAATAAATAGGAGAAAGTATAATTTTTAAAAAGGTAAAAGTATATAATTTTTTGACACACAAGATAGACCAATATTTCTTAAGAAGTGGTCTTAAGCAAGCTAATCACATTCAAAATAATATTTCACAGCTTCCTAGCACTGAGACATCTTGACCTTAAATTTCCTTGTAACAGCTGATTATTTCCACACATTGCCTACCCCTCCCATGTCTGTGTGCCTAATGTCAGTCTTCTCTCATTTCTTCCCTTTTGGGAATTAAGCCCTCAAATTTGTACCCAAATTTCATCTTGAATTTATATTCACATTTATTTGTCTAACTGCTCTAGTAATTGGCACTATAAATCTCAGCTTACAGAAGACACTGAAAGAAGCTGAACTGTTAAGAGCCTCAGCCACAGAGTGATTAGAGATTTGAATCCAAGGCAGTATGATCTGAAACTTCATTCACTTTTTTGTTGAGATTGTCATAGTGAATAGCAACCTCATGATTTGCTTTCTTTCTATATTAATTTTGTGATGTATTTTTAGCAGTATAAGTGAACTCAAATTTTAATATCTATTTGTATAATGTGCTGACTCTAACTCTATGTCCCTTGAAGATACCTACTTCAGATGCAAAAATTATTTAAAATATCAAGTGTCAGATAGTAGTGAACTGTGACCCACAACTTGGACATTGGAGGTCAAAGATCCCTGACTTGAAGGACATCTTTGGCTACGTAGCAAAGTAGGAGAGCTACCTGGGATGGACGAGACTGTCTGAAACTCAAAGACAAACACACACACACACACACACACACACACACCCCTACATACATGCATGCACAATCACACTCAAATCAACAACTAGACTAAATACCTTTAAATACCATACAAAATATAACAACTGTACCGTTCATCAAAGTATTTTATAATGAAATGTATCATGAACACAGGTCTTCCGTGAATATTTATATGATAGATTTCAATGTGAGTGGGTGAACAAGTATAAATAGAATGGCAATATTTGTCTCAAAGAACTAAATAGGACAATAAATAAGTGGATATAAATGAGCCTTGGAACATGGCAGTTGCTCAATAGATTGCACCATTTGAAATCAGATGATGTGGGTTGAAATTCTCACATCTTTATTCATTATATGCGTACTTATAGACAAGCTGTTTAACTTTTCTGTGACCTTTCCCAATCTTTAAAAGAATAATAGCAATAGCTTTCTCACACAGGTATGATGAGGTTTCGATAAGTTCCTTTAGAGAAGAGTTAGGATAATGATGGTACATGAAAGCATTTAAAATAAAATATTAATTGTTAGCCATTTAAGGAACAAAATGACTTGACTTGGCTAGAACATTCTATGCACACTGCATACACAAGTATAACCCCCACCACCACACATACACACCAGGAGAGAGAGAATGAGAGAGAGAGAGAGAGAGAGAGAGAGAGAGAGAGAAAGGTTCATGCTAAAGTAACCTCACAGTTGTCAGAGAACTTCCAAAAGTAAGTTCTTTCCTTTCACCATGAGGATCCCAGGGATTGAACTCCATCCCTAAAGCACCCTCACCAACCTACATAGCCATTTTGTTGTTCCAAGCATGATTTAATTATTCTAAATTCTGAAACATATAAGTATCACATTATTATATATGTTCAGCATTCATAGATACAATTTTGTTATCTCATTTGCTTCTCTTTATATTTCCATGTGTCATACCTATTATGATTATTTTAAGTGACTTCCTTCAGAAGATACTGAAATGTTTTAGACTCTAAGTAACTATTCAGGGGAAACACCAAGAGTATGGCCATGTGAACATTTGTTAAGGAGATAGTATGGGAAGAAGATAGACACTATTTATTGAGGTTGTTGGAAAGGACTAGAGACCATTCCTGAGAACTTTAGGGCAGTCTGCTGACCATAGGTAGCCTTTGAAGGGGGTAATAGCTTATGCATTCTTCTTTCATCTGTGCTGAATTTCTTGAACATAACAACTTCCAATCAAGCAGATACATAGATGACTTGGAGATAGATGAGAAACATCCACAGGGGTATAAAACAATCATATACACAGAATTAACTTATAATGCCTATTTTCACTTGCACAACAAAAGCAACAACAACAAAATAAAAGCGTAGGCATGGTCACAGTGCTCACACATAAGCCTAGAGTTGAAATGTACTAACTGCAAATACATCTTATACACAAAACAGAGCAACAATCAACCTCATACATTCTACGTGTCCTAGAAGTCTGAGCTGACCATTTAGCTTTCCATAATTGTACTAAGCCACTGATCAGTGAACACATCACCCATATAAGTTTTAATCTTTCATTATGCATAAGGTCCTAGGTAGAAACTACTGATAAAAATTCTCCTGTTAAACTTTCTTTGTTCTTTGGAAAACTGCTATATGAATTTTTCTGCCCAGATAGGTAAAAACTCTGTACTAATAGAAAAGTCTTGCCTGTAGCCCTCTGATTCAGATTAATTTCTACTACTTTTGCACCCAAGTATTTAATAGTGACAGTTTGTACTACCCTCATGAGAGACACAGGTATTAAACTTTGACATCATATTTATGATACTAACTCTGCAACAGTTTCTGAGATGTAATATCATCAAGGCTTCATCTAGATTTCGAAGGATGATAGGTGCAGCTATCTGAACCATCTGCATGTTGTCATGTTAAAGGACTCCTGTAGGGATGTTACCATAGCAGCAACCCTCCAATAGAGCCACACCAAGCACAGTCATGGAGGTTAGCAAAGCTGCAGAGACATGAACATAGCACAGCTTGAAGCTCTAGGAGCCCAATTATTAGCTTAGTGTATCTGGAGTGTCTGGCTACTTTTATGTCAACTTGATACAAGCTACAGCTATTTTGGAAGAGGGAACTTCAACTGAGAAAATATTTCCACCAGATTGGTCTATGGGTAAGTGTGTAGTAGGTTTTCTTGATTAATGATTGATTTAGGAGGACTCAACTCATTAGTGACAGTATCTTGCCTAGGCTGGATAACTTGGTTGCTATAAACAAGGACACTGAACAAGGCATGAGGAGCAATCCAGTAAGCAGTACTCCTCTATGGCCTCTCATCAATTCCAGCCATGACTTTTCTCAATGATGGACTATAAGGTAAATGATGAAGTAAACCCTTTACTTCCCAAATTGATTTTGGGTGTCATGTTTTATTGCAACAATAGAAACATTAACTACAAGAGTTGGAGGTTGCAGAAATGATATCCTTAATTACAAGAACATAATATTTGCCCCTATAGAGTTATGGACTTAAGACCACCATTCTTTCTCATTACTTACCCTTGTAATTGAAAGGTTTATTCTATGCTTGTCTTATGATTGTATTTAAATGAAAATAGCATGTATGATGTTATGTTCATTTAATGCTATGTTCATTTGATGCTATGGCCCTTACAATCATAAATGTTATTTAGATAAGCCTTCTGACTTAGATAAAAAAGTTGATACTGGAATAATTTCAGAAATTCTAATAATATAATGCTGCATTTTGAGTGTTCCTATTTTTCTAAAATTCAGTTGAAATCTAATGTGGGTCTTCAGACATTACGTATGCTTTACTTATGTGTAAGGTCTCATATCCTTCCTTTGTTATATATTGCACTTGGCACACAGAATAGTATCATTACAGCGACTGAAATCCTTAATATTTATCTAGAAGAAATTTTTATATATATATATATATATAAAAGTCCTTTCATTGTATATACAGTTGCACATTTGAGGTTTTAAAGTGAAAGAATGTATACCTAACAGTATAGAGCCATAAGTTAATGAAATACTAGAAGAATTTATTAAGAATCAAATTCATTCCTTTGAAGGATTGTGAACTAAATATGAAAAGTAGTCAATCACTCTCAAGACAAAAGCCAAACCATTTGTTTTGTCTGTCCTTTGCTAAACCACATGTTGAAAATAAAACCAAAGGCATATAGAATACTGAACATATCTGTATAAAAATGTATGGTGTTCCAAATTATACTTTATTTTTTATACATTTCTTACTTCTACCCCACATAATAAGTAGAGATATGTTCCTTGTTTAAAGGAGAATTGTGGGAATTAAAAGGTTTCATTATTTGTAATGGTGAGTGACGGACTTTCCACACACTTACACTCACGTGTTTTCTGGTGTCCTCTGGCCTTTACATTACCTGAGATAGTGTATATGCTTTACATTCTTATTACTACTACCTCTCTCTCTCTCTCTCTCTCTCTCTCTCTCTCTCTCTCTCTCTCTCTCTCTCTCTGTGTGTGTGTGTGTGTGTATGCATGTGTGCGCACACAAGCATGTGTGTAGGGGTTCTGTAGTCACACATTGCATCCTTCTGGTCTCTTGAGTTTCAAGGGAGACTTTTTCAGATGTGTGCCAGGTTGCAGAGTTGTCAAGTGCCCAGCCTTTATTCATTATCCCACACACTGTGGCAAACACAAGTGGAGATAAAACACTAAGCATCTTTTCTTTCCTACTTGTGACTGAATTGAACTGGTTAATGAAAAAGGTAGAGATGATCCTTAGGAAGAGAGACACTGGGGGAGAAAGGAAACAGAGGTACACAATTCTGAAGAACTCTTTCTCCGATGTACACATCTTGCTGAAAATTGTTTTATTTTCTTTGAGTAAGTGAATACAGCTGAATGTTCATAAAATACTTAAGTGAGAGCATTGTTTTATTATTTTTCCTTTTTATTGATGATAGAGTTGAAATTGTAGTTCTTTAAAATCATTTGATCTTCATAACAATAGGAAGGAGATTCTCTCTGTAAATAGTGTATTGTTATGGGTCTCTGCATCAGCATTTCCATCTGCTGCCAGAGTGGGCTTTTCTGATGATGACAGGTAAGATCTTGATCTGTGAATACAGCAGAATATCTTTAGGAGTCATTTACAAAAGCCATAAGTGTTGAGTTTTTTACCTTCCAATTCCAGAGTCTAGAACATAGAGGTGAGGGCTCCATGTAGGCACTAGCTGGACTTCTCCATGTTGAATGAGTTGTGTGGGTGTTGTCTTTAGCAATGCAGCCTTGCTGTCAGTTTGAAGAGAGCAACTTTTTGTTTTAGTAATGCCCTTGGTTGTTTGGGGATTTATATGGGACTCTTCTTCATGAACAACTCAATCAAATATACCCAGTCCCACCACTGGAAGGAAGCCCTACTTGGCTATAAGAAATAGCCTGTTGAGACTCCATATTCCTTATTACAAAGTCCTCACCAGAATTACTTCCATATGTTACAGAAAGTTTCCACTGAAGTAGGTTTCAACCTCCCCTAAATTCCCCTCTAATTACAGCCGTTCTTCCATCCTTGCTTTCAGTCTCTATTCTGCTCCATAAAATCCAAATCTTTCTACCTCTTCTATGGAATTCCCTGAACTCTGCAGAAAAGTTGGAGACCTCCAATTTTGACTTATCTGCATAGTATCTTGCTGTAGGCCTCTGTAACTCTTCCTATCAACTGTGGGAGGAAGCCTCTGATGATGACTGGATAAAGCACTGATCTTTAAATATAGGAGAATATCCTTAGGAATGGATGCCTTCAGGAGAACAAGAGCCTCTGAATCAACTAAGCACGGCATATATGAGCTCACAGAGACTGAAGTAGCAAGCACAGAACCCGCATGGTTCTGCACCAGGTCCTTTGTGTGTATATTGTATCTATTAACTTAGTATTTTGTGGAGGAGTGGAACACCTGAAAGTGAGAATGCATAGGCCTCTGTCTCTTTGAACCTTCGCTCAGGATTCTTTTCTTCTTGTTGAGCTGCCATGTCTAACTTCGGTAGATTTTACTTCACCTTATTTTATTTTACTTTGTCATGTTCAGTTGTTTTCTCTTGGTGGAATAAATTTTTGTAATGAAAGACAAAAAGGAAGGGGAAGGAAAATGGGGAGGAACTGGGAGGAGTGGGGAGGATAAAATCAGGATATATTGTATGAGAGAAGAGTGCATTCTCTATAAAAATAAAAAAGGAAGGAAAGAGGGAGGGAGGGGAGGAAGGAAGGAAGGAAGGAAGGAAGAAAGAAAGAGAAAGGGAGTAAGAAAGAAAAAGGAAAGAAAGAGAGAAAGAAACAGAGAGAAAGAAAGAGAGAAGGAATGAAGCAAGAGAGAGAAAGAGAGAGAGAGAGAGAGAGAGAGAGAGAGAGAGAGAGAGAGAGAGGAAAGAAAAGGATATTTATAGTGAAGAGGAGGTTATTGCTCCAATGTTTACACAGCTGGAAAGAAAGTAAAACCTGATTCAGACATCCCACCTCCCTTCCTTTGTCATTCTTGGCATACAGGATTCTATCATCACAGTGACTTAAATACTTAATCTATATTTAGATTGGAGTAATTTACACAGGCACAGGAGGATTCCAGGACAGGAATCCTTTCATTATATATTCACTTGGGGATGTAGAAGTACTACCAATTTGATACCCTGTAACAGTGAGTTTTCTGTCTTGGAGGATTTTCACATCACTTTCAAAACAACAAATTTATGGAGAAAGAAGGTAGGTTGGCTTAATGGTATGTTTACTAAGTGAGAACTGGTACCACAACTGCATGTCTGCAGGATGCTTTTGTGATGGGATACTACTTTGCAGTATTCTTTTTAACACTTGCTTTTAATTATTAACCAATGAGAACCCAACCATAAAGACAGTATATTATTTTCAAGTATAGTTTACCTCAAGGACAAGCTTGGGTTTTACAAATACATTTTGTGCCCAAGAATATCTCTGCAGATTTTTTTGGAGATGAGCAGGATGCCATTACATTATCTCTGGGTTGAGCAGAGCTAACTGACTCTAAGCTTAAACCGTGAGACTTTCATCTTGCTTACCTAAGCCATATTGCAGAATATAAACACCAGAATGTTAGTTTTGTAGAGATTTATAAGTTCAGGCCAGTAGATTTCTTCCAGAACTAGAAACTTTATTTAAAATTTAAAGATGATAATTTTATTTTACATATTTGTATATTTATATATTTTACATATTATTTAATATATTTGTTAAACATTTGTTTATATATATATATAAATATATATATAATTATTTGTATGTGAGGCTGGAGAGGCCTCCAGAGGTCAGAAGTGGAAACTGGTAGCTACTTGAGTGGTAGCTATAGAGCTGGTGTTGGAGGAAGTTGCAATACATTAAACATGAGGTCTATGAACTAAACTCAGATCCTCTGCATATGCAGTATCTCCTCTTAACTGCTAAGCCATGCACACCCATCCACACACACATACACACACACACACACACACACACACACACACATGCATATATATTGTATCTATATTGTATAAGTTTGTACACACACATATGTATATACATACATACATACATACATACATACATACATACATACATTCACTGTGAGTCATCACCTTATGAGAAAACTTCATAAATATTAACAGTTATAGAAAATGCTCATTCCGAGCTTCTCTCCCTCCCACCATGGCCTGCCCTTCCTGCTGGGGCAGAACCTTGCCAGCTCTGCTGCAGTGAAGATTCCATCTTTTGATACCTCCTAGAGAGTCAGTCACTCAGGGCAGTTGGTAGGAAACCACCCCCCTCCCCCATCTGGAGGCCCAGAGCTTCTGCCTGGGTCTGGTGGGACTCATTACCCAGCAACCACCAAAAGCCCCACCCTTCCGAATAGCAACCCCCTCCAAGCCTTCTTCTCCTCCCATCGCAGTCTGCCCTTCCTGCTGGGGCAGAACCTTGCCAGCTCTGCTGCAGTGAAGATTACATCTCCTGATACTTCTGAGAGAACCAGCCACTCAGGGCAGTTGAGAACCAGCCACTCAGGGTAGTTGAGAACCAGCCACTCAGGGCAGCTGAACCGTGCCAGGTCTGCTGCCATGAAGATTGCATCTATTGGTACTTCCTAGAGAACCAGTCTTTCAGGGCATTTGCCCTTTCTGCTGTGGCAGAATCTAGCCAGATCTGCCACAGTGAAGACACCTCACCTGATACTTCATAGAGAACCAGCTGCACTCAGGGCATTTGCTCTTTCTGCTGTGGCAGAATCTTGCCAGGTCTGCCACAAGGAATACACCATCTCCTGATACTTCCTAAAAAGCTAGCTGCACTGAGATCATTTGGAGTGCAGAGAGGCCTGGGAGCACAGGAGAGTTGGTCTTGTAGGACAGCCGACATACCTGTTTGCACAGAAAGAACAGGAATCCCAGGAGTACATATACACAGGCAAACAGGACAGATAAGCCAAATTCAGAGAACACAAGACCAGCTAACTCCAGAGAAAACTAGATGGCCAAAGGCAAACACAAGATCATTACCAACAGAAACCAAGGCAACATGGCACCATCAGAACTCAGTTCTCCCACAAGAGCAAATCCTGGATACCCTAACACACCAGAAAAGCAAGAGCTGGATTTAAAAATTACATCTCATGATTATGATAGAGGACTTCAAGAAGGACATAAATAACTCCCTTAAAGAAATACAAGAGAACATGGGTCAAAAGGTAGAAGCACTTAAAGAGGAATCACAAAAATCCCTTAAAGAAATACAGGACAACATGATTCAACAGGTAGAAGTTCATAAAGAGGAAACACAAAAATCCCTTAGGGAATTATGGGAGAGCATGGGTCAATAGGTAGAAGCACTTAAAGAGGAAACACAAAAATCACTTAAAGAAAACAGGAGAACATGGGTCAACAAATAGAAGTTCTTAAAGAGGAAAAACAAAAATTCCTTAAAGAATTTCAGGAAAACACAAACAAACAAGTGAAGGAACTGAACAAAACTATCCAGGATCTAAAAATTGAAGTAGAAACAATAAAGAAATCACAAAGTGAGACATCTCTGGAGATAGAAAACCTTGGAATGAATTCAGGAGTAATAGATGCAAGCATCAACAACAGAATACAAGAGATAGAAGAAAGAATCTCAGGTGCTGAAGATATCATAGAAAACATTTACTCAACAGTCAAAGAAAATGCAAAATGCAAAAAACTTCTAACCTAAACCATCCAGGAAATCCAGGACACAATGAGAAAACCAAACCTATGGATCATAGGTATAGAAGAGAGCAAGGATTTACAACTTAAAGGGCCAGTAAATATCTTCAACAAAATTATAGAAGAAAACTTCCCTAACCTAAAGAAAGAGATGCCGATGAACATAAAAGAAGCCTACAGAACTCCAAACAGACTGGACCAGAACAGAAACTCCTCCCAACACATAATAATCAAAAGATCAAATGCACAAAACAAAGAAAGAATATTAAAAGCAGTAAGGGAAAAAGGTCAAGTAACATATAAAGGCAGACCTATCAGAATTACACCAAACTTCTCACCAGAAACTATGAAGGCTAGAAGATCCTGGGCAGATGTTATACAGACCCTAAGAGAACATAAATGTCAGCCCAGGCTACTGTAGCCAGCAAAACTCTCAATTACATAGATAGAGAAAACAAGATATTCTATAACAGAACCAAATTTACACAATATCTTTCCACAAATTCAGCTCTAAAAAGGATAATGGGTGGAAAATACCAACACAAGGAGGGAAACTACACCTTAGAAAAAGCAATAAAGTAATCTTTCAACAAACCCTAAAGAAGATAGTCAAACAGAATTCCACCTGTAACAATGAAAATAACAGGAAGCAACAATCACCTTTCCTTAATATCTCTTAACATCAATGGTATCAATTCTCCAATAAAAAGACATAGATTAACAGACTGGATACGTAAACAGGACCCAACAATTTGCTGCATACAAGAAACCCATCTTAGTGACAAAGACACTTATTACCTCAGAGTCAAAGGTTGGAAAACAGTTTTCCAGGCAAATGGTCCCAAGAAACAAGCTGGAGTGCCCATACTTACTTTGGATAAAATCGACTTTCAACCAAAAGTTGTCAAAAAAGATAAGGCGGGACATTTCATCCTTATCAAAGGAAAAATCTACCAAGATGAACTCTCAATTCTGAACATCTATGCTCCAAATGCAAGGGCACCCACATTCATAAAAGAAACTTAACTAAAGCTCAAAGCATACATTGCACCCCACACAATTATAGTGGGTGACTTTACCACCCCACTCTCATCAATGGAAAATCATGGAAAAGAAACTAAGCAGAGACACAATTAAACTAACTAAAGTTATGGACCAAAAGCATCTAACAAATATTTATAGAACATTCCATCCTCAAGCAAAAGAATACACCTTCTTCTCAGCACCTCATGGTACCTTCTCCAAAACTGACCATATAATTGGTCACATAACAGGACTCAGCAGATACAGGAATATTGAAATAGTTCCATGTACCCTATCAGATCACAGAAAAATCACATACACATGGATGATGAACAAAGCTCTACTCAATGACAGCTTGGAAAGGGAGGAACCAAAGAAAGAAATTAAAGACTTTTTAGAATTTAATTAAAATGAGGACACATTATAACAAAACTTATGGGACACAATGAAAGCAATGCTACGAGGTAAACACATACCTCTAAGTGCCTCCAAAAAGAAATTGGAGAGAACTTACACTAGCAGCTGACAACACACCTGGAAGCTCAAGAACAAAAAGAACCAAATTTACCCAAGAGGAGTAGATGGCTGGAAATAATTGAACTTAGGGTCGAAATCAACCAAATAGAAACAAAAAGAACCATACAAAGAATCAACACAACCAGGAGTTGGTTCTTTGAGAAAATCAACACAATAGATAAATCCTTAGGCAGACTAACCAGAGGACACAGAGGCACTACCCAAATTGATAAAATCAGAAATAAAAGGGAGACATAACTTCAGAAACTGTGGAAATTCAAAAAATAATCAGATCCTACTACAAGAGCTTATACTCAACAAAATAGGAAAATCTAGACAAATGGACAATTTTCTAGATACAAACCAGGTGCCAATGTTAAAACAGGATCAGATAAACCATCTAAAATAGTCCCATAAGTCCTGAGGAAATAGACACAGTTGTTAGTAGTCTCCCAACAAAGAAAAAGCCCAGGACCAGATGGGTTTAGTGGGGAGTAATATTAGATCTTAAAAGAAGAGCTAATACCAATACTCTTCAAACTATTCCCCAAAATAGAAACTCAAGGGACACTACCCAATTCATTCTATGAAGCCACAATAATGTTTATACCTAAACCAAACAAAGACCAAACAAGGAAAGAGAACTTCAGACAATTTCCCTTATGAACATTGATGCAAACTTCTCAACAAAATTCTGGCCAACCAAATCCAAGAATGCATCAAAACAATAATTCACCACGATTAAGTAGGCTTCATCCCAGGGATGCAGGGATGGTTCAATATACAGAAATCCATCAATGTAATCCACTACATTAACAAACTCAAAGAAAAAACCACATGGTCATTTCATTAGATGTTGAAAAAGCTTTTGACAAAATTCAGCATCCCTTCATGATAAAAGTCTTGGAGAGATAGGAATTCAGGACCCATACCTAAACATAGCGAAAGCAATATATTGTAAACCGGTAGTTAACAGCAAACTAAATGGAGAGAAACTTGAAGCAATCCCACTATAATCAAGGACCAGACAAGGCTGCCCACTCTCTCCCTATCTATTCAATATAGTACTTGAAGTCCTAGCCAGAGCAATTAGAAAACAAAAGGACGTCAAAGGTATACAAATTGGAAGGGAAGAATCAAAGTATCACTATTTCTATGATCATATACCAGACAATTCCTAAAGCTGATAAACAACTTCAGGAAAGTGGCTGCATATAAAATTGACTTGACCAAATCAGTAGTCTTCCTCTACTCAAAGGATTAACAAGGTGAGAAAGACAGGAAGGGAGGAAACGGGAAAGGGGAAATGATTTTGAATGTAAATAAAAAAAAACAGAAAATAAAAAAAAAGAAAGAAATTAGGGAAATGAAGTGCTTTACAATAGTCAAAAATAATATTACATATCTTGGTGTGACTTTATCCAAGCAAGTGAAAGATTTGTATGACAAGAACCTCAAGTCTCTGAAGAAAGAAATCAGAGAATATCTCAGAAGATGGAAGGATCTCCCAAGCTCATGGATTGGAAGGATTAATATAGTAAAAATGTCCATCTTGCCAATAGCAATCTACAGATTCAATGCAATCCCCATCAAAATTCCGAATCAATTCTTCATAGAGCTAGAAAGAAAAATCTGCAAATTCATTTGGAATAACAAAAAAACCCAGGATAGAGAAAACTATTTTCCAACACAAAAGATCTACTGGGGGAATCACCATCCCTGACCTCAAGCTCTACTACAGAGTGATAATGATAAAAACTGTATGGTATTGGTAAGGAGACAGACAGGAAGATCTATGGGATAGAATTGAAGACCCAGATTTGAACACACACACCTACAGTCACTTGATATTTGACAAAGGAGCTAAAAACATCCAGTGGAAAAAAAGACAGCATTTTTTACAAATGGTGCTGGATCAACTGGAGGTCAACATGCAGAAAAATGCAAATCGACCCATTCTTATCTCCTTGTACAAAGCTCAAGTCTCAGTGGATCAAGGACCTCCACATAAAACCAGATACACTGAAGCTTATAGAGGAGAAAGTGGGGAAAAACCTTGAACATATGGGCACAGGGGAAAAATTCCTGAATCGAACACCAATGGCTTATGCTCTAAGAACAAGAATCGACAAATGGGACCTCCTAAAACTTCAAAGCTTCTGTAAGGCAAAGGAAAGGTAAAGGAAAGTGAACAAAATAATCACAGGAACAACTATGAAGACCAAGTGTGGAGCAGAGACTGAAGGAAAAGCCACCCAGAGACTGTCCTACCTGTGAATTCATCCTATAAACAGTCACCAAACCCTGAAAATAGTATGGATGACAAGAAGTGCGTACCGATTGGAGCCTGTTATGGTTGTCTTTTGGAGGGGCCCTGTCAAAGCCTTACAGATACAGAGGTGAATACTAGCAGCCAACAATGACCTGAGCACAGGTTTGCATTAGAGGAGTTAGAGGGCAGACTTGAGGAGCTGGGGGTGGGGGATTTGCAACCCCATGGGAAGAAGGACAATGTTGGCCAGCCAGACAATCCAGAGCTCCCAGGGACCAAGCCATCAACCAATGGGTACGTGTGGTTCCAGCCGAAAGATTGGCAGAGGAATGCCTAGTCGGGCATCAGTGGGAGGAGAGGTCCTTGGTCCTGTGAAGGCGCAATAGAGGCCCCAGTGTGGGGGAATCTAGTGGGGGTCATGGGAGTTAGTTGGGCGGAGGAGCATATTATTGGAGGCAGGGTATGGGAGGATGGGTTCGGGGTTTTCCGGGAGGGGGGATACCGGGAAGTGGTATAACATTTGAAAAGTAAATGAAGAGTGTATTCAATTAAAATAATAAATAAAAATAAAAATAAAAATTTAAACTTAAAAAAAACAAAGGAAATGCAACACAGTTCAAAAACAGTAAGTCAGATATAAATATTGTTTATCTTAATCAAGACTCAGTATTGGATCAAATGCATCAGATAGACATGGCCCTGCTTATAAATTACCACAAAACTGAACTGACTTTCATCCTAGTAACCATCTGATTATCATGCCTTGATGATAATGGGGAGAATTCTTAGAATCGGCTCTGCCATTCATATATAATATAGGTCACCATCATATCTTGAAAGGGCACAGTTTGGTGAGAAATACAAGATTCCATTGAAAATAAATGCTCACTTTCAAATATAGTATAGTATCAATCTTCGGTCCCAGAGTTCATTGTTCATTTAAGGTTTTTATCATGTGTTATTCTTCCCCCTTGGGCTACTGTGTCCTTGTTAATCCTCTACATTTAAATTATTTTCCTCATTCCAGTTAAAAGATGCTATAATGTAAAATGTTATGTTTTTCACTGTCTTAATTACCTGGACACACTTATGCTGAGCATCAATTTGTTCTTAAGAGGTTTCTCCAGCATCTCAAGACTCGAGGAAGAGAAGAAGCACTTGTTTCTTTTATGATCTTTACTTTTTTTCTATGTATATTGAATTTAAATTTTTTAATCTAACTGAACTGAAAGAAAACACCATGGACAAGTGTCTCCATCATTCATCATATTTCTTTCAGAGCCACGTAAGTTCATTTCCAAATCCAAACACACATTTCCACTCAGCCTCACACTTCACCCAGACAAAGGGAGAGCATAGTAAAGCTCCTTGACTCTCAAGGAGTTCAGCATCTGTACAAGGAGACAAATGTTTGATTGAGATTCTGTGATATATCTTCTGAGACAGCTGTGGGAAGCAGGGCAGGAGAGCCCAGACTGCAGCCATCTAGACAGAGGAGGCTGAGAGAGCCAGCAGAGCTTCCTGCAAGTATACCAATGAATAACTCAGATCAATGAATAACTTAACAAAGAAACATGACAGACCTCGAAATAACTACCTAGCTGTAGTCCAAGCAAAAGCCCACTACTCCAGGCAGTAAGTTTATTCATATCCTTCCTTGCTGTTTCATCCTGCTTATGTTAACACTAATTTTTCATTTATTTCAAAGGCTGGAAAGTAATTATCAGCTGAACTTCAGAAATGTCTCAAGGAATGGGAGATCTTGGCTGGTTTAAATCAGCTAATTTTATATTCTTAAGATTGGTGAAAAGAGTTTGAGATGGGGTTTGGAGATTCATGTTGAAAATAGCAAGCTTGATTTATTTTGTTTTGAAGACAAACACCTTTAAATCTCACTCTAGGTGTGACAGCTTTTTAAGGTTCCACCGGTTGAAGGGAAACATTCTTCTTTTTTTTTTTTTTTTTTTTTTGGTTTTGGTGAGAGTCCACTAAGACTCTCTGTCTCTCTTTGTCTCAGCTTCTCCCTTTCCTCTCATACATTTTTACTCTATCTTGAAGGGGAAATATCCTTTCAAACTCCTCAATTCATAATTTAAGAAGTTTTGTTAGATCAAAAGGAAAGAAAGAATGAACAGAAGCATAGCGCGTGAAAAGCTTTAATATTTGAGTGACCACACTATCTGGGACAGCCTTTCTGCTGGCCGCTATGCAGCACAGGCAGAAAAAAATGAATCCAGAGTGATTTGCTCAAGGTTGCTCAATGTGAGTCAGAAAAGATTGGGCATTTCAATTCGAGGCAGAGCTAACATCTTTCTTCTCTAAAAAGGTGTTTTTGTATGTGATTGGTTTCAATCCCAAAAATGTAAACATAAACACAGTTCAGACATTCCAAGCTGCTTTTTCTTAAGGAGTCAAGTGCTGGGAGATAGCAAGGAAAAAAGAAGTTTGCTACATAATACCAATACCAAAGGATGGCCCTGAACATAAAGTAGTGGGCATAGGGAGGTTAGTGTGGCCTTTTCTGGATGATTACTGAAGGCAGGAAGATAATACATAGGGGGTAGTACGGGAAGAGAATGAGAAAAACAAGAACTAAAGAGATCCCTTACGCTGGGACTTCTAGAACCTTCTTAAGCTCCCTTATCCTTACATTTACATGAGCTCCAAGTTTCTCCTCACCATTTCTAGCTAACCCCAGCAAAGCCCATAGCCATTACTCATAATCTCTTGGTTAAAAGCCCAGTATGCAGAGTGAACTAGGACTGCATTTAGAACATGCTGTGAATGAACTAGAAAGTTGCCTGAAAGTCCATTCAACAAACTTTGCTATGAAACTCAATTTCCTATTAATTAGCTAAGAGGAATTGTGGGAATAAATGTGTTCTGTCCACAAAATGACATTTTACTTCCTTATAACAAATTTTTTTTCTTCAGCCCTATCAGGATTCTAAACATGATAGACCAACATATGGCACCTTGGAAACCGTGAAAATGGCAAAAGCAGGAAGGCATCTCGGATTCCTCTCACACCATTTCCCTGAAGCCTCTTATGAAATATAGGTCTTAATCTTTTCACTGGAGCCAGGAGATGTTAACAACCTGGGCTTCACAGAAGAAACTAAACAAACAGGGGTTGCTAGTATCCCCAATGTATGGACACAGAGCCCATTTTTTCTCTACAATTATTTGAAGAACCATCTATAAAATTGCAGGTTTTCCTGGACCTTTGAATCTCCATGTCCACAGGCTCCTGTGATGCATATGTTTTTACTACAGACACTTTATATTCTTCTTTTGTTAATCTTCCATTTTTTGGAAGAGTATCAACTATGAAACTTGTGAACAAATAATTTTTTTCTCCCAGTTCTTTTGTTTACTTCAGGATGTCTCATCCTAGTGAACATTATTCCTAAAGTCCTATGCTTTTATGTTCTTGTAGACTATTAAGCCCTAACTATTATGAAGTCCATGTGGTGGTTTTCATGTTCTTTCATTCACCCTGTGTGTCTATGGTTTTCAATAATGGGACTGAGTTATAAAGCTTCTTTAGCAGAAAAGATTTTCATTTGAAAGTGGAGTTCCCATTGTATGTCATCATCAACTCCCTACATGAGACTGTTAGGTTTCCCAGCAGAAGGGTGCTTTGTCCCATCTATATTTATCTTCTTTTTATATTCAACATCACTTGAATTGTCCAATTAATTTTGTAGAAAAGTACAGCTATACTGAGGCTAGCAAGTTTTCATCAGAAGTGGTTAATGCTGTAATTAGAGACTAAGCAAGTAGGGATTCTAGAGGAGGAGCGAGCAAAACTTTAAGAAGGTGATCTGAGGATCCAGGTGAGTGACTGTAGAGCTGTAGACTGAGCACAAGCATCTGAGTAAATTATAAAAAGCTAGGGTTGTAACGAAGTTCATACATTACTGTGTCTTCCTTCTTAATTTCTGCTTCCTTTGGATTCAATCCAGTGTGAAGCCGCCCATAAAGATAACTGTTCTTGCACATGGAGGGTCTCTAAAGCGACACTGGTTTCATAAGAACAGGAGATCCAAGGCAAAAGAGCAGCAAGGGATATGTTGTAGCTCATTTAATACAAATGAGGAAGGAAAAGAATTTCTTCTGAAAACTTTCAGAATAGCAAAAAGCACTCACAGATTTCAGGGGCTTCAAATCCCATCAAGTAAAAACCATTCCTTAGCATCATTTAAAAGCACATACTAGTAAGAAAGGACTGAAGGATCCTTTAATTGATATACAACAGCTATACAACAACTTTGAAAGACTGGTATTATTGTCTTTACTTAGCACAATAAAAGTCTTGAGTATGAGAAGGTTTAGTGATTCATCCAAGTCCACAGTTAAGAGCAGAATATCATCTTCAATCTAAGTCTGTGGATTCCTGACCTCATTCTTCTCATTTGGTCTCCATTTCTCTTGATCTGATAAACAGATGTTTATCTGTGGCATATTTTATACATGTTAATGACACACGCACACATACCAAGACCACTCTCAAAAGACTTAGGCTCCGAAAGAATTTACATTGGTGAGAAGGAAAATGTTGGTTTAGGAATAAGCAGATTGGGCTCCCAAAGTTTATTCTGTGGAAAATGTAATATTCTATAACACATGTTTCTTGTGGGTCTGGGAATCTAGAAATTGACTTAGGGTATAGAAGACCATTTAAAATAAATAAGTCTTAAAACTTAATTTAGGAGGAGACTAGGTTACGGAGCATGTCACATATCAGAAGAGTGGAGTGGGAAAAGTTTGAAATGTGCGTGTAATTAGTGCTCATCCTGAACAAGAGTACACTTAGATCACTCAGTGAAATTCAAAAAAAAAATCATAATGCTTTCCTCTCTTTTCACATCTGAAATGTCACCAGCAGGAAGCTAAATGTTATTATATGCCTTACTCACAAAGGGAAGCAGAAATGGGCCAATTATGACTAGAAAGTACTGTTAATTATAGGTGATATACTGACTCTATAAATGTAAACACGAGAATATGCTTGACTCCTAGAAACAATCAATTATAGTGTTTTTGCCCAACCTAATTACTATTAGGCTATGCTTCTGAGTGGAAATTCTGTATTGTGTACTCTACTTGATACTTCTGTATTCTCCTTCAGGTTTGAAAATGTTTCACTACCACAATGCTTAATGTATACATAATACTCCACTATATTTGGCAGTACCATTATGTAACAAGTTCTGAATTACTTGGTAATCAGCTGTTGCCCTCAATATTTCATTAGGTAATGCCACAGTACAAAGTTTGCTGATAACATTTAGTACTCATTTTGATTCTTTTTCTTTATAGGAATATTTACATCATGAATTGAATAAATAGATCATCAGGCTTAAACCATGTTAAGACTTCATCAATATATTTCTTAATGACTTAAAATAAAAGTCATATAGTTTATATGAGAAAGTTGACTTGAAACCAGAAATAATAAGGCCACACTGAAAGCTTCTTTTAGAACCCAGATCTAATCAGGAAACTGTCCCTTATAGGCACTACTTATTCTGGTCCTGATCGGTCCAGCCACTCTGTCCTTGATCCAGAATTAACTTTAAAACATGCCTTGTATCTTGACTGCTTTTGCTTCTCTGAATACAGAGACCTTCAAGGCATGTCTTCCCCAAAGGGAAAAGAAAGACTTTGAGATCTCAACATCCTGAAGTCTCTTTCCAGAGGCAGACAAACCAATCTCTAAACAATCCCACCCTAATCTGATTTTCTTACAATCTTATCTTTGCTTTGAAACATCCTATCTAAGACCTACCCCCAAAATGGCCATTCATCTTCTGCATATTGTCACCTCTTCTGACCGAATATGGAGACCAGAAGACTGAAAGTTGGAACTAATCAGCTCTGTTGAACTCAGACCATTGCAATGGTCTGGCTGAACAGGGTGAGTCTTTAATACAGAAATGCAGATTTGCTGAGTTTATTTCCATCTCATGATGTCTGGGTTGAATGTGTGGGTATAAACAGTAGTGCTCCACATAGCTTACCTCATGCAGCTTTGCCTGTCCCGTAGTCAGTCCAGGGGGATTGTTGACTTATCTAGGAAAAAATAAGGGCATATGAAATACAAAGGAGGATGTGTGGCCTAAACCATTCAAACAGTTTTCTCACTAAAATTAACATTGAATTTTTTTCATAGTTCAGGAAAGAATAAAATGCACTATGTGAAAACAGTGTTTCTAGCTCAAACTCCACCTACAGAATTGAAATCCACATGGAGTCTAAATTCAGAGGTGGCCTAACAACATGAGGCAAGAAACATTTTAGAGTCAGTTAATCTCTAGCTTTAATTTTCTGAATGCAAACGACCCCAGCAGTACTCAAGCTCGTTAGCTCAGGGAGGGGTCTGGCAAATGAATCCAGTCTAATTACAAAATGCCTTTGAGATAGCAAGTGCAACATCCGTCTGCTCTTCAGTGATTTGACTGCACCAAAGGTGTAACCCACATGTTAATAAGCAACTTTAATTCATGCTGATAGGGAAGTGATGTGTCTAATCCTGCCTGTAATCATATACTCAGGCATAAATACTTTCTGTAGTGTGAAAGATTACCGAAAATGCTTCGACACAACAAGACTTCATATTTTAAAAATCACCCTAAAATGGCTATTTTTTTTACCATATTTACTATCTTTTCAAGAAAATGCATAATTATCTAAGATTGATATGCTTTCTTAGTTTTCTTTATGAGAGGATTCAGTGCTAGATGTATTCAACATTTCTGACAGCATTTTGTGGCTGCATTAAGATACCAAAGACTCTACTATGACCTAAGATCATTACATTTTTTAGTATCTTAGGAATGTTAGCCATTAATATGTGAATTCTCATTTACAAAGATCAAATGGAGAAAATCTTCTCATTTACATGTGTTTTAATTTTGAGTGTTTTTTGTTCAAATATATATAATTCCAACCTAATCCTAACCCATTTACAGTTTCAGTACTATCTCATGTTTTATGTAACTGTACAAAGGAAGATGTTTTGTGGGTTATTAGTTATAAAGTCAGTAAAATGGTCCAATTAGAAATCAATATTCAATATCATCCTGAGTGGGGTAACCCAATCACAAAAGAACATACTTGGTACGCACTCACTGATAAGTAGATATTAGCCCAGATGTTTGGAATACCCAAGATAAAATTCACTGACCAAATGAAGCTCAAGAAGAAGGAAGACCAAAGTATGATACTCTGGTCCTTCTTAGAAAGGGGAATAAAATACCCATAGGAGGAGATACAGAGACAAAGTGTGGAGCAGAGACTGAGGGAAAGACCATCCAGAGACTGTTCCACCTAGGGATCCATTCCATATACAGTTACAAAACCCAGACACTATTGTGGATGCCAACAAGTTCTGACTGACAGGAGCCTGGTATAGCTGTCACCTGGGAGGCTCTGCCAGTGCATGACAAATACAGAGGGGGACACTCTCAGCCAACCATTGAAATGAGCACAGGGTCCCCAATGGAGGAGCTAGAGAAAGGACCCAAGGAGATGAAGGGTTTTGTAGTGCCATAGGAGGAACATCAATATAAATCACCCAATACCCCCAGAGCTCCCAGGGACTAAACCACCAACCAAAAAGTACACATGGAGGGAATCATGGCTCCAGATGCATACACAGCAGAGGATGGTCTTGTTGTACATCAAAGGGAGGAGAGGCCTTTGGTCCTGGGACGGGTAGATGTCCCAGTATAGGGGAATGCCAGGCCAAGGAAGCAGGAGTGGGTAGATTGGTTAGCAGAGGGGAGGAGGGATGGGTTAGGGGATATTGGGGGGGGCGAAACCAGGAAAGGGGACAACATTTGAAATGTAAATAAAGAATATATCTGAAAAAAAAAAGTAAACTTGCAAAAAATAAATGTAGAGAGTCATGTGTAGAGAGCCATGTCGCCTGACAGAACTTACTCTCCCAGCCTGTGAGAAGTAGCTGAGCTGCCTGCGTCTCCCGCAGAGCAGGGGGAACTTCCAGACCTCAGTGAGCCACACCTCCCCCACCTGATGACACCTATTATTCTTCAATGAGCTAGCCACCTGCATTAGCAGAGCTGTGGGATCAACATCCTCCGAGGAACAGTGGAGCCGAAGCCCTGCTGACCAGGCTGGCAACTCTGTCCAGAGGATGATCACCCCCAAAGCTTATATTGCCGCCTTATATTTACCCCCAAGTAAAGAGAGACTTTGTACAGCCATGCATTAATGTGTCTGTGTTTCTTTCTCTCGACCCCCGTTTCATTTTCCCAGCTCTCTGTCCACAGAGAACCAGCTCGTGTGTAACTCCCGGGAGGTTTCAAAAATATAAATCAATAATCATTAAAATCATAGAAGATGAATTAGAACAAGAGTTTCCATTACAAAGAAAAAAAAAAGTATTCTTGAATTTGCAAAAGACTTTGTTTTAGTTGTAATACCTCTAGGTTGACATTTCCCAATACCCTTTTGGGATAGAAATATTGTATTTCTAACTAAAAATGTTGATAATTTCAATGTTTTATGATGAATCTTAAACTACGACTCATCATCAAATTTTGATTCTAGGTCCCAATTCACATTTACATATAATCATCGAGAAAATTTAAAATCGTCTTAAAATTATTCATCCTAACTAATAATCACTTCCTAATATTATTCTTTGAGTTTTCTCAGTCTTGAGCTGAACCAGGTACTTTGGTCAATAGTTGAACTCCTTACATATAATTTTATCATAGTACCTATCATGTAATATTCTGGACAATAGTTTAGGACCTTTTCTATGTAATGGTAATATAAGCAAATTATCTTTGTCACATCAGATTTGAGACAGAAGCATCTAACACATGAGAAGAATTTTACCATCCACTGCTTAAAACGGCAATGAGGTGATTCAAATTTGAACTGTACCTCCTCTTTTCTATGTCAACCCCCACTTTCACTTTAATCTAGTCCTTTTATTTCCTGATCAACTTTGAACTATTACTTGCAGAATGGGTGTAATTGATAGAGAATAGAGAACAAGGACCCTCTAAATTAAAGACAGCAGGATTAAGAAGAACAGGGCCAAGGCAGGTGATGTAATTGGGGATTAAAACAGAATACTGTTTTTTTCTGGGGAAAGAAAAGGGAAGAGAAAGAATACTGTAATGGTTCAGAGGTTAAACAAGCGTAGGGGTCAGTGGCAGCAGAAGAACAGAGCAGAGAAAATAAGAGAAGGCTTTTTGGGTAGAGAAAGGGTACAAAGGAAGAGGTGGCTTCTGGGTAACAGAGTAGAAGAGCCTCAGGATAGGAAGGTGATGCCTGAAAGGAAAGCAGAGGATGCATTTAAGGACATCTATTGGTATCACATCCTCTATACATCTCACTGGCCTTTGGGAGATTGATAATGATTGAGGTATTTTAAGGCATTAACTGACTTTAATAGACATGCACACAGATGGGGTTAAAGGTTCTTTATACTCAGTGATGTTACAGTCACATCCGAATCCTCATTGTCCTGCACAGTGTTTGGTAAAATTTTACTCCTGGTAAGAATTAATTGCATAAAAAGAATGCCTGAATGAGTAAGAGTTTGTAGATTCCTTTTTTAAGTAGAAGATATTATTCTCATATAAAAAGTACGAGAATTTAACATATATACAATCGACCTGACACTCAATCATGCATGCACAACAATCTTGTTCATCATTCTTTAATCAAGAATTTTTAAAATGTCCAAAAAAAGATAATTAAAAGTACAAAATACAGTCTGGCACTAGAGTAGAAGTAGAAAAATTGTATCAAGATTCAAGTTAGGAAAGATGAAAGTTTAATTAATTTAATAAAAAAATAATTTTAAGGCAAATTGTCCAGGATTAAAATCAGAGGACTTATAAAGATTGCTTTGAAGGGTCTTGCAATCTGGTCAGAGAGAAAAAGAGAAGCTACAAAGCAATCACACTGCTGTTAGCAGAGGGAAGCCAAGAGTACCAGAGTCAAGAAGGGAAAACACCTAGCTCTCTCCAACTCTATGGCAAGTGCCTGGATAACAAGACTGCCTTCACAGAATTCATACTTCAAAGATGATTTCAGCTTACTAGGTAGACAGAAAAGTATTCTTGACAGATAAAATTGTATACATAGTAAAACTGAGGTCAAAATCAAAACTTAGGTGTTTGTCAATGACAGTGCCTGTAATCAGGAACAATAGACTGAATCATATGGAAGCTTGGAAGGTAAGGCTGGTGATGAAAGCAATTCACATAGGGAATGCATGAATAAACGAATGCTATGATATACATGTGAATGTGGCCTCTGCCCTCCTCTGTCTTTTACATACACACATGCACATGTACAGACACAGAATCAAACACACACGCATACATGCATGTGCACACACATGTTCATGTTAACACACACACACACACACACACACACACACACACACACACACCCCTGACTGTTCACTGCTCTGTTTTGAGGAAGAGGGTATCTTTGGTTCTATAAAAATGAGCCTGAAGAAGCAAACCTCAAGAAAATGTACTCTTAGGGTCGGGGAGGGCCTCTGTGTGACTGTCTACAGGATAAAGAAGTACAGAAGCCATGGGTTCTGAAAGGCATTTAAGATTTAATATTGATAGCATATAGTAGAAATTTGAACATAGATGGAAAAAGGAAGGGACGACCCCAAGGAAGCTAGGAAAACACACAGATTTGGACTCTCAGAGGCTGAGTCAGTGATGGTTGTTGCTTCAGTCCTCTAAATCAAGGCATATATGTGGTGCCACCCAGAGAGAGAAGATACATTTTGTCCTGAATGCTGTGCACTGATACACCTGTAAAACATGTAAACCTTTGAACCCTAAATAATGTCCGTTGAACTGAGAGCACTTCGGTTATTGATGAAAATGAGACTGTATTCATAGACCTATGACTAGAAATGAAAAACAAAGAGAGAAACCTTGGTCATGGTAATAGTTATCGCAAGTTATTGGAATTTGGGTATATGGTGTGTGGGTGCTATATATGTAGTGAACACATAGTTAAGTCTTTGCAGGAACACCATCTCCCACAGAATACATGGCAACAGGGGAATCTAATCCTAGGAAGTCTATATTTGCACTTAAAGATTTAAAAAAGGCTGTCAGAGTTGTACATGTTGTTTGTTCTGTGAGCTTTGTACACAAATGATGACCCAAATCAATGAAAGACTTAATCCAAATTGATGTGAATGCAAATACCCTAGCCAGAGCCAGCTGCCATGGTTATTTCTGCACATCTGGGAAACAGCTGTCTGGCCTCATGGATGCCCTGCTTTTGTTCAACTTCAAATGGGTGTCAAGAATAAAAGGAATGCAGGTGATTAGAAGGTAGTTCACATTTCAGAAAGGCACAAGGGTTTCTGAGTACTGTGAGCAGATTCTGAATTGCCTCCCTCCCCTAGAGTGAACAGGATGAAACATTTTCCACCTTTCCCATCCATGCTCTGAGGCTGTCTGGGCCAGCTGGGAGGGGTAGCTTGTTTAATGATTTTAAAAGCCCTCTTCTCTCATGATTACACAGAGTTAGTAATGGGAGAGTCATTTTCAAGGCCAAGCATAAGTGATTACTCACCGGGATGTAGAGGTTATGATAGGATAAGCCCAAGCCACTGCTGACAGTCAGAGGCAAGATGCAGAGTTTGACCCTCTAAGGCAAGAAGCTGTGCCTCTGAGCTAGACAGCTGATGAGATGCCTTCTCCTTGGGATTCATACTACAACAATAGGCTAATAGATTTATGCCATAAAGGCTCTGACCTTTGTGGGCAAGAACATTTTCTCACAGAAGAGGAAAAGGCGCTGCAGGTCCCTGTGTGCTACATTTTGACAGTGACTGACAGTATGGGCTGCCCCCAGTCCCCAGGAAGTATATGCATAGACATTTGCATTGTTACCCTTTGATTAACTTCTGACACACTTTGCAACATAAAACTCTTACAGGGAAATTGCTCTGTAATGCTGGTTGTAGCATCTAGAAACTTTGCTAGTGAGCTAAAATAGTCACTAAAGCAGTTTGGCTGAAAATAATATGACTAGCTCTCTTTCTCTCTCTCTCTCTCTCTCTCTCTCTCTCTCTCTCTCTCTCTCTGTGTGTGTGTGTGTGTATGTGTGTGTGTTGAACATTTTCATCTTTAAGTCTTTCTACTTCTAAAGCTATTATTCAAATGAAATAATCAGAAAACTATCCTCACATGTTACAGGCATATTGAGCCTGAAGAAACATAAGGTCACAATGAAAATAAATAATGCATGGAGTCAGGAGCCTGAAGCAAATGTTAACTAATTTCAAAATGGGTCAAAATCACAACAATTAAGTTCCTGACATGTGAAGTCATTTTTTCCTTCCTAAAATATTAACCAACTTGCTTCACTTCTAGATTGATTTGTAGAGCATAAAAGGTCATTTTGGAGGCAGGGGTGTGGGGGATTTTGCCTCTACAAGCCATCCATAATGAGAGCCAATAAATTAGGTAAAGCCCCTGTTTACCTAAGCTGAAATATTGATGTCCACAACCACATCGAATGCAAATCTCTGAATTAATCATTTTTTCTCCACTCAGGGAATTCAGGCCATGGTAACACATGCTTTGATAGACCTATACATCATAGTTACAGCAGCATTAGACAGTGCCTCAGTGACAGAATACAAATATATGGCAATGGATTGCCTTCATTTTTCCCAGCCTGACTTTGTGTCTGCTCAGTCTGTTTCTCTCTCTCTCTCTCTCTCTCTCTCTCTCTCTCTCTCTCTCTCTCTCTCTCTCTGTGTGTGTGTGTGTATGTGAGAGAGAGAGAGAGAGAGAGAGAGAGAGAGGTGGGGGGTAGAGGGAGAGGGAGAGGTGTTGACATGGGTTTTGGTAACCCTTTTGGTTCAAGAAGTAAAAATGTGAATGAGAATATTCTGTTGGTAACTGTTAAGCAAACCACAGGAGGCACACATATAGAATTCCTTAAGCAGAGCAGTCATAGCATCCATGTCTCATAAGGTACAATCCATGAGCTACCTGCAGTGATACTTGCTGGGAAATACAGCTTTCTAACCTCTATTTATACCTAAACTCACTCACTCTCACTCTCTCTCTCTCTCTCTCTCTCTCTCTCTCTCTCTCTCTCCACACAAACACACATACATATTCCATTTCTATAGGACAAGACCAGTGATCTTCATTTTTATGAGATCTCTGTATCTTTACAGTACACAAAATTTAATAACCTGTAGTGGACAGCTGTCACAAGCCAGATCTGACAAGAACTCTGAACCAGTCACTTTGTACAAAAGGGTCTTCCTCTACTAGATAGATTCCAAATCTTTTTAGCTTTGTTCTCAGCTTCCTTCTTCTACTTCTTCTAATGGAGAGCCCAATCAACGTCATCTTCTCAGAAAACTGCTATCTTTTCCATATGCAAGATGCCTCGACTGTGATTTCCAATAGAGATGCATCATCTGGCTTCAGATTGACTTATGAAGGTGTCTGCTCAGTTTCTCTACTTGGCGCTGCAAAAGTAAGCATGGCAGACTAAATTCACAGTAACCTCCATGCAGGCTGTGTACTTCCCCCACATCCTGGCATCTTTTATATTTATTAAGGAAGGTACCACATGGATCATGTGAGATTTCTACCTGTAGTTGCCACCACAGCCAATCCTGCTCTTCTAGACTGGTTCTGCCACACCCCATTTGATACCACAAGCCTCCAGCTTTTTGTGCTGCCCTTTGTCTTGAATTTCTCAAATTAACTTTCCATGTGATAATTAAATACTATATAAAAATATACCTAAGGGTTTCCTTAAATTCGTTATATAGGATAAACCCCAGGTTTCTATTCCACACACAGCTTCAGTATCACTTGATTTACCTGTCTATCAAAACAATGTAAAAACAATCAGCTTTTCAGAAGCCCATACCTCTGGCCCTGTTTCCCTTTTGTTTAGAATGCCACTTCTGATTATGTCCACTTAGAAAATTATCAGCCAAAACATACTGTTATAAGTGATGTTCATATGATGTTATCTACATTAATGCTATTATCTAATATCAATTGTTTGATGTGTATGTTAAATGAACTCTATGTATTAATAAAAGAACAACTGGAGCAGGGGCTATCCCTGACTCTGTTGCGTGTCTGTGTATCTATCCTGTTTCCCTAGCTGTGCCTCCTTCTCTGGCCTCAGTGAGAGAGGATGTGCCTGGGTGTGGGGACAAGTGTGTGAAGGTGACAGCCAGGTGGGTGTTCTCCCTTCACAGAGAAGAAGGGGAGGGGGAGGGAAAAAAACTGGGAGGGGTGTGGAGACTGAGAGGGGTTGCTAATAATGGGATGTAAAGTGAATTAATTAATTAAAAAAATTGTTACAAGTCTGACTAGAATATAATATATAGCAACAATTATCACTCTTTCAAATAATCTCTGTTCAGATCTCTTCTTTAGGTTTTCCTTAAACTTTCTTATAATTCTTATGCTATGACAATAACATTCCTTTTGTTTATTTTAACTAAAACTATCAGTCTAAGCTATGAACATGCTATCTATCTTCCATATCACACTACATATGCCTTATGGGAAAAGTATCATGATCATTCTCTTTGATTTCTAAGGATGTAGCTCAAACTCTGACACAGAAAACTGCCCAACTAGCATTTCCTTCCCTCCATCTGACCCATACCAGTAGAGTATACTGCAACAAGGAGCCTGCAGCATACTGAATATAATGGTTTGTTTTAAGGCCTTGACCTTTGAGCATATACACAGGGACGTGAACATGCTTCTCTCTGTAGTATCTGGTCCTATGTCCTCTGTATGACCAGTTTCTAAAAGCAATCCTAGAAATCCAGTTTCCAGTGTCTGCATTTTAGACATTTCACAGTGATAATCAGCACCAAAAATTTTTGAAATACAGAATACTTAATTCATTGTGAAAAAAAATAGGTATATTAGCCTCCCTTAACCACCATGATGACAGAATGAATTTTCATTAGACTTTCTCTGCATGAGTATGTCTCTCTGTATGTATGTGTGCACACCAGACAGAATAAAAGGAATACAGTGAGTCCTTTTTCATTTAGCAGGTATGTACTGATAAAGAATTTTGCCAAACATTGAACCAGAAGTTAAGTATTTAGGATTGAATAAAAGTTTGAGTAATTCCCTCACTTGTAGTAGAGTAATAGTGATATTCTATAGGTTATAAAATAGCAGGCTTTCTGAGATCCCATTTTGGGAACTATGTAAAGCAACCATAATGACATGAGAGACAGGCATCCAGTCTGGCTTGGCTAGATGGGTCATGTAAACCATATGAAAATCCTTTTTCAAAAGTCACAAAAATATCTGACTTTGTGAGGGAAGAATCATGTAAAACAAAATGTTAACAACTTTTTCTGCCAGCATTTTTGAGAAGGTAACTGCAGATTACCTTGACATTGCAATCTAAGTGGATATTAGAAGTGACATTGTATACTCCACACAATATCCATTGCTATAATTCTCAGGAGATTAATGAGGATGAGATATAAGTTATGTCAATGAGGGATGTTTAATATGGATGTAGGCCTGAATATGACAACCCTGTTCTAGAGATTGTGCTAGGATCTTTGATGAATCTTTCCTCATTTGTCCCACATGATGATCTTTCAACTTAGTTTGTTGGATTTATGAACAAGAAGACTAACATCCTAGTAGTTAAATAATTATTCAAACAACAGCAAATAAAATGTCCTCTATTATGAACTAGAAATTCCAAGATTGTAGAGGTCTACTCCATCAACCTCAGGAGAAATAAGGAACATTTTCTTTTCAGCCCTTGAGGCTTTTCTTCTTCTTCCAATATCTCGTTCCAATGTCACAAGAAAATGTCCGAATTCTAGCTTAATCTCTCCAAAAGCTCCAGCATATCTGTCTCTGTTTCCTTTCACTTTTCTGTTTTTATGTTCTTTGATTTTCTTTTTGTGGCTTTGACTTACTAAACAATGTAGCTGAAAAGGATCTTTTCCTATTGACTATGCATGGGAGTAAATTTGTTCTTAGTATACTTACCACCCTGTGCCTATTAAACTGTCTCAACATTAATCTAGGCCATAGAAGACCAATAGACAGCCCCTATTCATGCAGTATATCTTAAGTTCCATATGTTATCACATTTACAAGATCTTGGACAGAGCGACTATTGGGAATGGTAAACCCAGTGTAACAAAATAAATATGAGACTGTGCCTATAACAAGTATGCATTTCCCTTTGAATACCCTTCTGTCTCATTTCCAGGACCATGGGGTTGTTAAGTCTAATTTTATGACCAATGACATGATGTTAAATTTGTCAGTCTTTATTGTACCCTCAGCTGTGAGGTCTCCCACACCCCTCCCTTTACATGTTACACTAATTCGGGATGTGGGTTGAAATCCCAGAAGCGGTGAGCTTGGGCTCTGAGCACACTATGCATTAATTTACTGCACACTGACATCCATTAATTTTGACTACTACTATCAATTATACTACATGACAGGGAGATAACTATGTTATCACCTTTACAGAGTGTCTTTCTTAGGAAAAATATGTAGTCTTAGCAGGACTCTAATGCTGATGGATAACTCCCTCTTCCAAAGGCACAATTTGATGATAATTTCTTCTATGAGACCTTAAAAACACAAGCTAATCGAAAGTTTCTGGAGACTTCTGCATAGACAATTAATAATTTTACCATGATTATTCCGAGAAAGATAGGCACATATTCCTAATTATTTTAGACCCTTTAAATACATCTTCTTTGTATGGGTGAAAGTACCTATAAAGCAGTGTTACAGCTGTGTCTAGCCTTTTGAGTTTCCCTGGATTTATCTATTAGGTGTCCCCATAAGGATTTTCCCTCCCTCCCTTTTCTTTCTGTTCTTGTTGATACAGGGTTCTAATAGACTGAACTTATCCTCACTTTGTTGAGTGTTTATTGATTGCCTTTGCATTACTGATTCTGTTGCTTCTACTTCATTACTGCAGGTATGTGTCTTTATATCCCAGGTTCTTCTCGCCTTTGAAACCTATTTGATTGCACCCTATATAATCACTCTCTGTCTGATACTATTGCATTGCCCTTTTAGATTTTCCTGTCTGGTCTTCCTTCTAGATCAGCTCTAGATTTTGCTGTTCTGACAAAAGTTCTAATGTTAAAAGAAAATGGAATGCTTTGTTAAGTTTCAGGTCTCCTAATCACCTCTGTTAAATCAATCATAGGAAAAGATTAGGAAACAACTTAGAATTCTCTTCTGACCTCCAAATTCTCTTCTGTCCTCACTCAAAATAATAATAATAAAAAAGAATTCAGAAATGCCATGCAGATGAAAGAGTTTTCGGAAAAAAAGGGCGGGGTCACTGAAATAAGCAAGTTTGCAAAGAGCATCCTGGGGAATGGTGTCAAAGCAGAGACCAGCTGAGCATCTAGAGACAGCAGTCCCAGAGAAAGAGGGCCAGCCAGGTCCAGAGGCTAGGGTAACGGGGAAGGACTGAGAAGGAGGCTGTAGAACTTAATGAGATGTACACATGGGTAGTGGAGTACTGCAGCCAGGTCTCATAGTATAGTGGCTATTCCTGGTTGTCAACTTGACTAAATCTGGAATGAACTAAACAAGAATTGGAAGGCTCACCTATAATCCTAATCTGGAGGCTCAGAAATACAAGTTTCTGACCTGGAGATCTTGATGCATAGTGACTATGAATTCCAGAAGATTAAGATTAGGAGATCTCTGAGTTCAAGGTCATCTGGGATTAAAGGCATGGTGGCACACACCTTTAATCTGGGCCACACCCTCTGTTGGAGACCTATATAAGGACATTGGAAGAAGGAAGATTCACTCTGGTTTTTCCTGGCCTGCCTCGTGGGACAGAGCAACTGCTAGATCCTCAGACTTCCATCCACAAGTACTGTTGACTATTGTTGGGGAGTTGGACTACAAGCTGTAAGTCATTGACAAATTCCCTAACTATATAGGGACTACCCATACATTCTGTGACTCTAGAGAACCCTAACTAATACACATAGCCTGAATGTGGTAGGACACCAACACTGCTAAGGGCTGTTTCTCCTCTCTCTGAAGACTTGAAAGAAGAAGGATGAAAAGCTTGAGCACACTTGAAAACAAGTCTCAGTGTTTCTCCTAAATCCTGCTACAATGTGTCAATAAAAATAGACTTTAATATCTTCTCAATACCTCTCTAGGCTAAATTAGCAAATAGGCCTTCCACTTTAGGGGAATGTTTAGTGGGATTAGAACATACCCATATTATATTTCATGGCACAGAATTGCTTGTACCATTTAACCTTTAAATATAGATTTTTTTTCATTTATATATAATTCATATGTGCATAAAAACATTACAGGATTATAATAGTGATAAGGCATGAACATTAGTCTACTTTTCATCATTGAACAAAGGATTTATTCTTACATTTCAAGTATTTCCCAATAAGCATACCTGGAGTCGAAGGTCCAAAACCAAAAGTAATTAACAACCTATTCTATTTCCTTCCCTTTAAGATAATATAGAGTAGTTAGCCCTGAACCTTTTTTTTTCCATGTTAAATATACTCATTTATTTACTTTTTTTTTATTTTCTAAGTTTTTTTATTTACATTCCAAATCATTTCCCCTTTCCCGTTTCCTCACTCCCCGAAAGTCCTATAAGCCCCCTTCCCTCCCTCTTTTCCCCATTCAACCCCCTCTCCCTTCTCTGTCCTGGCATTCCCCTACATCCAGTCTTTCCAGGACCAGGGGTCTCTCCTTCCATCTACTTGGAAATCTATTGATATGCGAATTGTGTCTAGGGTATTCTGAGATTCTGGGTTAATATCCCCTTATCAGTGACTGCATACCATGTGTGTTCTTTTGTGATTGGGTTACCTCACTAAGGATGATATTTTCCAGTTCTAACTATTTGCCTAGGAATTTCGTGAGTTCATTGTTTTTAATTGCAGAGTAGTATTCCATTGTGTAAATATACCACATCTTCTGAATCCATTCCTCCGTTGAGGGCAGCCTTATTTATAATAGCCAGAAGCTGAAAAGAACCCAGATAGCTCTGAACCTTATACAAAGTAATGTGTTAACAGATGCTGAGAGTGGAAATTTTCTTCCTTGGGAAGATAACACCAATCAGTTATCCCATACTAAATAGTCAGCTCTGAAAACATACATTTTAGAAACATTATACAGATTGAGCAGCTTATATTTAGGAGTGTATCTGCATATAACAAAAATTAAATAAATAAATAAATAATTTAAAATTATTCTAAACAACCTCTTTTTAGCCTGCCCTATTCCAAAGCCACATATGCTTTCTTTCTCACAGCCTTGTCATTTGTGTGCATGATGGTCTATCTATTGGCTTTCTCCAGATGAAATGTTAGCTGCAGTAGAGTCAAAATCGGAGGTACATGTGTTATGTATATACTGAGGTGAGGGAGAAAGGGCTGCTTTTAGCTTGTGCTCATTTGAAAATAGAAGAGTGAGACATTTTTAATCATTTAATTTTAGCCTATGGGGTCACTCCATATTTCTGAGGTACGTTTAAACAGAAAAGATCTAACATCATTTGGAAGCAGTCATTATCTGTCTGTTTGAAAGCATAAACTGAAACTTACTTATAATGTGGAAACTCCTTCCTGTGTTTGAGTAATCAAAGGAAGACTGGTTAATTCTTTAAAATATATTTTATTTGAAGCTCCAAAGTCTGAAGAACTATAGTTAGATAAATAGCTCTTCTATCCCCACATACTCCTAAGGTGTGTTCACCAATGTGAAAACAGACACTGTAAGTATTTCTGAGAATTCTCACTTAAAATTATAGCCACCTGATTCAAAAGATTAGAATGGGAAAACAGTTTTCAAGACATGGTTTCTCTATATAGCCCTGGCTGTCCTAGAACTCATTCTGTAGGCCAGGCTGGCCTAGAACTCAGAAATCCACCTGCCTCTGCCTCCCAAGTGCTGGGATTAAAGGTGTGTGCCACCACTGCCCGGCTTCAAATTAATTTTTAATTTCTGTCAGTTTCATGCATCTATAATAGTTTTTCTGATAATTTTAGGCCTCTACTACTCATTCTTATCTAACCCATTTCTGCTGATCCCTGATCCTCTTTGAAAGTATGCTTCTCCAACATTCATTTGTGTGTGTGTGTGTGTGTGTGTGTGTGTGTGTGTGTGTACTTGCACCCATTCCAGGTTCTGTGTAGGAAGTCACAACTTTGCTTTGTTCATGACTACAAGGGCCCTGTCATATCCAGAATATGCCATATCATAGTGTTCACCCTCATCTTTTGACTCTTAAAATATTTATGTCCCTTCTTTGATGCCCCAAGAGCCTTGAAGGAGGCATTATAGATGTACTATTTATAGATAAGTATTCAGTGATTGCTTTGACCCATTGTGAGTTTCTGTCTTAACCATGATTCTTTGAAAAAAATAAGCTTCTTTGATCACAGCTAAGAGCATGCATAGATTATAGTCAAAGGTACAAACATCAATGTTTAGAATGCAATTTGATTACTTGTCCATATAGAAATATATTTTCCTTATGTCCTGTGATCTCCTTGGCTTTGGCTGATGCTCACAGTACCAGGTTTTATTTCTTCTTGTGGAGCTGGCCTTAGTTCTAGTCAGAGTGCAGTTGGCTGCCTTTACAATAGTTCTGGCACATTTAAATCAGGGTGTGGAAGGTCAATATAGTGGAGCATAGGGTTCATAACTAGGTAAAGCGATTTGATGAATTTGGTGCTTCAGCAGCCTGTATAGCACCTTCGATCACTATAAAAGCTGGCAAGGCATAAGGAAGCTTCCAGCTCAATTCCAGCTACATGAGAGTGGGAAGATATAGGAATCATAGAGAACAGTGAAAAGCCATTTAAAACTCAGAAGCGAGAGGGGGTTGAATGGGGAACAGGGGGAGGGAAGAGGGCTTATGGGACTTTCGGGGAGGGAGGAACCGGGAAAGGGGAAATCATTCGGAATGTAAATAAAAACATATATAGAAAATAAAAAAAATAAATAAACATGTCATATAAATATTACTATTTTTAAGTTAACAGAAATATAATTAAAATCAGAGTAAAGTAGGAATATTGCATGGTTAGAAAATTCTGTTTCCAGAAACCATGGATATTTTACTAAAAACCTGAATCCAGATGTAGAATATCTTCCTATGAATTTTAGCCAAAGAGTTTCCAGAATGGTCAATAGATGCTCTTTTCATTGTTTTTGGGAGTGTAACAGAGCAAGCTGGCAAAACTCTATTTTAAAAGCCCCTACAGACTTTGAATAACTTTTAATAAGAATCAAAACCATTCTCCTAAATACTATCAGAATGAAACACGGGAGAGGTGTGAACTTGTCCAGGTTCACTCAGCTTAGTCGTCAACAATAACTGGGACTTCTGATGATTTACAGCTCAGTTCATTACTTCTCTCATCTTGTCAGTGTCCTCCTTCACCAATAAGCAAGCATTGTTTGCTTGTGATGATTACATATGGTGTCTACAAGTAATATTTATAAATACCGTGTCTGATAATTTGAGGTTAAAGATATCAATGGATAAGTTGAAAATATATGTGCCTCTTGAGTCTCTTGGAAAAAACTCACATGTGACGAACTCGGTGCATATACTCATATACAATTAAATTCTCTTGAATTCTGTTAGTTCATCATTATTTGTATGTTCTGTTTTCTTCCATAGAGGAGTACAGAGAATTAAAACAACATCTTGATAGAGGCTACAGGCTTGCTACTTTTATTTTTCCTAAATTCATTTGGCAAATATTTGACTATGTGAAAGTTCTTCTGTAAAGTAAAATGTAAAGTAATTCTGGTAGCAATTCTGTATTTAAAGGAGTCCATTTGTCTCCATAGTCTTCTGTCCAACTGACAAGGTAAGTCAAGGTAAGTCCATGAGTGCTCAGACTACAAAGGAACACTCTTTATTCTCTTACCAAGAACACACAGGCTACTGACCCTGTTCCATTGTGTCTTCTCCACCATAAATTACAAAAGGAACCAACATTTATTGGACATCGGTGACAATGACTGTTGACTTGGGTAATGCTTTCTTGCTTAGATCTTCCAATTCCTCTGAAAAGTATATATTTTAACTACTCCCTTAGTGATTATAGCTTTAGACTTAATGTTGCCTGTTGCTAAGTAACTTGTTTCAGGTCACACAAGAAGTGAATGAAGGAGTCAGAACTGGAATGTTATGTATATAAGACTTGAAAATCCATGTTCTGTATACAATATTTATGGAATATTCTGGTATCAAAGTAGGGTGACAGCCATGACTGTCTTTTACACATGAAGTAACCAGGTGAAGGAGATAGAAAGAACTCACTGACCTCAACAACTTGTCATTATGTGAGTTCTATAAGATAAAAAGTAGGGTTGTATAAGCTAGAAAACATTTACATTTGTGTCTTCATGCATATTCCCCATCTCTGTGCAAAGTTCTATGCTAGAGCTTTCAAATTGTTACAAGAATGATTTTCACTCCCTTTTCTGAAGAATTTTTTCCTATATTTGTGCGAAGAGCAGTTCCACATGGAGTTGCTTCCTGCAAATTTCCATTATTTTTCTGAGAGTGAATTGTCCTTGGCAGTGAGTTTATCTCCTGCTAAGCACATGTCTTCTTGGCTGTGCTGTTGAGCTATGCCAAATTGCCTTAGCTCTTTGGTCTTGCCTGTGGTATAATACTTGCCAGGATTTTCCCCTGGGGAAATTAGCAGAGCCAAGCACCTTTCCAGATCTTTTTGTCCCACGTTTCTTCATAATAACCTGGACTTTTCCCAAGTCCTCAGTTCTACTTAGCTGGTCCTGGACATGCTGTGTAAGCCTCTTAGTTGACCTTGAGCTTCCCTAATTTGAAATCACTACAGGTAGCACAAGGAATCTGCCTCTGGCTTCTTGATTTCTAGCTGGTTGACTGCTTTGCTTATGATAGAGTAGGGGTTTGCTTAAGAAGAGGTATCCCTAGATTTTGATAAGAAGTCAGAGATGAAAAACACCAGGCAGATGCATAATCCCTTTCCCCTATGCTTTCAGAAAGTGAATTTGCAATGTAAACAGGGTGCTTAACTGGTATGGCATTAGTTAATCATGCATTGCCAGTGCTCAGGACAAAATAGAAAATATAATGCCCAGCAGATGTCCTCTACTCATAAAGCTTGCTCTTAGGCCTCCTTTCAGTTTGTCTAAAAAAATAGTCCCATATCTCAGGAAAGGAATTACTGAAGCATTGGAAAGTGGCATCACACTTGGAACCATAAATCTGGTCAAAATGAACTTATCTTCAAAAAAAAAGACTGTTTTTATAATTTAAACTTGCAAGTGCTTATAGAGAACTTGCCATATCCAAAGTGCTATGCTAAGTACTTTATAAACATCAATTTAACCTTTGTATTGTCCCTAGAAAACAAAAAGTGATCAATCATCCATTAGCCTCACTTTATAGATGAGTCAACTGAGATACAGGTACTCAAATAAATAACCCAGAGTTAAGCAAAGGGCAACTGAGAGAACATGTATTTGAACCTAAAGGAAATAATAATAATAATAATAATAATAATAATAATAATAATAATAATAATAAGGCACCTCTCAGTTAATACATTGAAAAAGAAATTTCTATGAGTATGGGTTGAAGCAAGGCCAGATACTAGTTATTTGACTATAGATGGGTCCTACATACTTTGGGCATCTGCCTTTTATGTCCATTAATACCTGCTCTCCCAAGGTAGTTTTGAAAGGTAATTGATGAGAGTGCCTGACACTTGAGGTTGTCACATGGGGATAGACACTGAAAAGACTTAACTGTATCAAATTGTTCTATAGTACTGAGAATATATGGGGATAGAGACAATACCTCCTTCATTGGCCTCGAGCTCAATCTGAAGGATACCTAGGCACTGACAGGGTCAAAATAAGATGTGGGCAGAGCAATAGAGTTGCTTGTGAGAGTATGCCACCAGGATTCTGAAATAGTCTACTGGTATTTTGCTTCTCACTCTATCTGATACCCACCATGATCTCAGGAAATGCCAGTATTTACAAAGAACATGTAAATGATCTTGTCCTGTCTAAAAATCAATTTTTGAAGATAGCAACTTCTTCCCTAACACATTCCTGGCACATGCAGAGAGTAGTTTGATGACAAAGGATCCTACCCTGTCAGGCAAGTCCAAATCTGCCTTACACAGTTTGACTGTCAAAAGGAAGGAAGGGTAGATGTGAAGAAAGGGAAGGACCCTCCTTGTCACCATTTTCCATAACTGTAAATGGAATTCTTAAAAGCCAGGTGATCTGATGAACAGAGTAGAAAAAAAGAAAAGAATTTATTTCTCTAATTCAGAAAGCACTAAATATGAAAATGAGATTTTCTGAAATGAAATCTGACTACCAAATGCCATGTAAGGTACAGTTTAGTTTTCAATTGATTTCCCCTTCTTTCTACCTCTCTCACCCTCCTTCCTTCCCTCCCTACCTCCCTACCTTCCTCTCCTTCTTCTTCTCTTCCCCTTCTGTAGGCATATATTTTTCACAACCTTCTTTAATAAGGGTTCAACCTCACCTCTAGTCCACCACACATCAGAGGTAGTGACACAAAAGTTCATTAGTATACGAGGGAAGTATACCTGTTTAGAAATGTTTCTTTGGGACAATTCCAGTTTTCATTGTTCTCAGTCCAGTCCACTAGCAAACACCAAATATGAATCAGCAGCTGCAGAGCAGCTCAATGTAGAAGAAACCACAAGGCTTGGCAATTGGCAGAGTCCACAGAAGCAGAAGGAAGCCAGGGGAATCTTGCAAGAAGTTCCTTGGTGAGTTTCTCTTTATGAAGTCATCACAAGTGAAACTCAACAACTCAATTTAAGGCAAACCAATGCAAGGATGTCATCAGCAAAGATGAGCAAAGCAGAGAGCAAAGTGAACCGATGCTTGCGCTCCCACTATCTGTACAATATGAAATAATATTTACTTACATTCTATTTATGCATCGTGAGTCCTTTCACATGTTTGGCAGAGCTAAACATCCTTTCACCTGTGTCTGCTTCGGTAAAGAATTCTTTCATACACCTGCTTTAGCAAAACATCCTTTCACCTGTCTTCCTCAGCAAAACATCATTATAACCTGAGTCCCCAAATCCCAGAAATTTCCACTTTACCCTTCCTTTTCTCTACTCCTCCCACCTGAAATTCTGAGAGGTCAAATACTAGTTAATGGACTCTATAAGAGTTCCTCTGACTTGGGATGTCAGTCTTTCTCTCTGATATGCATCTGTCCTCCAGATGTATGTGCAAGAAGCAAGAGGCAAGTATTAGTTGTATTCCTCAGTGGTTATCCACTTTTTTGAGAAGGGTTCTATTCATTGGCCTGGACCTTACCAATTGACTAACCAATGAGCCAGGTAATCACCACCTCCTCAGGGAGGGTTTTATAGATACATGCTACCATGCATGGCCTTTCAAGAGTGCTGGGTTTTGTTCTGTGAATCTCAAGTCTTCCTGCTTACATGAGAAACAGTTTACTGATTGAACCATCTTTCTCACCGTGTATTAGACAGGGATTCTCTAGAGTCACAGAATGTATGGATAGTCTCTATATAGTTAGGGAATTTGTCGATGACTTACAGGCTATAGTCCAACTCCCCAACAATAGTCAGCAGTATTTGTGGATGGAAGTCCAAGGATCTAGCAGTTGCTCAGTCCCACAAGGCAGGCCAGGAAAAGCCAGAGTGAATCTTCCTTCTTCCAATGTCCTTATATAGGTCTCCAGCAGAGGGTGTGGCCCAGATTAAAGGCATGTGCCACCCAGCCTTCCCATTCTTGGTTAGTTCATTCCAGATTTAGTCAAGTTGACAACCAGGAATAGCCACCAAAATCCACCCCTTGTCAACTTGATACAAATAATATCTCATGTCCACATGAAACAATAACAAGGTCATGAATTCGCCTAACATGATATAACTATTCCTCAATCACAAACACATTTGTAAATTTACAACAGGGTAATGTCCCTTAGAAACATTCCTTAAGTGTTTCAATACCAATTGATGTTAAAGAAATTAGAAGAAAGACAAATGTATCCTTAACAAAATAAGACAGAAGAAATCATATTACTTATAATCCTCATTTCTACAGCTGGTTACGTGGTCTTAGCTGGTATTTATAACTACCTTCCTCTGATACTCATTCTGTATTTCCTTCACCTTCGGCAAGCACCTCAGCAGGTCTTGGCTCTTTTCCTGGAGGATTGACCCGTACCTTCATTCCTGATGGGTCTGTGTCCTTTATCATCCTGCTTGGATTAGGCTGTTGTAGTTTGCCATTGACTTTAATCACAGGACATGGTAGTACTAAGAGACGTCCTAAGGGATCTCCTGCACTCCAGACATAATCCTGCTTACCTCTATTGTGGAGAGGCAATCCAATTTCGCCATGGTAATCTGGACCTATCACCCCTCCTAACACTGTTATTCCTTTCTTAGCCTGTTGGTTTAAAGGCATTAGAAGCCCAAAATGGCCAGGGGGATGTCTGAGATTCCAGTACAATGGAATGTTTGTTGTGGCTCCTGATGGGAGCACTTCCCCCCTCTGGAACCAAAACTTCTAGGCCAGCAGAACATAAAGTTGTGAGGACAGCAAGCAAAAATTTTCCTAGAGGGTCACTAGGAGTGATAGTGAGTGGAACTATTCCCTTTTCCACCCCTTGATTACTGGACCCATGGATCCTGGCTATGGGAGATACTGTACCATATATTGAATGCTGATTCAAAGCATATACTGCCTTCTGAAGAACTTTGCCCCAGTCCTTCATACTGTTGCCACCTAATTGATGTTGTAACTGAGTCTTCAAAAGGCCATTCCATCTTTCTATCAGACCAGCTGCTTCAGGATGATGGGGAACATGGTAAGACCAGTGAATTCCATGATTGTGGGCCCATTGTCGCACTTCTCTAGCTGTGAAATGAGTTCCTTGGTCAGAAGCAATACTGTGTGGAATACCATGACGATACATAAAGCATTCTGTGAGTCCAAGGATGGTGGTTTTGGCAGAAGCATTACGTGCAGGAAAAGCAAATCCATAACCAGTAAGAATGAAACGTTGTCTTTTCCACCGGACAAGTCGTCCAATGTAGTCAACCTGCCACCAGGTTGCTGGCTGATCACCTGGAGGAATGGTGCCATATCTGGGGTTCAGTGTTGGTTTCTGCTGTTGGCAGCTCTGGCATTCAGCAGCTGCTGCAGCCAGGTCAGCCTTGGTGAGTGGAAGTCCGTGTTGCTGAGCCCAAGCATAACCTCCATCTCGGCCACCATGGCCACTTTGTTCATGTGCCCATTGGGCAATGACTGGGATGGCTGGGGAAAGAGGCTGACTCTCCACAGAACAGGTCATCTTATCTACTTGATTGTTGAACTCCTCCTCAGCTGAAGCCACCTTTTGGTGAGCATTTACATGGGACACAAATATTTTCACATCCTTTGCCCATTTGGAGAGATCTATCCACATACTTCTTCCCCAGATGTCTTTCTCACCAATTTTCCAATTGTGATCTTTCCACGTCCCTGACCATCTAGCCAATCCATTGGCTACAGCCCATGAGTCAGTGAACAATCATACATCTGGCCATTTTTTTCTTCCAAACAAACTGTAATATCATGTGTACTGCCCGGAGTTCTGCCCACTGTGAAGATTTTCCTTCACCTGTATCTTTCAGGGTTGTCCCAGAAAGGGGTTGTAATGCTGCAGCTGTCCACTTCTGGGTGGTGCCTACATAATGTGCAGAGCCATCAGTAAATCAGGTCCTAGTCTTCTCCTCTTCAGTCATCCAGTCATAGGAAACACCCCATGAGGCTATAGGTGCATGCTTGACAACAGATGGCATTATAACAGGAGTAGAAACCATAGGCATCTGAGCAACTTCTTCATGTAACTTGCTTGTTCCTTCAGGACCTGCTTGGGCCCGATCACGTATATACCACTTCCATTTGATAATAGACTGCTGATGGGCACGTCCTACTTTATGACTTGAAGGGTCTGATAACACCCAGCTCATGATGGGCAGTTCAGGTCGCATAGTAACTTGGTGTCCTATTGTCAAACATTCAGTTTCCACTAAGGCCTAATAGCAAGCCAAGAGCTGTTTTTCAAAGGGAGAGTAGTTGTCTGCAGATGATGGTAGAGCTTTGCTCCAAAATCCCAAAGGTCTCTTCTGTGATTCACCTATAGGGGCCTGCCAGAGGCTCCAAACAGCATCTCTATCTGCCACTGACACCTCAAGTACCATTGGGTCTGCTGGATCATATGGTCCAAGTGGTAGTGCAGCCTGCACAGCAGCCTGGACTTGTTGAAGAGCCTTCTCTTGTTCCAGGCCCCACACAAAGCTAGCATCTTTCTGAGTCACTAGATAAATAGGCCTGAGTAACAGACCTAAGTGAGGAATGTGCTGTCTCCAGAATCCAAATAGACCCACTAAATGTGCTTCTTTCTTGGTGGTGGGAGGGACCAGGTGCAATAACTTATCTTTCACCTTAGAAGGAATATCTCTGCATGCCCCACACCACTGTACTCCTAAGAATTTCCCTGAGGTAGATGGTCCTTGAATTTTGGTTGGATTTATTTCCCATCCTCTGATATGCATATGTGTTACCAATGAATCCAAAGTGGTTGCTACTTCCTGCTCACTTGGTCCAATCAGCATAATGTCATCAATATAGTGCACCAATGTGATATTTTGTGGAAGAGACAAATGATCAAGATCCCTTCTAACTAAGTTATGACAAGGGCAAGTGAGTTAATATATCTTTGAGGCAAAACTGTAAAGGTATACTGCTGGCCTTGCCAACTGAAAGCAAATTGCTTCTGGTGGTCTTTATGGACAGTACTGAGAAGAAGGTATTTGCCAGATCAATAGCTGCATACCAGGTTCCAGGAGATGTGTTAATTTGCTCAAGTAATGAAACTACATCTGGTACAGCAGCTGCAATTGGAGTTACCACCTGATTTAGTTTCAGATAGTCAACTATTATTCTCCATGATCCATCTGTCTTCTGCCCTGGTCAGATAGGAGAGTTAAAGGGAGATGTGGTGGGAACCACCACCCCTGCATCTTTCAAGTCCTTGATGGTGGCAGTAATTTCTGCAATTCTTCCAGGAATACGATACTTTTTTGATTCACAATTTTCCTTGG
Organism: Tokudaia tokunoshimensis; assembly: GCA_036184795.1. Classification (NCBI taxonomy): domain Eukaryota; kingdom Metazoa; phylum Chordata; class Mammalia; order Rodentia; family Muridae; genus Tokudaia; species Tokudaia tokunoshimensis. The sequence continues at coordinate 70,676,293 of BTHU01000001.1, read as the reverse complement.
CAGAGGCAACTCTAAAGGCTTCCATTTTGCCTTTCCAACCATAATAGCCCTCACTCCACAGGTCAGGGAACCAATGTGAGAATTCTGTCAATTTTTGAGTATATCTATCCCAATTATACATTCTGGAACTGGGGAAATGACCACTGGATGTGTTCGGGGACCTACTGGACCTACTGTGAGTCGGACATCAGTCAAAACTCCATTAATCACCTGTCCTCCATAAGCTCCTACTCTAACTGGAGGGCCACAGTGTTTCTTGGGATCTCCTGGGATCAGTGTCCGTTCAGAACCAATATCCAATAGACCCTGGAAAGTCTGATTATTTCCTTTCCCCCAGTGTAAAGTTACCCTTGTAAAAGGCCGTAGATCCCTCTGGGGAAGAATTGAGGAAAGACTAACAGCAAAACTTTTAGGTGTCTTATCAAGATTCTTCCTCAGAGGAACCTGGCCACCCCTTCATTCAAGGGGTTCTGGCTCTGAAAACTGACTCAAGTCTGGAAATTGATTCACTGGCTGAGATTGCCTTTTGCCATGATCCAATGTAGCCTTTCTTTCACTTGTTTGAGAATTTTTCTGCTAATACAGATCAAACAGATATGCAGTAGGTTTCCTATCTATTTCACGACTGGAAACACCATGATTAACTAGCCAGTACCAAAGGTCCAAACGAGTCATGCCATTATAAGTTCCACCTCTCTTGTACTGACCATTACGGGGTATGTCATTATAAACACTGTTTTGTCTACCCTGTCCATTATGATAACTTTGATCACCTTGTCTCTGGCGATTCAATGCTGCCACCTGGCCCTTGTTATCTTGAGGCCCAGTTAAACCCATTGAATTTAATTCATCTAACTGAGCAGCAGCATCTCCAACCCTAAGGTCTGGCACAAGGAAAAGGGCAAGAACAAAACTCTTTAAATGTGCTGGTGCCCCTCTCACCAGTTTGCATCTTATAGGACTGGTGAAGGGCATATCTTCTGGACATTCCCATTGTGGATCCTTAGGTTTTACACACCGTTTCCACTCTAGCATTGCAATTTCCTTAAGCTTTAAAACCCCTTCATCTACACTAAGCCAAGGGATATCAGGCATCTCCAACTCTTTTTCAGCAGGCCATCTTTTGATAAACACTTCAGCTAACCACTCAAACTCCTGACACCTTTTTTAACTATGTGAGTTTCCATATTAAACCTAGAATCTCCACTCAGAGGGCCCATGGCAATAAACTCGGCCGGCTCTAGTTTTTGTCCCTTCCACCATTATCCCACACCCTTAAAATACATTCCCACGCATATTCCTGAGACTTCTGCTTGAATAAATTAGCAAACTCATTAAGCTCCTTAGTAGTATAGTGTATTTCCTCATGGACTGCACTTTCTACCTCCCCTCTAGTGGCCTGTTTTGCCTTGAGTCTGGTTATAGGTCTAGAAGAAACTATTGCTGGGCCTTGAGAAACATCAGTATTGTCTTGTCTGGCATTTTCTTCATCAAAAGTCACTGCTGGTTTATCAGGCTCTGAGGGATTAATTTCATTATACGGAGAAGGCATTATTTCAAGGGGTGGGGCTGAGGGTACTACTTTCTCAGGTGGGGCAAATCCTTGAAAATCTGAAGATTCAAAATTCTCAATTTCAACAGGGCCTTCCCACACATCCCCATCCCAAGTTATAGGATCCCATTCTTTGCCAATTAATGCCCCTACTTTAACTGCTGACACCCTCTGAGGCTGAGACCAGAATTTTCGCTGTAATTCAGCCAACCTTATAATTTCTGCAACTTGAGCTCTATGGGTGCTAGAGAGAAGATTCTCTTCAAGGGCACACTTAGCAACTTTTAGATTGTTTACTTGTGTCTGGAGCTGTTTGATTTTATCACACAAGTTCTTCCTTTCCTTCATTGTTTTTTCCTGAGATGCTAATAGGAACCAGCCAGCAAAATCATTTTTCGATTTTTTCCCCAACTTGTAGAAAGTATTGTACATCACTGAATCATCTAATTCATCAAGATACTCAAAGACATTAGCTTCTTTAAGCTTGAAATATAGTTTCAACCACGGGTCTTCAATATTCTCTGAACTCCCAGGAGGAAGAGAATCTGGAGAGGTTTCAGTAGTTGAAGGTACTGATGAATTACCAAACCAACTCCAGATTTTTAAAATATTCATCCTTATACTTCTGCTCCTCTAGATCCACTCCTGGTACCAACTTCTGTACTAGTCAGGGTTCTCTAGAGTCACAGAATGTATGGGTAGTCTCTATATAGGTAGGGAATTTGTCGATGACTTACAGTTTATAGTCCAACTCCCCAACAATAGTCAGCAGTATTTGTAGATGGAAGTCCAAGGATCTAGCAGCTGATCAGTCCCACAAAGCAGGCCAGGAAAAGCCAGAGTGAATCTTCCTTCTTCCCATGTCCTCTACAGGTCTCCAGCAGAGGGTGTGGCCCAGATTAAAGACATGTGCCACCGAACCTTCCAATTCTTGATTAGTTCATTCCAGATTTAGTCAAGTTGACAACCAGGAACAGCCACTACACACACCTAGTAGTAAGAATTTAGCACATATAATATATTGTGTTACTTTATCCATTGTAGGTGCTTTTCTCCTTCCATTCTTAACCTTTGTGTTTTGTTTACTGTAGACATCTATCCAGCCTTTATCAAACATGCTCAGTGTGTAATTTTATAATATGTCCCAGTTCACATCATTTAAATGGAGAGTTATCAGCTTGTCAGGTCTCACCATAGTATCTGTCCATCTCTTCAAAGCAAATATTTTAAGTCATATTTCTCTATGAATATTCATTTATGTAAATGTGACTTATTATCCCTGCCCCATTTTTTTCATAGTTTTTTTTATTTTCTAAGTTTTTTTTTATTTACATTCCAAATCATTTCCCCTTTCCCGTTTCCTCCCTCCCCGAAAGTCCCATAAGCCCCCTTCCCTCCCTGTTTTCTACATTCAACCCCCTCGTGTTTCTCTGTCCTGGCATTCCCCTACATCCAGTCTTTCCAGGACCAGGGGTCTCTCCTTCCATCTTCTTAGAAATCTACTGATATGCGAATTGTGTCTAGGGTATTCCGAGATTCTGGGTTAATATCCCCTTATCAGTGACTGCATACCATGTGTGTTCTTTTGCGATTGGGTTACCTCCCTAAGGATGATATGTTCAAGTTCTGACCATTTGCCTAGGAATTTCGTGAATTCATTGTTTTTAATTGCAGAGTAGTATTCCATCGTGTAGATATACCACATCTTCTGAATCCATTCCTCCGTTGAGGGACATCTGGGTTCTTTCCAGCTTCTGGCTATTATAAATAAGGCTGCTATGAACATAGCGGAGCATGTGTCCTTATTGCATGCAGGTAAAGCCTCTGGGTATATGCCCATGAGTGGTATAGCCGGATCCTCTGGGAGAGTCATGCCCAGTTTTCTGAGGAACCGCCAGACTGCTTTCCAGAGTGGTTGTACCAGCTTGCAATTCCACCAGCAGTGGAGGAGTGTTCCTCTTTCTCCACATCCTCGCCAACAACTGCTGTCTCCTGTGTTTTTGATCTTAGCCATTCTGACTGGTGTGAGATGGAATCTCAGGGTTGTTTTGATTTGCATTTCCCTAATGACTAAGGATGATGAACATCTCTTTAGGTGCTTCTCAGCCATTAGATATTCTTCAGGTGAGAACTCTTTGTTTAGCTCTGTACCCCATTTTTTAATAGGGTTACTTGCCTCTCTGGAGTTTAACTTCTTGAGTTCTTTGTATATATTGGATATTAGCCCTCATTAACTATCGGCCTCTGTGTTGTTCATTATCATTCACAGGTTACTATCTGTGTTTTGTCTTTGCATTCACAATCTTTGTTTTCTCTACAAACTATGCTCGACATTTCCATTTACAGTTTGCATCTTTCTACCATCCCTCTGTGCTCTGTGATGGAGCTGAGTGGCAGTCACTAAATTATGGGGTATTCTCTGCAGCTTCTCATTATTGATGATGTAGGGCTACATAACCTGCTTGCTCTATTCAGTGAGCTGTCTGTGAAGCAGTGTATATGGATATTACTGCTCAGAACATAAGTGAACTTCCTCAGACTGGCTTCCTCAACTGACTTAGAAATCAGCTTCCTGTTCATTAGCAGCAATTTGTTTCACTTTCTTCTTTCTTTCCTAAGTCTGTCTCATGACTCTAATTCTGAGCATACCTGTTGCTCGGTTCCCCGTCACTACATGCTGTTTACAATACCCATATTTCAGATCCTGTGTGACCTGTTTATTTTCTGTTTATTCATTTTGCCATTTTCTACTACAAACAAAACTGACTTTGACATATCTGAGAGTGTCTTGTGGACTCTTCCCTGTAATATTTACCCCATTCCCTACTTTGAATCTAAATACTAGATGATTAATCATCATATTTCTCAGTTTGCAAATATCATCAGTTAACATTATTTAACTTATATATGTCTGTATTTTCCCTTTCTGCCATGCCTGGTTTCTACTTGCTCACATGCATATGTGCATATGTCTTCTCTGTCATCATGGTGCTCCCTGCTCATGAATCTCTTCCATCCTCACTGATATACATAATTATTGAGCATAATATAAATTTTGTATTATGTGTAATCCTGTTTTGAATGTACATTCGGTAAATGCATGAAATCACACATATGCATATACCAACCTGTTCCAGCTTCAATGATTCACTGTTTATGTGTGTTATTAGCCATGCATGGCTACAGTTGTCACTACAGCTTTCTAATTTGTGTCATACCTTGCTCTCACATCTTCCAATAACACACTGCAACATATCCTGAAGTGGAAACTTCTGGTTTCTTTGGAAATTCAGATATGTCAAGTGATGTGTTAGTGGTGTACACAGATGAAAAGATATTTTGCTAATGCAGACACCTGAAAGAATATTTTCTTGAAACAGACACAGGTGAAAGTATGTTTTTCTATAACAAACAATGAAAGGATGCATGATGTTCAGAAGGAGTATAAATATGATCTCACATTTAGTGGGAACTTGAGCATTGATTTGATTTGTTATTCTTCACTAAGGACATACATGTATTGGTCTGTCTTACATTGAGTTGCTGAACTCCACTTGTGGTGATGTCATTGGGAGAAACTCACCAAAGAACTTCTAGTAAGGTTTCTGTGGCATCTTCAGTGGCCTTGGAAGAATCTCACAGTTTACTTCTGGACTGAACTGCCCTTGATTTTCATCTGTGGTGACTGAAAAGCAGACTGGACTGCAGCTGCTGATTCATATTTGGTGTTTGCTACTGGATTGAGTTGCTGATATTATCACAATGAAGAATGGACTCACCCCCACCCCCACCAAAAGAATTATTGTTAAACAGGTCTACTTCCCCCATGGACTAATAATTTTTCTTTTCCACTACTCCTGATGGGTGATGAACTGGAGGAGAGATTGAACACTTATTAAAGTAGGTTGAGAAAAATTTATGCCTACAATTTTTGATGTCTACTCTTATGAAAACTTACATAGTGCAATTCAAGTTTAAAGTTGGGTTATGTACTCATTATAATAGATAGTTTCTTTAAACTGTTTATCATATACATAATTGTTTTGCAATTTAAAAATCAGACTTTGGTCTTTATGTCTCACCCGTGACATTTGTGAGTATTCTCCATCAAGCCAGGTTTTCTTAGGATCACTGTTGTTTCCATTCCTTGATTTATCATAGCACAAGAAGTTTAGGAGATAATATGTTGTGTTATGAGAAACTGTTATTCCAAATATATGTGCAGTTACTTTATGAAAAGTAAATTGCACATAAATGTCATTCCGATTTCTTCTATTTCTTTTTTTATACTAACTACTACACCTTCATATCCCTCTTTATTGCTGTTTGTGGTTTCTACCTGCTGTGTGTTTCTCCTTGTAATTTATCATTAACTCTTCTATGGAGAGACACCAACTCAAGTTATTTTTAAGTCCCTTAAACTTTAAGTAACATTAAAGCCAATAGACTTGTGAGCATCAGCTTTAATTGTGGCCAGGCTCTTCTATGACATAGTTGCCTAGAATATGGATGGAACAGGCATACTGAAGGGTAGAATAATTTTCTTGTTCATCTTTGTTATTCTCATATTTAGTAGGCTCTCAAAAACTATTCATTAAATGATTGACTAAATGAGCAAAACTGAATGAACTAAGTGTTATTTCTGTCAAGTGCCCTTAAGTAATCAAAGTTTGTAATGTCCAATGTGTTAGTCACCATTTAAAATTCTTTATTAACATAGGCTAAAAACATTATGAAAAAACTTTAATGAAAAATAAACTGCATCTTAAAACCAATTACAAAGAAGACTGCTTGATTATTTGTTTTTTTTTTTTTTTGAATAAGATGTTCTATTAATTACCTTTTCTGGTCTATAACTCTTTTTTTATAGTTATCATATTGCCTATCAGTGAGGCTGAGACTTCCAAAACTGAAATGTAATTGAAAATGAATTCATCAGCTAATTCTCCCATCATGATAAAGTGATTCAAGTAGAGTCAATTCATTCCTTTTTCTCATGATCCCTTACATGATTTTATTAAAATCTTATGAACTAGGAAGATTTATAGTTATGTATTATTACAGCTTTCTACAGGTATATATGCTTCTTCAGGAAATGGTGGTTCTGAGATTTGGGTACCTCTGTTCTTAGGACTACACGTCTAGCATCTCAGAAGGTGCAGGGGTCCGAGGTAGACTGGACAGTCACAGGAGGTATAACCTTCTTCTTTATAACAGCTTCCCCTGCTATCTTCTGTCAAAATTTAGACAGTTCTTTTCACAGTTGGTTTTAAGGGCACACTGTGCCACATAGCCTGTTCTTAACATATGCACTGATGTGCAGTGATATGTCCATATCTGGAGTAGTTTGATTAAAATGCTATGTCTTCTACTATGAGTGTCCTGATGCCTTCAGGCTCTCCTGACTCAGAGTCTATTGTAGGATGCCGCTTCTCCTCTGTCTTCTTGTAAGGTATGCTACAATCATGTCAAATCACATTGTTTCAAGAAGGAGTAAGCATAAAAGATGACTCCAAAACATTGTTTGTGCTCATATTACAGTACCACAGTAATATGTCATGTATTTATATAGGAATAATTAAATACTACAAATTCCTTCTCACACTTCAACCATGGCTATTAATATTCTGTCAATCAGCTTTGTTTTCTAGTATTTATCAGATAATTTTTCTGTAATAGTATCTTTGGGTTGCCTTTTATATTTAAGGGAAGAATATGATACAGTGACAACAAAACCAAAACTATGTATTAAGGCTATTCATTCATGAGTTTACAGTCTTTTCATGTTCCTGTTTTGGAGGAGGCATCTAAATCCACAAGCTTCAGATTCTCCACCTCTTATAGGGTGTACAACTTTCTGTTCTATTGATGTGTATAAATAGAACCTTAAAAATAATTTATATCAGCTATCACCAAACTGTTCAGTAAAGGCATAGATGATTATTTAGTCTTTTATGGCTTTATTGTCTGAGACAAAATATTATTAAAGTCCACTTAGTATCAATGTAAGCCCACATAATAAATAAACAAATAAAGGAAAAGGCTATGTTCTAAAAAGAAGTATTTATAAAACATGGTCTCTGAGCAAATTTGTTATTTCTTTTTTTTTAATTTTTATTTTTTTATATTTTTATTTGCATTCAATATCATTTCCCCTTTCCCGTTTCCTCCCTCCTCGAAAGTCCCATAAGCCCCCTTCCCTCCCTCTTTTCCCCATTCAACCCCCTCTCGTTTCTCTGTCCTGGCGTTCCCCTACATCCAGTCTTTCCAGGACCAGGGGTCTCTCCTTCCATCTTTTTAGAAATCTATTGATATGCGTATTGTGTCTAGGGTATTCCGAGATTCTTAGCGAACACGTAATACATGGGAAGCATAATTTAAAAAAATACTAGCCTATCTTTCTATACCAATCTTTTTTTTGCTGTATTTTTTTTGTTTTTGTTATTTTTGTTGTTGTTGTTTTTGTTGTTGTTGGTGTTGGTGGTGGTGGTGGTGGTGTGTGTGTGTGTGTGTGTGAGATCATATTGCAAATTAAGCTCAATCTTATCTGATATGTGATAATACACTTTATGGTTCATTTCATAACTTTCCTTATATAGTATACTTCAATAAAGTTATATAGGCCTATATATTGAATCTCTTCTTGATAGAGATAGCACACTGAACTTTGATTATTTTAGCTCTGATTCACAGTTACTAAATTCACCAAATTTATATTGACTACCTTTCCCAGAATTAAAAAATATTTAATAAAGATCTATTCATGAAACACAGTTGGGGTTCTGGGAAGGTTTGAAGCAAAGCTGCAATCTTCTCATCAACTAAGTCTTTGAAGACCAGTCCTTCTCTGCAAAATTTTCTGCCTTGCCTCTTGACTGCCCTCTAGCCTTTCAGAGGACTCATCTCTATAATGCCATCAATCTCACTTTGGATTGCAAGTTAGAACTACTTGCAAGGGTTTAAAGCACAAATATTTCTCAGACCAGATCAACAAAGGCAAAAAGATTAAAAAGAAAAAGAGACAAATTTCCACAGAACATAAAATTTCTGCACCAGAAGATATCAGGACAGAAACAAATTACCACATTACAGACTGTAAGAAAAGAATTGTGAAGCACAATCTAACAGAGGACTCGGATTCAAGAGGCTATATAAGAAGAAAGAATCTGAAAACCTCTGGTAACCAAATGAAAAAAGACATGCTAACCCTATGAAAGGTGTATAAACATTTCAAACATTACTTCCCAGAAGAAGATATAAATGGTCAGGAAGTAAAAAAAAGGCCGAACTGGTCATTAGTCATCATAATGAGAAACAAGGGTGTATCACAAAATATCTACAATTAAGAAGATTGAGTACACCAAGTACTGATAAAATTGAAGATAAAGTAGAATTTTCTCATAAAATATAGTTGAATATAAAATGAATCAAAAGCTTAGACAAAGCTTCTTTTGTAAGTGAGCATATACCCATCAAATGGTCTAAAAATCCTGCCTCCAGAATTGGAAATATGTTCATAATAGAAATGTATAAGAACAAACAGGACTGATTTATTTGATCATTGTCAAAACATAGAAACAGTGACAGTACACATTAAAAGGAAAAAGGATAGTAACATGGCAGAATAATTGAATAACTACATAATATAATACTGCTCATCAACACAATTTTAACACTAAGATTCTTAGGGTTTCTATCACTGCAGTGAAACACCATGATGACCAATGAGCAAGTTGCATAGGAAAGAATTCATTTGGCTTACACTTCCATATTGCTGTTCACCATTGGAGGCACTCAAGCAGGGCAACACCTGGTGGCAGGAGCTATGCAGAGGCCATAGAAGGGTACTGCTTATTGACTTGCTTTTCATGGCTCACTTAGCATGCTTTCTTATAGAACCAACAACTACTAACACAGAGATGGTACCACCCACAGTAGGCTGGACCCCATCAATCACTAATTTCAAAATGCCTTAGAGTTGAATCTTATGGGATACATCTCAACTCAGCTTCCTTCATTTCTTATAACTCTAGTGTCTGTGTCAAGTTGACTTAAGATTCTCTAGCACAGATTATAAGTAATAGCACTGGTAATTCCCACACCACTGCAGATGGCTTACATAAATGACTACATCCTATATGTATCACTTGCACATTTTTTTTCAAAAATATAATAGTCTGTGATGGGGAGATGTCATATGTATATTACACATATCAGAATACAGGCTGTTAAAAGGATGCTTATCAGGTTGAATTGACACACAGAAATGAAGAGTGTAGAAATTAGAGAGAAAGTAAAAGTCAATAGATTTTAAATAAAAAGTTCTTTCATTTTGCCATTTGCTATTATTTGTTTTACAATGAAGTAGCTTTATAGAAGACAAATTTAGAGATACTGTTCACTTTATTTCAGCTACATCCCAAGAAATATAAATGTTTCCTCTGAGAATTCACTCATATTTAGAGATCTCTTCTTTAAGAGAAGGGATAGACACATTGTAGAATAGACTGCTATCCCTGTGACTTTCTGTCTAACTGGTGACAGTGGACAGTCCTGTTCCACACTGTGTAGAGGAGTCTATTCTTTCTTGCTGCTCCTAGTTTGAATAAATACCAAACTGACTAAGCATGGTTAATTCTCCTTAGAAGCGAACGCACTTAGAGCACTTCCCTTTATGTCTATATCTCACTGATAAATGTACCTTCATTTATCCTACATACGCTGAGTCACAAGTACGACTGACAGGAGTTTCTGATTTTACTATGAAAGTTGAAATAAGAGCATTGACATAAATGGTACAGTAATATATAATATGCATATAATATTTTACTGGACTCTAATTCTGTTCACACACACATCAGATTAAGTATTTTCTAATGATAGACTTTTCTTATGTACATGCTCAAGATGGGACTTAGTTGTTTTATGTCTGGAATGTTACAGATGAGGCATGATATCTGTGTAGTATGGAAGACAAAGCAAAGACACTTAGTGAACTGAATTAAACTGGAAAGCTGGAAATTATCATTAATTTTGTCACTTTACTAGGTCTCAGAGATCCCATATATTTGATCAAACACTGCTTTAGAGCTGTAAGATGAAATTCATCCTGATTCAGTATATTTAGTAGATCAACCCAGTACTATGAAAGCATACATAAGAGAAAATGCCATTTTCAAGACTACTTGAACTGAGACATGTGTCTTCTCCTTCTTTAGACTCCAACTGAAACACTGTTTTTTTCTGGTCTAAAGTAGCCTACTGTGACTTCCAGGTGAGAACATCTACCCTCAGTTTTCCTCACTCACAAGATTAGCTTGCTGTTATAGTTTGTATATGCTTGGCCCAGGGAGTGTAACTATTAAAAGGTATAGCCCTGTTGTACTTGGTGTGTCACTGTGGGTGTGGCCTTTGAGTCATTCATCCTAGCTGCCTAGATGAAGATGTAAAACTCTCAGCTCCTCCTGCACCATGCCTGTCAGTATGCTGCCATGCTCCTGCCTTGATGATAATGAACTAAACCTCTGAATCAGTAAGTCAGTTCCAATTAAATGTTGTACTCACAAGAGTTGCCTTGGTTATGGTGTCAGTTCACAGAATAAAATGCTAGCTATGACAGAAGTTGATACCAGAAGTGGGATATTTCTGTGATAGGCATGATCATGCCTTTATTTGGAGGAATGTGGATTTGGGGACTTTGGAAAGTAGTGGAATGCTTAAAGTTGGGCTAGCAGCCTTCAGATGAAGATACAGAACTCTCAGTTCCTCCTGCACCATGCCTGCTTGGAGGCTGCCATGCTTCTGTCTTGATGATAATGGACTGAACCTCTGAACCCTTAAGCTATCACCAATTAAATGTTGTCCTTATAGGAATTGTTTTTGTCGTGGAGTCTGTTCACAGCAGTGAAATCCTAACTAAGAAACTTGCCAACTGAAATCTTAGGAGTTCTTGATTTAAAGAAAATGTTTTTGTGAAAATTTCTCCCTCCATTGGTTCTATCCCTCTGCAAAACTATGAGTAAGGCATCCAGTTAAATCCTCTATTAAAAATAAACCAAGACACTTCGAAAGTAAATCAAGACTTCACAGGACCAAGGGATTCTCCTCCATTGATGCCTGACAAAACCATCTTCTGCTACATATGCAGCTGGAGTCATGAGTCTCTCTGTATGTACACTTTGGTTGATGGTTTAGTCCCTGGAAGCTCTGGGGGGGTCTGGTTGGTTGATATGGTTGTTCTTCCTATGGGGTTGCAAACCCCCTCAGCTCCTCCAGTCTTTTCTCTAGCTCCTCCATTGGGGACCCCGTGCTCAATCCAATGGTTAGCTGCGAGCATCAACTTCTGTATTTGTTAGTCTCTGGCAGAGCCTCTCAGGAGACAGCTATATCAGGCTCCTGTCAGCAAGCACTTCTTGGCATCCACAATAGTGTCTGGGTTTGGTGACTGTATGTGGGATGGATCCCCAGGTGAGGCAGTCTATGAGTAGCCTTTTCTTCCATATCTGTTCCACACTTTGTCTCTATATTTTCTCCCATGTGTATTTTGTTCCCCCTTCTAAGAAGGACTGAAGCATCCACACTTTGGTCTTCGACATTCCAAATACAGTCCTTCCTCCTCCCAGTTCTACCCTCACAGTCCCTTGCCCTGACTGCTGCTCCTTTTCTCCTTAGAGAAGGAGAGACTGATTGGCATGTAAAGTCTCATCAGAATCACAAGGACTAAGTGCTTCTATTTCCACTGAAGCTAGAGAAGGGGGCTAGCTAGGGGAAAGGAATCTATAGGCAGGAAATAGTGTCAGCGATTCCCTCTGCTTCAATTGTTCATGGACCCACATGAAAAATAAGTTGCACAGCTGCTACATATACATATGGGGCCTAGGCCCAGTCTAAGCATGCTCTTTGGTTGGTGGTTCAGTCTTTGTGGGACCCATGGGCCCAGGTTAGTTGGCACTGTAGGTTTTCTTATGGTGTCCTTGACCCCTCAGGCTTCTGCATTCCTTCCCCCAACTCTTCCACAAGACTCCTTGAATACTGTCTGATGTTTGGCTGTGAGTCTATGGGTCTATTTCCATCAGCTGCTTGATGAAGACTCAGGAAACAGTTATGCTAGGTTCCTGGCTGAAAGTATAGCAGAGAATATCATTAATAGTGTAAGTGGTTGGCTATCTCTCATGGGATGGGTCTCAAGTTGGATCAGTCATTGGTTGGCTATTCCCTCAATCTCTGTTCCATACAAGAACCTGTTCTATTTATCTACCTTTGACTTCTCATTGTCAATGCATTTATGGCATGTGGAACATTCTGAATCACCAACTGTAACTAATGTGAGGATGAAGTTCCTATGGTCTTGTAACCCAACAGCTAACAAATTTCTATCCTATTATAAATGGTCTATGATCCCAAGGTTAAATTTTATAATAATTTTGGATATATGCTAGTAAACTATATAAATATTTGTGAATTACATTTAGTGTATATACCTATATGCTAGTGTGTATGTTGTGAGTATGTGTGTGAGTATACATGTGTATGCTTGTGTGTCTGTATTTGTGTTTGGGTTTATGGTACAGTGCACATATGGAGGTTAGCAGACAACTTCTGAGTGTTGGCTTTATCATTGCACCAAGTAGGATCTGGGGAATCAAAATCAAATTGTCAAGCTCATCCACAGGCACCTTTACCTGCTGAGCCATCATGCTGACTCAATATTACATTTTATAATTGAGAAAACAGTGGTGTATACAGATAAAGTATCTTGCCAAAAGAAATGTAGGCAGAAAATGAGGGAATCAATACTCTGCCCAAGGACTGCTAAACTCTAACAACTGAGTGCTTTCTAAGACATTGTGGTAACAGAACCAAACAAAAGCCAGAGACCAAGGCTGTTCTTCTTCATAAGGAATATTCTCAATAAGAACTTCCTCTGCCCTCTCAAAAGTATGAACAAAGTTCATTACCACTATTGTAAAGCACATCATACTGCCAGCATTTGTATTTGTCTTATAAACAAAAAACAGACACTCCATTTCCCCTCTATGAATCATCAGATGACTGTGATGTTTGAGTGGACAGACCATGTCAAAGGTGTTACTCATAATTTCCCTTGACAAAAAGGATCTGAACAAAGTCCACTGCAGAACTGTATATTTCACACCCCTATTACTACTGCCATCTTTAGGGTGAAAGGAAATATAAAAGAAAGAAAATTCTGGCAAAGTTACTGAACTAAGAGTCCTTTTATCTGACTTGACAGCTTAAATATACTGGTGACTGCTGAGACATTGTTTATCTTTGTTAGCAATATTCAGAGTTGGATATAATGAATTACAAAGTCGAGATTTGGCCAGGTGAATTGCTTCTGGAAGCTTTAAATTGTTCTTTGGGACATGCTCTATGTTTCACTGTGATGCATTCACATTTCCTTAACACTGCACTGACAGTATCAGAAGCTACACAAAACTGGATACCATCCTATATCTTAGTATGTATCAGTAATCGGTGTTCTAAAATACACATGTCCAATGGTGCTTAGTGGTGATAATATTGAGAAAAATAAAAATGTTATGACTGATCATGACAGATAAATCATATTGGAGGTAATACTCGTATATTGGCTCTCTAGTCTCTTTCTCCTCCTTTCTCTTTCTTCCTTCTGGTCTCTTATATTCTCTCCTTCCTACATTTATGGGGAGGGAATTCTGTTGAAAAGAACCAACATATATGATATGGAATCTTGATATTTCCCTTCTTCATCTGATGTGACTAGCAACATTTTAGATTTGGGTTCTTCCAGAATCCTATCTTAGAAATTGAAGGGATATGACACAAAGTAAGGAAAGAGAGGAGGGAAAGGAAAGAAAAGGAAATCAACAATCTTTGCATTGACTATCAGCATATCACCATGTGCAGCTAGAATTCAGTGCTGCTGCTAATGTCTTAAAGAGGTAGTCATATCTCAATGGCAAAGAATCCATGTCTTATCCTACCCAGACTCATCTCGGTAGAAAACTATTCTTCAGGGTTAAATTCTCAGGCACCCTGGTTTGTCTTATAATAAGATGAATCCGTGTCTGAGGAGAGAAAAAACCTGGTGGAGAGAGATATAGGTGCTTGCTGTGAATCAGCTCGTGCCACACGTATGTTATGTGTACACACCAGCAGCATCTGATATTAATTTTGCTTGGATGGGATTCAAAAATAGGAAATAAAGTTTTAAAAAAAAAGTTCAAGAAAGTAAAATCATGCACACAATTCTTTCATTTTTATAGACTGTAGGCAATGATAAATTATATTTCAAGAATAAGAAACAGAAAATTGTGAGTTTACTCAAAGACTGTTCTTAATTGTTAGCATAGAAAAGGTGAATGAATTGTCAGAAAGGATTGACTTGATTACATTTTTTAAATGTTGTTGTATTGTTCTGTTCATGTTGCTATGACATGTCACAGCCTTGGGAATAGGGTGGTAAAAACAGCACATATTTTTCATAGTTGCACTGCATTGTATTTTGCCACTTATAACCTAGTATTGAGCCTCCAAATGGCTTGCAGAAAGCCAGCATTTTTATTGTGTCATTCTATAGAAGGTGGATGAAAAGGGCAAGCAAGGGGAGCAGAGGGGAGGGACACACACACACATGCACACACATGCACACATACACATGCATACACTCCCATAGCCCCCACAGAGGAGAAAGACACACATGCACAGAGAGAGAGAGAGAGAGAGAGAGAGAGAGAGAGAGAGAGAGAGAGAGAGAACAGAGACAGAGACACAGAGAGAGACAGTGATAGAGAGACAGAGACAGAGACACAGAGAGAGACAGTGACAGAGACACAGAGAGACAGAGACAGAGAGACAGAGACAGAGTCAGAGTCATAGAGAGAGAGACAGAGAGACAGAGACAGAAAGGAAGGATATCTCTTCTCTGAATAGACATATTCTTCATGAGTATCTGTCTTATCTACTAACCCAAAATACACATTTTCTCATAAATATCTCAGGTCTAGATACCTCCTAAAATAGCATTGTATTCTGGGGGATTAAGAGTTAAAATATTAGTCTCTGAGGATTCATTTAAATCTTTATTCTTAGCAAATTAGTAAAATCATCATTTATTCCCAAAGGCATTAGATTTTAGATAAGTATAATTTTGCTACCATGATGATATATTGATTTCTACCATAAATTATACATCACAATGTCCATGTGTAAACAATAACAACTTAATTGAGTTACTTAGAAAAATATTCATTGACTGAATTTTTAACAAAAACTAAAATTCTCATAACTAGCTTTGAAAACTTTTTTCCTTTTCATTTTTTAATTAATCATTTTATTCATTCACATTTCAAATGATATCTCCCTTCCTGGTTACACCTGCACAAACACCCTCCCCCATCCGATCCTCCCCTAGACCCCTCCATTTTGCCTCTGAGTGCGCTCCTCCACCCATTCAGCCACTCTTGCCTCACCACTCTAGCATCCCCCTATGCTGGGGCATCAAACCTCCATTTTCTCCCATTGATGCAAGATAAGTCTATCCTCTGATACATATGTATCTGGTGTCCTGGCTCCCTCCATGTATACTCTTTGGTTGGCGGTTTAGTCCCTGGGATCTGGGAAGTCTAGTTAAGTTTCTTTGTATGAAGAAACTCAATAGTTATATTAGTGTTCTATATGCAGAGCTATTGGATAGAACAATCTAGTTTTAGAATTTCCTCACTAACAAAGAGGCTAATATGACACAATTATGGTTTATGTCACCAGGGATATTAGTAACAATAAAATGAATTGCTAATATTGGTGGAAAGCAGCAGGCAGCATGTTCTATGTAGCCATCTTCCCTAAGATATCATATAAAATCATTGGGCTCAGCTTCCTCCTGACATCCTAGGAACAAAACTCATCTTGGACAGTGAGAAGAACTAGATGCAAACTATATATCTGGCACATTAGAGTAAATTTTAAAGGTAGATTAACTCACTCATTTGCAGTGTGTTTAATGCACTTACATCAATAAGGACTGAGCTAGAAATTGATAGTGAATACAGATTTCTCCCCTCATAGCCCAGAGGGTTTTGAGAAATTGTCAGAGATGAATGACTTAGCTGGAATTACTCAGCTCATCAAAGAAACATCAATATAAATCTTGGGGACTGAGTTGTTTGTTCTTACAAATGTTTTTCAATGACTATAACATTATATTATGTGTGAGAATCAACCAGGCTCATAGATGGTACAGGGTTGAGGGAAAGAACAGTTGACTCTGGAAAATAAAAGACTATATGAGAATCATTGGTAAAGAGGCCTACTGAACTCCATTACAGTACAGAATTGGGGAATATAGACTAGGATGGAGGTTAGTGAGAGATAAGACAAGGTGGGAATTAAGCATCAGAACTTTTTAGACTTTGGATCATCTTGAAGGATTTAGTCATCATGAAAAACCCAACAGGAAGCATCAAATGACTGCAAAAGCTACAAGACAAGATTGAAGTTTTGGAAATGTTAATCATGAAATCTCTTCTATCTATCCCATACAGGGATGCTACTGACTGGGAGAGGGAAAGAAAGAAAACTTTTATAGGAGCTTGAGCATTTTAAGAGATATATATGGCATAGACTCTGGGGCAATTTAAAAACAAAGAAAGAGAGAAGCCTGAGTTAATGATGACATTGAGTATTCTGCCTTGGGCAACTAGACCAACACTAATTGCAACTATTAAGAAATATCATAGGAAGATCAAGACATTAATGATTTCACAGCTATTCTAGAAATAGAACAATGACTTTTACTGTCAGAAACAGAATTATGACTCTTTCATTTTACACTATTTCAGAAGCATATAACTTTACTCAAAAGTATTGCTAAAACTGCTCTCTACTAGAAATGTACAGAATTAATTTTTACTTTCATGAATTTTCCTTATAATGTAAGATACCACTTATCTGCTCAAAATTTATAAAATCCTTTGTCTTATATACAATTACTCTTTCCTCCCTCAGAGCATAGCACATTGTGTTGATTCTGAACATAGTGGTCCTTAGTTCAAAGATGACATTAGTTCTTTTACTTCCAGGTAACAATACATAGATCTAAGGCCTTGGACTCTGTATCCAACATCAAAAGGAGAATGAAGATATCATTACCTCCTGCATTTTTTTATTCATAGAGAAAAAAATCAAATTGTCTTCTGCAACAATGTTTTGAAAATATGTAGACTGGTGCTTCAGACCTTGTACAAATTCCACACATATGTAAGTGGATTATTTTTTGGGGGGGTTGGGCCTTTTTAAGGATATAGGTCATTTCTCTTTGAAAAGCTAACTAAACCTTGCAGCTGACAAAAAGCAGAAAGGCTCTGATTTCAGTTTTTAAGCTCCTTCACAAAGCTGAAGTGCTTTGATGAATGTTTGGTACAATTGTTACACAAAATCCCTGGTACTTTGATCTGTGACAAGTCAGGATTTGAAGACAATGTTGTCAATAAATTTGCATTCTTCCTTTGTCCTTATATTAATTATTCCAAGCAATCATTAGTGTAGAATTCTGCTGGACCTTCAAAGAAGACCTGATACCAATTTTCCTCAAACTGTTTCATAAAGTAGAAAGAGAAGAAAAACTACCTAACTCATTCTATGAAGCCAGAATTACTCTGATACCTAAAGCACGCAGGGACCCAACCTAAAAAGACAACTTTAGATCTATCTCGCTTTTGAATATCGATGCAAAAATACTCAATAAAATTCTTGCAAACCAAATCCAAGAACTCATCAAAACCATCATTCACCACGATCAAGTAGGCTTCATCCGAGGGATGCAAGGTTGGTTTAATATACAAAAATCCGTTAATGTAATCCACTATATAAACAAACTCAAAGGAAAAAAATCACAAGAATTTGACAAAATATAACACCCCTTCATGTTAAAAGTATTGGAGAGATCAGGAACTCAAGGCCCGTACCTAAACACAATAAAATCAATTTACTGCAAACTAACAGTCATTATCAAATTAAATGGAGACAAACTTGAAGCAATCCCACTGAAATTGGGGACAAGACAAGGATGCCCACTCTCCCCATATGTATTTAATATAGTATTCGAAGTGCTAGC
This sequence comes from Tokudaia tokunoshimensis, assembly GCA_036184795.1. NCBI lineage: Eukaryota > Metazoa > Chordata > Mammalia > Rodentia > Muridae > Tokudaia > Tokudaia tokunoshimensis. The sequence continues at coordinate 70,657,625 of BTHU01000001.1, read as the reverse complement.
GAGAACAATAAGACAACAAAAAGAGATCAAGGTGATACAAATTGGCAAAGAAGAAATAAAGGTATCACTATTTGCAGATGATATGATAGTATATATATTTGACCTCAAAAATTCTACCAGAGAACTTTTCCAGCTGATAAACAACTTCATCAAAGTGGTCAGATATAAAATTAACTCAAATAAATCAGTAGCCTCCCTTTATACACGTGATAAACAGGCTGAGAATAAAATTAGAGAAGCAACACCCTTCACAATAGGCACAAATAATATAAAATATCTTGAATTAACTCTAACCAAACAAGTGGAAGACCTGTATGACAATAGCTTCAAGTCTCTCAAGGAAGAAACCTAAGAAGATCTCAGAAAATGGAGAGATCTCCCATGCTCATGGATTGACTGAATTAACATAGTAAAAATGGCCATTCTACCAAAGGCAATCTACAGATTCAATGCAGTTCGCATCAAAATCCCAAAACAATTCTTCAAAGATATAGAAAGAGCAATTCTCAAATTCATCTGGAAAGACAACAATCCCATAATAGAGAAAATAATTCTTCCCCCCCCTTTTTTATTAGATATTCTTTATTTACATTTCAATTGATTTCCCCTTTCCTGGATCCCCCCTCCCTGAAAGTCCCATAAGCCCTCTTCTCTCCCCCTGTGCCCCTTCCCCTTCCCACTTCCCTGTCCTGGTATTCCCCTACACTGCTGCATCGAGCCTTTCCAGGACCAGGGGCCTCTCCTTCCTTCTTCTTGGGTATCATTTGATATGTGAATTGTTTCTTCGTTATTCCGAGATTCTGGGCAGATATCCGCTTATCACTAAGTACATACCAGGTGTGTTCTTTTGTAATTGGGTCACCTCACACAGAATGACATTCTCCAGTTCCACTCACTTGCCTAAGAATTTTATGAATTCATTGTTTTTAATAGCTGAGTAGTATTCCATAGTGTAAATATACCACATTCCTATGTTGAGGGACATCTGGGTTCTTTCCAGCTTCTGACTATTATAAATAGGGATGCTATGAATCTAGTGAGCATGTGTCCTTATTACATGCTGGAGAATCCATTGGGTATATGCCCAGGAGTGGTATAGCAGGATTCTCTGGTAGTATTATGCCAAGATTTCTGAGGAACTGCCAGACTGATTTCCAGAGTGATTGTACCAGCTTGCAACCCCACCAGCAGTGGAGGAGTGTTCCTCTTTCTCAACATCCTTGCCAGCACCTGCTGTCTCCTGAATTTTTGATCTTAGCCATCTGACTGGTGTGAGGTGAAATCTCAGGGTTGTTTTGATTTGCATTTCCCTGATGACTAAGGATGTTGAACATTTCTTTAGGTGCTTCTCAGCCATTCGATATTCCTCAGGTGAAAATTCTTTGTTTAGCTCTGTATCCCATTTTTAATAGGGTTATTTGACTCTCTGGAGTCTGCCTTTTTCAGTTCTTTGTATATCTTGGATATTAACCCTCTGGCAGATGTAGGGTTGGTAAAGATCTTTTCCCAATTTGTTGGTTGCTGTTTTATCCTTATGACAGTGTCCTTTGCCTTACAGAAACTTTGTAATTTTATGAGGTCCCATTTGTCAATTCTTGATCTTAGATCATAAGCTATTGGTGTTCTGTTCAGGAAATTTTCCCTTGTGCCCATGTGCTCAAGACTCTTCCCCAGTTTCTTTTCTATTAGTTTCAGTTTGTCTGGTCTTATGTGGAGGTCCTTAATCCACTTGGACTTGAGCTTAGTACAAGGAGATAAGAATGGATTGATTTGCATTCTTCTGCATGCTGACCTCCAGCAACTCACTCTCCTCAATGGACAGATCAGGGGAACACAAACTAAACAGATACACAGTGAAACTAACGGAAGTTTTGGACCAAGTATATTTAATAGATATCTATAGAGCATTTCATCCTAAATCAAAAGAATATACCTTCCTCTCAGCACATCATGGTACCTTCTCCAAAACTGACCATATAATTGGTCACAAAACAGACCTCAACAGATATAAGAAGATAGAACTAATCCCATGCCTCCTATCAGATCACTATGGAGTAAGGGTGGTCTTCAATAGCAGCAAAAACAACAGAAAGCCCAAATATACATGGAAGCTGAACAATGCTCTACTCAATGATATCTTTGTCAAGGAAGAAATAAGGAAAGAAATCAAAACCTTAGAATTTAATGAAAATGAAGACACAACATACCCAAATCAGACACAATGAAAGCAGTGCTAAGAGAAAAACTCATAGCTCTGAGTACCTCCAAAACGAAGCTGGAGAGAGCATACACTAGCAGCTTAACAGCACACCCAAAAGCTTTAGAACAGAAAGAAGCTAATTCACCCAAGAAGATTAGAAGGCAGGAAATCATCAAACTCAGGGCTGAAATCAACCAAGTAGAAACAAAAAGAACTATTCAAGGAATCAACAAAACCAGGAGCTGGTTCTTTGAGAAAATCAACAAGATAGATAAACCTTTAGCCAGACTAACCAGAGGGTACAGAGCCAGTATCCAAATTAACAAAATCAGAATGAAAAGGGAGAAATAACAACAGAAACTGAGGATATTCAAACAATCATCAGATCCCACTACAAAAGTCTATACTCAACACAACTGGAAAATCTGGATGAAATGGACAATTTCCTAGACAGATACCAACTACCAAAGTTTAATCAGAATCAGATAGACCATCTAAATGGTCACATATCGCCTACAGAAATAGAAGTGGTCATTCACAGTCTCCCAAACAAAAAAAGCACAGGACCAGATGGTTTTAGTGCAAAATTCTATCAGACCTTCAAAGAAGACCTAACACCAATACTCTTCAAACTATTCCACAAAATAGAAACAGAAGGAACACTACCCAATTCATTCTATGAAGCCACTATCATGCTGATACCAAAACCACACAAAGATCCAACAAAGAAAGAGAACTTTAGACCAATTTTCCTTATGAATATTGATGCAAAAATACTCAATAAAACTCTTGCCAACTGAATCCAAGAACACATCAAAATGATCATTCACCATGATCCAGTAGGCTTCATCCCAGGGATGCAGGAATGGTTCAATATACAGAAATCCATCAATGTAATCCACTACATAACAAACTCAAAGAGAAAACAATTCTTAACAATAAAAGAATAGCTCAAGGAATCATCATCCCTGACCTCAAGCTTTTCTACAAACCAATAGTAATAAAAATTGCATGATACTGGTACAGAGATAGGCATGTTGATTAATGAAACATAATTGAAGACCTTGAAATAAAACCACACACTTATGCACACTTGGTCTTTGACAAAGAAGCCAAAACTCTATAATGGAAAAAAGAAAGCATCTTCAATAAATGGTACTTGTCTAACTGGTTATCTGTTTGCAGAAAAATAAAAGAGACCTATATTTGTCACCTTGCAAAAGCTGAAGTCCAAGTGGATCAAGAACCTCAACATAAAACCAGATACACTAAATCTAATAGAAGAGAAAGTGGGAACGAGTCTTGAACTCAGTGACACAGGGGGAAATTTCCTAAACAGGACCGCAATGGCTTATGTCCTAAGATTAACAATTGATAAATGGGACTTCATGAAACTGGAAAGCTTCTCTAAAGCAAAAGACATAGTCAATAATACAAATCGTCAACCTACAGATTGGGAAAACATCTTTACTTTCCCCACATCTGATAGAGGGCTAATATACAAAATACATAATGAACTCAAGAAACTAATCACCAAAAAAACCAAAGAACCCAATCAAAAATTGGGCACAGATCTAAACTGAGATTTCACAACAAAGATTTCTCAAATGGCTGATAAGCACCTAAAAAAATGTTCAAAGTTCTTAGTAATCAGAGAAATGCAAATCGCAATGACCCTGAGATTCCACCTTACTCCAATCAGAATGGCTAAGTTCAAAACCTCAGGTGTCAACACATGTTGGAGAGGATGTGGAAAATGAGGAACACTTCTCCATTGCTAGTGGGATTGCAAGCTGGTTCAAACCCTCAGGAAATCAATCTGGAGGTTCCTCAGAAATTTGGAAATAGATCTACCTGAAGACCCAGCTATACCACTCTTGGAAATATACCCAAAAGATGCCCTACCATGCCACAAGGGCATATGTTCCACTATATTCATAGCAGTCTTATTTGTGATAGGCCAAAACTGGAAACAACCCAGATGTCCCACGACAGAAGAATGGATACAGAAAATGTGGTTCATTTACACAATGGAATACTACTCAGCTATTAAGAATGAGGACATCCTGAGTTTTGCAGGTAAATGGATGGAACTAGGAAATATCATCCTGAGTGGGGTAACTCAGACCTAAAAGACAAGCATGGTATGTTCTCACTAATAAGTGAATGTTAAAAAGTACAGAGTACCCAAGATACAGTCCACAGAACTCAAAAAGTACATACAGTAGAGGACTGCTGGGTCTGTGTTCGTTCAGAGAACCCTCAAGAGACTGGAGGCCACAAAGAGTTTAGAGGTAAGGATGGAGTATGAGGAGGAATAAAATATTGAGTGTAATAAATAAATAAATTAGCTAATTAATAAAAAAGAGTTGATTAAAAAATAAATAAATCTTTAAAAATGGGAAAAAAAAAAAGATTGGCTAAATGAATCACTAACCCAACCAGGTTGTAGTCCTCCTGGTGGTGTGGTGCTTGGAATGTTACAGTACCTGTATACTCTCTCCCTCTATTAAGTATAATCTTTACAGAATAATATTAATAACAGTTTAACAACCATTTACTACTCTAGTCTCACACAACTTCCCTGACTTACTTTAAAGACAAGATTGAACTACACTAGGAATATGTATTTTATAGTAAAAATAGTAATAATAAAATTATAACTACTATTTGTTTAACACTTATAAAACAGGTAAAGAGCTTAAGTTGAACTATACTAAGAGTATGTATGTTATAGTAATAATAATAATAACAATAACAACAACTAGTATTCCACACTCATGAGGCAGATACACACACACACACACACACATATGTTTGTTGGTTTAGTATCTATCATCTATGTATAGATCTATGTATGTATGTATGTATGTATGTATGTATCTATCTATCTATCTATATCTATATATCTGTCTGTCTATCTATTTATGTTCTACTCAACTGAAAACTCTGAGAGTGTCTAAGGACACTTAAAGTCACACCTAAGCCCTCACTATGTGGATTCCTGCCTCCTCTGTCACTGTTCTCTGAATTTCTTCTATCCATTCCATCTCAGAATTTCATAGGTGTTTTATGAAGCAGAGCCTGGCTCTCTCCTCTTATTCCTGTGCTTCAAGAACTCTCAGAGTAATGTGCCCATAGTGACGTCCAAACCTCCTCCATATTTCTTTGACTTTTCATCTCTCAAGGAGGATCTCTGAGAAGTCTGTGTTCAGTCTGTTACCTCCCTACTCCATGGCTCTCTGCTGCTAGTTCACACATTTTATTCTCTATTCTTGTCCAATTCTGTAATGTTCATTATCATATAATTTTTCTAATCAAAATAATAACACTGCTCACTTCTTATTGTTTATCTTTTTCTGGCAAATTGTAAAAAATCACATAGCTAAGTAAGAATTGTTCATTAGCTCAATGGGATATTTCAAATGGCTCAGCCAGCATCAGCATCTTGTCAGTGCTCAATGAATGAAACAATGCATAAATAAATGCTTATGACATCTGTTAAACCACTTAGAGGACATGGGAATTAAAAAAAAATAAGATTCCACAACTAGCCCTTTGTAGGTAATCATACCTCAGACGCAGGACTCAGATTGCATTAGTCTAGCTTTAGAAATAAGGCTCTTAATTCACATTATAATTCATTACATACTTTGTTGTACTTATTTGCTTGGTTCTTTCACTAGATTTTAACTCTTTGGAGAATCCCTATGTATGTATGTATGTATGCATGTATGTATGTACATACATATGTATGTATGTACTTGTATATGCATGTGCTTGTGTATGAGTATATGATATATGTATATGTATATGTGTATATACATGATGTACATAATATATATGACTGATGAGCATGGTGTACATGATGTATTTATGCATACAATATATATGTATGTGTATATGTATATGCATATGTATATGTTGCATATGATATGTACACATATATCATGATATACATATATGTATATATTCCATAAATGACCTATTAGGTATTTCAGGGTGTCTGTTGAATAGCAAAAATATAACTTGGAAAAGAAGAGGATAGATAGAAAGGAAATGATCTTTTAGCTTAGTTAAATATAAGTCAAACTCATACTCTCTATGGGAACAAGTCCTCTAATATTTAATATATTAGTCTGACTTTCTCCATCAGTACCGTGGAAATTAATACTTAACTAATTTTGTTTGTTTTCAAGTCACATTTTTTCCTATTTCATAAGTCTTAGGGCTAGGATTCCACTTCTGTGATGCATCATTTCATTCATTTAAAATTTCTTTTCCTACAAAGAGCAACATTCAACAAGTTTGGCTTTGTTAAAAGTAGTTAAGGAGGACTTAGAAGGGCAGGGTGTCTATCAGTGTGACTCTAGCTGAGACTCTCAGAATTATGGGATATGGAGCCTGAAGTCACCACTTTCTGTAGCCAGGCAGAATTCCCAGTGGAGGAATAAGGACAGCAACCCACCACAAACCTTTAACCCAAAATGTGTCCTGCCTTTAAGATGTGCAGGGACAAAGACGGAGACAGAAGGAATGGACAAATTACTGGCCCAAATTGAAACCCACCCTATAGGCAAGAATCAATCCCTGATACTATTAATGATATTCTTATGCTTGCAGACAGGATCTTAGCATAACTGTGCTCTGAAAGGCTCAATCCTCCAGCTGACAGAAACAGATGCAGAGACCCATGATGGAGCTCGAAAGTCTTGTAGAAAAGTTGAGGAAGAATTTAGGGACCAGAAGAAGAAAGGGACTTCACAGAAACACCAACAAAGTCAACTAATCTGGACCCTTGGGGCTCCCAGAATGAACCATCAACCAACGAACATACAAGGGCTGGACCTAGGGCCCCTACACATATGTAGCATTTGAGTATATTGGTTCGCATGCAGGTCCTTCAGCAACTGGAGCAGGGGAGATCCCTGAATCTGTGGCCTGACTGTGGCATCAGTGGGAGAGGATGTGCCTAGTTCTGCAGTGACTTGATGTGCTGAGGTTGGGCAATGGTGAGGAGGGGGGCTAAAACTCAGAGAAGGGCTCCCCCTACTCAGAGGAGAAGGGGAGGGGGAAATGGGGGAGGAGCTGTGTAAGAGGAGGACTAATATTGGGATATAAAGTGAATAAACAATTTAATGAAAAAATGTAAAACAAGCCAGCTGTGATGACATACTCCTACAATCCTGAATATTCTGGATGCAGAGGCAGGAGAATCATAAGTTTGAGGTGAGGGTTCAGCAGAGACCTCTTAATTTTGTCCTTCAATGATTTCTTTTGTAATTGTAGATATCAGTCATTTGCTCAAAAGATCAACTACCTTCTGTTATAGAATTAATACATAGAGAATCTCTGTATCTATCTATCTATCTATCTATCTATCTATCTATCTATCTATCTATCTATCTATCTATCTATCTATCTATCTATCTATCTATCATCTATCTATCTATCTATCTATCTAACTTCATTTTCCCCAAAGATACATCTTTATCTATCATCACTAACATGTGGACAAACAGGTACATGGAGATTCATATCTTGTGCCTTAAAAGCATCAAATGGACAAATACTGACTTTGTATATGAATCAGACTGACTTAACTCATCTGTTCTTGGTCCTGCATGCTGTTACTTGTCACTGCTGAGGCTAGATCCTGTTTCCAGTAATCCCATTCTCAGCTTTTTATGCCCTTGTTATTCGTCATCCCTACATCCTTCTACTGACTTTGACTTAACTGTTTCTCTAGTTTTGAGTTCAGTATATCCCATATCCTTGTTCATGAACATGATTTCAGGCTCCTGCCAGTTTGTTGTATAACTTAGCAAAGTAAACACACCATTCTTGGTATCAGAATTTTTTTTCAGGACTTTTATTTCTCAAAAAAAAAATTGCATTTCCTAACCCTGCATATTTGAAGTCATAGGACTGGGATGTAACCATAATCTAAAAATTTAACATAGTTCACTGCTTCCTAGCTTTAAAGCATTAGCATCCAGGCTCCCATGGACAGACTGCTGCTTCACCCTGCTGTTTCTGCTGCCCCCTTCCTATAAAGCCATTTTCTGATTTAGTTTTTTGACAAAATGTCACTAATCCTTTAAATCCTGGGATAACCTACATCCTTTGATTATTTCCCACAAAGTCCTTACCTCATCCTAAGCACTGTCCTGCATGTCTCGCATGTATTGAAGATTCAATTTTAAGACATTTATTTATTCATTCGTGTGTGTATGTGTGTGTGTACATGCGCCAAAAACTCTCTTCTATCATGTGGTTCTAGGGACTGAACCCCAGTTATCAAACTTGGCAACAAATCTTTCACCCACTAAACTGCCTCAGGAGCCCTGGGGATTACATCTTTTCCAGGGAATGTATCTTGTACCATTCACTTCACTTGCTTGTGTCTAAGGCTACTGAAAGTAGAAAGCATGTCTCAACACTATGTGTATCCTAAAAGAGCAAATCTGCAAATAGACCCCCTGACCTACAACCTCCACAACAAGTGGACTGAACAGTTGGGTTTGGGCTGATGAGAAAAGCTTTAATAATGCTTGTTTCCAACCTTAGGTCAAGGGGCTTAAACTCAATTGAGTTCTTCAACTCAATTACATAATATACTTAGCATCCTTTCTACCTACCCCATTTCAGTCACATTGAGCCATAACCTTTGAATTGGTTTCTATTGTGAACCTTACTCACTTTCTTGACTGACTCTATAATGCTGGGGCTGACCCTTCTGTTAAATCAAGCTTGAAAAGGGTGAATATACAAGCTCTGATTGTTCTCACCTGAACAGTCTTCACTGACTTTCACAAATCCCAGCACTAAGCATAATTTAATGTTTTATGATTGTATTTTGTGTAATAACACCAATAGGGAGAGTGTAGGATGGGCAAATAAACTTGAACTGGAAATGCTGTGAAGAGAACACCTTTCAAAAAAACTTTTAGTGTAGTATCAAAAGAAGCTATCATATTACACATTCGGTGTGATTCCTCACAGACTGTAAATTGGAAATCCATGGAAAGGGATATAGAGATAAGGAATATAAAGTTTTGAAGAAAAACCCCCGAAAACTACTGGTTGAATCCTAAAGGTGACTGTAATTGTAGGCTGCTGTTGCCAGCCCCTCTAATCTGAAGCTTATATAAAGGAGCTGACATAGAACATATTCAAAACTTTTCAAATAAAAGAAATACTAGATAAACCTTCAAACACTGAAAGGATATGCAAATCGATGCCCAGACTCAGCTGGCACTCCCTATTCTGCAAAACAAAGCAATTTTACTTTAAGTGCTAAGGAATAGATTTTAAAATACAATGCCTGGGAAGCTTAATCAATTTTACACATGGAAGGGCCACTGAGCAAACTTATCCTGACAGGAGGATGGTTGTGCCTTGGGAGCAGTAGACCCAGCCAGGGGTACACACGAGCACACCTCTGATGCTTGAAATTAATAGGCAGGAGAGAGAGAGAGAGAGAGAGAGAGAGAGAGAGAGAGAGAGAGAGAGAGAGAGAGAGAGAGAGAGAGAGAGAGAGAGAAGAGCTCAGTCACTCATGCTGCCTACCCTGTTATAAGAAAATCTATCAAGCCACACCATGTCAGTGCAGGAGGTTGTCTTTGAATCTTAAAGATGTAATCTCTATCATAGCAATGCCACAACTCTCACTCACTGAGTTACAGAATTACAGAATGGTATAAATTTTCATCATTTGTAGCGTGCAGTCAGGTAAAAACGGTATATGTGTATATATATATATATATATATATATATATATATATATATATATAAAATCATAGTATTTTAGGAAATAAATGATGATTTGGAAACCTGAGTTTAGATATTAGTTATTACCTTATAGATAAATAGGCACATCATTTAATCTATCAAGCCTTGAGTCTCCTAACCAATAGATTGGGTATATTAACTCCATCTTTTAGAAACACTTTAATAATGAAGTTCTGATACATGAAACACATTTAGATCATTATAACAACACTATTATGGTTGTTGTCTATCCATGTATGAACAAGCACAGCTGTTATATTCTAATGACTATATTAGGCATTGCCAGATTTATAAAGGCCATGTCTCAAAATGTCCATGAATATCAAGGGTACCTTCAGAGTCAGTGCTATCTATACAGTATATAGGTTAAATATTACTGTGGACAGTAATGCATTTTAAAAGTAAGAAACTACTTGGCAATGGAGATGTTGGATGGACAACTAGATTCACTTCCATAGAGAATAAATCAGCCTTGAACACCAGCCTCTCAGCACATATAAATCACATGTTGCCTTGGAGAAATTAAAGCTATATTACTGGTCTCAATGCTTTTCATGGTCACTGTCAAATACTCAGATCTATGATGATCGAATTTGCAGACAACGTCTACTTTGTATTTCATGCATTCTTGTCTTCTCCTTCCTTTTCCTGAAATTTGTTCAGTCACAGGAATGTCTCCATCATTCATCTCAGATCTTAGTCAGAAGTCACCAGAGACTACTGCCTTTCTCTTTATTTCCTCTTTTTTTTTTCTGTGTGTGCATAGCTCATGGTTGTTTGTGTATACTTTTCTCTGTCACTTAATAAGAAACTGTGAGTTCCTCAAGGGCAACAGATTGTGTTTTATACACCTTTGCACTGACAATATTTAGTAAATCAAAACCAAACATTTTATTCATTTATTCCACACGTTCCATTATATGGAATCTCGTAGACTTTTTAATTTATACCAGGTGCTATGCTAGGCTTAGTTTTACCACTGAATGAGAAAGGAAGGTCCCTGCATCTTCCCAGCTAAGCAAGAAAGATTTCATTGAGCAGGTGAATGGTAAAGGGGAAGGAGAGAAGAATTTAAAGTTTAAGGGAAGGATGGGTGGATATTGCTAGGCATCTTAGGTTAGGGTTAGTTACTTAAACCAGTTGCAGTAATAAAACACCATGACCCAAACAAGTAGGGAGAAAAGGGTATTTTTTATATCTACTTGCACAAGTACAGTCCATCATGAAAGGAAGTCAGAATAGGAACTGAAAGCAGGAACCTGGAGGGAGGAACTGGTGGAAACACCGTAGAGGCATGCTGTTATTGACTTGCTCCTCATGGATTGCTGAAGCCACTTGTTTATCCAGAATACTTACACACCAGCAGCAGAGGGCATGGCTCTTCCACATGAATCATTAATCGAGAAAATACTCCAGAGGGTTGCCCAAGGACCAATCATGTGTGAGCATTTTTCTCAATAGAGGTTTCCACTTTCCAAATCATTCTATCTTGTATCATTTGTCAAGACATTATCCAGCACACTAGGCTATCTGGGGGAGGAAAATGCCTGTCTATGGAGGCAAAGTTGGTACAATCTGAGTCAAAGATGACTCAAAGTTAGTAAAAATGGAGTTTTAAAGCCAGGAGGCCAATGGTACATAATAGTATTTCAAAAGTGGAAAATATTAAAAGTGTTAAGAGCATAGGCTATTTTGAATTATTTTAAGTAATAATCTAATAATAGGAAGGTGCATTTAAAGTAGTTTGTTTGTTTATTTGTTTTGTTTTTTTGAGACAGGCTTTCTCTAACCCTAACCCTAACCCTAACCCTAACCCTAACCCTAACCCTTTTTGTCTCATCTGTCCAAAAATATTCTATGTAGCCCCACTTTTCAATAAGTAACTGAGAAGACCATATTTGTGATTTGAAACATCTCAGTGTAATATAAATTGCATCTGAATAAAAAGGGTTTACTGGGTGAGCAATTAAACACCCAGGTGAGGTGCAATGATTTTGATGGTGGCTCAACTCAGGGGTATATCAGAAGCCTGGGAAGGAGGGGGTGGGTATTTTGTGGGTAAAAGTAATAGACTGTTATGTTTGTTAACTCTTTGTAGAAGGTGGCACATAATGGGAGGTGTGAAAAGGATGAAAGTTAGCCTTAACTTTTAAACAAGTGTTTAATGGGCTAAGAAATAATCTTTTCACCCAGATGAGCTTTTAGTGTTTCTGTAGGAACAGCTCTCCATTGTCTTTGCTTTGAGAGTGAGTCTGGGCCTTTAGGCTTGAAGATGGATGAAGGTATAAGCTAGTCTCAACTCTATATTTGACTTCTGATTGTAGCAATGTTAGCTGTGTGCAAATCTGTAAAAATGCTCTTTGCTGTATTTCAATTATTGTTCTTTCAAACATCAAAATTCTCCAAAAATTCTGACCAGTTTAATATTATTGTCAAAATACATCTATAAGACATTTCCTTGTTCTCTGTCCTTTTGGCACTGTACATTTATTTCTATACTGAAAATAACTTGTTGGAATGTCTGTGACTGTTATCATAGTTTATATTTAAGTTAGCAGAGGTACTTTAATATTTTAACCTCAGACCTGAAAACTTATTAATTACTACTGAACTGGATTAAACAGATGACAGTTAATAGGACACTGACCAGAAAGTCAAATATATTTTTCTTTTCTTTTACAGAGACAAACCATCAAAATAACATACAAATAACTACCTACCTACCCTGTCCCATCACCCATCCCCCACACAGTTGCTTGTGAAATTCAAAGAAATTTTCTATGGTGAGTGCCCCCTCCAAGAAACAGAAAAGAGGAAGAAATATAATGAAAATGCACCAAGAGTCTCTGACTCTGTGGTAACATTGCTGAAATGATCCCAGTTTATCTTTAAAATGATCCTGTGAGGTTGGTTTCAAAAGCCATGTGCAGTACTCAATCTCTAACTTTGGAGACCCTGGGGATAAATGCACAGTAGTGCTCACAAGAAACTAAAGACACTGCTCATTGTTTTCCCTGGTACAGACCCAGATGACTTCTGCCTTGTTTTATATTCTACATTATAGGGAATGACATCATTTATTCTAGGTGAAGGGGAAACGTTGTCAGAGATAAATTAGATTGCTGTCCTGTCACAATAAAGGCCTCATCTTTCATTGTGAAGACTCCAAATCCTTCCAAAAGCATCAGGGAAATACAAACAGCATTCATACAACAAAAGGACAGCAAGATGCTTTCATGGGAATCCATCCCTACAAAAGACAAATACTTCCATGGAGACAATTCTCAATGACTCTCAATGACTCACTGGAAGCACGACAATGAATGACCAAGCCCCCTGAGGTCATATTTATTCATATTTTTTGGTATTTTTCTTTGTTTTGTTGACATGCCAAAAAGGTAGAGTATAATAGAAAGTAGATGATTGTTAAAAACGACTCATTTTATCTGTCAATTCTGGAAAATAACTTTCTCTCTCAAACATCTATTTTCTTTATCAACATTAGAGTTAATATGAGCTAAGCAATATAACTCAGAAACTTAAATGAGCTTAGGACTATAAAACTCTAACTTCATACATGATACCTAATAAATTATCTTCATTTTATGTTGGATTATTTGCAGTTCTGACAAAGAAAGTTGAAGAGGAGGTGTAGTATAAATACACTGAAAAAGTGCATTGTTAATTTTCATAGCACTTCGGCTGATAATGCTTGCTAGACCTGGGCATTAACCTCTCCTAAAGCTTGTTACAATCATGGAGAAAAAGTATCAGCAAAGGGTACTTTACGAGCAAATGACTTCTTTTATTACAGACATGCTAGCCCATTCTGCTTAAGTTCCAACAACAACAACAACAAAAAGTGTTTTTCTTTTCTCATTTCCCCTAAAGCAGACTTTTATGGAGAATTAATATCTGGGGAATATGATCAACAAAATCAATTTAGATATAAGTGTTTTATAGTGACATATTAATTATGTGGAAAGCATAAAGGTATCAAGGACAATACAAAGATATTCATGCCCTGTGTTTCAAAAATACATGAGAATTCCACATGGAATCTTTAAAGGAGCATGTTAATTCATTCTCTAAAAATGAAAGACAAGCCTGAGTGAAAGGACCAGAGCTTTTGAGTGTCATAACCAGAAGAGTCTAGTCTGTCACTTTGACATCCATGTGTTGCCACGTTTTGTTCTTTGGGGGTGTCAGGAAGCTAACTGTCAAATATCTATTTAAATTTGTTACTTCAGTCTAATATTGGCCTCTGAGTTCTAGACTCATACTATTCCTTTTTAAATTTTAAACAACCAGACCCTCTCCCTCCACCCCCGACCCTAGGGCTGACAGGGACTAAACCACCAACCAAAGAGTACACATGGAAAGACCCTGGCTCCAGCCGCATGTAGCAGAGGACGGCCTTATCGGACTTCAATGGGAGAGGAAGCCCTTGATCCTATGGAGGCTCAAAGACCCAGCATAGGTGAATGCTAGTGCGGTAAGGCAGGAAGTGGGTGAGTGGGGTAGTACTGTCATAGAGGCAGAATGAGGGGAGGGGATGGGGGTTGTGGATGGGAAACCAGGAAGAAAGATAGCATCTGAAATGTAAATAAATAAAATTACCAATAAAAAATTTAACTCATCTATAGGGTGATATATTCAACCCCTTACCCAAGGCCTGTGCCTCCACTTCATTTATAGTTATTGCTAAGCTACACCCTGTGTCTCTATCGTCTCATTTTCTTCAGCTACATATTTATACCCTGGCACCATATAAGTCAAGGTGGATTCTCTTCCTGAATATTCTCAAATGTATCCTCTTTCTTACACCTCAACCACCACCACCACCACCACCACCATCACCACCATTAACCACCACTGCCACTGCTACCACCACCATCAGTCTTCTTCCTACCCAGCTCTCTCCTCTCAATAAATACATTCCAATTTACTCGCAAGATTAACCAGTAGTTCCGTACCCTCTGTATTTCATGTTTGAGCTAACAATATTTACAGAATCTTAGTGTAATTCTGTCTATATGAATCAGCTCAATGGATAAGTGGATAAGTTCAATGTTTAAACCCATCCCACATGCCAGAGGGAAGCATTTCAGACTCTTCTCCACTAATATGTAAATTCAGCTGCCATCTTTAAATACCAGTTCCTCCCATTATCAGTCCTCTCAGCCTATCATTTGCTGCACCAATTTTTTCCCCAGAATTCCCTTTTATACTTCCTTCTCTTGCTAAAGTGCATTTGGCAATCTGGCACCTATGTCCTTTACTACTAACATTTCAAAGATTTGAGAAGCTTTCTCTGGCACCAGTTCTTCCAAAGACAATTAAGCATCCTTTTGTGTACATCCTAGAAATATATTTCTTACAACATAAAATACACAGTTCTAGTTTTATAACTCCACTGTGTACTCTCAATGTGTAAAAAGTACATGTGTATGTACTCATTCTACAACCCATTTCACTAAGGAAATTAAAATAATCTGAAAATTGCTACCTGTTTTGATACCTCACTTAAGATCATCATTGAAATTGAGCCATTTCCAGACCTTTTCTTAGCTGCACATAAGGGCACAAACTCAGGGTTCCCCCTTCCTGCTTCTTTGTCATTTATATGAAGTGTCTGTTAGATCACCATTGAAAACACATAATACTTATGTTCTTTGATTAAACACTCTACTCCAGTTCCTGTCATTTCCTCACCTAATAGATTCCACTTCAGAGAAGCAGTCTCCACCTACAATATCCAATATCTCCCCATTTTCCATTAAATGGTTCCTACTTGGGATATATCATACTATGCCATGAAGATGTTTTTCAAAACTAGCTTTTCTTGCTAGTTTGGATACCCTTTATCAGATCTAATATGAGTGTGGGCAAGTGGTGGTTTATGGGTGAGTGAATATCTGCTTGCTTGTGCACACATACCTGAAGCCCTCTACTAGAGAGGTCATTCCTCAGGTGCCATCTACTTACTGACCTGGAACTCTCCCAGCAGACTAGGTTAATATACTGGTGTGTACCAGGGATCCACTTGTTTCTGCCTTACGAAAGCTGTGATTAGAAGTATATAGAACTGTAGCTATCTTTTTTTACATGGGTCCTGGTAATTGAATTCATTTTATTGTACCTTCAAGGCAAGAACTTTACTGACTGAACTATTTCTTTAGACTATAAGCAAAACCCTCTGAAAACTGTATAGGAGCTATCCAAATCTTAAAAGATACAGTGTCTCCTTGCTTAGAAATGCCAACAGTCCTCAAAATTATATTTTGAGCCAATGTGTATCTGGAAAACAAGACTTCTAATAGAGAATGCTGACTCTTTTTTTTCTGGTAGAATATTTACAAGTCTTATATACACAAACACACTCATCTTAGGTGACCCATTTTCTATACAAATTCTTTTTTTTTTTTTTATTTTTTTTTTTGTTATACAAGTACACATTTTTTTGTTCTAACAAAATTTTTTTTTAATTTAATTTTATTTTATTTTTTTAATTTACATTCCAAATCACTTCCCCTTTCCCGTTTCCTCCCTCCCCGAAAGTCCCATAAGCCCCCTTCCCTCCCTCTTTTCTCCGTTCAACCCCCTCTCATTACTCTGTCCTGGCGTTCCCCTACATCCAGTCTTTCCAGGACCAGGGGTCTCTCCTTCCATCTTTTTAGAAATCTATTGATATGCTGATTGTGTCTAGGGTATTCTGAGATTCTGGGTCAATATCCCCTTATCAGTGACTTCATACCATGTGTGATCTTTTGTGATTGGGTTACCTCACTAAGGATGATATTTTCAAGTTCTGACCATTTGCCTAGGAATTTCGTGAATTCATTGTTTTTAATTGCAGAGTAGTATTCCATTGTGTAAATATACCACATCTTCTGAATCCATTCCTCCGTTGAGGGACATCTGGGTTCTTTCCAGCTTCTGGCTATTATAAATAAGGCTGCTATGAATATAGTGGAGCATGTGTCCTTATTGCATGCAGGTAAAGTCTCTGGGTATATGCCCAGGAGTGGTATAGCCGGATCCTCCGGAAGTGTCATGCCCAGTTTTCTGAGGAGCCGCCAGACTGCTTTCCAGAGTGGTTGTACCAGCCTGCAATTCCACCAGCAGTGGAGGAGTGTTCCTCTTTCTCCACATCCTCGCCAACAACTGCTGTCTCCTGTGTTTTTGATCTTAGCCATCCTGACTGGTGTGAGATGGAATCTCAGGGTTGTTTTGATTTGCATTTCCCTAATGACTAAGGATGATGAACATCTCTTTAGGTGCTTCTCAGCCATTAGATATTCTTCAGGTGAGAACTCTTTGTGGAGCTCTGTACCCCATTTTTTAATAGGGTTACTTGCCTCTCTGGAGTTTAACTTCTTGAGTTCTTTGTATATCTTGGATATTAGCCCTCTGTCTTAACACACAGAGTATTTATTATCTGACCTAATAGACATTACCTATTCCAGTTCTGAAGCAAAAGGTTTGGAACCATTATTAAGGGCTCTTCTCTTCTATGAACCCAAAGTATGGTCAAATTAACCTTGTACTCTCTTCTCACTTCTTTATCTGCACCATAACCTAAGCACCTTCTGGGCTTTGTACCATTATACTCCTAACTGAGCCTGATGCTTTTACACCAAAGCTGTTACACTCTTCTGTGCTATACATCCACTACAATGATAACTTAAAAAACCAAAGGTAGAGTAGATCACTCCTATATGCAGTTATTCTTAGTGTATCAATCAAAGGTTTGACTTTCTTTTTTTCAGTAGGATTTAGAAATACTTGGTAAACTATTGAAAATGAAAATGAAAGCAAAACATTAGCATCATGTGACTGTTTTGATCATCATTGTTCTGTATGTCTAAGAAAAGAGGGACCAGAAATACAGAGTGATTGTTTGATACTTTAAAAAAATCTTTGCAATGATCATGAATAATTTTTTAAATGTTTTTCATATTTGGAAGCAGAATAAAACCAAAATAAAATCTTCCTTATTCTCTAATCAAGATTTTTTCTGACCTTGGAGACTTATATTCATATTCTATAAGCTTTAGGCATGATCAACACTTTGTTCCTCTTTGTCTGTGACAGATACATTTCTATCTTAGACCCTACGTTTGGGTTGTTCCATATGCCATATGCTTTGAATACTCTTCCTTCCTTTTAGCTTCATGATTTTTATTATCCTTGCTCCTAAATTTGCTCAAAAGCCATCTTAGTAATATTCACTTTGACAAGCCATTTTGTATGTTCACTCATTTCCAACCTTCTGTATTCCCTTTGTGTATATATATATATATATATATATATATATATATATATATATATATTCCCTTTATATATATTTTTTTTCCATATATATATATCTTGCTACCTCCCATCATACTGTATAATTAAGGTTTTCATGTGATTTTCTCACACTAGAATGTGACATCTCTAAGGAAAGTTGGTTGGTTTTGCTTGCTTCCATGCCCTATTCCTAGTTTTAATTAGGAAAATCCCAGGACCTAAATACATGCTCAATAAACATTTGCAGAATAATCATGACTTTTACAACAAAAGTCCTTTTAACTCTAGATTATTGAATAATATCAAAGTAATTTAAAGAGAGTCATCTTGGTTACTTTCGGTGTCCCAAGACATACAATGAGACTATATATGTGTGTGTGTGTGTGTGTGTGTGTGTGTGTGTGTGTGTGTGTGTGTATTCAATAGATTTATTAAACATTTAAAGTTTATCCTTCACTTAGCTCTGGGTGATTCATGCTCACTCAGCTGCCAGTTCAGAAAACTGAGGCTACTCTTTCAACCTAGTGTCACAAACAAATAAAAGTCATTCTTTTCCTTTACAGAATAATTTTGAAAATTGAAGCATTTAAAGAACAAAATATTAAAAGTTCTGTGACTCAAAAATGAATAGTTAAAGTCTATGTTAGATTTACCCCAACTATGTATGTGATGTCTACACAAATGCCTAAAAGAAGAATATGCTATGTATATGTTTTTTTAGATTTATTTACTTATTATTATATGTAAGTATACTGTAGCTATCCTCAGACACCCCAGAAGGGGTCATAAGATCTCATTACGGATGGTTGTGAGCCATCATGTGGTTGCTGGGATTTGAACTCAGGACCTCTGGAAGAGCAGTCAGTGCTCTTAACCACTGAACCATGTCTCCAGTCCCCTTTTTTAAAATTAATTAATTTATTTATTATATGTAAGTACACTGTAGCTGTCTTTAGATATACCAGAAGAGGGCATCGGATCCCATTACAGATGGTTGTGAGCCACCATGTGGTTGCTGGGATTTGAACTCAAGGCCTTCGGGAGAGCAGTCAGTGCTCTTAACCACTGAGACATCTCACCAACCAACCCTGTATATGTTTTGCTATTTAAACTTTTTAAAGTCAACACATTTCATGTAGATTGCATTGTCACAGCATTTAGGAAAATGTCTTAAGCATATTGAATGTGAAGCCTTCCTTGATCTATAGCAGGCCTCACCGATATGGCCAAGTTTCATTTTTACCTACTTTAGAATTTGTCCTGTTGGTACACCATTTTATCCAATGTGTGGCCATAAATCATCCCCCTTTAATAACTCAGAGCTATGCACAATTTCTGTCTCACTTGTAAATGTAGAACACCCAGGAAACTAGTGGCACACCATTCGTTTTGATGCAGTTAAGAGAGGCTCTTGGCTATTTGTCAGAATTGAAGTTTATTACCTAGCAAGCAAGCAGCCCTGGTCACTTGCCACTCTACTGTCCTTATTCAGAGCAAGCCTACAAACCTGAGACAGTAATTGATTGGGGCAACTATCTAGGCAGCTTTCACACCTGCTCCCTCATAACAGCCAACCAACTACCTAAACAATAAACAAATAGAAGCAGACCCATTATTCTCTTGAAAATAAAAAGGACTGTTTCATAAGCATTGTCATAATGGTCCTGAAACCAATTTTACCTGAATGAGATGGATAATTTCACACAGAGGAAAGCAGAAAGAATTGCTTTTGCGCCAAGTATCTTGTTACTTAAAACAAAACATGTACCTTTGGTACCTGTGTGGGCTTTCCTTTTCCTGGTGTGAAGTGAGGCAAAATTGACTTAAATTTCCAATTAACTTCCATTAGCCTCACGTTCAAGAAGAAAATCCATCTGGATTCTCGAGTGTCTTAGTCAAGGATTCTATTCCTGGACAAAACATCATGACCGAGAAGCAAGTTGGGGAGGAAAGGGTTTATTCAGCTTACACTTCCACATTGCAGTTCATCACCAAAAGAGGTCAGGAGTGGAACTCATGCAGGTCAGGAGGCAGGAGCTGATGCAGAGGCCATGGAGGGATGTTTCTTACTGGCTTGCTTCCCCTGGATTTCTTAGCTTGCTTTCTTATAGAATCCAAGACTACCAGCCCAGGAATGACATAACCCACAATGCCCCCTCCCCCACCACCAACTGAGAAATGCCCCACAGCTGGATCTCCTGGAGGCACTTCCCCAACTGAAGCTCCTTTCTCTGTGATAACTCCAGCCTGTGTCAAGTTGACACACAAAACTAGCCAATACACCAAGTAAAAGCATTAAACTATCCCACTTTTCCTTTTCTTTTTTTTCATAGTCTACTACTAGACACATCCTAATATCTACAGAGTTTCTATTTGATTAATAATTTATTAATTTAAAAGGCCCTTTCATATGTATTGATAAGTAGATGAGCAATTTTTCCAAAAATTTGTTTTCTTGGCCTTTTTCCATATTCTCCTCTAATGGGTAAAGTTTTGTTAATATTTTCCAAAAATAATACTCAAATAATATTAATAGTTATACTTGAGCACAGGGGTTTTCTGTGACTTTATAATGCTAAAACAATAGTTGTATTTATGTCAGAGATTACTTTTTGGACAGGAATCAGTGCACAGATTCCTACAGCCCTATCTTAATGGGAGACTGAGTCATTTCAGTATTCTTTAATGAAGCCACTAGCAAAACCTAAATTCCTTTTTGTGTTCGTTGTCTGAATAGTTACTAAACTACAGTGTCTTTCAAAAGATTTTAGATGGAAGAGGGACATAATGAACAACAGTTTCCAAAAAAAAAAAAAAAACCCAACTGGAAATGAGTTCCACTTATCTATTTTCCTCTGAATCACTCTCTCTTTGAATCATAGCTTTCAGGGACATATCATATCCATCATGTGCCCATCATTGTATGCAGAGTTAGCAGTACAAAAGCAAGGAAGGTACTTTCCAACCTCCTGAAACTTGTAATTTGATGCTGATGCTTGAGATAATGAATGAAAGGTTGGATGTGTGGTTAAATATATGAAAAACTTTCCAATATTCCAAGTACTGGGTGAGGGTGGGGGTATATTTCAACATGATCATGAGTAATGTCTAAGGTCACCAGCTGAGAAACAAAAGCTAATAAGCCCATGGAATATTTCTCAGTTTTATTCACATCTTATACCTGCCATAAATGTGATTAGTGGTTTGGGCAATATATATGTATTAAACATTACTTTACTGTGACAAATGCCCAAGAAAAAGAACACCTGAGAAGAGCAACTAATAGGACAAAAGATTAAGTTTGACTCATGGTTTCAGTTGTCTCAATTCCTCATAATGGAAAGAACAGGCATAGAGAAGGAACTCATAGTATATTGGCAGAAAACAGAAAATGCCTTCTAACTAGCTCCCTTCCTTCTCCTTTTTTTGGGAGTGACCAGCTTGTAGGATGTTACCAAACCCATCATCACTCTGTGATGCAGATTCTGGCAGACATATCCAACATGTGATAATCCCAAGTGCTTTTCCTGCTCAACCCATCTAAGGAAACCGTCAGAACTAACCCTCACGTTACTAAAACAAGTTATGATCTACTTTTCTTTCTGGTTTAATAATAAATAGTGGTGATAGCATCTGTTCTTAGGATTCTGATTATAAATAAATGAGCCAAGGAAAGCAAAACATTACGATGCCTGATACATGTAATAATATATGAGAGTATTATCAACATCTACATCAAATGTTACCACTCTCAGGATTAAGCCCACTTTTTAAAGGTACACACATGAGCCTCTTAACTTCCATTTACAAATAAAATACTAAACCATATATATAGGCAATACATAAATTGTTAATTGAGTTTTGCTTTAGGTTAATGTCTTGTGCCCTGTGTAATTAAGAAGAGGTGCTATATGATGAAAACACTCCTATTTTCATTTTGATGACAAACATACATGATATGAAATTGGCCATTTTTCCTGCTTGGTATTATTTTCAGTGACATTAAACACATTCAGATAATTCTGCCAACACCAATAGCTTTCTTCTCTAGAACACTTCCAATTTTCAAACTGAGACTCTGTACATAGTACAAAGTAGTTACTACCATTGGATCCCCTTCCCTTAGCTGTACTGCATTGTTGGGCCTAGGTTGGAGAGGATGTTGCTCATCCTGCTAAGAAGTGATGTTCCATGGCTGGCTGTTACCCATGGTAGCTTCCCCTTCTCTGAAGAGAAGGGGAAGGAGTAATAGGAGAAGGGGCTTATGATGGTGGGGTTTGGGAGAAAGGAAGGAGGGAACTAGGATTGGGATGTAACATGAATAAATAATTAATGGGATAAAAAGACTCAAGCCCACCCAGAACTCCCAGGGAGTAAACTATCAACCAAAGAATATACATGGAGGAGCCATGGCTCCAGGTACATATATAGCAGAGGATGGACTTATTTGTCATCAATGGGAGGGGAGTTCCTTGGTCCTGTGAAGGTTTGATGCCCCAGCATAGGGGGATGATAGGGCAGTGAGGTGGGAGTGGGTGAGTAGGTAAAGAATCACCCCCACAGAGTCAATGGGGAGGTGGGATAGGTATGGGAAAGTGAAGGCAGGAGATGGGAAGTTTGTGGAGGGGTAACTGGGAAGGAGGATATCATTTGAAAAGTAAACAAATAAATGATTAATAGAAATTAAAATAAAAACCCAATTTTATTATCAAATAAAATGACTCAAGCCATTCCCAGTTCACCCACTTGGCTTTCTATTTTTTGTAAAAGATGTCAACCTACAATGATGGGCTCATATTCCTTGAGAACTGTAAGCCAAAATGAATTCTATCTTCTAGAAGCTGCCCTGGTCATGTTGTTTTCTACAGCAATATAAAAGTAAATAATTCACAGTGTCACCGCTAGGCCACGTGGTGACTCATTTTATTTACCGAAACCCCATCCTACAAGCTCTCTGATGGCTGCAGTACTTTTTTGCCTCTCCTAGCAAGGACAAGGTCCAAATCTCTATTCACTCTTGGCAACACTGGTTATCTTCCGGGGTTTTGACGTTTGTCATCATGATAGGTATGAAAGAATGACTTCATAAGATTTTGATTAGCATTTTTCCTAAGGATTGATGCTGCTGCAAATCTTTCCAAGCACTTACTATCTTTTGAACATTTTCTTTGGACAAAGTAACTATTCAACTCATTTGTGAATTTTGAGTTTGTCTTTTTCATTGCTGGGTTTAAAAACAAAGCAAAAACAAAAGAACAACAACAAACATTCTGCTCTTGACAATGCCATAAGGAATACTGACTTCTTAGTGAAGATGGTGGAATAAATGTTTAACTGTAAATAAATGATTTTGTTTCATCTATATCTTAGTGTGAATGAAAGAGAAGAAAGTGAATAACAACTGTCTTTCTAACACAGATAAAATGAAGCTAGACAGATCTTTTGTGAGCCCGAGCATAATCATGTACAAAAAGCCTTCACTTCATATTCTGCTCACTTTTGCTGGTGATGTATCAGATTTCAATCTCCAAATTTTGTCCAATGATAATCCTCATTACTTATATTGTTGTGTGTATATAATTCATGATTAAAGATAATAAATACATAGTGGTACAGTTTTGTCACAAATGGATGGAACTAGAAAATATCCTGAGTGAGGTAACCCAGACCCAAAAGGACATGCATGGTATGCACTTATTGATAAGTGGATATTAGCAGTAAAATATAGGACACCCATGATACATTCCACAAACCAAAAGAAGCTAAACAAGAAGGAAGGCCCAAGCGAGGGTACTTGAAACTCACCTAAAGGGGGTGGGGTGTAAAACAGTCATAGGAATTGGTGGATCGAGGGACCTGGGTGAGAGAGAAGATGGAGAACGTTGTGGGGGTAGACAGGAGCAGATGTGGAGAGGGACAGGAGAGAGGTCCAGATGCCAGGAAAACAAACGGAAATCTGCTGCTGTCGGGGTGAGCTGGTGGCGGGCATCTCAAGGATGTCTCAGTGACTAAGATGTGAGATGTTCCCAGGAGTCAGTGTGGGTGACCTTAGCTGAGACATAGAGTAGTGGAGATGTGGAAGCTGATGAGGCAACCCCCTGTAGCCAGGCAGGGCCCCCAGTGGAGGAATAAAAACACCAACCCACCCACAAAACTTTCTATCCAATATTTGTCCTGTCTTAAAGAAATTCAGGGACAAAGATACAGCTGATACTGAAGAATTGGCCAACTAATAACTAGCCCAAATTGAGGCCCATCTAACAGGCAATCACCAGTCCGTGACACTATTAATGATACTCTATTATGCTTTCAGAAAGGAACTTAGCATAAGTGTCCTCTGAGAAGTTCCACCTAGCAGCTGACTGAAATAGATGCAGAGACCCACAGCCAAACATTGGAAGGAGCTTATGGACTCTTATGGAAGACCTAGGGGAGGATTGAGGGCTTCAAAGAGAACAGGAACTCCACAGGAAGGCCAACAGAGATTCAACTAACCTGGACCTTCAGGGGTTCTAAGAGACTGAACCACCAATTAAAGAGCATACACAAGCTGGACTCACCCTCAGGGACATATGTAGCAGATGTGCAGCTCAATCTTCATGTGGTTCCCCAACAACTGGAGCAAGAGCTGTCCCTAAAGCTGTTGCTTGTCTGTGGAATTTGTTCCACAACTGAGCTGACTTTTCTGCCCTTAGTGACAAAGGATAACCCTGCAGACAGTTGATGTGCCAGAGTAGGGGGATACCTGGTGGGATTCCTGCTCTCTCAAAGGAGAGGAAGATGAGGAATGCAGGAGGGAGTCTATGGGACGATCAGATGGGGGCAAGTGACTGAAATGTAAAATGAATAAATATATAAATAAAGGGATAAAAATCTGGAGGATATTATGCCAAGTTAAGTAAAATAACTCCATAAAAAGGCTGTATGACCACACTTCTATGTGTATTATAAATAATTTTTCCTTCAATAACATAAAAAAACAAACAAATGACCATGGAAATCAAGGGGAGTTTAAAAAAGGGGTTACCAATGATTGAGGTGGAAAGAACGGCTAGATGTAGGCCAAATGCTACAAGAAAGAAAATGATTCATACAACAAACAGTTCCAGATTTCCAGTGTAAAATGTGGGGAACTACATGCAGTGAAACAATATAGAGGGTAAGTCATATTTAAACTATTTACATACAGAGAAATGGAATGGATTTATCTATGTATGCTGATGAATGGTTATTTTGCCTTATGAAGGGTCTTAAATTTTGTCAAATTGACACAAGCCTAGACACACCTGGGAAGAAGAAATCTTAATTACATCAGATTGGTCAGTGGGTATGTATATTGGGGGCATTTTATTGGTTGCTCAATGATATAGGATGACCCACTATATTGTGAGTGGTTCTATCTGTAGGCAGGTGTGTGGACCTATTTGACAAAGTAGGTAAACATGAGTCTTGGATGAATGCAAGGAGCAGCTACTCTATGGTTTCTGCTTCAATTTCTGCCTTCAGGTTCCTGACTTGAATGCCTGTCTTGACTTTCCTCAATGATGGACTATAAATTGTATGATGAAATAAATATGTTTTTCCTTAAGGTTTTTGTAGTATTTGTGACAGAAATAGGATGCAAACTATAATACAAAGTCACCAGTTTAAAACTACCTTTACGTATCTCATAATAAATGGTACCATTTAAATCCACATGGCAAAATTATTATTTAAAATACCTATATATGTTCATAGCTCATCTTTATTATTATCCTCTGTGTACAAGTAGTGTTAGAGATAGAACCCAAATTGTCAAGCAAGACAATCAAGTACACTATTAGTGAACTGCACTCCAGCCTCAGAAGTGAATGTGTTAACCATGGTAGAGCAAAGATTATAATTATATTTCTTATTGATACACCATAAAATAAACTATTGATGCATACTATGACTTGAACCAATCTTCGGGATATTTCATATACATGTATCCCTTTACATAGCAAGGTGAAATCATAATTACAGAAATAGAGGAAATGTGGTAGCTGACTGTTGTTGGAGTATGGGTGACTAAAGTGTCAGCATGAAGTTCTCTGATTATGGGACTGATTCTTAACTGTGGTTTCGAGTAAATACTACCATTGGAATAGATTCTAGTTTTACAAGATGACTCCCCTAAGGGAATTATGTACGTGGTAGAGATTATATTGGCATATAATTAATTACCACTGTATGTGAACCTACAATTATCCCCACATTAAAATGTTAAATTAAAAGTAGCTTGGTGGGTGTGGTTGATCAATAATAAAGACTGTCTAATTATCACCACAAAGACTACAGCCACATCAGAAACTTTCTGTCCCTTATGAATTAAAAACTTTCAGAGGCAATAATGACATGGGAAGGTTTATGAGGGGTTTCTGTGTGGTGTGAATATAAATACATCACTTTCTCTCTACAATGAGTCTTCAGGTTAAACACCATGTATATTGCATAATGGAGATAGATGAACAGAAAAAGGCTTAGTACACACTTCTTGTTATCCATAGTAGTTTCGCGGTTTGGTGACTGTTTATAGGATAAATCCCCAGGTAGAACAGTCTCTGTGTGGCCTTTCCTTCAGTCTCTGATCCACTCTTTGTCTCCATAGTTGTTCCTGTGATTATTTTGTTCTCTTTCTCAGAGGAACCAAATCTCCCCCACTTTGGTCTACCTTCTTCCTGAGCTTCCTGTGGTCTGTGAATAGTAACATGTTTATTTTGAGCTTTTGGGCTAATGATTGTCTTTTGGAGGGGCCCTGCCAGAGCCTTACAGATACAGAGGCAAATACTAACAGCCAACCATTGGTCTGAGCATGGGGTTCACTATGGAGGAGTTGGAGGGCAAGCTGGAGGAGCTGGGGGGGAGGGCGGTTTGCAGCCCCATGGGAAGAACAACAATGTCAGTCAACCAGAAGCCCCAGGGCTCCCAGGGACTAAGTCATCAACCAAGGGGTACTTGTGGTTCCAGGCAAAAGATTGGCAGAGGAATACCTTGTCGGGCATCAGTGGGAGGAGAGGTCTTTGGTCCTGTGAAGACTCAGTAGAGGCCCCAGTGTGAGGAAATCGAGTTGGGGTCATGGGGGTAGGTTTGGTGGAGGAGCATATTCTTGGAGGCAGGAGGTGGGAGGATGGGTTAGGGGTTTTTGGGGTGGGGGGGAAACCGGGAAGGGGTATAACGTTTGAAATGTAAATGAAGACTATTTTCAATAAAAAAAAAAGAAAAAGAAAGAGGCAGTATTTTGTTTAATTTTATATTGAAATTGTGTGGCAGTATTGGGTTAAGACAGAGAGTGACATACTTATTTGTAACACTTCTCTTTTCTCTTAGTTCTGAAGACAGCATACTAGACTGGCAATGCTTTTATTGTGAAAACTGATGTTGGGGGACTGGAAAGACGGCTCAGCAGTTAAGAGCATTGACTGTTCTTACAAAGGTGCTGAGTTCAAATCCCAGAAACCTTATGGTGGCTCACAACCATCCATAATGAGATCTGATGCCCTCTTCTGGAGTTTCTGAAGACAGCTACAGTGTACTTACATATAATAAATAAATAAATAAATAAATAAATAAATAAATAAATAAATAAATCTTTAAAAAAAAAAGAAAACTGATGTTGATTGTTGATTAATAATACATTCCGCTCTGTTCCGATAGACTGCACTGAAGAGACAGGTACCTAGGTTCTCCCCAATATAACATCGCTTGGGACACGCCCTGTTGGGGCTTCCGCCTGCTCCCAAGAACGGGACCGCACTGTGGTCCTCTGGGCGCCAGATCGGCTGTAGGACATCGCCTCTGCAGTGTGACCAGCACCACCGAGAGAGTGGAGAGAGCACTTTGCCATCTTTGCTCCAGTGGCTGGGAAGTTGGGACTGCCAGGCTCTGAGACAGACAGGCATAATATCGCTTGGGTCTCGGGCAGCTTGTGTGTACACTGCTCCCAAGAGCTGGGCAGATCTGCAGTAACCAGTGAGCCAGCTCTGCTGTGGGACATCTGCCTGGCAGAGGGACGCCCCCTCCCCCCCACCGGGAGAGATCACACACCCTTGCACAGGGCAGCAGCCTACCAGCCTCCCTTTGGCGATCTCTGCTCCAGGAATCCACTAAGCTGAGCCTTTGGATATGCAAGGACTCCCCAATACAACATCACTTGGGGCAAGGCACATCAGGGCTCCAAAGTCACTCAGGAGCAGGGCAGGCCCCAGAAATCGGTGCCAGGGGAATCCTGGTAATCCAGTGGGGCCAGAAATAGCTTTTCAGGCTCACAGGAGGTCCAACCAACAGCCAGTGACAGCAGGACCAACTAACATCAGAGGAAACCAGATGGCAAAAGGTAAACATAGGAATGTTACTAACAGAAATCAAAGTAATATGGCACCATCCGAACCAACTCTCCAACAGCAGCAAGTCCTGGATACCCCACCACACCCGAAAGACAAGATCTGGCTTTAAAATCACTTCTCATGATGCTATTAGAGGATCACAAAAGGACACAAATAAATCTAATAAAGAATTACAGGAGACCATGAATCAACAGTTAGAAGCCCTTACAAAGGAAACACAGAAATCACTAAGAGAAATGCAGGAGAACATGGATCAAAAGATGGAGGCCCACAAGGAGACAACACAAAAATCACTTAATGAGATGAATCAACGGGTAGATGCACTCATAAAGGAATCACAAAAATTGCATAAAGAAATGCAGAAGAATATGGGTCAACAGACGGATGCCCATAGGGAGGCAACACAAAAATTGCTTAAAGAAATGAATCAACGGATAGATGCCCTTACAAAGGAAACACAAGAACTGCTTAAAGAAATGCAGGAGACGATGGATCAATAGATGGAAGCCCATGAGGAGGAAACACAAAAATCACTCAGAGAAATGCAGGAGAACGTGGGTCAACAGGCAGAAATCTTGAAAGAGGTAATGCAAAAATACCTTAAAGAAATACAGGAAAATACAAACAAACAAGTGAAGGATCTCAGCAAATCCATCCAGGAACTAAAAAAGGAAGTAGAAACAACTAAGAAATCACAAAGGGAGACAACTTTGGAGATAGAAAACCTTGGGAAGAAATCAGGAGTCATAGATGCAAACATCAACAATAGAATACAAGAGATGGAAGAAAGAATCTCAGGTGCTGAAGATTCCATAGAAAGCATCGACTCAACAGTCAAAGAAATTGCAAAATGCAAAAAACGTGTAACCCAAAACATCCAGGAAATCCAGGACACAATGAGAAGACCAAACCTAAGGATTATAGGTATAGATGAGAGTGAAGATTTGCAACTTAAAGGGCCAGTAAACATCTTCAACAAAATTATGGAGGAAAACTTCCCTAACCTAAAGAGAGAGATGCCGATGAACGTACAAGAAGCCTACAGAACTCCAAACTGACTGGACCAGAACAGAAATACCTCCCGTCACATAATAATCAAAACACCAAATGTACTAAACAAAGAAAGAATATTAAAAGCAGTAAGAGAAAACGGCTAAGTAACATACAAAGGAAGACCTATCCGAATCACATCAGACTTCTCACCAGAGACTATGAAAGCCAGAAGATCCTGGGCAGATCTCATACAGACACTAAGACAGCACAAATGCCAGCCAAGACTACTATACCAAGCAAAACTCTCAATCACCATAGATGGAGAGACCAAGATATTCCATGATAAAACCAAATTTTCACAATATATTTCCACAAATCCAGCCCTGCAAAGGATAATAGGTGGAAACTGCCAGTACAGGGAGAGAAGCAACACCCTGGAAAAAATGAGATAATAACCTTCTTGAATCAAACCCAAAAGTAGATAACCACTCAAACATAAAGATAGCATCAAGAATGGCCGGGGGCAATAATCACTATGCCTTAATCTCTCTTAATATCAATGGTCTCAATTCCCCAATAAAACGACATAGACTAGCAGACTGGATACGTAAACAGGACCCAGCATTTTGCTGCATGCAGGAAACGCACCTCAGTGTCAAAGACAAACACTACCTCAGAGTAAAAGGCTGGAAAACAATTTTACAAGCAAATAGCCCCAAGAAACAAGCCGGAGTAGCCATCCTAATATCATATAAAATTGATTGTCAACCTAAAGTCATCAAAAAAGACACAGAAGGACACTACATACTGATCAAGGGAATAATCCACCAACAAGAACTCTCAATTCTGAATATCTATGCTCCAAATGCAAGGGCACCCTCATTCGTAAAAGAAACTTTACTAAAGCTCAAAGCACACATGGCACCTCACACAATAATAGTGGGTGACTTCAACACCCCTCTCTCTGAAATGGATCGTTCAGGAAAGCAGAAACTAAACAGGGACACAGTGAATTTAATTGAAGCTGTGGACCAAATGGAACTAACAGATATATATAGAACATTTCATCCTAGAGCTAAAGACTACACCTTCTTCTCAGCACCTCATGGTACCTTTTCCAAATTGACCATATAATTGGTCACAAATCAGACCTCAACATATATAAAAAGATAGAACTAATCCCATGCCTTCTATCAGATCACTATGGAATAAGGGTGGTCTTCAATGGCAACAAAAACAAAAGAAAACCCACGTACACATGGAGGCTGAACAATGCTCTACTCAATGATAACTTGGTCAAGGTGGAAATAAAGAAAGAAATCAAAGACTTTTTAAAAGTTAATGAAAATGAAGGCACAACATACCCTAATTTATGGGACACAATGAAAGCAGTGCTAAGAGGAAAATTCATAGCCCTGAGTGCCTCCAAAAAGAAACGGGAGACAGCATACACTAACAGCTTAATGGCACACCTGAAATCCCTGGAACAAAAAGAAGCAAATACACCAAAGAGGAGTAGAAGGCAGGAAATCATAAAAATCAGGGCTGGAATCAATCAAGTAGAAACAAATAAAACCATACAAAGAATCAACAAAACAAGGAGTTGGTTCTTTGAGAAAGTCAAGAAGATAGATAAGCCCTTTGCCAGACTAACCAGAGGGCACAGAGATAGTATCCAAATTAATAAAATCAGAAACGAAAAGGGAGAGATAACAATAGAAAGTGAGGAAATTCAAAAAATCCTCAGATCCTACTACAAAAACCTGTATTCAACACAACTAGAAAATCTCGAGGAAATGGACAATTTCCTTGACAGATACCAAATACCAAAATTAAATGAGGATCAAAGAGACCATCTAAACTGTCCTATAACCCCTGAAGAAATAGAAGTTGTCGGGGCTGGAGAGATGGCTCAGCAGTTAAGAGTACTGACTGCTCTTCCGAAGGTCCTGAGTTCAAATCCCAAGAACCACATGGTGGTTCACAACCATCCTGGCACCCTCTTCTGGAGTGTCTGAAGACAGCTACAGTGTACTTACATAAATAAGTAAATCTAAAAAAAAAAAAAAAGAGATAGAAGTTGTCATTGGAAGTCTTCCAACCAAAAAAAGCACAGGTCCAGATGGTTTTAGTGCAGAATTCTATCAGACCTTCAAAGAAGACCTAACACCAATACTGTTCAAACTGTTCCACAAAATAGAAACAGACGGAACACTACCCAACTCTTTCTATGAAGCCACAATTACATTAATACAAAAAGCACACAAAGATCCGACAAAGAAAGAGAATCTCAGGCCAATCTCTCTTATGAATATCGATGCAAAAATATTCAATAAAATTCTTGCCAACCGAATCCAAGAACACATCAAAACGATCATTCACTACGATCAAGTATGCTTCATCCCAGGGATGCAGGGATGGTTCAATATAAGGAAATCCATCAATGTAATCCACTATATAAACAATCTCAAAGAAAAAAACCACATGGTCATCTCATTAGATGCTGAGAAAACATTTGACAAAATTCAGCATCCTTTCATGCTAAAGGTCTTGGAAAGATCAGGAATTCAAGGCCCATATCTAAACATAGTAAAAGCAATTTACAGCAAACCGGTAGCCAGCATCAATCTAAATGGAGAGAAACTTGAAGCAATCCCACTAAAATCAGGGACTAGACAAGGCTGCCCTCTCTCTCCATATCTTTTCAATATAGTACTTGAAGTTCTAGCTAGAGCAATCAGACAACAAAAAGAGGTCAAAGGGATACAAATTGGAAAGGAAGAAGTAAAACTATCACTATTTGCAGACGATATGATAGTATACTTAAGCGACCCAAAGAACTACACCAGGGAACTCCTACAGCTGATAAACGACTTCAGCAAAGTGGCCAGATATAAAATCAACTCAAGCAAGTCAGTAGCCTTCCTATACTCAAAGGATAAGCAGGCTGAGAAAGAAGAGAAATGATACCCTTCACGATAGCCACAAACCATATAAAGTCTCTTGGCGTGACTCTAACCAAACAAGTGAAAGATCTGTATGACAAGAACTTCAAGTCTCTGAAGAAAGAAATTGAAGAAGACCTCAGAAGATGGAAAAATCTGCCATGCTCATGGATTGGCAGTATTAATATAGTAAAAATGACCATCTTACCAAAAGTAATATACAGATTCAATGCAATCCCCATCAAAATCCCAACTCAATTCTTCATAGAGTTAGAAAGAGCAATTCAAAAATTCATCTGGAATAACAGAAAACCCAGAATAGCTAAAACTATTCTCAAGAGTAAAAGAACCTCTGGTGGAATCAGTATCCCGGACCTCAAGCTGTACTACAGAGCAATAGTGTTAAAAACTGCATGGTATTGGTACAGTGACAGGCATGTAGATCAATGGAACAGAATTGAAGACTCAGAAATGAATCCACACTCCTATGGTCACTTGATCTTTGACAAAGGAGCTAAAACCATCCAGTGGAAAAAAGATAGCCTCTTCAACAAGTGGTGCTGGCTCAGCTGGAGGTCAACATGCAGAAGAATGCAAATTGATCCATTCTTATATCCTTGCACTAAGCTCAATTGCAAGTGGATCAAGGATCTCCACATAAAACCAGACACACTGAAACTAATAGAAGGGAAACTAGGGAAGAACCTTGAACATATGGGCACAGGGGAGAATTTCCTGAACAGAACTCCAATAGCTTATGCTCTAAGATCAAGAATAGACAAATGGGACCTCATTAAATTACAAAGTTTTTGCAAGGCAAAAGACACTGTCAAAAAGACAAAGCCGCAACCAACTAACTGGGAAATGATCTTTACCAACCTTACATCCGACAGAGGGCTAATATCCAAGATATACAAAGAACTCAAGAAGTTAAACTCCAGAGTGGCAAGTAACCCTATTAAAAAATGGGGTACAGAGCTAAACAAAGAGTTCTCACCTGAAGAATATCTAATGGCTGAGAAGCACCTAAAGAGATGTTCATCATCCTTAGTCATTAGGGAAATGCAAATCAAAACAACCCTGAGATTCCATCTCACACCAGTCAGAATGGCTAAGATCAAAAACACAGGAGACAGCAGTTATTGGCGAGGATGTGGAGAAAGAGGAACACTCCTCCACTGCTGGTAGAATTGCAAGCTGGTACAACCATTCTGGAAAGCAGTCTGGCGCTTCCTCAGAAAACTGGGCATGACACTCCCGGAGGATCCGGCTATACCACTCCTGGGCATATACCCAGAGGCTTTACCTGCATGCAATAAGGACACATGCTCCACTATGTTCATGGCAGACTCATTTATAATAGCCAGAAGCTGGAAAGAACACAGATGTCCCTCAACGGAGGAATGGATTCAGAAGGTGTGGTATATTTACACAATGGAATACTACTCTGCAATTAAAAACAATGAATTCACGTAGTTCCTAGGCAAATGGTCAGAACTTGAAAATATCATCCTCAGTGAGGTAACCCAATCACAAAAGAACACACATGGTATGCAGTCACTGATAAGGGGGTTTTAACCCAGAATCTCGTAATACCCTAGACACAATACGCATATCCATAGATTTCCAAGAAGATAGAAGGAGAGACCCCTGGTCCTGGAAAGACTGGATGTAGGGGAATGCCAAGACAGAGAAGTGAGAGGGGGTTGAATGGGGAAAAGAGGGAGGGAAGGGGGCTTATGGGACTTTCGGGGAGGGAGGAAACAGGAAAGGGGAAATGATTTTGAATGTAAATTTAAAAAAAAACTTAGAAAATAAATAAAAAAAATACATTCCTATTTGTGTTAGGTTCTAAGATTTAAAAAAAAGATTATCTGACCATTGGTTAGCCACACCTGAATTACAAACCTATAAGAAAGTAAAAATAAATGAATTAATCTATTTTTTTCTTTTGTGGTCTCTTTTGTTCCTTATAATTCTTCCAGTTGTATGCATAGTTTAACATCCAATCATAATGCCTTGGCTGATACCCATCTCAAATCCTCAGATGCAGTGAATCTGGAAAGCAAAAATTCAGTCATATTTATATTCAGAGCTACATTAGGACCCCATCAACATTGAGTCTACTCCTCCTGTGGCCTCAGTTAAAATATATGAAAGTCACATTTTGCTGTTGTCTCTGATAAAAAACTAAAACTATTAAGAAAGATGACATATTTATTTCTGCTCCGTTTTGGATGATTTGGTCCACCGTCTCTTGACTGTTTTGGTCCTAGTCTTATAGTGATAGTGAGCAACATAGTGACAAAGGCAAGGTGGAACAGAGCCTCTCTCCTCATGGTGGCCAAAGAGTCGAAGGAGACTACTGTGTGAATGCCCCGACCAAAGTAAACATTAAGAGAGCATCCTCCTCTTTCCACAATTAGGTGATCTCTAAGTGTCTATTCGAAATTTTAATCCAACAATGGATTAAACCCACTATTAGTTCAAAGCCTTTATGGTATATTTTTTCTGAAAATACCCTTATGGGAACATTCAGAAGTGTCCTTGAGGAGTCTCATAAGTGTCTCTCAATCTAATCAAATGGACTAGATTAGCTATCATAGCCACTGAATATGTGAGTTTCTGAATTATAAAGCATGTGATGTATTCCAAATGTTATGCAAAGAGCTGGGCTAAAAATGAGTAAGTGTGATTTATGCTCATGAGGATAACATACTCATGTAGACAGATATGTATGCAATTGATTTAAATAAAATGTGGTGTATACAAGGCTATACTTTTCAAGAAAAGGTGTGAACTAGGGAAGGGAAATGAGTCAGCAAGTGTGGGATGTCTGTGATAGTGGCAACATATAATTACTTTATGTGAAAAAGTATGTTTAAATGGAGGGTTTTAAAAACACGTATGTGATTTCTAGATATACAATGAAATAAGGCAAAGATTTATACATTTGTAGATGCAGAAAATTTAGTTAGTACTTATCATGAACTAGATACTCTTTTTAATGTTTGCATGTGTTTCATAATAACTTTGTTGAACTTAAATGAACAGATTGATTTATCTAACATATCTCTTTTGAGTATATGATGAAAAATAAATCAAAGCTTAGACATCTCTTATGCTGCATTGGACCCTAATATTAGCCAAAAATCAATCTTTATTCCTTCATTCTTTACAAAACAGATTTATGGAGATAATACTATCTGTATAAGCTTAACGGCAACGAAAAGCGGAGGAGCACTGAAGGCAAGCAACACTAAGCTGCCTTCTATTCATTCACAGCACCTAAAATAGACATGCCATTTCCAATATACCTCTTAGGATTTCATGTTTGGAGAGAGTATTAAATACATGCGTGTTTATAAGACACATGGGCTTACTTATCAACCCACTATATGGAAAAAAAAAAACAGGCAACAATAAAGACCACCAGAAAAATCCTCTTTATTTTTTCATCTCAAAAAGTATTTCCTAATTTGTTGACATAGCATAGTACATTTTGTTTTGTTTTGCTTTTTTGTTTCTTTGTTTTTCTTTTTTTCTTTGCTTCTTAAATTGCTTTAATACTCTTTTTTTTTTATTTTCTAAGTTCTTTTATTTACATTCCAAATCATTTCCCCTTTCCCTTTTCCTCCCTCCCAGAAAGTCCCATAAGCCCCCTTCTCTCCCTCTGTTCCCATTTCAACCCCCTCTCCCTTCTCTATCCTGGCATTCCCCTACATCCAGTCTTTCCAAGACCAGAGGTTTCTCCTTCCATCTTCTTGGATATCTATTGATCTGCGAATTGTGTCTAGGGTATTCCGAGATTCTGAGTTAATATCCCCTTATCAGTGACTGCATACCATGTGTGTTCTTTTGAGATTGGGTTACCTCACTAAGGATGATATTTTCAAGTTCTGACCATTTGCCTAGCAATTTTGTGAATTCATTGTTTTTAATTGCACAGTAGTATTCCATTGTGTAAATATACAACATCTTCCGAATCCATTCCTCCATTGAGGGACATCTGGGTACTTTCCAGCTTCTGGCTATTATAAATAAGGCTGCTAGGAACATAGGGGGGCATGTGCTCTTATTGCATGCAGGTGTAGCCTCTGGGTATATGCCCAGGAGTGGTATAGCAAGAACCTCCAGGAGTGTCATGCCCAGTTTTCTGAGGAACTGCCAGACAGCTTTCCAAAGTGGTTGTACCAGCTTGCAATTCCACCAGCAGTGGAGAAGTGTTCCTCTTTCTCCACATCCTCGCCAACCACTGCTGTCTCCTGTGTTTTTGATCTTAGCCATTCTGACTGGTGTGAGATGGAATCTCAGGGTTGTTTTGATTTGCATTTCCCTAATGACTAAGGATGTTGAACATCTCTTTAGGTGCTTCTCAGCCATTAGATACTCTTCAGGTGAGAACTCTTTTTTAGCTCTGTACCCCATTTTTTAATAGGGTTACTTGGCTCTCTGGAGTCTAACTTCTTGAGTTCTTTGTATATATTGGATATTAGCCCTCTGTTGGATGTAGGGTTTGTAAAGATCATTTCCCAGTTAGTTGGTTGTCGCTTTGTCCTTTTGACAGTGTCTTTTGCCTTACAGAAACTTTGTAATTTTATGAGGTCCCATTTGTCAATTCTTGATCTTAGAGCATAAGCTATTGGAGTTCTGTTCAGGAAATTCTTCCCTGTGACCATATGTTCAAGGTTCTTACCTAGTTTCCTTTTTAATAGTTTCAGTGTGTCTGGTTTTATGTGGAGGTCCTTTATCCACTTGGAATTGAGCTTAGTTCAAGGAGATAAGGTGGGTCATTTTGCATTCTTTTGC
This sequence comes from Tokudaia tokunoshimensis, assembly GCA_036184795.1. NCBI lineage: Eukaryota > Metazoa > Chordata > Mammalia > Rodentia > Muridae > Tokudaia > Tokudaia tokunoshimensis. The sequence goes on along the minus strand of BTHU01000001.1, from coordinate 70,620,225 downwards.
ATGTTGACCTCCAATTGAACCAGTACCATTTGTTGAAAAGGCTATCTTTTTTCCACTGGATGGTTTTAGCTCCTTTGTCAAAAGATCAAGTGACCATAGGAGTGTGGATTCATCTCTGGGTCTTCAATTCTGTTCCATTGATCTACGTGCCTGTCACTGTACCAATACCATGCCGTTTTTAACACTATTTCTCTGTAGTACAGCTTGAGGTCCAGGATACTGATTTCCCCAGAAGTTCTTTTACTCCATGATCATGGAAGATTTTTCCATCTTCTGAGGTCTTCTTCAATTTCTTTCTTCTTGTCATACAGATCTTTCACTTGTTTGGTTTTCACTTGTTTGGTTAGAGTCACACCAAGATACTTTATATTGTTGTGGCTATCATGAAGGGTATAATTTCTCTTATTTCTTTCTCAGCCTGCTTATCCTTTGAGTATAGGAAGGCTTCTGACTTGCTTGAGTTGATTTTATATCCGGCCACTTTGCTGAAGTTGTTTATCATCTGTAGGAGTTCTCTGGTGGAGTTCTTTGGGTCACTTAAATATACTCTCATTTTGTCTGCAAATAGTGATAGTTTAACTTCTTCCTTTCCAGTTTGTATCCCTTTGACCTCCTTTTGTTGTCTAATTGTCGTAGATAGAACTTCAAGTACTATATTGAAAAGATAATGGAGAGAGAAGGCAGCCTTGTCTAGTCCTTGATTTTAGTGGGATTGCTTCAAGTTTCTCTCCATTTAGTTTGATGTTGGCTACCAGTTTTCTGTAAATTCCTTTTTTATGTTTAAATATGGGCTTCGAATTCCTGTTCTTTCCAAGACCTTTAACATGAAAAGATGCTGAATTTTGTCAAATGCTTTCTCAGTATCTAATGAAATGACCATGTGGTTTTTTTTCTTTGAGATTGTTTATGTAGTGGATTACATTGATGGATTTCCTTATATTGAACCATCCCTTCATCCCTGGGATGAAACCTATTTGATTGTGGTGAATGATTGTTTTAATGTGTTCTTGGATTCAGTAGAAACATTAAAAAAACCATACAAAGAATCACCAAAACCAGGAGTTGATTCTTTGAGAAAATCAACAAGATAGATAAGCCATTTGCCAGACTATCCAGAGGGCACAGAGACAGTATCCAAATTAACAACATCAGAAATGAAAATGGGAGATAACAACAGAAACTGAGGAAATTCAAAAAAATCATCAGATCCTACTACAAAAGCCTATATTCAACACAACCAGAAAATCTGGAGGAAATGGACAATTTCCTAGACAGATACTAAATACCAAAATTAAATCAGGATCAAATAGACCATCTAAACCATCCTATAACCCCTGATGAAATAGAAGTGGTCATTGGAAGTCTTCCAACCAAAAAAATCACAGGTCCAGATGCTTTTATTTCAGAATTCTATCAGACCTTCAAAGAAGACCTAACACCAATAATCTTCAAACTATTCCCCCAAATAGAAACAGAAGGAACACTACCCAACTCGTTCTACAAAACCACAATTACACTAATACCAAAAGCACACAAAGATCCAACAAAGAAAGAGAATCTCAGGCCAATCTCTCTTATGAATATCCATGCAAAAATACTCAATAAAATTCTTGTTTCTTTGTTTTTCAAGATAGGGTAACTTTGTGTAGATCTGGCTTTCTTGGAACTTACTCTGTATTTGAGGTTGTCCTCTAACTCACAGATATCTGCCTACCTCTGGTTCCCAAGTACTGGGATTAAAGCTATGTGTCACCACTACCCAATGACCATATGACATTCTTATCAACATTCTAATACTTATTAAAATATACTGGTTCTAGAAAATGTTTCATTAATATTATCAATTTCTTTGAATTGTAAATAATATGTAAAGTTTTATTTAAACATACACACATGTGTTTTTGTATGTATATACTAGTTCAAATATAAGTTCCTCAAAAAAGACATTCACACTCCATAGTTAATATGTTTATAATTTAATTACTATTCAGTTGTAATGAAAAGAAAAATTATAAAATTTGTTGGGAAAATGAAGGATCCTAAAATAAAAATTCTGAAGAAGGGAACTGGGTCACAGATATACCAATGCCACATGTTCTTATAGGCTTCTTTGTGGCTAGTGACATACCAACCAAAATCACAAAATAATGATGATTGTACTATATTGTAATGAAACACTATCCTGCACTTATATAATTTCTCTCTAAGATCTCCAACAATGTGCATGAGCCATGCTGTCTATGTATTCATCAGCAATGGCCATCTAGGCTGTTTATATTTTCTGGCCATTTTAAACACAGTGATAATTGATATAGATAATTGACATAGATGATCAAGTACCTCCGTAGTAGGACATAGATTCTTTATGGAATATGCACAGGAGTGGTTCCAACAGATTTTTAAGGTAGATTTATATCTAACTTCTTGATGAAGTTCCACACTAACTTTCTTGGGGCCTTCACCAGTTTATACTCCAACCAATAATACTTAGATGTTCCCTTTTCCCCACGTCCTTCTCTTCTTTCTATCTATCTATCTATCTATCTATCTATCTATCTATCTATCTATCTATCTATCTATCTATCTATTGATCTATCCATCTATCACCTATATGTCTATCTAATAATCTATCAGTGTTTAAATGGAATTATCTTATAATGAATACAATTCTCCAGAACACCATAAGCTATCAAATAGAATCCCAATGCTAAGTAAGTCTTTCCTCTTTTCTAGTTGTTGATTGATGTTATCCCATACCACCTCCCCAAACTTTATAGGATATTGCCATTGTTCTTGGTTGCATACAGAAATTTGTCATAAGAATCTATTGCAGAAGATACTGCATACCCGGGTTATACGACATAGAAAAATCAGGATAATCTTGACCTGAGGCTACATCTTTACTGGCTGACTTTCATGTTGCCAGAAGGTTCTATTTATGATACCCGAGAATATGTGTGTTCAGCTACTGATATGGTAAGCTATGCCTGCTGGTATAATGGCTTCCCACACGTAATGGAAGTACCCAACCACTTTATAATGTGATTTATAGCGGGTACACAAGATGTCACTCATGCCTACTATCAAGAATCTATAACTAGATTGGTGATGATCCTTCAGTGGAACATAATACTCTTATTATGTTAAATAGACACAGTATTAAAAACTGCCTCCTTAATTCTTATCCTTATACCCATAGTTAATATGTCTCTAAAACCCTCACCAGAGAAACTCCTTTTTGAAGCAGATTGTCACTAATAAAAAAGAACCATAATTGGTCAGTGGACAGAAAAAAAATTGTGAAATTTTCACCTCTAAATGGAGTATCAATATCATACTTTCTTACTTCATAAGGCTCAGAGATCATTGCAGAAGAATGTGCAAAAAGATTGAAAATTCCAGAAGTAATAAGTGTCTTTAGTGAAAGCACCTGCTGGACCTGTTACATATATGAATACATGGTAGATATGACTGCATGCACAAGACCTGTATAAGACCTAGCCACTCAAAATACATGCATAAGACATAACACTTAAAATACCAGAATGGGAAGTGAGGGAGGGTCATGAACTCTTATCCACAGCTGAGAAGCTTTTGGCAGTTGATGGTTGCTGTGAGAGAAAGAGGAAGTTTTACTCTTGGATGTGGCATTAGATGGTTCTGCACTCATGCACGTATGGGGAACAATAAAGGTTCATGGTGGGTTAGAGATAGGGAGTGGATATGGTGGGAGTCAGATGAAGGTGGTAGGGAAAGGTGGGGGAGGATAGGGAAACATTGCAGGGAAAAGAATAAGTATATATTTGTTCAAATTATAGCTATACACATGTATGAAATTCTCCAAAAAATAATAAAATATTCCCAAGAGTGGTATTACTGGGTCTTCAGGTAGATCTATTTCTACTTTTCTGAGGAACCTCCAGATTGATTTCCAGAGTGGTTGTACCAGTTTACAATCCCACCAGCAATGGAGGAGTGCTCCTCTTTCTCCACATCCTCTCCAACATGTGTTGTCACCTGAGGTTTTGATCTTAGCCATTCTGATTGGTGTAAGGTGGAATGTCAGGGTCATTTTGATTTACTTCTCTCTGATCACTAAAGATTTTGAACACTTATTTAGGTGTTTATCAGTCATTCGTGATTCCCTTGTTGTGAATTCTCAGTTTAATTTATACCCCATTGTTTTGATTGGGTTGTTTGTTTCTTTTGGTTGTTAGCTTCTTGAGTTCTTTATATATTTTGGATATTAACCATCTATCAGGTATAGGGTTAGTGAAGATTTTTTCCTAATATATAGGTTGCTGATTTGTCTTATTGACTATGTCCTTTGCCTTACAGAAGCTTTCCAGATTTATGAGGTCCCATTTATCAATTCTTGGTCACGAGAATTATTATGGCTTAGAGAATGAGCCATTGGAGTTCTGTTTAGGAAATTTCCCCCTGTGTCAATGAGTTCAAGGCTCTTTCCCACTTTCTCTTCTATTAGATTCAGTATATCCGGTTTTATGTTGAGGTCCTTGATCCACTTGGACATGATCTTTGTGCTCAAAGTGATAAATAGGGGTCTATTTTCATTTTTCTACATAAAGAAAGTTAGTTAGACCAGCACTATTTATTGAAGATACTTTCTTTTTTCCATTTTATATTTTTGGCATTTTTGTCAGAGATCAAGTGTCCGTAAGTGTATGGTTTTATTTCTGGGTCTTCAATTCTATTCCATTGATCAACATGCCTGTCTCTGCACTAATACCATGCAGTTTTTATGACTAGTGCTTTGTCTTAAATCTTGAGGGATGGTGATTCCCTGAGCTGTTCTTTTATTGTTAAGAATTGTTTTCACTATTCTTTTTTTTGTGTGTGTGTTGTGATGAAAGCAATCACAAGTGGGGCGGGAGGGAGGGAGGGACCTGGGAGGGAAAGTAGACAGGGGTGTGGAGGGAGAGGAGAACCTGATCAGGTAGGTATTGAGTGAGGGAAAAGGACTGAAGCCTTCAGGGCCAGCAGAAAGAATGGAAACAGGCAACCCCGGGAGGTAGGAGGTTGAGGGGACCCTCCAGAATGCACAAGAGAATTGGTAGGTGAAAGACTATCAGGACTCAAAGAGAGGGATCTTAGATGAAATAAATACCCAACATTACAGAGAGGGAACATTATAGAGCCCACCTCCAACAGGAAAACAGGACATAAATTGAGGGAGAGGGAGGCATTCCACAGTCACAATTCTGACTCATAATTGTTCCTGTCTGAAAGAAATACAGGGATGGAAATGGAGAGGAGCCTGAGGAAAAAAAAGTCCAGCAATAGGCCTAATGTGGGATCCAGCTCAAGGGGAGGTCCCAAGGCCTGACACTATAACTGAGGCTATGGAGCACTCACAAAAAGTGACCTAGCATGACCTCACTCTGAAAGACCCAACAAGCAACTGAAAGAGTCAGATGTAGATATTTGCACCCAACCAATGGTCAGAAGCTGCTAACTCCTGTGGTTGAATTAAGGAAAGGCAGAGAGAAGGTGAGGAGGAGGGTGACCCTATAGGAGGACCAGCAGTCTCAGTTAAGCTGGACCCTCATGATCTCTCAAACACTGGACCACCAAACAGGCAGCATACACCAGCTGATATGAGCCCCCTAACACTTATACAGTGCAGGAGTTCTGGGTCTGTGTTCAATAGGAGATGATGCACCTAAGCCCCAAGAGACTGGAGGCCACAGGAAGTTTAGAGGTCAGGTGGTGTGCAGTGTAGGAATTGGGTACATCCATGTAGAGACAGGGCATGGGGAGGAGGTATGGGATGTGGAAGAGTTGGACGGTTGACACAGGGGTGGGATAAAATCTAGAGTGTAAACAAATAAATAAAAATAAAAACATTTTTTAAACTCTGTAAGGATCCTTTGTGTAAGTCTAAAGAGGAAACAGGATGTGCCAATCCTGATTCTGGAAGTTAAATGTTTTCAAGATTTTTTTCCTTCAGATTTCTCATGTTCTTTTCTAAGGGCTTCACCAGTTTGCAGGCCTCTGATTGATATTCGGTAGTTCAGAAAGTTCTTTGTTGTTAACAGGAACTGAAACAACAGAAATAATGCACATCCCTACAGAGCAGAAATCAACAGTCCAGGGCATGTGAAGACAATGCTTTGCATTCTTTGAATACTTAACTCTAAATCTGAGGCTCTGGTGTACGCTAATATGTATCTTATTGAATATTAAAATATCCCATCATACAGTTTCTATTTCTCTGTTTTTAAAGAATATTTATGCAGTGGCTCCACCTTATTACTGATATAGACATGGTTAACTTCCTGGCTGCTGATTTAGTGAAAGCCTTTGACTCTGTCATTCACATAGCTTCCTAATTGGCTTCCACTTTGTATTCCTTTCCAATGTGTTTTTCTTTTTTTTTCTCTAGAAATAAAGGGCAGGTTTGTAAATGTGAACATGAGCTCACATCAACTCTCTGTTTGACATGCTTCAACAATTTTTTACCTAGTTCAAATTCCTAGCTGCCCTGGGCTACATCTCTGCAATGCATGCCTGGGCTTGCCTACCTTTTCAATAGAGCATTTCCTAAACTATGCCATGGCTCCTCATTTTGTGCTCAGTTGGATTTCCTGACAGTCAATGCACTTGTCACACTCCTTCTAGACATTCTAGACCTGAAGTACCTTGTGTATTTTCTAGTCTTAACTATGAACAGTTCTCAGTCCCAAGGTGTTCCTTACCCAGGCCATCCTATCATTTTCCCGCGTCTGGTTTGGAGGTTCCCTCCTTAGAGATGCTTCTTTTGAGTATCTATTTCCAACAGTTATGCAGTCTTGAGCCTCAGTGTGACTTGATTCCTTCATGGTATGCTAAACACTCTAAAGGAATAGTCTTATGCTTAAGTTAGATTACGAAGATTTAATATAGTCTAGGTGGCTGCGGTTTAAGGTATCTACTGATATCCTGTCCTTGGTGAGAACTCAATAGCCATTTTTTAATTTAGACTATGATGCCTGAGAGATGCCTTTAAAGTAGCCTCTATGTCCAGGAAAGCTTCAGAGACACATATGACTAAACACTTTTGCTCCATCCAGGCCCCCAGGTAATGAGATGGTAGACTTCCACGCTGAAGGATGAGCTCACCCACTCATATTCAACTCACATGCCAATCTCCTCCAAAAACTGCCTCCTCCACACTACCAGGCCTGTTCTGTCTTCATAAATAAACCTCCAGTCTGTGCTTCTTCAATGAGAGAAAAAAGATGCTCCCTATCCTCAGAAGCACCTAGAATAAACAATGTGCTCTCTGAGATTGCTTCTTTTCAGTCTGACACCCAAGGCTAGTCATAGAAATGTTCAGCATCCTAGGTTATCAGGGAAATGCAAACCAAAACAACCCTGAGATTCAACTTCACACTAGTCACAATGGTTAAGATGAAAAACTCAGGGGACAGCAGATGCTGGAGAGGATGTGGAGAAAGAAGAACACTTCTCCATTGCTGGTGGGATTACAAGCTGGTAAAACCACTCTGGAAATCAGTTTGGTGGTTCCTCAGAAAATTGGACATCATACTACCTGAGGACCCAACTATACCACTCCTGGGCATATACCCAGAAGATGCTCCAACATGTAATAAGGACACATGCTCCACTATGTTCAGCAGCCTTATTTATAATAGCCAGAAGCTGGAAAGAACCCAGATGTCCTTCAACAGAGGAATGGATACAGAAATTGTGGTACATATACACAAAGGAGCACTATTCAGCCATTAAAAACAATGAATTCATGAAATTCTTACGTAAATGAATGGAACTAGAAAGTGTCATCCTGAGTGAGGTAACCCAATCACAAAAGAACACACATGGTATGCACTCACTGATAAGTGGATGCTAGCCCCAAAACTCAAAATACACATGTTACAATTCACAGACCACAGGAAGTTCAAGAAGGAAGACCGAAGTGGGGGTGCTTTGGTTCCTCTGAGAAAGGGAACAAAATATTCATAGGAACAACTATGGAGACAAAGTGTGGAGCAGAAACTGAAGGAAAAGCCACCCAGAGACTGTCAAACCTGGGGATTCATCCTATAAACAGTCACCAAACCCCAAAACTACTATGGATGACAAGAAGTGCGTACCGAAAGGAGCCTGTTAAGGCTGTCTTTTGGAGGGGCCCTGCCAAAGCCTTACAGATACAGAGGTGAATACTAGCAGCCAACCATTTGCCTGAGCGCAGGGTTCACAATGGAGTAGTTGGAGTGCATTCTGGAGGAGCAGGTGTGAGGGGTGGGAGGTGGAGTGGGTTGCAGTCCCATGGGAAGAACGACGATGTCGGCCAACCAGGTGCCCCAGGGCTCTCAGGGACTAAGCTATCAACCAAGGGGTACACATGGTTCCAGCCAAAAGAGTGGCAGAGGAATGCCTTGTTGGGCATCAGTGGGAGGAGAGGTCATTGGTCCTGTTAAGACTCAATAGAGGCCCCAGTGCGGGGAAATCGAGTGGGGGTCATGGGAGTGGGTGGGGTGGAGGAACATATTCTTGGAGACAGAGTACAGGAGGATGGGTTGGGGGTTTTGGGGAGGGGGAAACTGGGAAGGGGTACAACCTTTGAAATGTAAATGAAGAATATATTTAATAATAATAATAAAAGAGAAATCCAAGTATGATGGTCATTTCTCATGGTTCTTTGGTAAGGTAATGGCTTTCTCACTTCTCTTGTGTCTGTATATGTTGCTCATCTGCCTCAAGCTTGAAGAATACTTAGGTTAGGCTATGTGTCAAAGGCTGAAACTTGATGATTGCTTCACTCAGGAAACACAAGTCTTCCATTTTAGGAAAATTTAAAGAAAATAAATAAATTATATAAATATGAAAATACAGCATAAATAAATCAATGTGCCTTAGAATATCTTAGAGCTGTTTTCCTTTCAAACATTTTCTTAGAAAAATGATAATGAAGCTAATATTTAAAATATACTTTCATTATTTAATAGATATTGAGATGCCCCACCCTAATTTTATACCATCTCAACTCATTTGCAATAAATAGTCTTAGCCTGATCTTACACACAGGACAAGAGAAAAAAATATTTATTTTTCTAAAGTCAGAAAGAGTGGGCATAAAGGTCAAATTTGAAATTGGGAAAAATAACAACAAATCTTATCTCCATTTCCTGTTCCATGATTATTCCGCCTTCAAAACCAGAATCTGGACCAAGGAGATTAAACCAGAAACCACAGGAGAACTTTTCAGTCCCAAAGCAGTTTATAGCATCACTTGTCTGTGCAGATTTAGGCTGTTGTTCTTAAGTCTCTGCAAGTGTAAGTTTCTTCTCCAAGAGATTTGCTTTGTTGTTGTTCTGTACCCATTTAAACATGTTAGGGAATCTGAAAACTGAGTCTGTCCACAGTTCATTGTGTCACTGACAGCATAAAGCCTCAGACACTACAGGACAATTTCAAAATTAAGCTCTTGTTGCGTATTTGTGGAGTCATTGCTTTTCCTTTTATGGTTTTCATTTTGTTTTACATATCATTTTTCATTTAATATAAGGATGTCCCATATATTTTGTTGTCTCTTGGGCTAATTTTATAAACAAACGTGAGATATTAGGCAACAGTGTCTTTTTATAAAGTAATTCCTAAATTTCACATGGGAAATAATCATTCCTACCCCTTTATTGATCAAGCACCCCCTTTCCTTGATACCTGCATGAGCTTCATATTACTATTGAGTCCTGTAGTACATGGGAGAGAAACTGTCATGTTGCTAGTTAGAGGAAGCAATCTTACAGAACAGACCTAGGTAGCCACTTAGCATTTTTGGTTTAATCTTGTTTTTGAAGGAAAAATAAATGCTTTGCAGATGGATCCTTTTGCCTAAAGATGTCTATAGAGGACTGAGCTCCTGGTAAATGATTGTAACCTTGGCTATAACCCATGTTCTTGAAACCTTATGGGTGTTTTTAGGTTGAATTTGTATTGCCAGTGCAACAAGAGCTTTCTGTCTAGAGTGCAAAGATGGAATCAGCTCCTGCTTGAGCATTTTACCACCCTCCTGGTCAGTGTACATTGGGAGTCGACCTCCTCTTGAATCCTTTTAAACTTGTTTCCAGAAATTACTCACACATGGAGTTCTCTAATTCCACAGAAAGCTTCAGAGTGCTCCCACTATGTCCCAAATCCCTCCAATTAAGCCTGTTTCCAAATCAAATGACTCATTTTTATAAGCATATAATTTGGGTACTTTCACAATTAATTATTATTTAGATCCAGAAGAGATTTGAGGTGGCTCTTTGTAGAAGATTTATTGTAAAAGCAGAAGAGAAAGAGGCTAACAACATTTTAATTTAAAGAGTAGAAGGAGCTGCTGATAGTGATTCATATGATGTAGCCGGTTCATGCTCTACCTTTCTGTATGCCATTGCATCTGTCCTATACTGTGAGTCTGACCATATATATGTAGTAAAAATTGAGCCCTAGCAATAGATAGATATATTCTAAATAAATTACCTGTGATGGTCCAAACATTGGGAAAAAGAGAAGTTCAACATCTAAAAAAATATAACTAATATTTGCTAATATTTGTTTTTTTAGCAGATGAAATAAAGACTAGGAGAAGACCTTGTAGAAACCTGTTAGCCTTGATTTTGAGTGTTAGCTTAGTCTCCTAATGAGCTATGTGGCTGAACTTCATATAGTCTTCTATAAAATAGTAATAATGAAACTACATTAATTCCCTGAAAAGTTGACAGGGAATATGTGTAGGAAAGCTGACACAGTCCCTCATATAAAGCAGGAACCAAAAGCAATGGCTCATTATTATAGATCCTCACTGGTAGCACAGCAGGATGTTGGTGTCAGAATGAGCCTAGAGTTGAGAGCTCACAGCCTGTATTAGAGGAAAACCTGAGGCTTAACCAGAGATGACTAGGTGAAGTTTCTAAAGATCTGAGGTGTAAGCATATGCTGACCTCTCTGGTTCAAGATAGCTTGAATTGGGATTTTTGAGTTTATGGTCATAAAGGATGACACTGATTTAATACAAGTATCCATCAATATTTGGATTTTGTTCTTTTCTGGAGCCAGCAGTGTGTTGTATGACAGCTTTTCCTTGCTGGGTACCTGTGTTTCTTTTTAGGTGTACTTCATTCATTTTACACTTATATTATCCAAGAAAGACTCTTAGTAATAAGGGTGGCAGTGCCTGAACCTGCCATCCTATATAACCAGGCAAGGCTTCCAGTAGAGGGTATTGAACAACCCAGTCACAAAGTTTTTGTACTACAACTGTCCTGCATGCCAGATGTGCTGAGGCAAATGTGGTGCAGAACTTGTGGGAGTGGTCAACAAATGACTGGTCCAATTTGAGACCCATACCATGAGAGAGAGCCCAGAATTAACATTGCCTGGAGGGTCAGAAACCAGAGAGTGGATAGCCCAGAGGCTTAGGATAGAAATAAGCATGACTAGCCAACAAATAAACAAAAATGATAAAATAAAACTAAACATAACAAAAACTGAATAAAATTACTAAGGATATCCTGTTTTACGCATACTATGGAGCTTAGCAAGGTCATCATCAGAGAGGCTTCATCCAGCAAATAATAGGAGCAGATGCAGAAACCCACAGCCAAACATTAGGCAGAGCTCACAGAATACAGTGGTAGAGGGGGAAGAGGGATTGCAGAATCCTGAGGAGTCAAGACCACAAAAAGAAAACAACCCGAAGAATCAACTAATCAGGGCTCATAGGAACTCACAAAGAGAGAAGAGATAATCACAGATCCTGTTTGTGTCTGAGCTAAGTCCTGCACATATATGTTAGGGTTTGTAGCTTTGTATTCTTGTGGAAGTCCTAACAGTGGGAGCAGAGGATGCCTATGACCCTATTCTTTGATTTTGGGACCATTTTCTTCCTACACGATTTCTTGTCCAGCTTTGATATGAGGGTTTATGTGCCTAGTCTTATTGTAAATTGTTATGCCATGCTTGGCTGATATCCTAGGAGGTCTACTTTTCTTCTGAAGGGAAACAGCAGAGGAGTGGATCTGGGAAAGAAAGGAAGTAATAAGAGGAGAGGAAGGAGGGGAAATGGCAGTCAGGATGTGATGTATGAAAGAAGAATAAAGAAAAAAGAAAAAAAAAACCCACAGTATCCTAGCTGGTGGTGGTGATCTTTAATCCTAGCTATTTTGTAGCAGAGGTAGGAAGATCCCTGAATTTGAGGCCAGCCTGCTGTACATATTACATTCCAGGACACCTAATGCTACAGAGTAAGAACTGGTTCAAAGACCAATCCAACCAACCAAACAGCGATAGTAAAACATAGTATCTACTGATTACCAAAGCAATATATGTCAGTTTATTTTTTCAACCACATATTGTTGGAACTGTCTGATCAGGAAAAGGAGATTCTTTATCTAAGAAAGAAGTCTTTGATGGCTTGGAGCTTAGAGAATAACAAGAGCCCTGAGATGGCTACTGTGAATATCAATGCTCTGGATGACAGTTTTACAAGAAAGGCGAAGGTTTCTCCTGTGTCAATATTTCTTATATTAGAGGCACACAGTAAAACTCAAGGGTAGAGTGGAAATAAAATTAAGACATTTTTTTTTTCTGTGTGGATGGAGGAGATGATTTGACACAGAATTTGGCCTTCCCATGTCTGACATAATAATGCAGGTCATAGCTGGGGCCTCTTGAGTAATGAACTCATAAAATATCCTCCCACTGTGTTTAGAATGAGTATATTTTAACAAGCAGGAGATAGTTTATGGGCCTTCTTTAAATCTCAAGGCAGTGTAGTGTCTATAGAGACTATCATGGGACTTGTGGCACTATGTGGGAGATGGCATGTGTTTTGAGAAAAATATTGAGATGAATTTATTGAAAAATCAGTTTCTAGAATGAGGAATGAATATACGTGATATATATGCTATGAATTGTTCCATAAATTGGAGAACTTTTCTCAAGCTAATAACCACCAAATGACTTTTCTAAATATTAAAATGGAATTGATCCTTCTCAATCAGAAGAACCTCTCTAATTCTCATCTGTGTCCACTGAGATTGAAACAGGGCTGTTTCTGACAAACCCCCCATGCTGTGTTATGCAGAAAATATTGCCACATTCTGAAATATTCTTGGAAAATATTAAACGAGATCATTTGGATCTTGTGCAGTATTGTAAAAAGTCGATTAATAACACACATGTACACAAACATATACAAACACACATACAAACTCACATCTATCAAATAGTATTAAAATAAAATAAAACAATGTTAGTGATGACATCTCAGGCTGAATGATAGTGTCACTTTTTGTACATTAAAAAACAAACAAACAGAAATTGAGGTATATATACACAATGGAATACTATTCAGCTATTACAAAAAAATGAATTTGTGAAATTCTTAGGCAAATGGATGTAACTAGAAAGTGTCATCCTGAGTGAGGTAATCCAGTCACAAAAGAACACACATGTTATGCACTCACTGATAAGTGGATGTTGGCCCAAAAGTTCAAAATAAATAAGTTACAATTCATAGACCACAGGAAGCTTAAGAAGAAGGAGGACTTAAGTGGGGGTGCTTTGGTTCCTCTGAGAAAGGGAACAAAATACTCACAGGAGCAATAATGGAAACAAAGTGTGGAACAGGGTCTGAAGGAAAGGCCACTCAGAGACTATCCTACCTGGGGATTCATCCTATAACCAGTCACCAAACCCTGACACTATCATGGACGACAAGAAGTGCATACTGAAAGGAGCCTGTTATGGTTGTCTCCAGAGGGGCCTTGCCAGAGCCTAACACATACAGAGACAGATGCTAGCAGCCAACCATTGGACTCAGTATGGGTTCCCCAATGGAGGAGTTGGAGGGCAGACTGGAGGAGCTGAAGGGGTTTACAACCCCATGGGAAGAACAATGATGTTGGGGAACCCCAGATGCCCCAGGACTTCCAGGGACTAAACCATCAACCAAGGGGTACACATGGTTCCAGCCAAAAGTGTGGCAGAGGAATGCTTTGTTATGCATCAGTGGTAGGAGAGGTCTTTGGTCGTGTGAAGGCTCAATAGATGCCCCAACAAAGGGAAATCGAGTATGGGGGAGAGATAGGAGTGGGTTGGGTGGAGGGGCATATACTTGGAGGCAGGGGGTGGGAAGAGGGGTTGGGGGTTTTCCTGGAGGTAAAATCCAAGGAAAGGTTTTATCGTTTGAAATGTAAATGAAGATTATATTCAATAAAAAGAAGATAAACAAACAATTTTCTTATATCTATGGCATATAACAAATTGCCAACCATTTAGTAAATTGACTATTTATTTGAAACTATTAAATATATCGATTGCATAATGTAGAAACCATTATTATAGTTATCAAATGTATATTAATGGCAGCATTGAGAATAATATTTCTAAAAAGTTATTTGGATTTAGAAAATCTAGATGAAACATAATTGAGACAACCAGGTTCTTGACAATATTCTTAAGTGATCAAAAAGAAAAAAATATCCTGTGTCTAGGATATTTTTTTGGAAGAAAATAAATATAATTTGGAAGAAAGTAAAAATAAATAAATGGAGTCGCAGCCTAATGTGGTACTAATTACAGATGAAGTATATAGATTCACCATACACAGGAAGTAAAATTCTGGGCCTTGTCCCATTATAGATGGCTCTGGGAAAAGGGACACAACTTTGAATGCCATCACTACTTTCATCTAAATCAGATATTCCTAAATGTGACACATTTAACAAAATAATATGTTCGGGAAAATATATTATTCATAGGGAAAAGCGAAAATCTGTCTGTAATTTTACTAAGCTATATAGGAAACAATAATCTCTATAATATCATATTAGTCATATATTTTACTATGTATTAGCTATGTATTACTACCTATCAACATAACATTATATGGGTCTTGGGATAAGATGTTATATTAGTTTTATGATCTCGGAAAGGTCAAGCAAGGAAATGAAGGCTCTTTCTCTTAGAAACAAATTTCATTATTTATTTTAATTATGAAATAGCAATTACACTTATCTGCAGTATACAATATGATTTTCTACATTTGATAGTAGCACATAATAAGCAAATGGGAATTATTGCCATATCTATCACTTTAACAATTCGATTTGTATAGGGATACTGTAAAGCCTTGCCTAATATTTGTCTCCTACTGTGTTTTAATTGATGGACTATACAAAGAAAAATGTAGAGTCTCCTTGAAGAAAAGAAATCCTATTAAGTATCCTCAGGATATGTTATGGAAGGTACATTTAAAGATGAGCTGAAAATCATAAATTAGCAAAGACATAGACAATGAAGAGACTTTGTAAGCAACCATCAGTAGAAATTCTCAAAAAATATACTTAGACTCTAAGAACTGCTGATGTAAGAAATACTAAATAAGCAAAAGAATTTACTGCATATAGTATATGTTCAAAAGAAATCCTAGCTATATCACTCCTGGGCATATACCCAAAAGATGCTCTAACATATAACAAGGACACATGCTGCACTATGTTCATAGCAGTTTTATTTATGACAGCCAGAAGCTGGAAAGAACCCAGATGTCCTTCAACAAAGGAATGGATAGAGAAAATGTGGTACATTTACACAACAGAGTAATACTCAGCTATTAAAGACAATGATTTCATGAAATTTGCAGACAAAAGGATGGAACTTGAAGATATCATCCTGAGTGAGGTAACCTAGCCACAAAACCTCCCACACATGCTAGGTACTCACTGATAAGTTGATGTTAGCCAAAAAGAAGCTTAGAATACCCATGTTCACAGACCTTATGAAACTCGAGAAGAAAGAAGATCACACCAAAGAGTGGATGCTACAGTACTACTCAGTAGAAGCAAGAGTATAATCTTTGGGAAGTAGAGGGAGAAAGGAATTTGGGAGGGGGAGAGAAGGAGGAGGGAAAAGTGGGTCCAGTTTAGATATGGGAGGAAATAGGGGAGAAATAAAGAAGGTCAGGAATTAGAAAGTAGGTGTGTAGCAGTGTGTGGAGGGGACTGAGGGAAGACACTAGAAAGTCCCAGATTCCAGAGACCCAAGAGGTTCCCAGGACCCAACTGGGAGGACTTTAGCTGAAATAACCAACAAGGGGGGATAGAACCTTTAGAAACTATATCTAGTAGATAGGCATGGCCCCCAGTTAAGATAGAACCTATGGAGACCATATGCAGTGGATAGTCATGGTCCCCTGTTGATGGGGTCACCCAACCACCTCCAAAATATTAATCCAGAAGTCCTCCTGTCAAAAGGAAATGTAGAGACAAAGAGTGGAGCAGAAACTGAAGGAAAGACCATCCAGAGATCGCCCCACCTAGGAATCCATAGTATCTGCTGACACCAAACCCAGATACTATTGCTGATGCCAAGAACTGCTTACTGACAGAATCCCAGTATACTTGTCCCTTGAGAGGCTCTGCCAGAACCAGACCTATAGAGATGTGGTGCTGATATACCCAGCCAAACATTGCACTATGAGTGGATATCCCAGTGGAGAAGTCAGGGCAAAAGCTGTAGATGCTGAAACAGTTGGCAACCTCATAGGATGAACAATATCAACCAACCAGACTCTCCCAAACCCAAAGTTTCCAGGGACTATACCACCAACCAAAAATTACACAGTGGTTACCCATGACTCCAGCTGGATATGTAGCAGAGCATTGCCTTATCTGGCATCACTGGGAAGGGAGCCCCTTGGTCCTGTGGAAGCTTGATGACTCAGATAGGGGAATCCTAGGACACTGAGACAGGAGTGGGTGGGCGGGTGGGGAAGCACCCTCATAGAGGCAGGGGGGAAGGAGAACAGGATAGGGGGCTTGTGGAGGGGACACTGGGAAGAGGGATAACATTTGAAAGTAAATAAACAAAACAACCAAGAAAAACAAATCCCATTGAAGATCCTTATATTCTCAAATACTCACCATTTCTTTATAATGAAAGTATTTAAAGACTACCTATTTGAGCTGCATAGTAGAGGATTGTTAGGTATACATAACCTGTCTTGTAATATCAGATACAAACTACTTATATCTATCTAACTGCAATGCAGATTGTATTGATAAACTTTTCCTGACTCTCTCCTCTGGGTTTTTTTTTTGACTGACACAGATTATTATAGCTAGTAAACAGACGACTGCAATCAGTAATTCTAATGTCTACATATAAAAAAAATTATTGTGCTTAAGACTCAGGGAAAACTGTGAAAGTTGGGAAGAAAGATTGTAAGAGCCAGGGCAACAGGGAGTTTGCTGTGAGATTAGGTCTCCTAATAACAACAGAAGCTATGACCATAATCTTACCAACATGAATGCCTGAATGTGACATGAAAAAAGTTAGACGACAGAGAGGCAAGTAACCCTATTAAAAATGGGGTACAGAGCTACACAAAGAGTTCTCACCTGAAGAATATCTAATGGCTGAGAAGCACCTAAAGAAATGTTCAACATCCTTAGTCATTAAGGAAATGCAAATCAAAACAACCCTGAGATTCCATCTCACACCAGTCAGAATGGCTAAGATCAAAAACACAGGAGACAGCAGTTGTTGGCGAGGATGTAGAGAAAGAGGAACACTCCTCCACTGCTGGTGGAATTGCAGGCTGGTACAACCACTCTGGAAAGCAGTCTGGCGGTTCCTCAGAAAATTGGGCATGACACTCCCGGAGGATCCTGCTATACCACTCCTGGGCATATGCCCAGGGGCTTCCCCTGCATGCAATAAGGAAACATGCTCCACTATGTTCATAGCAGCCTTATTTATAATAGCCAGAAGCTGGAAAGAACCCAGATGTCCCTCAATGGAGGAATGGATTCAGAAGATGTGGTATATTTACACAATGGAATACTACTCTGCAACTAAAAACAATGAATTCACGAAATTCCTAGGCAAATGGTCAGAACTGGAAAATATCATCCTTAGTGAGGTAACCCAATCACAAAAGAACACACATGGTATGCAGTCACTGATAAGGGGACACTAACCCAGAATCTTGGAATACCCAAGACACAATTCTCATATCAATAGATTTCCAAGAAGATGGAAGGAGAGACCCCTGGTCCTGGAAAGACTGGATATAGGAGAATACCAGGACAGAGAAACGAGAGGGGGTTGAATGGAGAAAAGAGGGAGGGAAGGGGGCTTATGGGACTTTCGGGGAGGGAGGAAATGGGAAAGGGGAAAGCATTTGGAATGTAAATAAAAAAGCTTAGAAAATAAAATAAAATAAAAATGTCTCCAGAACAAGCTATAGGCAAAAAAAAAAAAATAAATAAAAAATAAAAAAAAAAAGAAAGAAAGAAAAAGAATAAACCAAGGAATATGCTCAACTGGATGGGTCAAAGGCCACTGGTTCTCTACACTAGAAAATGTAGTAAAGCTGAGAGTAAAAGTGTGGTCTTCCCTAGGGAAGAGCAACAAAATTGGATGTCCATTGTCAATGATCACCCCTGTAAAGTGAGATATATATATATATATATATATATATATATATATATAGCTTATCTTGTTTCAAAATGATATACATAAAAATATAAATGTGTCTACAAATGTATATGTGCATGAAATAACAAAGAAAAAATAGTTCATGAATTTGAGGAGAGCAGAGAGGGGTACACTAGAGGGCTTAGAGAGAGTAAAGAAGAAAAAGAAATGTTATAGTTATATTAGCATTAAAAACTAAAGTCTAAATGTGGACATATCAGAATAAAGCATGACCCCCAAAGTAAAGATGTAAATAAACCAACTACAGTAAGCATTTCCTTTTCCATGGCTATGGGGGGAATCTGTGAACAGTAGAACAGTGCACTAATAATGATAGAAAAGTAAAGATTAAACTGGGGAAGAACAATAATCAATGCTATTCTTAAGGCAGGTACAAAGAAATGGTATCTTTAGGTTAAATCAGCACTATTTTAGTAAATACAAATTTGAGTGAATCAATTAGAAACATAAAATTATAATAGAAAATATAAGACAAAGAAACAAAAACAGAGGCAAAGTTTAAATGAACATTTAATGAGAATCATGGGTGTAATGAAGATATCTAACATGTTTTTGTCTTTTATGTTTCTTTATTATTATGACATACATTCATTTTGCATAGAAACACAAAGTATTATTTCTAAATTGAAAATTTAGATTTAGGATTGAAAAGACACTAATGAATTCTTCAGTTGGGATGGGGTTCTACCTTTGGTGAATCATGGGCTGGAGAAAATTTTATGGGTTCTACTCAAGACCCCACTGAAATATCAACTACTGGTGCATTCTGGGAGATGGGCAGTCATTGCTTCCAGTTGATTACCTATTAAAGAGGATCATATTGGGTTCCAATGAATAGTTTTCAAACCCATGGACATATAAATGATCTTGCCAAAACTGAATGGGTTTCAAAACAAGCAAAACCAGACATAAAAAAAAGTGGTGGATATGAGGAAACTTGTAAGGAAGAGGGAGGTACTGTGGGGAATGGACATTAGAAGGAAGTTTATTACTATCAGTATGAATTATACATCTATGAAATTGTCAAAGAACAAACAGAAAATTTTCATAAAAAGAAAATAAAAGGCAAAATGAACAAATAGTTCATGAAAGAATGATATATAGGGAGAAAATTATAAATTCCATTAAAAGAGACAATAAGCATAGAAAAGACACCATGAAACACAGGCAAGAATTTGGTCATTATTTTTACTGTCGTAATGATGTGTGTGTGTCTGTGTGTGTGTTTGTGTGTGTGTATATCACACATATCATATACATATATGTATATATATACATAATCACAATCTATTAAACTTGCATGCATAGTATATTATATATCAATTTTATTTTACTAGAGAATAAAATAAAAGCAGAATGCAAAATGTGTCTAAATAATTAGAAATTCATGCCATATATACTGAGAAAGATTCAGAAGCTTTCTAGAATCATATTCTACCATCTAATCAATGGTTCAATCAACATCTAATAAATATGCAAATGGGCTTTTACATAAGACAAAAGTATAAAACATTGACAAAAGTATAAAACAATGTTACATAAATGAACAGAGGTCTTAGGATGATCTGGATACTTCTGAGGCAACAAGTATAGAGATCTAATTCCTCTTTTTCTGCTAAAACAGATAATAATTAATACAAGGATTGTTATAGGCATTGATTTATAAGTAGATAAACAATAAAAAGAATGCAGAACTTAGAAAATAGACCTATACACACATACACAGACACACAGACACAGACATACAGATAGACACAGAAACACACAGACACACAGACATACACACACACACACACACACATACACACACACACACACACACACACACACACACACACACACATACACAAAAACGGGTGGAAGGAATGTCCTGGGTAGTAAAGGTAGTCAAGTTATAAGGAAGCATTGCCAATATGCAACAAACTGAAAAGATCTCTTGGATATACAAAAACCAACAAGTAGGCTTAGTAATCTACAAAGTTCTCTATTGGCAATGTAAAACATCATTACTTCTAGATTTTTTTACTAACATAAATTGAAAATTGAAAGTGTAACTTTTAAAAATAAAAATAGACAAATACCTTCCTCTCCCAGGTATCTAAAATTGTTTATTAATGTAAGACACATGAAAAAAAATTAGAAAAATGCCCAAGCCTATCTTAATTTACACTGAAAATAAGTATTAATAGTTTCCAACAGGGCACTGAAAATGAAGGCCTCAAGCAAGGAGATACCTTGAGTGTGTTTACTGATAAGAAAGTCATAACCTTAACATTGAAAGGATTACTAGCAACATCACATAAAGATAATAACAGATACGGAAAATCCCAAGCATGTTTTTCACACAGTATGATACAAAAACTTTCACTCAACTTGTAAACTGTGCTCATTTTTATTAATAAAATGGAAGTTAAAATTTGATCCACTCATAGATACAATTTGTTCTCACCAAGTTTGTGATTTTTTATGACGTCTGGCAATACTCAACATGAACAAGTTCAGAGCAATGTCAGTGAATGGAAGGTTACTGACAGAAGTATATTTAATTCAACTATTCTAGAAAATAATTTCCATGTATTTTGTAAATTTGGAAGTACACATACTCAACAATCTGTGATTAGACTTCTAAAGAATTATGTTGGGGCCAATATACTGCTGAAGTATAGCAAAAGTCATATGTAAATATGTCTACACAATATTATTGTTATTAACAAGTGTAAAGGTAAACAATTTGGATGTCCATTATTCAAATATTGGTTATGTTATATATAGCTCATTCACATATTAGTATTTAATACAGGATTAATGAAGATCAAACTACATAGATGCATATTTTATATTAATCTCATAAAACAAAAGCTGCATAGAATAGTGTAGACAAATATATTTAGCATTGCACATTCCTATGGAGTTCTACAAGAACAGATAAAATTGTGGTGAGTGAATGTAAAATGTAAATAGATGATTCAGAAATATAATTCAATCATATCATTAACATTCTGCTTGTTCAGGTACTACAATAGATAAAAGAGAAATGATTTCCACACACATAACATACTTTTAAACATGAAAACCATTCATGATCTTGTAGTTTCAAATTGTACAGGAGATATGACTTGGAATGAAAATAAAGAATCCTAGTAGACAAAGGTTAGAAGGAACAATATTATGTACTTCAATGTCTTATAGTGTGATGGGGTTGATGCACAATGATCATAGATTTTTCAGTGATTTGTTTTAGGCTATTTAGTGCAAAAATAATTCATAATTATTAATATCTAATGAGTGTTGTTTTATTTATAAAAGCATTTGCTAATATATTTGACTTATTTTTACATGTGTCATTAGTTTTTGATACTATAATATAGTGATATCATTTCCTCTTCCCTTCCTTGTGTGTGTATATGTGTGTGTAAATATATTATATTTACAAGATTACTCCCTGACCTCTCTTTCCTCCAAACCTTTCTCTTTCTGGTCAGACACAAGGCCTTTTCTTTCACTAAAAGTTATTGCTTGAGGAAATTTGTGTGTGTGTGTGTGTGTGTGTGTGTGTTTTGTATATTTGTGTGTATTTATATTCTTAAATATGTCCAGGTCAGTGCATATGATATTTAATGTATGTGCATTTTCAGGATGAGCCAGTTGGCATTGGACTAACAATTGGTGTGCTTTGACCTGAGGAAGACTAATTTTTTTTTTAAATTTTTAAATATTAATGAGTAGCACTTCAGCCTAACTTAGAACACAATCAAATTTAAATTTATTTGGAAAAAGAAGATTTCAAAACTATTAGTTTTCCATACACTTTCACAGTATTTAAACATTATAGCACACACTCAACTTCATTGCAAGAATAGGTGACATGAAGTACCCAGGACTAGGGTCCAAAGACTAAATGTAGCAGTGTAGGGGAATACAAGGACAGAGAAGTGGGAGGGGATTGACTGGGGAACAGGGGGAGGGAAGAGGGCTTATGGGACTTTCGGGGAGGAGGAATCGAGAAAGGGGAAATCATTTGGAATATAAATAAAGAATATAGAAAATAAAAAATAAAGAAGTGCCCAGGAACCCTAGCAAGGGTTTCTATGTGAAGATCATTTTAGAAAGTAAGTCTCAAGCTTGTCTTGTTTTTTAAATACTTTTAACTCCTTAGAACAAATGAGAAATATGCTTAATTAACAAGTTTTACAAATGAATAGGTCATGTCCATCCATCTTTGGATAAAATTGCTTGTAATACAACACAAAATACAGAAGTGGCTCATTTTTCAGTAAGCTGTGTATTGATTTTACAACTTCAGAAGTTAAGTGCTTGCTTCTGCATCTGCAGACTCCATGGGAATATGTAGCCATGTTGAATGGTAAAGTGAAGACCTCTCTAATTACATTATGTGTTATTTACTCTAAAGTCTGGTGACTGTTAGGTGTAAGAAAAAAGAATGCTACAAAACATCAAACAATGTCTTTCTTAACTAAATATGTGTGTGTGTGTGTGTGTGTGTGGGTACATGAGTGGTGTTTCTGTGTGTGTGTGTGTGTGTGTATGTGTGATTGTGTTAATGACCATGCACACAACATACAAAAGAAAAGAGAGGAAAAGTAGCAGAATTACACCTTAGTGTTTCTAGGTGTTGTGTGAAACACAGTCAATATAAAACAATAAAACGTAAGCAAATATTATAAGATAACAGCATAGTGAGGTGAACTCTCATGCTCAGTGTCACAAGAATAACCTAAAAGATAAGATTCCCATGAATCTTATTCAGAGTTCAGAGTTCAGAGTTCAGGTTCAGAGATAAGAAACATCCATTCTTAAATTAGAGCATTGGAGAGAGCAGAGGAGAACAGTCATCCAAAGGAAACTAGAAGTAAGCACTGGCACTGATGTCTAAAGACAAAGGTCCATTGAGAGACATATGCACTATAATAAATGAGCTTGATGTAAGCATGACATTTTCCAGCAATGGACAATAGAGGCCAATGCACAGGGATCAAACTAGCCCAGATACCAGGAATATTTCAAGTAGACAAAGAGGATGAGCATTTTTAATTATATAGTTTTTTGACAGGTCAAGAAGTTTCTGTTTTAATATGATCATAAAAGTTGTTGGCCAAAGAGGTCCCATGGGAACTTCTATACAACCCAGACTAGTCTTTTTGGTTATTTTATTATTTACATTCCAAATGTTATCCCCTTTCCTGGTTTTCCCTCCATCCCCCGTTTATATAAGAGTGCTCCCCCACTCACCCACCCACTCCCTCCTCACCACGCTAGCATTTTCCTGTCCTGGGGCATTGGTCCTCCAGAGGAACAAGTGCCTCTCCTCCCATTGATGCCAGATAAGGCAATCCTCTGCTACATATTCAGCTGGAGCCATGGGTCCCTCTATGTGTACTCTTTGACAACTCAGACTTTTGCTAAGACTATAGGATGTTCTCCACAATCTGATAGTAAGTCCTGTTTGCTGGAACTAGCATGTACACAAATCTTTGAACATAGAGATGTGAAGAGAGTGTGTAAATAGAGCCTACATCTCTGTATCTTTCTTACATTCTGGTATCTTTGGTACAGGACATTACTCAAAACACTGTCCAAAGAGAAATATAAACAGTAACCCAGCCACAACACTTTTCATTATGGTGTTCCTTGTGCAAGTTATGCTAGGGCAATAGTAGCACAAAGATTGCTGCTGTAACCATTATCTAATTTAATCTAAGGCCTGCTCTATGAGATGGAATCCATACATGACACTAATTAGATGACTAAGAACCTGAGACTAGATAGCCCAGAAAACTATAATAATACCTATTATATAGTACTATTGTTAAAAATGTACCAATAAAATTACTCATAATGGTGTTCTGCTATACTCATAGATCAATGCATAACTCAGCCATCATCAGAGATGCTTCTTTCTAGAGAAGATGGAAAGAAATATAGACACCCACAGCCATACATCTCTCTCTCTCTCTCTCTCTCTCTCTCTCTCTCTCTCTGTGTGTGTGTGTGTGTGTGTGTGTGTGTGAGAGAGAGAGAGAGAGAGAGAGAGAGAGAGAGAGAGAGAGAGAGAGAGAGAAATCTTAGAATATTTCATATTTAGAAACAATGGAGGACGTGAAGAAAACAAGGCTCTCTAAATCAATATGATCAAAGCTCATATGAACTTGTAGAAACCTAATTCAATGATATCTTTGGAGGTGTTCACATAATGTCTTCTCAGGGCATTTCCTTTTAATAGTTATTTTAATTTCTTTCACATTTTTTATTATTTTCTTCTTTTATTTTTACTCAAGAAATCCTTTGATTTTGGTTTAGTGCTTTTATGGGATTCTTGAGTGTGTGAAATAATAAGTCTGATTCTTGTGCCTTTTGGGCTCCTCCCCTTCTGTATGTTTGCTTTGTCTAATTCTGATGTGTTAGTTTTTGCTTTATCTTATTACATCATATTAATTATATTATATTAATTATGATATAATTAATATAACATTATATTATTATCCATTAGAAGCTACTTTGACATCTAATGACAGAAATAAAGGATTATAGACTGGAAGAGATATGGGGAGGGACAATGAGGTGAGGAGCAGAGGAAAGGAAAACTATAACCAGAATATATTATGTGAGAAAAATATCCATATTCAATAAAATGAAAAAAATTCTGTTACAAAGAAAGAAATAATTAAGAAAGGAAGGAAGGGTCCAGATGCAGGGACAATCAAGCATAATATCGCTTGGGTCTCAGCCAGCATGTGTGCTCCCTGCTCCCAAGAGCTGGGCAGTTCTGCAGTCACCTACACGACAGCTCTGCTGTGGGACATCTGCCCTGCAGAGGGAACCCCCCACCCCCGCACTGGAAGAGAGTGCATTCGCACAGGGCAGGAACACACCAGCCTCCCCTTGGCGACCTCAGCTCCAGATATCGACTGCACTGAGCATCCAGGTACCCAGGGACTCCCCAATAAAACATCGCTTGCGACACAGCCTGTTGGGCTTCCATCTGCTCCCAAGAGCGGGGGACAGCTCTGCGGTCGTCTGGGCACCAGTTCTGCTGTGGGCCATCTGCCCTGCAGAGTGATCTTCACCCAAGAGGGTGCACAGTGCACTCCGCCATCTTTGCTCCAGGAACAGGGCAATTGGGACCTCCAGGTGCAGGGACAATCAAGCATAATACGCTTGGGACCCAGCCAGCTTGTGTGCTCCCTGCTCCCAAGAGCTGGGCAGGTCTGTGGTCACCTATGCGCCAGCTCTGCTGTGGGACATCTGCCCTGCAGAGGGACTAGCACTGGGAGAGAGTGCACCGGTACAGGGAGGGAGGGCACCAGCCTCCCCCTGGGGACCTCTGCTCCAGGGATCTACTACGCTGAGGTTTTGGATGTGCAGGGATTCCCCTATATAACATCACTTGGGGCAAGGCACATCAGGGTTCCAAAGTCACTCAGGAGCAGGGCAGGCCCTCAGCAATCGGTGCCAGGAGAATCCTGGTAATCCAGGGGGAGCAGAAATAGCCTTGCAGGCTCACAAGAGGTCCAACCAAAAGCCAGTGACAGCAGGACCAACTAACACCAGAGGTAACCCGATGGCAAAAGGCAAATGTAAGAACTTTACTAACAGAAATCAAGACAATAGGGCACCATTTGAACCCAACTCTCCAACAGCAGCAAGTCCTGGATAGCCCATCACACCTGAAAGGCAAGATCTGGATTTAAAATCACTTCTCATGATGCCATTAGAGGATTTCAAGAAGGACACAAATAAATCTCATAAAGAAATACAGGAGAACATGAATCAAGGGGTAGAAGCCCTTACAAAGGAAACACAAAAATCGCTTAGAGAAATGCAGGAGAATATGGGTCAACTGATGGAGGCCCATAAGGAGGCAACACAAAAATCACTTAAAGAAATGAATCAAGGGGTAGATGTCCTTACAAAGGAATCACAAAAATCACGTAAAGAAATGCAGAAGAATATGGGTCAACAGATGGAGGCCCATAGGGAGGCAACACAAAAATCACTTAAAGAAATGAATCAACGGGTAGATGCTCTTACAAAGGAAACACAAGAATCGATTAAAGAAATGCAGGAGAATATGGATCAATAGATGGAAGCCCATGAGGAGGAAACACAAAAATAGCTTAGAGAAATACAGGAGAACTTGGGTCAACAGAAAGAAATCCTGAAAGAGGAAATGCAAAAAAATCTTAAAGAAATACAGGAAAACAGAAACAAGTGAAGGATCTGAGCAAATCCATTCAGGATGTAAAAAAGGAAGTAGAAACAACTAAGAAATCACAAAGGGAGACAACTTTGGAGATAGAAAATCTTGGGAAAAAATCAGGAGTCATAGATGCAAACATCAACAATAGAATACAAGAGATGGAAGAAAGAATCTCAGGTGCTGAAGATACCATAGAAAGCATTGACTCAACAGTCAAAGAAAATGCAAAATGCAAAAAACATGTAACCCAAAACATCCAGGAAATCCAGGACACAATGAGAAGACCAAACCTAAGGATTATAGGAATAGATGAGAGAGAAGATTTGCAACTTCAAGGGCCAGTAAATATCTTCAACAAAATTATGGAGGAAAACTTCCCTAACCTAAAGAGAGATGCCGACAAACGTACAAGAAACCTACAGAACTCCACAGACTGGACCAGAACAGAAATACCTCCTGTCACATAATAATCAAAACACCAAATGGAATAAACAAAGAAAGAATATTAAAAGCAGTAAGAGAAAAAGGCCAAATAACATATAAAGGAAGCCCTATCCAAATTACATCAGACGTCTCACCAGAGACTATGAAAGCCAGAAGATCCTGGGCAGATCTCATGCAGACTCACCATAGATGGAGAGACCAAGATATTCCTTGAAAAAACCAAATTTGCACAATATCTTTCCACAAACCCAGCCCTACAAATGATAATAGGTGGAAACCGCCAATACAAGGAGAGAAACTACACCCTGGAGAAAACGAGATAGGAACCTTCCTGCATCAAACCCAAAAGTAGATATCCACTCAAACATAAAGATAGCGTCAAGAATAGCAGGTGGCAATAATCACTATTCCTTAATCTCTCTTAACATCAATGGTCTCAATTTTCCAATAAAAAGACATACACTAACAGACTGGATACATAAACAGGACCTAGCACTTTGCTGCATGCAGGAAACACACCTCAGTGCCAAAGACAAACACTACCTCAGACTAAAAGGCTGGAAAACAATTTTACAAGCAAATGTTCCCAGGAAACCAGCCGGTGTAGCTAGCCATCCTAATATCAGATAAAATTGACTTTCAACCTAAAATCATCAAAAAAGACACAGAAGGACACTACATACTGGTCAAAGAAAAAATCCACCAAGAAGAACTCTCAATTCTGAATATCTATGCTCCAAACGCAAGGGCACCCTCATTCGTAAAAGAAACTTTACTAAAGCTCAAAGCACACATCACACCTCACACAATAATAGTGGGTAACTTCAACACCCTGCTCTCTGAAATGGATTGTTCAGGAAAGCAGAAACTAAACAGGGACACAGTGAATCTAATTGAAGCCTTGGACCAAATGGAACTAACATATATATAGAAAAGCTCATCCTAAAGCAAAAGAATATACCTTCTTCTCAGCACCTCACTGTACCTTCTCCAAAATCGACCATATAATTGGTCACAGATCAGACCTCAACAGATATAAGGAGATCCCATGCCTCCTATCAGATCACCATGGAATAAGGGTGGACTTCAATAGCAAAAAAAACAACAGAAAATCCACATACACATGGAGGCTGAACAATGCTCTACTCAATGAATACTTGGTCAAGGAGGAAATAAAGAAAGAAATCAAAGACTTTTTAAAATTTAATGAAAGTGAAGGCACAACATACCCTAATTTATGGGACACAATGAAAGCAGTGCTAAGAGGAAAAAACATAGTCTTGAGTGCCTCCAAAAAGCAACGGTAGAGAGCATACTCTAGCAGCTTAATGGCACACCTGAAAGCCCTGGAACAAAAAGAAGCAAATACACCCAAGAGGAGTAGAAGGCAGGGAATCATCAAACTCAGGGCTGAAATCAATCAAGTAGAAACAAATAAAACCATACAAAGAATCAACAAAACTAGGGGTTGGTTCTTTGAGAAAATCAGCAAGATAGATAAGACCTTAGCCAGACTAGCCAGAGGGCACAGAGACAGTATCCAAATTAACAAAATCAGAAACGAAAAGGGAGAGATAACAACAGAAACTGAGGAAATTCAAAAAATCATCAGATCCTACTACAAAAACCTGTATTCACCACAACTAGAAAATCTGGAGGAAACGGACAATTTCCTAGACAGATACCAGATACCAAAATTAAATCAGGATCAAATAGACCATCTAAACCATCCTATAACCCCTGAAGAAATAGAAGTGGTCATTGGAAGTCTTCCAACCAAAAAAAGCACAGGTCCAGACGGTTTTAGTGTAGAATTCTATCAGACCTTCAAAGAAGAGCTAACATCAATACTCTTCAAACTATTCCACAAAGTAGAAACAGAAGGAACACTACCCAACTCGTTCTATGAAGCCACAATTACACTAATACCAAAAGCACACAAACACTCGACAAAGAAAGAGGATCTCAGGCCAATCTCTCTTATGAATATCGATGCAAAAATACTCAATTCTTGCCAACCGAATCCAAGAGCACATCAAAATGATCATTCACCACGATCAAGTAGGCTTCATCCCAGGGATGCAGAGATGGTTCAATATAAGGAAGTCCATCAATGTAATCCACTACATAAACAATCTCAAAGAAAAAAACCACATGGTCCTTTCATTAGATGCAGAGAAATCATTTGATAAAATTCAGCATCCTTTCATTTTAAAGGTCTTGGAAAGATCAGGAATTCAAGGTCCATATCTAAATATAGTAAAAGCAATTTACAGCAAACTGGTAGCCAACATCAACCTAAATGGAGAGAAACTTGAAGCAATCCCAAATACTTATGCGACCCAAAGAAATCCACCAGAGAACTCCTACTGCTGGTAAACAACTTCAGCAAAGTGGCCGGATATAAAATTAACTCAAGCAAGTCAGTAGCCTTCCTGTATTCAAAGGATAAGCAGGCTGAGAAAGAAATAAGAGAAATGATACCCTTCACGATAGCCACAAACAATATAAAGTATCTTGGTGTGACTCTAACCAAACAAGTGAAAGATCTGTATGACAAGAACTTCAAGTCTCTGAAGAAAGAAATTGAAGAAGACCTCAGAAGATGTGAAAATCTTTTGTGCTCATGGATTGGCAGGATTAATATAGTCAAAATGACCATCTTGTTAAAAGCAATATACAGATTCACTGCAATCCCCATCAAAATCCCAACACAATTCTTCATAGAGTTAGAAAGAGCAACTCAAAAATTCCTATGGAGCAACAGAAAACCCATGATAGCTAAAACTATTCTCAAGAGTAAAAGAACTTCTGGGGGAATCAGTATCCTGTACCCCAAGCTGTACTGCAGAGCAATAGTGTTAAAAACTGCATGTCTTGGCACAGTGACAGGCATTTACATCAATGGAACAGAATTGAAGACCCAGAGATGAATCCACACTTCTATGTTCACTTCATCTTTGGCAAAGGAGCTAAAACCATCCATTCGAAAAAAAGGTAGCATTTTCAACAAATGGTGCTAGCTCAAGTGGAGGTCAACATGCAGAAGAACGCAAATTGATCCATTCTTATCTCCTTGCACTAAGCTCAATTCCAAGTGGATCAAGGATCTCCACATAAAACCAGACACACTGAAACTAATAGAAAGGAAACCAGGGAAGAACCTTGAACATATGAGCACAGGGGAGAATTTCCTGAACAGAACTCTAATAGTTTATGCTCGAAGATCAAGAATTGACAAATGGGACCTCATAAAATTACAAAGTTTCTATAAGGTAAAGGACACTATCAAAAAGACAAAGTGGCAACCAACAAACTTGGAAATGATCTTTACCAACCCTACATCTGACAGAGGTCTCATATCCAATATATACAAAGAACTCAAGAAGTTAGACTCCAGAGAGCCAAGTAACCCTATTAAAAAATGGGGTACAGAGCTAAACAAAGAGTTCTCACCTGAAAAATATCAATTGGCTAAGAAGCACCTAAGAAATGTTCAACATCCTTAGTCATTAGGGAAATGCAAATCAAAACAACCCTGAGATTCCATCTCACACCAGTCAGAATGGCTAAAATCAAAAACACAGGAGACAGCAGTTGTTGGCAAGGATGTGGAGAAAGAGGAACACTCCTCCACTGCTGGTGGGATTGCAAGCTGGTATAACCACTCTGGAAAGCAGTCTGGCGATTCCTCAGAAAACTGGGCATGACACTCCCAGAGGATCCTGCTATACCACTCCTGGGCATATACCCAGAGGCTTCCCCTGCATGCAATAAGGACACATGCTCCACTATGTTCATAGCAGCCTTATTTATAATAGCCAGAAGCTGGAAAGAACCCAGATGTCCCTCAACGGAGGAATGGATTCAGAAGATGTGGTATATTTACACAATGGAATGCTACTCTGCAACTAAAAACAATGAATTCACGAAATTCCTAGGCAAATGGTCAGAACTGGAAAATATCATCCTTAGTGAGGTAACCCAATCTCAAAAGAACACACATGGTATGCAGTCACTGATAAGGGGATATTAACCCAGAATCTCGGAATATCCTAGACACAGTTCGCATATCAATAGATTTCCAAGAAGATGGAAGGAAAGACCTCAGGTCCTGGAAAGACTGGATGTAGGGGAATACCAGGACAGAGAAGGGAGAGGGGTTTGAATGGGGAATAGAGGGAGGGAAGGGGGCTTATGGGACTTTCGGGGAGGGAGGAAACAGGAAAGGGGAAATCATTTGGATTGTAAATAAAAAAATTTAGAAAATAAAAAAAAGGAAGGAAGAAAGGGAAGGAGGACGGAAGGAAGGAAGGAAGGAAGGAAGAATGTGAGACACCAGTTCACCATCATTGTGGCGTGACTGCATTTTATGGTATCACACACAGATAACTAATGATAGGAAGGAACTATCACACATGAAACTAGACTCTCTTTAAGGAAACAGCCACTAGATTGATTGTCAAGGTAATCTGTGTGAGTTAAAGCCAGCTCGGTCTACATACCAAGTTCCAGGACAGTCAGAGTTAAATAGAGAAATCCTATCTTTAAAAGCCAAAACAGATAAATAAGTAAATAAATACCTAAACGTAAAATAAGTGAAAAAAGTTTCACCCCTGGGGTTTAACCTTGAAACAACGTAAACAAATTATTAAAATGGACTCACCAGTTTTCATGTGTATAAATTTATGCATATATATACATCCATATACATACAATTATGTATGTAACAATAAAATTCAAAGTAAATGAGGCTAATAACTTGAGGGGTCTGAGAGAAGGGAGTTGAAGGGTCTGAAATGAGGAAGGGGAGAGAAAAGATGTAATTCTATTTAAATTGAAACATTCAAAAATATTGTCCACATATGAATTCCATACATTTGGACAAAATAGTGCCCAAATATGAATTTCACATATATATTGAGGTGTTGACCAAGGTCAATATATATGTGAAATTCATGTCACTAGTCTAAATATGAGTAATATACTTATGTAATGGTAAGTGTGACTTTAGCACAGAAAAGCTAACAGGGACGTTAAGAAGTTAAAAGACTCTCTTTAAGGAAACACTTACTTGTCACTTGTATTCAAAGTCAAAGCCCAGTTTTATATGTGGAATTGTCTTCCACATTGGTCTGAAAAGAGGAAATACACATAAAGCAGACTTGTTTTCCCAGGGAGACCTGGAAGGGGGAGTATCCTTTTGGAGAAAGGGGTGGAGGAATGGGGTTAGGAACTGTGGGAGGGCAGGCCAGAAAGGGGAGAACAACTGGACTGTAAAAAATTACCATTAATAAAAAAATCTAAACTACATAATACAATTAAATGTATTAATATTTGTTTAGTTGCATATAGATTTTTAAAATATTTTTATTACAATTATGTGCACTATAAAAAAGTAGGCTTGTTTTAAACTGGCTGATCAATTTGCTATAAGAACTTTCCTACTCTAGTCAAATCTTCTTATAGCAGTATCTAAGATTCTGGGGACGGGGGATGACTCTTATCCAATCAGTTTTGCAGAAAAGTTAGATAACAGAACATAAAAAAAATCTCTTCACTAGTGTGATGTTTTCAAATAGCAAATGTCTCATGTGGTTGGGGTATGTGAGAGTTACTCAGTAAAGGCTTATTACTAAACTGATTTTAATGAATTCCCCCAGGTGCTCCACAGCACACAGCTGAGCAGCACAGTTACATGAAACTCATTGCACAAAAATTTAAATTCACAACCAGATATATGAAGGAGTACTTATTCTCAAGAGAATAAGTAGTTTTCACACCATACAAGGATTTCCTTGACTAGCAAGTTCCCCGGAGTGTATTCCAATTAGGTTTTCAGTTGCCAAATACAATCAATGTACAGGCAAGTTCTTAGTGACATGCTTACTGCATAGAGGAAAACACAACTGTATTGTATTTGTAGAGAGCCAAATCTACTTTTAGACATGAAGGACTTTGAAAATCATACGCTGAAGTATCTCAATCTGCAAGAAGATACGGTGCACATCCTTCATTCCTCCAGTCATTTCAATGAATGATAAACTCATCAGTCCTTAGAGTTCTCTTCATGCCAACAAAACTTCCAAATTAATCTTTCTGATGAACTTCTTCATTTCTAATACATTTCCTTCACTTCTATTATCTGAAACCAAGGTGATGCTTCTTATACACAGGACTCATCTAGACTTCCAGCTATCTGACTGATAAGAAGATTACTAAATAAACAAACTTCTAACTCAGCCAAATGATAGCGGATTATGTTTGACTTGAAATAGTTTCAGGTTTTTGCATTAGCAGGGCACTAAAAATGTTAAGCTACAAGGACTGTCTCTCCCCTACTTTTCAGGATCATATTTTTTCAGAGATATAAAGCTGTTAGACACTAACTAGACATCTCTCGAGAATGAAGAACATGATCAACTACACAAAGAAAATGAAATTTACTGAAAATATATAAACAGTAACTATAGCAGCAAAGAAAGGCTCTTGTCCTTGCAATCATGGGAAATACATTGGGAAAGATTTTCATAAAGACTGAATATCTCACATGGATGTGCCTTCCCCGCAAGTCTTTTGCAATAACAGCCAAGGTTAGATACAAGTCATCCTCGGTATCCTTTTAAATGATAAAAGAATACCAGAGAGATCACATCTACCAGAAGAAGTGAAGGATCAGATTTTTCTGTATTGGGTAAGCAAGGGAGCCCCTCATGTCCTTGAATTCCTCTTTAGTTCTTCAGATCTATTTATCTATAAGCAAAACCAGAACCACAGCACCTCCCCCCATGATATATTATCCCTACCATATTGTGTATTATATACTTTTATTGTCACTGATAGCAATGCTCTTCATTTAGCTCTTTAAAAAAGAGCTAACATATTATAGGTACAATGGAAATATTTTCTGTTTTTAGAGATTTTCACAATTATAAATAAAAATATAATGGTTACTATAACTAGTTCAGATTATACCAGCATCAATAAATAGATCACCAGTTTGTACCAAGTACTGCATACATGTTCAGGGAAATAGCATGACAATGCTCAGGTATGCCTTTGTTGATTCATATGATACAGTATAACTATATACTATATAGTTCAATCATACATCAATATTCTATAGTCCACTCCCTATTTCCATGACTTTTCCAAGACAGCATAGTGAGTCCTTGTATTAAAAGATGGGATGTATTTCACTAGCTCTCTCATTCAGGTAGATCTTCTGGCCTACCTAACATAATAAAATCAATGTAGCTGATGATTGGCCAGCTCTCAGCCTAAATAGATGTTGAACATTTATGCTCTTATATCTGGACTAGTGTTACAGGATATTTAAATCTTCATCTAGTTAGGATGTAGTTCCCTTATCACACACATTTAACCCCTCTGGCTGGAATACATACACGCCCTTAGGACATACCTTCAACCCCAAACAATGAAGGTAATGTTAGTCCATAGGAGGAAGCATCCATATTTGAAAGTGATGTCTAATTGAGTGGCAGAAAAAGTGATGAATCAGAGAAAGACTTGATGTGCCCAGTTCTCTTGAGAAGAGAGGGGAAAGGGAAGCTACTTAAGAAAGAGGAAGATAGATTAGGAAAAAAGAGAGTACAGTACAGAAATAGAGTTTATGGAGACCAGTAGAGTTGATTGGGAGAGTAGAATAGCACAGAGAAGAGTAGGAGGCAGTTTTACAAAGATAGTTTTACAGAGACAGGTTGAAGAAAGAACAAGCTAGACACAGGTAAAGGCAGAATGAGTTAGAGAATGTGAATGAGCCAGATAATTAGGAAAGATTTGCTAGTGTTAGTTTGAAGTCAAGCAGGGGAATTCACAGGCCGAGAGACAAAACCCAGATTGAATAGGTCATCTGGGAGAGGACTTTGAACCAGAACATCTGAATTGAAGAAGCCAGCAAGAGTTCAGAAAGGGTGAGCTTACTCAGCAGCAAGTATCAGTGGTTGAGAACATTCTAGGCCCAAATTAGATTGTTGGATGAGACAAGGCTTCAGGACTAGGTCTAGTTGAAAAAATGGAGGCATTAAGCCTCTGAGATTGCAATTATGTCAGGCAAATAAAAGTTACATTTACAGACAAGACTACTAGAAAATGAAATCACACATAAGAGAGAGCCTACTGATCAGTAAAAACTGATTTAAAGCAGTTTTAAGCAGATGAATATTGAACATTAGAAAGTGCAACTTAATTAACTCTAACCTACTTAACTCCACCTAATCTGACCTGAGATGCAAGAATGTGCATCCTTGGTCATAGAAACAATAAATATATTTTGTAGAAGTAATGTGTATCTCAAATCTTAAGAATGCCACAGTCTGCAAAAGCAAGCAAATCATTAATTTGCTGATGTTAGAGTAATGAACAATGGCTAACTTACTTATCAAGAACATGACGCATAAAAGGACCAGTGATAGGGAGAGTTCATGGCATCTGGGAAGTTTCAAGTGTTTGTAATGTGGGAAAATGTCAACTAGTATCCCCAGGACTACAGGGAAGACCTCCCACTTAGATTGTACATTCCCAAGTGGTCAGCCCCACACACAAGCACTATGAGTAAAGCCAAGTAGATTTAGAGTATAAATATGGTGTGTGTGTGTGTGTGTGTGTGTGTGTGTGTGTCTGTTGTGATCAAAAAAGAGAAATAGGTGTTAAGAATATGTTCTATGGCGGTGGGGGAAGGGGCTGCCTCAGCAGGCCCATGCCAAGGTATCCCTTCCCCCTGAGAGACCAGACACACTACAACGGTATAGGAGAGAATAGAGTTTATTCAGGGCATGGGGAGGGAGTTAAGGGGGTAGTAGAGGCAGAGAAAGACAGAAAAGAGAGAGTAGAGAGGTAGAGTGGGGAGAGTAAGGAAAGGAAGAGTCCAAGAGGGTAAGAGAGAAACTAGAAGAGTAAGAGAGGCAAGAGAAAGAGGAGGGGCCAAGCAGCACCTTTTATAGTGGGCCAGGCCTATCTGGCTATTGCCAGGTAACTGTGGGGCAGAGCATACCTGGTTGCTGCCAGGTAACTGTGGGGCAGAGTTTAGACAGAATCCTAACAGTGTCTGTATATAAAATCAGTAATGATTTTAAGAGATCGTGCTGAAGATGCTGAAGAGAGGAAAAGGTGCAAGTGATAAAGATTCAATGCTCTCCAAAACAAATGAACAAACAAACAAGCAAAAACACATCTATCAAACCTATTAACAACAAGAATTTCTAATGCAGTATCCTGAGATCCAAGTCTGGAGTTAAGAAATTTATGTGAAATGCAGAAATTTTCAAATTTTAGGACATTGTCTTCTACATGGAACATTTGTTCTTTGTTTCTGTTTTTGTATTGTTTGGAGGTGCTAAGATATGGTGAATGTTAAGCAATTTTACATGTAGAAAGAGTGTTCTGAGGAGAATACAATGAGGAGTAAAGCTCATAGTAATAAGAATACATCAAAAGATAATGGGGACCTCCCCCTAGAATGCAGCTCCCCTTCCATTCCTTCTACACCCCCTACTGCAGCTACTTGCCCAGTCCCTTTTGTGTGGTAGACCCCTGCCAGTTCTGCCATGGGGAAGGCCCCATCTGCTGATATTTCTAGAGAACCAGCATCATGCAGGGCATTCAGCAAGATCATTACCAACAGAAACCAAGGCAACATGGCACAATCAGAACCCAGTTCTCCCACAAGAGCAAACCCTGGATACCATAACACACTGGAAAAGCAAGAGCTGGATTTAAAAACACATATCATGATGCTGACAGAGGACTTCAAGAAGGACGTAAATAACTCCCTTAAAGACATACAAGAGAACATGGGTCAAAAGGTAGAAGCCCTTAAAGAGGAATCACAAAAATACCTTAAAGAAATACAGGACATCATGGGGCAACAAGTAGAAAGCCCTTAAAAAGGAAACACAAAAATCTCTTAAAAAAACACAGGAGGCAGAAACCTTTAAAGAGGAAACACAAAAATCACTTAAATAACCAACGAATTCACGAAATTCCTAGGCAAATGGTCAGAACTTGAAAATATCATCCTTAGTGAGGTAACCCAATCACAAAAGAACACACATGGTATGCAGTCACTGATAAGGGGATATTAACCCAGAATCTTGGAACACCCTAGACACATTACGCATATCAATAGATTTCCAAGAAGATAGAAGGAGAGACCCCTGGTCCTGGAAAGACTGGATGTAGGGGAATGCCAGGACAGAGAAACTAGAGGGGGTTGAATGGGGAAAAGAGGGAGGGAAGGGGGCTTATGGGACTTTCGGGGAGGGAGGAAACGGGAAAGGGGAAATGATTTGGAATGTAAATAAATAAAAAACTTAGAAAATAAAATTTAAAAAAAAAAAAAGAAGCAGTAAGGGGAAAAGGTCAAGTAACATATAAAGGCAGACCTATCAGAATTATACCAGACTTCTTACCAGAAACCATGAAAGCTAGAAGATTCTGGACAGATGACATACAGACCCTAAGAGAGCATAAATATCAGCCCAGACTACTATATCCAGCAAAACTCTCAGTTGCCATAGGTGGAGAAAACAAGACATTCCATGACAAAAACAAATTTACGCAATATCTTTCCACAAATCCAGCTCTACAAAGGATAATGGGTGGAAAATACCAGCACAAGGAGGGAAACCACACCCTAGAAAAAGCAATAAAGTAATTCTCTTTCAACAAACCCAAAAGAAGATAGCTACACAAACAGAATTTCACCTTTAAGAAAGAAGATAACAGTAAGCAACAATCACTTTACTGTAATATCTCTTAATAACAATGGTCTCAATTCCCCAGTAAAAAGACATAGACTAACAGACTGGATACGTAAACAGGACCCAACATTTTGCTGCATACAAGTAACCCAACTCAGTGACAAAGGCAGTCACTACTTCAGAGTCAAAGGTTGGAAAGCAATTTTCCAAGCAAATGGTCCCAAGAAACAGGCTGGAGTGACCATTCTTATATTGGATAAAATTGACTTTCAACCAAAAGTTGGCAAAATTATAAGGAGGAACACTTCATATTTATCAAAGGAAAAATCTACCAAGATTAACTCTCAATTCTGAATATCTATGCTCCAAATGCAAGCACACCCACATTCATAAAAGAAACCTTATTAAAGCTCAAAGTACACATTGCACCCCACACAATAATATTGGAAGACTTCAACACCCCACTCTTAACAATGGACAAATCATGGAAAAAGAAACTAAGCAAAGACACAGTTAAACTAACTAAAGTTATGAACCAAATGAATCTAACAGATATTTATAGAACATTCCATCCTCAAGCAAAAGAATACAGCTTCTTCTCAGCACCTCATGGTATCTTCTCCAAAATTGACCATATAATTGGTCACAAAATAGGCTTCAACAGATACAGGAATATTGAAATAATTCCATGTACTCTATCAGATCACCATTGCCTAAGGCTGGTCTTAAATTCAAACATAAACAATGGAAAACACACATACACATGGACTTTGAACAATGTTCTTCTCAATGATAGCTTGGTCAAGGAAGAAATAAAGAAATTAAAGACTTTTTAGAATTTAATGAAAATGAAGGCACATCATACCAAAACTTATGGGACACAAAGAAAGCAGTGCTAAGAGAAAAACTGATAGCTCTAATTGCCTTCATAAAGAAAATGGAGAGAGCTTAAACTAGCAACTTGACAGTGCACCTGAAAGATCCAGAGCAAAAAGAAGCAAATACACCCAAGAGGAGTAGATAGCAGGAAATAATCAAACTCATAGCAGAAATCGAACAAATAGAAACAAAAAGAACTATACAAAGAATCAACCAAACCAGGAGCTGGTTCTTTGAGAAAATCAACAAGATAGATAAACCCTTGGCAAGACTAACCAGAGAGCACAGAGGCACTACCCAAATTAATAAAAACAAGAAATGAAAAGGAATACACAACAACAGAAACTGGAAATTCAAAAAAATCATCAGATCCTACTACAAGATCTTATACTCAAAAAAATTTGAAAATCTGGACAAATGGAAAACTTTCTAGATACATACCAGGTGCCAACATTAAAACAAGATCAGTTATACCATCTAAATAGTCCCATAAGTCCCGAGGAAATAGAAGCAGTTGTTAATAGTCTCCCAACAAAAACAATTCCAGG
Source organism: Tokudaia tokunoshimensis (assembly GCA_036184795.1). Taxonomy (NCBI): domain Eukaryota; kingdom Metazoa; phylum Chordata; class Mammalia; order Rodentia; family Muridae; genus Tokudaia; species Tokudaia tokunoshimensis. Next base: position 70,580,899 of record BTHU01000001.1, on the reverse strand, counting down.
ACTAGAGATGGGTTTAGTGGGGAATTCTATCAGATCTTAAAAGAAGAGCTAATACTGATACTCTTCAAACTATCCCATGAAAAAGAAACTCAAGGAACATTACCCAACTCATTCTATGAAGCCACAATAATGCTTATACCTAAACCAAACAAAGACCAAACAAGGAAAGAGAACTTCAGGCCAATCTCCCTTATGATCATCGATGCAAAAATACTCAATAAAATTCTGGTCAACTGAGTCCAAGAATTCACCAAAACAATAATTCACCATGATCAAGTAGGCTTCATCCCAGGGATGCAGGGATGGTTCAATATACCGAAATCCATCAATGTAATCTACTACATAAACTCAAGGAAAAAAAGAAACACATGGTTATTTCATTGGATGCTGAAAAGTCTTTTGACAAAATCCAGCATCACTTCATGATAAAAGTCTTGGAGAGATCAGGAATCCAAGGCCTATACCTAAACATAGTGAAAGCAATATACTGCAAACTGGTAGCCAATGCCAAACTAAATGGAGAGAAACTTGAAGCAATCCCACTAAAATCAAGGACCAGACAAGGTTGCCCACTCTCTCCCTATCTATTCAATATAGTACTTGAAGTTCTAGCCAGAGCAATCAGACAACAAAAGGAGGGCAAATGTATATAAATTTGAAAGGAAGAAGTCAAAATATCACTATTTGCAGATGATATGGTCATATACTTAAGTGACCCCAAAACTTCCACCAGAGAACCCCTAAAGCTGGTAAACAACTTCAGCAAAGTGGCTGGATATAAAATTAAATTAAACAAATCAGTAGCCTTCCTCTACACAAAGGATAAAAAAACTGAGAAAGAAATTAGGGAAATGACAACTTACACAATAGTCACAAATAATATTACATGCCTTTGTGTGACTCTAACCAAGCAAGTGAAAGATCTGTGTATCTGGAAGTACAAGAATCTCAAGCCTTTGAAGAAAGAAATCAAAGATGTCAGAAGATGGAAAGATCTCCCATGCTCATAGATTGGCAGAATTAATATAGTAAAAATGGCCATCTTGCTGAAAGCCATCTACAGATACAATGCAATCCCCATCTAAATTTCAAATCAATTCTTTTTAGATCTTGAAAGAGTAATTCTCAAATTCATCTGGATTAACAAAAAACCCAGGATAGCAAAAACTATTCTCCACAACAAAAGATTTCCTGGGGGAATCACCATCCCTGACTTCAAGCTCTACTACAGAGCAATAGTGATTAAAAAATGTCTAGTATTGGTACAGAGACAGGCAGCAAGATCAATGGAATAGAATTGAAGACCCAGAAAAAAACCCACACACCTATGGTCACCTGATATTTGACAAAGGAGCTAAAAACATCCAGTGGAAAAAAGATAGCATTTTTAACAAATAGTGCTGGATCAACTGGAGGACTGCATGAAGAAAAATGCAAATTGACCCATTCTTATCTCCTTGTACAAAGCTCAAGTCCAATTGGATCAAGGACCTCCACATAAAACCAGATACACCGAAGCTTATACAGGAAAAGTGGGGAATAACCTTGAACACACAGCCACAGGGGAAAATTTCCTGTATAGAACACCAACGGCTTATGATATAAGAACAAGAATTGACATATGGGACCTCATAAAACTACAAAGCTTCTATAAGGTAAAGGACATGGTCAATAGGAAAACAGCAAGCAACAAATTGGGAAAAGTTCCTTACCAATTCTACATCTGATAAGGGACTAATATCAAATGTATACAAAGAATTCAAGAAGTTAGACTCCAGAGAGTCAAATGACCCTATTAAAAAATGGGGTATAGAGGTAACAGGGAATTTTCAACTGAGGAAACTCAAATGGCCCTGAAGCACCTAAAGAAATGTTCAGCATCCTTAGTTATCAGGGAAATGCAAACCAAAACAACCCTGAGATTCAACTTCACACTAGTCACAATGGTTAAGATGAAAAACTCAGGGGACAGCAGATACTGGAGAGGATGTGGGGAAAGAGGAACACTTCTCCACTGTTGGTGGGATTGCAAGCTGGTAAAACCACTCAAGAAATCATTTTGGTGGTTCCTCAGAAAATTAGACATAGTACTACCCAAGGACACAGCTATGCCACACACAGACATATACCCAGAATATGCTCCAACATGCAATAAGGACACATGCTCCACTATGTTCATAGCAGTCTTATTTATAATAGCCAGAAGCTGGAAAGAACCCAGATGTCCTTCAACATAGGAATGGATATAGAAGTTGTGGTATATATACACAATGGAGTACTCTTCAGCTATTAAAAACAATGAATTCATGAAATTCTTAGGCAAATGAATGGAACTAGAAATGGTCATCCTGGGTGAGGTAACCCAATTACAAAAGAACACACATAGTATGCACTCATTGATAAGTGGATGTTAGCCCCAAAGCTCAAAATAAACAAGTTACAATTCACAGACCACAGAAAGCTCAAGAAAAAGGAGGACTTAAGTGGGGGTGCTTGGGTTCCTCTGTGAAAGGGAACAAAATACTCATAGGAGCAAAAATGGAGACAAAGTGTGGAGCAGAGACAGAAGGAAAAGCCAAACAAAGACTGCCCTACCTGGGGATTCGGCCTATAAACAGTCACCAAATCTCGACACTATTATGGTTGACAAGAAGTTCATACCAAAAGGAAACTGTTATTGTTGTCTCAGGAGGGGCATTTCCAGAGCCTTACACATACAGAGGCAGATGCTAGCAGTCAACCATTGGACTGGGTGTGGGGTCCTCAATGGATGAGTTGGAGGGCAGACTGGAGGAGCTGAAGGTGTTTATAGCCCCATGGGAAGAACAATGAAGTCAGCCACCCAGACACTCCAGGACTCCCAGGGACTAAGCCATCAATCAATGGGTACACATAGTTCCAGCCAAAAATGTGGCAGAGGAATGCCTTGTCGGGCATCAGTGGGAGGAGAGGTCCTTGGTCCTGTGAAGGCTCAATAGATGCTGCAACAAAGGGAAATCAAGGGGGGGGGAGGTGGGAGTGGGTCAAGTGGAGGGGCACATACTTGGAGGCAGAGGGTGGGAGGAGGGTTGAGGGTTTTAGAGGAGGGGCAAAACCAGGAAACATTTTAGCATTTGAAATGTAAATGAATATTATTTTCAATAATGTAGATAGATAGATAGATAGATAGATAGATAGATAGATAGATAGATAGATAGATAGATAGATAGATAGATAGATAATGGGGACAAAACAAGCAACCAGTGGCAACTGGAAATAGTTGGATTGGAGAAATGAGGGAATATGAATATGCATGGATAGAATTGTGGCTTTGGGTGTACATGAGTGCGCACATGCTGGTTAAGTACTACACAGACCCACTCAGGATCCTTCACTCCTATTGAGTCTCAGAAACTTGGCATGGAATTTTATTTTCATATTTTTTAATTTTGTTATATATTTGCTTTATATTTCAAATGGTATCCCCTTTCATCATTACCCCTCTGAAAACCCCCCCTATTCTATCTCTTTCCCCCTGCTTACCAACCTCCCCCTCCCACTTTCCTGACCTGCTATTCCCCTACACTGGGGCATCAAGTCTTCAAAGGACCAATGGCCTCTCCTCTCATTGATGTCTTAAAAGGCCATCCTCTGCTACATATTTGGGTTCCTCCATGTGTACTCTTTGGTTGGTGGTTTAGTTCCTGGGAGCTCTGGGGGTACTGGTTGGTACATTATTGTTCCTCCTGTGGGGCTGCAAACCTCTTCAGCTCCCTGGGTCCTTTCTCTAGTGCCATGGGATTTTAAAGGGAGGATTTAGACCCTTAACTTCTGATGAATGCAGACTTTTGAAAAGGAGAGGACACAACATCCCTGCAGATACAAGTGATTGGTTCCAACTGTTTGGTAGCTTGCATTAAAACTCTTTGTAGATCAAACGAGGAGCAGGTGCTAGAAGCTTTGCACTCTCACAGAAGCTTCCTGGGACACTGCTTAAATCTTGGCCTAATAATGCAGTGGATCCCTGAGACCTGATTGCCTTACTGAATTAAGAAATACTTAAGTCCTAACATACCTATACAAAGTAATATATATATATATATATATATATATAATTTCTATGACCCCATAGAAAGACTAGCAGTGTCTACTATGCCAGACCCAAAGGAGCTCCCAGAAACTGAATCACAAACCAGACTGCATACCAAAGTTGGTCTGAGCATCACCACTACCCTCTACCAGCACATATATAGCAGGGAATTGCCTGGTCTAGCCTTAGTGGGAGAACATGCTCTTAATCCCCTAGAAACTGGAGGCTCCAGGGAAGGCAGAAGAGGAATAAGATGAGGAACTGTGGGAGTGAGGCACCAGGAAGGGGGAGGACAATGACTGGAATGTAAACAAATAAAATAAATTTAAAATAAAACGAAAAGAAATAGGAGCAAGCACTTGTTCACTTTCCCTTTTGTCACTTCTCCTCTCTTTGTTCTCCATTAAGCTCTGACTGGGTCTTGTTTCAGAGTACTAGACTGTGCATGTGGGCTAATAAGATTAAAGTTTCCCATGAAGGAAGTGTGAAATAAGATTCTGATAACTCAATGCTGATTGTGTGTGATGTGTGAAATTAAATTCTTAGCCAATGTGCCTAGACAAGGCTATTAGTCTTGGGCATCGTCATGGGGAAACAACTTATTTTTAAATTAACACAGAAGTTGGACTAAAAACTAGACCATTCTGTCTACAAACCAAAGTTTTTAAACAAAGGGGAGAGAGAACATGCAGAGACCATACCAAAGGTTAGGCACAGCCCTCAGTTGAGGGATGGGGCCACAGGCCACCCACCCATCTCAAAAATATTAACCCAGAATTGTGCCAGTCTAAAGGAGATGCAGGGACAATCAGTGGAGCAGAGACTGAAAGAAAGTCCATGCAGAGACTGTTCCACCTAGGGATCCATTCCATCTGCAGACACCAAATCCAGACAATATTGCTGATGCCAAGAAGTGCTTGCTGATAGAAGCCTATCCTCTGAGAGACTATGCCAGGGCCTGACCAATTCAGATGTGGATGTTTGCAGGCAGCCATCAAACTGAGCACCACGGGAACCACAGAAGGATCTGAAGGGGTTTGCAATCCTACAGGAAGAACAACAATATCAACTAATGGGAACCCTCAACCACAGAGCTCTCAGGGACTAAACCACCAACCAGAGTACACATGGAGAGACCCATGATTCCTGCTGCTTATTTAGCAGAGGATGTCCTTATCTGGCATCAGTAGGAGGGAAGGCCCTGGGTCTTGTGGTGACTCCATGCCCCAGAATAGGGGAATGCCAGGGAGTAGGTAGGTTGGTGCAGGAGCACCCTCATAGAAAAAGGGGGAGGGTGGATGGATAGGGGTTTTGCAGAGGGGAAACCAGGACAGGGGATAATATTTGAAATTCAAATAAATAAAATAACCAATAAAAATAAATGCAAGGAATAATTTTTAAAGTTAAAAAGTTACCAAGAAAAATGGTTAATAAAACTATGATGAAGAAGACAATAGATGATTACTTGTAGGCTAAAGAATACACTGCAATTACTCCTTTCTGTTACTCACCGTATGTCTACCTTTCAATGTATATTTGCTGAAAACTAGTATGCATTAGATGTTTGTATTGGGGATAGTGTTCAAAATATAATCATATCATGGTGTTATAATTGTCAGAGAGATGTGACAGATATTAAATAAAACTAAATAATCAAATAATTTATATGTGGTAAATGGGATGCATAGGATGCTACTTAATGACCAAAATGAAAGCATGGACTTTTGCAATTTTTAATCTCAATTTTTAAGCACTAGTTGTTGCTGGCCACCATAACATGTAGTTACTTATTTGTTCTTGCAGAATAGGTACTATTACTACCCTGGGATGGGTGAGTATGGATCAAAGCATGGTATGGTCCATACAGATGAATTACCTAAAAAGGAAATAAGTCAGGAATGGAAACCAGCAGTCAGGATTGTGAGGCCATGTTCACTCAGGGCACTTCCAGGTTCTGCTCCAAGTAGAACTAATTTAAAATCAGGAACCTGATTCTCTGCTTTATTAAAATACACCATCATCAGCTTTTGGCATCCAGCTTAGGAGAAACCTACCGTGATGCTGTCATCAAACCCACAGAGAAAGTTAATGACTTTTGTGCATGTTTCTACATACAAGAAGAACAGAATAATGGGATTGTGAACATCTTTGCTTGCTTGCTTTCTTTCTTTCTTTCTTTCTTTCTTTCTTTCTTTCTTTCTTTCTTTCTTTTTTCTTTCTTTCTTTCTTTCTTTCTTTTTTTGAGCATCTTCTTTCTTATATACTTGCCTGACTTCACTTTCTTGGCTCTGCTCCATTATCAGTGCTAAACTTTGCTACTCTGTGCCTTTAGTGCATTTCTACCTCATCAAGTAGAATAATGAGCGACTGTGGCTGTTCTATAGATACTAGGAACATACAGAGGAAGAGCATTACTATGACAGAATGTTATGATGTACCTCTAGCTACATCTAGAAAGATGCCTGAAATACAGATAGTGCATAATAAAGCCTGCCCACTGAATGAATTAAATCCTTGAATATCACCAGCATTGTTTATCTAGTCAGTAGTATTTCCAGAAGCAAGGGATATCTTGGTAGTCTCTTAACTTATTCTATATTTTCTTATATCCACACCTTATTTGCAGTATTTAGTATGTCATCAATAAAAATAAGATATTTATCTGAAACCTATGGTACTATATGGAGAACTGGTGGATGAGGGGAATATTATTTTATATAGAAAAGTCAATGTATGTCTTTATTATCCAATATTCCATTAAAGCTAGAGACAAGATCCTGTTATCACAATTTTAAAAATTTCTGGAGCACATCATTGCCAGTATTTGTTAAGAGAGATTAATAATGTTCATATCAGATTCTGCTACAACTTAAGTTTTGAAAAATCTTACAACTTCAAAAGAGTTGGGTACTGCAGAATTGTGGGTAAGGTATTACAGGTCTATATTCCCTCTAACAGTTCTCATGCTGTCTTACCTATAATTCAAGGGGGCCCTTAACAATACCTCCCAAGAAAGTCCGGTATCCTGCAGGTGAAATTAACCTGTGTCTTCTTTCTTCTCCAGTTCTCAATTCCTTTAACAACATGATAAGATTCTCAGCCTTGGATTTTGTTCAGCTAGACATGAACTCATACTATCTTTTGTGTGAAAGTATAATGGAAGGTGATGGGAAAATACGTTTCTCATATAAACATCCTTTTTACTAACATATGCTGTTCTTGTGAATAGGATTTAAGAGCTAAAGAATGGCTGGTGAGACACTACAGTCATAATGGCTATCATCAAGGCCAACCAGATGCCCCAGGGCTCCCAGGGACTAAGCCATCAACCAAGGTGTACACATGGTTCCAGCCAAAAGAGTGGCAGAGGAATACCTTGACGGGCATCTGTGGAAAAAGAGGTTATTGGTCCTGTGAAGGCTCAATAGGTGCCCCAGTGTGTGGAAATCAAGGGGGGGTTGGGTGGGAGTGGGTTGGGTGGAGGGGCATATTCTTGGAGTCAGGGGGTGGGAGGATGGGTTGGATGTTTTCAGGGAGGGGGGAACTGGGAAAGGGTATAACATTTGAAATGTAAATGAAGAATATATTCAATAAAAAAGGATATAACAAAAACAAATGATGGTGTGGTGTGGATATAAGAAATTCTTGAACACTGCTAGTAGGAATATAAACTAGTTGCTAAGTTGAAATCAGTACAGAATTTTCAGATAACTAAAACCAGACCTACCATATGACCTAGCTATATATCAGTTATGAATGCAGTTAATATAATACAGAGAGACCTGGCATGTCCATGTTTATTACTCCATTATTAATAATAGATGGGTAATAGAGTCAGGCTTGATGTCCATCAAAAGATAAATGAATAAAAAATGAGGGGCATATATGGAATAGAATTGTCTGTGCCATAAAGAAAAAATGACATTTTAAAAATAGTTCAACTTAGAAACTATTTTATGCCAATTAAGGTAGGCCAAACTTGAGAAAACAAAAAAGAAAAAACATGTTTGCTTTCACATGTATGACATATATTTAAGTATCTGCACACATATATGAGTGTGTGTTTGTGTGTGTGTGTGTGTGTGTGTGTGTGATAAAACTAGAAAGCAGCCTATGTGGCTGGTATATTGTGGAAAGAAGAGAAAACAATGGGATACAAGTGACAGGAAATCAGAACAAGTTACTTTCTTTGAAAAGAAATGGGACCACCAAGAGGCACTCAAACTGAATGTGGGAGGGTAAGGAGTAAAATGTAAATGTAAACAAAATTCCATAATAAGCCCATTAGTTTTAATTCTAAAATGTAATTTAATGAATAGGAAGAAGATGTGATCTAGGTAGAAGAAGACGTTTCCTTATCCATATTAGCTTGCAAAGCAAGCATCATTCAACCCAGTTTCCATGCCAGGATTATCAAGCATCAAGGAAGAAACTGAGACTCAGCTAACCTGAGCATGCACAGCTAATAAGAATCTAAACAAACAAATTGCCTTAAGATCACACAACATTCCAAGCTTTTTGTCTTTTATTCCCCACTTAGCAGAGGTGGTGTAGTCCAAGGGAATTAGAAGACACTTAATAAATCTGGAATGCACTTACAGTTCTTAGACAATTTGATCATGTATGTAAGGAAAGAGCTGAACAAGGAAACAATGCTTCCTTTAGATACAGCTTGACATCTGAATAAGTCCTCTCACAAGGTTAGGAGTGGCAGAGGAATTTATCAGCCTTATTGTGGCAAGGGGACTAAGATAATATTTAGACCAAGTCACTAGGTACAACAAGATTGCAAATTTAATTGTAATGTTGATCCCCTCTGCGACATCTTATTAAGCAGCCAGGAAAATTCTTTATCACAAAAGATTTCCAAGGATGTGACCTTTTCCTTCTCTCCATTTCTACTTCACTTAAATTATCACCCTGAAGATTTCAAAGGGGTACTCGCAGCAGGCTGATAGATTGGAGCCCCTCTCTAACTAAAGAAACATTGATTGTGTAAAGGGAAAGAAAATACCACAGACAGCTCCCGTAGGTCTCTGTGAATCAAATTTGTACTCATACAAGAACTTTTAAATTTTTTTCTTTCTTATTTCTATGACTCTATTTAAAATGGCAAAGCAAAAGCAAGATAATTAATCTCTACACCATCACTTTGACGTGAGATTATAATCAATAAAGCCAAGGTGGGCAGAGCTTTGCTGGTACTCAGCATTCTCCCACAGGGCTCGCTCACCTTGCCATCAAATGGACTTGGGGTGCAGAGATTTCCTTTGTGAAGGAGGCTGAGAACTACACATGGTATATAAAAATCAAAAACGGTTGTTTTCTTTTATGTTTGCAATAAAGGCTTGCAGCCAGGATCAGAGACTCTTCCTGAGTTATCAAAACACCTGTATGCAGAGCTGCATGCATCTTTAATGACATGTAAATGGGGATGGCTTATTTGAGGTTCAATCAGCTCTGAAAAGGTAAGCTGGGTGGATGTACTTCAATCCCAGCTTTTTAAATTTTTTTAATTGACTTTTACTAAAGTGAATTCATGATCCTACCTGTCAGTTTCCCGAATAATGGGATGACAGCCATGTACCACTGCCTATGACTTAGGGAAAATGATTTCAGCCCTTTCAATAGGACTTCTAGATCCAGCTAACTTTGAGATAAACAGTCTGCTCACACACTACCTAATCTTAAACCTAAAGAAACAAATTCAATTGATCAAAGACTGAAGCCTCTGCAACAATGGGCCAACATAAATCTTTCTTCTTTTATAGTTGTTCATCTCCAGTGTTTTATTGTAGTCATGGAAAAGTGACTATCATTGTGGTGGATAAGGATAATTCACGTCATGCCACTGAAGCTCAACAGTAAGGCCACAGGTGACATCTCTGGCAGCTTATGTTTTGGAAAACACATTTCAATAATATTTTGAAGGTGGCAACCTTCCTTGAAAGTTAACTTTAGAATCATCCATCTGCCGAAGTGCAGAATTAGGGTTCTGGGGCATGTGTTCATAGGCTCTGTCACTTATGGCCACACTATTGTGGAGAGTAATAAATCTGTTATGTTATTAATAACCAAGGCTAGCAATCTGATAGCAAAATGAGAATGGAACAACACTTAACCTACTATGGTAACTCCACATAACTCAAGCTAGTATGTAGCCAGAATAATTCTGTGTGTTTAAAAATATCACACTCATTAAATACTCAAAGCAACCCTGTCAAAATGGTGCTTATATTATTCTCATTTAGTAATAAAAAAAAAATCAGGGACATTTCAAAGGACAGTTAGTCAGCACTCAAGTCAGAGGTAGAATCGAGAGGGACAAAATATTTTAAAATTTCCAGGTGTCGACATATAAGGACTGATGAGATTACAGTGGGTACTGCATGGTCTTAGACACAGAAAGAAAATGTTACAAAAGTCTCACATAATGAATCATATATTTATGGGAAATCTAAACATATTGTGTAGTTTATCATGCTATGTTTGCATGAGTAAATAGAAATTTATCATTGGTAAGACTTTAGGGTTGCCTATATGAAAAGTGAGTTGTCCAGACTTCAGAAATTTGTTTGCTCTTGGTATATTTAGATTTTACTCCAATTCTAACCCTTGTCATGCCACAGTTTTAGAGACTTTATTATGCTTGTGCATATTTATCACTAAAAATATGTTTAATGGAGAAAATATTAATGAGCCTCTGAATATAGTATTTTATACACATAGAAATATTGAAGAGAATGGATCCACTTTCCACCTAAACCAAACATGATTTCCCAAGTCTTGAAAGTGTTCAGATACTTATCTCAGCATTACGAGCATCTTCCACAGTGACACTTCAAGAGTTTGATAGGAAATTTGTCTTATAAGCTAGAACCTATGGCCAAAAAGGACCCCAGTCTTCCAAATCTCCATTGCTGTCTCTATAACAGGAAATAGCTTTAATTCATTCCATTTACATATACTGTGCATTTATTCTATTCTAACCTTCTACAAAGCCTTAGGGAATGAGAGTCAAGAAAACCAAAAGCTCCAGAGGCTCACATGCCAGCAGGGAGAATGATAAGCCTTTCCAGGTTATATGAGAAGCAATTACAGTTCTGAGTATGCTTTGCAGGGTGGAAGAGATTATATAATTACATTTTTTTTTGCAATCGCACAATTACCTTCTGCATGCTCTTCCTTCCTGTAATATATCCTTATGCTGCTGTCTTTTGTGCACAAGAGCTTATTGTAGTGTAGATGAACACAGATATTTTCCTAATTAAACAACCTTGATCATTCTCCATTACTCATAGAATAAAGTTCTAATTTTGAAAGGTGACAGAAAAAAACCAATCACAAATGAAACTCTTTCTTTTCAGACTCTCCTACTACCATCTCTTTGAACTGGCTTTTGCCTCTTCCTGCTATTTCATCTCTAATGAGCTCCTTTTCATGTCTTGAAGTCCATTTCAATTGTCTCCTAACCTGTGAATCCTTTCCTTGGTCCTCCAAGGCAGAAGTAATTGATTCTCTCACACTTCTCCACATAACATGCTATTGCATTTCATGTGGAATTTTAATGTCTTTGTGCTACTCTCTTCCAAAATAAAGTAGTATTATTGTGTAAGTGCATTAAATAGAGTTTATTTATTTTAACTCCCTAGGAAACAGCCTAGAGGCTTGTTGAAACATTTCTCAGTTAATGTTTGCTGAATTTATTTGCATTATGTATGCCTAAACATACTACTCAAAAGGTGAGTATAAAATTCAAACAAGTATGCAGAATATACTTTGCAAATTAAATCATTGCATATGTACAAATATCTGTAAGTCTTTTATCAGTATATGCCAAACATATCCTATAGAATAATGGATGCTTAGTAATTAGATGTCAAATTGGATGTTGACCACATCTTTATGATCATTATTTCTCTGAACGCTTATTGATCTTGTGCCATGTGACAAACACCTTGCTAAGTTCCTCATGTGAACTAGTATGATAATGATTATTACAGTTGGTACTATCACTATCCTATATTTTTAAAAAAAGGAAACATGACTGAAGTGCACACATTGCCTATGGTTACTACTTACAGAGGTTGAGATCTGAGTTTCTAGTTCGAAGATATTCGATTCTGAGTAGATTTTTTTTTAATAACAGTCTCTGGATAGACTATATGTGTTTATATTCATATGCCCTTAAAGGTGAGCCCATTTACAAAAGCACATAGATGTTTTGATGAAGACTGTAAGCTATGGATATTGCTACCTATACCATGTAAGATCTAGATGTGCATAGATATAGTTTATAAGCTCAACTATTGGTTATAAATCTAATGAGTGTACCTATAATTATATAATGTTTACTCAATTATGTATATATACATACACACAAACACACACACACACACACACGCACGCATGCACACACACATACACACACACACACCTTTCCTCGCAAGCATAATTTTTGGTCCCAGAACTCACTTTCTTTCTGTTCTAATAAAACAAATTTCTGTCAATAAATAAGCAAGTATATTTTTGTATTTTCTAACAAGAATGTATTTGTATGTATTCATCTATTTTAGGATTGCACATAGAAGACACAAGGTAGATTCTTTTGGCTAAGAAGTTATAACAATTCTGGTTTCTGGGCTTGCTAACTAACACCAGCTGTCATCCCCATGTGGTAGAGAGGTGTGGACCACCATCAGTAAGTGTTAATTTGTCAGTCTAGTTGAGACAAGGATACTATTATAAAGCTTTGTTCTCTGAAAAAATATACAATCACAGCTGGAATTCAAGCACTTGCTTTCATCATGAAAGTAAGGATTTGCAACAAAAATGCCTTTTCGTCCCGCTATCTTTTTCTTTACTTCCCAGCTTGTGGGCTGCTTGCATTTGTACCTATTCTTTGCTGTATGAGTTCTTAGCAAAGTGCATATGCTAGTATGCCACTGTCTATCCCATATTCTCCTGGGTCCTTTTTTAACCTAAAAAGACTTTATAGTTTTGAGATCCATTGAAACTCAGAAACAGTAAAAAAGAAAAAAAAAATCAGTGCTATACCTTCTGAAAAAGGTTTTGAAGTCCAAAACCCTTGGAGTATAATGAGGATGCTGATTCTCCCTAATTAGTGACTGACAGTGGCAGGTGTCTTTGTGCCTTAATGTTTCCATCAGTAAAATGGAAGCCATAACCATTGTAATTGGAGATTAATTACAGGAACTCAGAAAACAATAGTAAACTCGTGCGCGCGCGCACACACACACACACACACACACACACACACACACACACACACACACACGCACACATTATTAGATTCTAATTAGAACTAAAGCTTTGAAAAAGATGTTTTTGGGAATTTGAAAGAGAAGGATTAGAGAGATAGCTCAGATGTAAGAATACTCTTTTTAAGATGACCTGAGTTTGATTCCCAGAAGCCACACCAGGTAGAACATCTTTTCACTCTAGCTCTTTGGTGATCTGATGCCTCTGTACAGCAAGAACACAGGCATTTATGTGCACACAGCAACACACACACACACACACACACACACACACACAAACAGCAACACACACACACACACTTTAATATAGTAAAAATAATTTGCAAGAAAAACAAAGAAATTGAAGGCAACAGCCTGGGCAACTAAATGCCTAAAGTCTTGGATGATGTTATTGTTATGTGAATGAGCTAAGGAGTCTTTGAATAAAGGCAATTAAAAATTTCAACAAGTTATTAAAATAAAAGCCATCATTCTTCTCATTTACCAGAGTCTGAAATAATGTTAAGCCCTTTCTGTGCATGTTATTTAAAGCCCCCAATACCCTAGCACAGAAGCATCGTTTCTGTGCTCGCTTCTACATTTGGCAGACAACATCAGGGACCATATCTGTGTGATCTACCTGAGATGTGGCACATCTCAGTGTTAATTCTACCCAAAAAGACTGTAGACATCATAAAGTAGATTCAATATGCCATGGTTTTCAACTTCTGGTTAAAGTTAATGAAAGAAAGAAAGATTCTCTTCAATCTCTTAAAATATTTGAACTATTTGAGACTTAATAAAATGAGTGAATGAATAAATAAATAAATAAAATAGGGGTCCATTGGTTGCTATATGAACCAGGTATACCATTCTTGAGAATTTATCCAGAGTATTCCAAGTCAACACATTACAGAGACAACAATGTTTATTTCAGACCTACTTTATAAGAGCCAAGTAATAGAATCATCTCAGGTATCCAACAAGAGAAAAGTAAATAAAGTTAGTGAGTGTGATTCATCTCACCAGCTGACACTATTTTAGTCATTTTCTTGCCTTCCTGCCTTCTGCTTAAATGGAATATTCAGTGATAGATGGCATAGTCTATTTTGTTCAGCAAAAATACCCAAAAGTTGCTGTAGTATTCTCAGTACTTAAAAGTGTCATTATAAAATTTATCATATGGAATGCTTTATGTGTTCGTTGGATAAATTAATAAGTCAACAAGCTACTTATTGACAATGGAATGAGAGATATAGCTAAAAAAAAACCCAAGCAAATAAAAATCACCATGGACAATCTTTTTATGTGTGTTCTGCTGAGAAGCAGTCTCTAGGTATAAACAGTCCTACATCAGCAGTCAGCAGTGACAACATTTCAAAGGAACAGTTTCTTTCACATAAGTAACTAAACATCCTCTGCAACCTAGTCATGATTCCTAGTTGAAAATTATCATTGTCATATAATTTTGATCTGCTTTGCTTCAGAAAACAACTCAAGAATAGATTAAAAGAATCAATACATTTGTGAATATTCTCCTTGTTCCACATGTCTTTCTCCCTTCAGCCCTTTTCCTGTTCATTTCATCTTCCCCCTTCCACTTATTCTCCTTCCTACCTGCCTGCTTCCTCCTTCTAACTCCCATTTTTATTGTCTATGCGTACAAGATTACAAGTAGTTATAAGGAGCAATTTTAGGGATTCTACTGTGAAGTATAATTTCTATACATCTTGCAGTTCACATCCATAGTTGGTTTGTTGCTCACATTTAAGAAATATTACTGGCTTTGCTTTATCCAAGCAGGAACTTCAAAATCTACAGCTCTGACAGCTGCTTTCCTTCGCAGTATGAACATTGTCACCAATCTTTCAGAGCTTTGCATAAATCCCTAACTCCCTCCTTTCACAGTCTTGGGTGACAATACCTCTGTTCCTTTTGCTCCATATCTGCACAATGAGAGTATTTGTTCCTTAATCTACTGAGAGGAAAATTAGATATGTGAATCTTATCTACAACAGAGCATTTACTTAGTGACAGGGATGCTGTCCCAATAGTAATATCTTACCCTAATCTCCACAGTAGCTCAGGTCCCTGTATACATGAGCCTACCAAGGCTCTAGAAAGAAAAGTTGGAAGAGAATTTGAACTGAAGTCTTTTGCAAAGCTTCTGAGCCCATGCTCCATTAGGATAAAGCACATTGCAGGTGGATATCAGGCAGAATGCATTCACAGGTGCTGTCCCCCTTTCTGAGCTGTAAACTGAATTCTGCCCTTAGAGAGTAAAAATGAAGCTATTAAGAATCACGTAACCCTGAACCATGAAAAGTGATGTTAATCCAGAAAAACATAATCAACAACACTGCTCCATGACTAACGGCAACAAATTAACTAAAATGTAGTAGATGTAAGCTATTTTCTTTAAGAAAATGGTCCACCTGAATACATATTATTTATATCATTTTTTTACAAAAATTCAAGGAGTGATAAAGGTATGGCTAAGAATTTTGAAAATTTTCATAGTAAGCCAGAGCTTCATGTCTGTACCATTCTCAACTGACTTGAACCTGGGAAGGGGACAACATTTTAAATATAAATAAAGAAAATATCTGATAGAAAAAAAAGGTCACTCTAGATACTCTAAAAAAAAAGGAATCTGCTACAAGGAAGGAGTTGTAATTGCATTGAGTGGGAGAGTTAAGAAATAAGTAAATCAGATTTTCAATTTTGAAGATTAACAAAGATCACACTGGTGTGCTATTTACTCTCAGTGAAGTTAGTGACTATTAGTTAAATAAGCCAGAAGAATTGGTATTATCCCATGGTTTGCTAATGCCAAATTCAGATTAGTGGATTGACTTTCAAAGCAAATGTGTATTGATTAAAACTAATTCATACTCTGTTCTCATTTCTGTGTAGTCACCAGGAGAAGGATGATGTAAAGCAATACATAGACAAACACTTTTACCACTACTAGCCTTAGAAATTCTTGTTTCTCTTTCTCATCGTATTGACAAGTATAGTTCAGCTAAAGGCATTCATGCCACATCCATTGAACCACTGGAAGCTGAGGAGAATGGTAGGGATACATTTCCTTGGGGTTTTCTTCTTTAGGCTGCATCTACACTCCTTTAAAAATGTGTCAGATCTGACAATGTACCGTTCCCTCACTTGATTGTATCAGTATGCAACACATAAACTATTTTGCACATTTAAGTATGCCTTTATAAGGCAACACCTGCTTTCTCTCGATCCAAATAAAGAATTTTTAAGCTTGTAAGCAATTAAAACAAAATATGCATAATGAAATAAATATACCTTCTGTATTATTTTCATCTGTACCTGGAAAAGACCAAAAGTGTACAGTGGGGTGATTATGTGCTCTGAATCTGACAAGAATTCAGAAGCACCCTCATCAATAAAGTATCTCTTTTCCACCACTTATCCAAGGAGTCTTATGAGTTACTTCTTTATTCTGAATCCTTTCAAATTTTTATTCTGTTTCTCATCCTTCACTTAAAGAACTAGTATGTGATTCTCTGTCTCTCACTGTCACCCCTGTGCTATCAGTGACTTCCAAAGTAGTAGAATCTGACCTTGTCAATGCTTAGTTTCAAAGCACTCATTAAATTGTGTTTTAAGGTCATTGTTTGCCTATGTCTGTGTTATATTTTATAGCAATTTTTAAAAAGCATGTTGGGTGAATTGGAATAATACACAAAAAGAAAGGAAGCCCAAACTAGGGGGTTGTCAGTAACTTTCTACCCAGTACTTCAGAGACCATACTGAACATGAAAAATTAGACAAAAACAAAATTATAAAAACAAATAAGCATAGGGAAGTGCTTCAAGTTATGTTCAGATCATGGAACCAATACTAACACACACAGGTCACACTTGTTCAGAAAACCCAGGGGTCTGCCGATCAAGTTGTCAGGGCTCCCATTTGCCTAAACCCAGAGGGTCAGTTCTTCAGATCATCTTGGAGCTCTTGATAGCAAAGCAGTTGAAAGTTCTCTTTCTGTGAGACCAAGAGGACAGCAGGAAGTAAACCTGGGATTATAGGTGGCAGTCATTTTATTCTGTCCCGGTTTTGTTTCTAACTTATTTTTAAAGAGTGAGTGAAGGAATATATTTCTCAGTCAAAAGAGGCTCATCTTTCTCCTTAACATTCAAAAATTTGGGCCAATTTTCAGTTTCAAACTACTTGTCAAACTGTGAGAGTCTTAAGTAGGGTTACTATTGCTGTGATGAAACACCAGGTCCAAAACAACATGGGGCAGAAAGGGTTTATTTGGATTGTGCATCCAAAGCAAAGTTCATCACTGAAGGAAGGCAGAACAGGAATTCAAAAAGGGCAGGAAACTGAAGGCAGGATTTGATGCAGAGTCCTTGGAAGGGTGCTGTTTACAGGACTGTCCTCATGGCTTGCCCAGACTACTGTTTTTTGTTGTTATTGTTGTTGTTGTTTTTTGGGTTTTTTTGTAGTTTGTTCTATCCTTTTTTTTTTATTTTCTAAGTTTTTTTATTTACATTCCAAATCATTTCTCCATAAAGCCCCATAAGCCCCCTTCCCTCCCTCTTTTCCTCATTCAACCCCCTCTCCCTTCTCTGTCCTGGAGTTCCCCTACATCCAGTCTTTCCAGGACCAGGGGTCTCTCCTTCCATCTTCTTGGAAATCTATTGATATGCGGATTGTGTCTAGGGTATTCCGAGATTCTGGGTTAATATCCCCTTATCAGTGACTGCATACCATGTGTGTTCTTTTGTGATTGGGTTACCTCACTAAGGATGATATTTTACCGTTTTGACCATTTGGCTATGAATTTCATGAGTTATTTGTTTTTAATTACAGAGTAGTATTCCATTGTGTAAATATATCACATCTTCTGAATCCATTCCTCTGTTGAGGGACATCTGGGTTCTTTCCAGCTTCTGGCTATTATAAATAAGGCTGCTACGAACATAGTGGAGCATGTGTCCTTATTGCATGCAGGGGAAGCCTCTGGGTATATGCCCAGGAGTGGTATAGCTGGATCCTCCGGGAGTGTCATGCCCAGTTTTCTGAGGAACGGCCAGACTGCTTTCCAGAGTGGTTGTATCAGCTTGCAATCCCACCAGCAGTGGAGGAGTGTTCCTCTTTCCCCACATCCTCGCCAACAACTGCTGTCTCTTGTGTTTTTTATCTTAGCCATTCAGACTACTGTTTTATCAAACCCAGAACCACCAGCCTAGAAATGACACCATTCACAATGGACCTTTCCCTCAATCCCTAATCGCCTACATACCAATCTTACATAGTCATTTTCTCAACTGAGTCTCCCTCCTCTCTGAATACTCTTTCTTATACCAAGTTGACATAAATATAGCTAGCACAATTAACCCACTAGCCAGCACAAGTAAATTGACACATAGACGTATCAATAATTGGCTGAAACTTTGCCTTCAAAAGTCTCAGTCTTTATAAAGTCAAAAAAAAAAAAAAAGAAAGAAAGAAATCTACACTCTTGAAAGTGTCTAGTCTCCTTTAAAATTGAAAATCTATGTTCATAGCAGCCTTATTTATAATAGCCAGAAGCTGGAAAGAACCCAGATGTCCCTTAATGGAGGAATGGATTCAGAAGATGTGGTATATTTACACAATGGAATACTACTCTGCAATTAAAAACAATGAATTCACGAAATTCCTAGGCAAATGGTCAGAACTTGAAAACATCATCCTTAGTGAGGTAACCCAATCACAAAAGAACACACATGGTATGCAGTCACTGATACTGGGAATACCCTAGACACAATTCGCATATCAATAGATTTCCAAGAAGATGAAAGGAGAGACCCCTGGTCCTGGAAAGACTGGATGTAAGGGAATGCCAGGACCAAGAAGCAAGAGGGGGTTCAATGGGGAAAAGAGGGAGGGAAGGGGGCTTATGGGACTTTCGGGGAGGGAGGAAACAGGAAAGGTGAAATGATTTTGAATGTAAATAAAAAAAACTTAGAAAATAAAATAAAATTTAAAAAAATAAATAAATGTAACCAGTAAAAAAAAAAAAAGAAAAAAAAGAAAAAAGAAAAAGAAAAAAAAAGAAAATCTTTGTAAAAATCCAAAATCTCTTTGAAAGAAAGTCTCTCAACTCTGGTGTCCTGTAAAAGCAAAAGTAAGTGAAATTCTTTCAAAGGAAAGGACAAGGGCACAGTTATAATCTTATATAAGAATTCCAAATCCAACTGTGTAAATAACTTAATGTCTAATGTCTGGGATTGACTCAGAATTTTTGTGGCTCCTCTAAAATGGGTGGGTCACCTCACTGGTTCTTTTGTCTGTTGCATACACATTTTCTTTATAAGACTCCAGTTGGCTCCACTCCATTCTTGATAAAATTCTGTGTTTTCAGCCTACAGTACTAGTGATCCAGAATGCTAAAGTCTCTTGTTGCAACTGGGCTGTTCTTTCATGAAAAGCATTTCCTGGGATCTCTTTAAGAACTCCTATCGCATTCCACAGTGCTAAGCCTTAGCTGCTCACCCTAACTCTTTAATATTTTCAGAATCAGTCTCACCTATATGAGTTATAGAACCATGTTTGCCCAGCATGAAGTACAATGCTGGCCATCATGGAACATAGTTTCAGTGTGCTGAGCCAAAGGAAACACTTCCCAGAAGATTTCACTTCAAAGAGGGTGGACTCTTCTGATTTATAGCCAATTCTTCAGCTCTAGATAATCAGCTACCATAGCTTCTTCATACAAGCAACCTGGTGGAGTCTTTGCTACCCTCTGAAACTTCATAGGACACTGCTCTCAACAGTATTATTTTGCATGCACCTACAGAACAGCCCATTGAGCTCCCTGTACTCATTGACTATTCTAGTTCAAAGTTACAGTCTTCCACACTGTCTGGTCTGTCAAAAAAACACTCAGTGGTCCTGGAACCAACTTCTGTTCTATGTATGGTTATTATTGCTGTGATGAAACACCCTGACCAAAGAAATATTGGAAAGAAGAGGTTTATTTTGTTTTATGCTTCCAACTCACTTTGTTAGGGTTAGGGTTAGGGTCATCTTCATCATTGAAGGAAGTTAGAACATGAACTCGAACAGGGCAAGAACCTGTAAGAAGGAGTTAATACAGAAGCCATGAAGGAATGCTGCTTACATTCTTACTCTCTACAGCTTGCTCAGCCTGTTTACCACACAATGGGCTGGTCTCTCCCAAATTAAGAAATTTGTCTACAGTGTGCCTGCCTATAGCCCAGTATTAATTAGGCATTTTTTCAATTCAACATCCTTCTCCTCTGATGATTCTAGCTGTGTCAAGTTTACATAAATCTAGCAAGCACATTGAATTTGATTAAAATCATAGTACTTGTGTGTATTCATTGTACACAATGATAGGCTTCTTAAAAGTCATTTTTGTGCAAGTATAACATAGCCTTTTCCCTCATTTACCTCCCACCCTTCTCTTTCTCCCTGTACCTCTTACATTGTTATCTTTATTCCCAGGAGAGTTGATTCTATTTTCATCTACTAAATGAATAACTCATTTTATCATTGTATTTATATTCATAAAATCTGGGTCCCACAAATGGAAGGAAATTTGTCTTTCTGAGTCTAACATTTCATTAAACAAGATTTTCTCCAGTTTATACATATTTTCCTTTAGATAACATAATTTAATCCATGTTTATGCATGAATAAAGCCTTGGTGTGTGTGTGTGTGTGTGTGTGTGTGTGTGTATCTATGGATGAAGGAATAAAGAAAATGTGCCATACATATTTATATATACTTATATATAAATATATATAGATATGTATACATATGTATATGTATATATTTATCCATTAACAAACTGCTAAGCTTATAACATAATGGTGCTATTGGTAGCAATGTGTAAAAGAGATTGATGTGCAGGAATTTAACATGTTTATTGTGTGTTGATTTGAAATTATTCAGATACATAACAAGAAAGGGGGTATTCCAGGTGCAAGCAGTTTTGTTTTTAGTGTTTTAGGAATGTTTATAATGATTCCCATAAAAAGTGGAGAAATTTACATTCTCAATATCTTTTGATAGGTATTATCCTTTTCTTTATCTTTACCAGTATTTTTAGAAGGAAACATAAGGAATACATGGCAAGATCCATATAAAGGCAAGGATTTCTTGTCTAGTACTCTAACATTTCAGAAAATAAAATCAAGAGTTGACAAATAGAATGATATGAATGTAACAAACTTCTGACTGATAAATGAATACCTAACTGAAGAGAAAGTCTGTGGACAGAAAACAATTTGTAGTCTCTCTCTCTCTCTCTCTCTCTCTCTCTCTCTCTTTCTCTCTCTGTGTGTGTGTGTGCGTGTGTGTGTGTGTGTGTGTGTGTGTGTGTGTATGTGTGTATGTGTGTGTGATAGTAAACTGATATTTAATACTCTTGGGGATATATAAAGACCCCCTAAGAAACAGAATGAACCAACCAATAAATGAACTAATAAAACAATCACAGTTCTCAAGAGATGAAATAAAAATGCCCAATAATAGTATACAAATATGTCCAATATCTTTAACTATCAAAATAGCACACATTAAACAAAATATTGTTAAGAGTCCATTTTCCCCACATCAGGATAGATATTACAAAGAAAATAGGTTTCCCTGTCTTATTTTCTAAAATTTTTGTTTGTTTATATCACTGAAACAATCTGAAGAGGGATGTGAGAAGGGTGTGTTACTGTCCTTAGTGAAGAACTAGGTTTGAAATGAGAAGTTGTGGAAAGGGAGGAGTGTTTCACAAAGCATTGATAGATCAATGCAGGAGTAAAAGTTTCAGAGAGAATGAGTTTAAAGAATTTGAGGGAAGTTTGTTTTTTCAAAAAAGAAAAGGAGTAAGAGAAAATGGTAAGGGAGGAGGGAAGCAGAAAGAAGAAAGAAAGGCAGAAAAATAATGAAAGAGGAGGCATAGGGCAAGGGCACCAAGATTTTTCCCATGTTTTTTAGGATGGAGATAGGATAGATCTACAAAGTCATGTAGATTTATGTTTAAAGTCTACATTTTCCTCATCATGCTTTCTTAGGTAGAAGAAAAGGCACTTGATCTCTTTAGTGTTTATTTTTATATTTTAGATTGGTCAAGACTGTCTTATTTATAATATTTTTGTTGATAAGAAGTAGTTCATTACAGTGTTCATTAATATATCTTCACTACATGCCATTGTGTTTAGTTCCTCTTTACCTTCTAGAATAATTACAAAGATGTCATAGAAGTTGCTAATAAATTATTTTCTAAATAGTGAGAAAAATAAGTAAATAAAGCAATGAATGTATATACAGAAGTTGACAACTATAAATTGTAAGACTGCTGCAGTAATGTAAGGACAAAAGAGTGTATAGAAAACCCAATACTCCAGTAATAATGATGAATAAGAGGGAGTAGATTTGGAACAAATTACAGCTTCATTCCAAGGAGAATTGAGAGATTTATAGAACATAACCAAAATTACTAATTTTTCATATTTTCATGAATGTAGGACTTCTTATATTGTCAGAGTTGCTAAGTAGTAATTATTCTCATTCCAAAAGCCCCTTGAAAGTAGAATTTCCATTATATTAGCAAGGAAGCTTCACATACCTGGAACCCTTCTTTGTTTAAATCTTAAATTGTTTGAATTTAATTTTATAGAAAATATCTTATATGAATGACCAGTGAAAGATATAAAAATTATCAGGGATATTTATCAACTACTAGAAAGTGCAATGAAATATTGGAAGTTAATCACCACATTGTCAAGTACATTTTAAGACATAAACACTATTGAAGATGCTTTATACATTAGTACATTAAGCAAAAAGTACTATTAATAGAAGAAATGATCCATTAAAAGAACATTTCATATTTTAAGGAAAAAGAAACTTTACCAGTTTTGAAGTTGATGGTCGTTCTCCCTTTTGTCAAAATAAAATTGTACATAGTAGAAATAGTGACCATGTAGAAAACTCAAACACTGATGAATGTTCAGATCCATATGACCAATAGAAATGATAAAAGAAAAGAAATGATACAAAAATGTTGGCAAAATCAACCAATTTCTAAGCCTGATTGACAATAGTAATTCAATCTAATCAAAATATATATAAATTTACAATAAAACTTTAAATCAACAGACCTTCACCAACCAAATATAATCAAAGGAGGAAAATGTGCATACTGTATATTCAAAACACACAAACTCTGTGCTAAATCTAACCCCTTAATGCATTGTTAAGACAACATGTGGCTTACGAAAAGCTAACAAAACAACGGTCATCATTTTAAAAGGAGGAGTCTCAGAAATATAAAGATTCAATGCAATCCCCATCAAAATCCCAACTCAATTCTTCATAGAGTTAGAAAGAGCAATTCAAAAATTCATCTGGAATAACAGAAAACCCAGGATAGCTAAAACTATTCTCAAGAGTTAAAGAACTTCTGGGGGAATCAGTATCCTGGACCTCAAGCTGTACTACAGAGCAACAGTGGTAAAAAATGCATGGTATTGGTACAGTGACAGACATGTAGAACAATGGAACAGAATTAAAGACCCAGAAATGAATCCACACTCCTATGGTCACTTGATCTTTGACAAAGGAGCTAAAACCATCCAGTGGAAAAAAGATAGCCTTTTCATCAAATGGTGCTGGTTCAACTGGAGGTCAACATGCAGAAGAATGCAAATTGATCCATTCTTATCTCCTTGGACTAAGCTCAATTCCAAGTGAATCAAGGACCTCCACATAAAACCAGACACACTGAAACTAATAGAAAGGAAACTAGGGAAGAACCTTGAACATATGGGCACAGGGGAGAATTTCCTGAACAGAACTCCAATAGCTTATGCTCTAAGATCAAGAATTGACAAATGGGACATCATAAAATTACAAAGTTTCTGTCAGGCAAAAGACACTGTCAAAAGGACAAAGTGGCAACCAACAAACTGGGAAATGATCTTTACCAACCTTACATCCGACATAGGGCTAATATCCAATATATACAAAGAACTCAAGAAGTTAGACTCCAGAGAGTCAAGTAACCCTATTAAAAAATGGGGTACAGAGCTAAACAAAAAGTTCTCACCTGGAGAATATCTAATGACTGAGAAACACCTAAAGAAATGTTCATCATCCTTAGTCATTAGGGAAATGCAAATCAAAACAACCCTGAGATTCCATCTCACACCAGTCAGAATGGCTAAGATCAAAAACACAGGAGACAGCAATTGTTGGCGAGGATGTGGAGAAAGAGGAACACTCCTCCACTTCTGGTGGGATTGCAAGCTGGTACAACCACTCTGGAAAGCAGTCTGGCCGTTCCTCAGAAAACTGGGCATGATACTCCCGGAGGATCCTGCTATTCCACTCCTGGGCATATACCCAGAGGCTTCCCCTGCATGCAATTAGGACACATGCTCCACTATGTTCATAGCAGCCTTATTTATAATAGCCAGAAGCTGGAAAGAACCCAGATATCCCTCAACGGAGGAATGGATTCAGAAGATGTGGTATATTTACACAATGGAATACTACTCTGCAATGGAAAACAATGAATTCACGAAATTCCTAGGCAAATGGTCAGAACTTGAAAATATCATCTTTAGTGAGGTAACCCAATCACAAAAGAACACACATGGTATGCAGTCACTGATAAGGGGATATTAACCCAGAATCTCGGAATACCCTAGACACAATTCTCATATCAAAAGATTTTCAAGAAGATGGAAGGAGAGACCCCTGGGGAATGCCAGGACAGAAAAGCAAGAGGGGGTTGAATGGGTAACAGAGGGAGTGAAGGGGGCTTATGGGACTTTCGCGAGGGAGGAAACGGGAAAGGGGAAGTCATTTGGAATGTAAATAAAAAAACTTAGAAAATAAAAAAAATAAATAAAAAGAAGGGTCTCATATAAAGATCAGGTTTGTGAATTCTATGGAAAAATCTTTTTTAGAAGATTGGAGTTCTTATCTCTATAGGCAGTACCTGGCCAATGTAAAAGACTGTATGGACACTTTATCAATTCCACATACTTGGGAGGAGAGATTTAATTAGGGGAAAAATAGCTATATTACATGATGTAAAAAATCCCTAAGTAATCCCTTTACATACCTATCTGTGAAACTTCATTTTTAATTTTTGTTGTCTCATAGGACTAGCCAGAGAAAGGGTGGAGAGACATGCATATGTATAGAAGTCCAGTCTACAGGGGACTTCTTCATCATTAGCAACTTCACTAATGCCTGAATCAAAAGATATGCAGTATGAAAATAGCATAGTGTTCTGCTCATATGATAAGCTCAAGAAGTGTAGTTGTGAGCATCACTGTTATCTAAGGAAATGTTTCTAGTTATCATTATATTTAAATAGAGAGCAAAAAGAAAGCACACATACTCTACTTTTGGATAGTCTTATGATACACCTATAATGCCAGAGTCTATGAAATATGACCACACAGTCAGTGAAGGTCCAGCTCTGAGTTTCATTAGGAATGCCATGTAAACCTTATTTGGGAAAGGAAGCCAAATAATTTTCTTGACTGTTTCCACCTGTGCTTATTTGAACCAATTATTGTATTTAGAACCAAATTCTGTAATGCCTCAGCTTCTAAAGACCACAGTAGTTTCGTATCCTCCTTCTAGTTCGTGAGGTATCTTTTACAAATTCTTTTTCTCAGACATATACTGTGTGTGAGAACTGACAGGAAAAAAAAGAAACTTTGGTTCTCAGTCATTTCTAAATCATGTTCACGCCAAAGTCAGTCTTCATAGCCACTGTAGTTTGTATATTGGAAATTTATGATGTAATTTTATTTTGATAAAATATCAAAATTATAGATGATACATGGAATTTGTAAGCCAGAGTTGTAAGTCAAATTCAGGGGCTGGAATTTGTAACCTTTATGGTGATCACAGGACATTAGAATCCTGATTTATTACATGAGTCATTTATAACTCAGGTGAAGAATAATGTTGGCAAAATCAAGTCCTGTTATTTCAGATGTATTTTATAATTTGAACACATATCCCCTTGTGTGTGTGTGTGTGTGTGTGTGTGTGTGTGTGTGTGTGTATTTACTACACAGTAGACATAAATTTTGAATGTTTCAGGATTTTCCTTATGGGTATTATAATCAATCAAATGCTTTCAAAAATATGCTACTCAATGTGATCTCTAAAGAACAATTGTAAATCCTAGTCTGGTTATTCATTTGAACAACAAGTGATTTAAAGATATTAAGTATGTTCTGTAGTTTGAGGTGATGAAATTGTGGCATTGTAGAATTAGAAAAACAAGAGCTTTTCCCTGACCTCTATCAGGTTATGTCTCAGTACTATTTCTCCTGTATAACAAATCCAGCTATTATCAGTCAATCCTTTCTTTAGTCAAGTGTTCTGCCCTCTAGAATACATCAAAAGATGAATTAATGCTTTCGTATGTGATTGTGCAGAGAACAGTGAAGTGGACAGATAATCATCTTGGGAACAAAGTTTAATTCATTGTTCTATCCCATCGTAGCTTTGCAGTTTCTTCCAAGCTACTGTTCCTTTCCTATCTTCACCTGTATATTGAAGGGTAGATTATTGAACTTTCGCTGACATGTTTAGAATTCTTCGTGCATCAAGCTGTGATTATATCACCTACACCAGTTTCTCACAAGAGCCAACTTTTCTACCCTTTATTCAGCTGTTTTATTCTATTTTTTTCTTACTAACAATTATCACACATGTTACTTTATTACAGTCTATTTTGGACATAGCCATATGTGCTGTCTGAAGCTATTACACACTATCCAGTATTTTCATTCAGCCTGGCCTTTACCCATCCTTCTAACCATCTAAGCACACACATGCTGTTCAACCAAGTCACTCATTCAAAAAGATAAACTGAGGAATCACCACATATACTAATGATCATGAGGTTCCCACAAAAGTACTACTTAAGAAGCAACTATACATACAATACAATACTCCCTCTTGCATGCATAGGGAAGTTGTGTAGTTATTTGGTTAAAGTTTTAGGATAAGATACTTGCTGTATTCAGGAAGTATTGACAACTCAGTCATATAATAGTAAAATAGCACATACTCTTTCTTAAAGTACTTAAAGTACTTCTAATCTGAAACTTCTTTGTGAAGGAGTTTTCATGTCTCTGTGGCACATGTCTTCTGTCTCTTTTATACTTAGTTCTTACCACATTCTTCTAGTAGCTTATAATAATCTACTTTTGGCTTTGTAGAACGGGTGATTGCCTATTTTGATTCTGCTTTATATGCATTTTAAATGTGTACCAAATGTGTACTTTAGACAAATATTTTGAAATATAGCATCAATTTTTTTTTGTTAATAGGTAGAAAAGAAATGGAATTTACAGATAAATAAAACTTAAGATAAAATTCCAGGCCAATCCTTTTACAGAACCTTATTAGATTATCATACTACACTCTAACAATCTTTAATAGTAGATGTCATTATTATAATTTCAATCCATGTACAAAGGTTGGGTCATATTTTGCTTAGATATAGACAAGCACACTGACTTACTTCTATCTTTTCTCTCCCAAATACAGACTGCTTTAAAATAATAAAAATAAAAAAGTATTCATTCCATAGTCATTACTGCTTAAACACTAGAAATAATCACCAGTCAGAAGTCATGTTACATATGTCACAACAAATATTGTCTAATGAAAAGTATTTCCTGTGCGGCTGGAGCAGATCCTCTGCCAAAGGACTCCATATCCAATAGTACTGGGAGAGAGGGAGCCTTCTAGGAGTGCGGACAGACCTGTGAGTGCAGGTAGGACCACCACTGCTGTTCAGAGGAACCCACCCGGAACCCTCAGAACACAGGAAAAGAGGAGATGCCTGGGACAGAAGCCTTCTGATTTCAGTCTGCACCCAGAGCTGATCCTGGGCCACAGAGCTACATACACAAATACCACCAGGAGAGAACTGGTCCCCCAGGAGTGTCAACAGGCCTGCGAGAAGAGGTAAGACCACCATTTCTCTTCAAATTCCTGGCCCGAGAAGGACCCACTCAGAGCCATCAGGACACAGGAACCCAGGATCAGCTAAGGACAGGATCCTTCTGGTTTCTGCACCCCAGAGGTGACACTGTAACATAGTTCTCCATACCTAAATTCCTACCGGAGAGAACTGGTCTCCCAGGAGTACTGACATACAGGCTTGCAGGACTGACAAGCCACAGTCAGAGACAGCAAGACCAGCTAAAAACAAAGATAACCAGATGGCAAAAGGCAAGCACAAAAACATAAGTAACAGAAATCAAAGGTACTTGGCATGATCAGAACCCAGTTCTCCCACCACAGCCTTGGTTACCTCAACACACCAGAAAAGCAAGACTCTGATTTTAAATCATATCTGGAAGAAGGACATAATAACTTTCTTAAAAAAAATACAAGAGAACACAGGTAAACAAGTAGAAGACCTTAAAGAGGAAACACAAAAATCTCTTAATGAATTACAGGAATACACAAACAAACAGGAGAAGAAATTGAACAAAACTATCCAAGAACTAAAAATGGAAATAGAAACAATAAAGAAATCACAAAGGGAGACAACCCTGGAGATAGAAAACTAGGGAAGAGATCAGGAGTCATTGACGCAAAATCACCAAGAAAATACAAGAGATAGAAGAGAAAATCTCAGGTGTAGGACATACCATAGAAAACATTGACACAACAGTCAAAGAAAATGCAAAATGTGAAAAGCTCTTAACCCAAAACATTAAGGAAATCAAGAACATAATGAGAAGACCAAACCTAAGGATAATAGGTATAGAAGACAGTTAAGATTCTCAACTTAAAGGGCTAGTAAATATCTTTAACAAAATTAAAGAAGAAAACTTCCCTAACCTAAAGAAAGAGATGCCTATAAACATACAAGGAGCCTAGAGAACTCCAAATAGATTTTACCAGAAAAGAAATTCCTCCTGTCACATAATAATCAAAACAGCAAATGTATGAAACAAAGAAAGAGTATTAAAAGCAGTAAGGGAAAAAGGTTAAGTAACATATACAGGCAGACCTATGAGAATTACACCAGATTTCTCAACAGAGACTATGAGAGACGATCCTGGGCAGATCTCATACAGATCCTAAGAGAATACAAATGACAGCCAAGACTACTATACCCAGCAAAACTCTCAATTACCATAGATGGATTAACCAAGATATCCCACGGCAAAACCAAATTTATACAATATCCACAAATCCAACCCTACAAAGGATAATAGATGGAAAATGCCAACAGAAGAAGGGAAGCTTCACCCTAGAAAAAGCAAGAAAGTAATCTTTCAACAAACTCAAAAGAAGATAACCACACAAACATAACAATAATACCAAAAATAACAGGAAGCAACACTCACTATTTCTTAATATCTCTTAACATTAATGGCCTCAATTCCCCAATAAAAGGTCATAGACTAACAGACTGGATACATAAATAGGACCCAGCATTTTGCTGCATACAGGAAATACACCTCAGTGTCAAACACAAACACTACCTCAGAGTTAAGGGCTGAAAAACTATTTTCCAAGCAAATGGTCCCAGGAAACAAGCTGCAGTAGCCATTCTAATATTGGATGAAATCAACTTTCAGACAAATGTCGTCAAAAATAATAAAGAATGACACTTCATACTCATCAAAGGAAAAATCTACCGAGAAGAACTCTCAATTCTGAACATCTATGCTGCAAATGCAAGAGCACCCACATTCATAAAGGAAACTTTACTAAAGCTAAAAGCACACATTGCACTTCACACAATATTTGTATAGAACTTCAACACCCCACTCTCATCAAAGGACAGATCAGGGAGACACAAACTTAACAGACACACAGTGAAACTAACAGAAGTTATGGACCAAATGTATTTAACAGATATCTGTAGAATATTTCATCCTAAATCAAAAGAATATACTGTCTTCTCAGCATCTCATGGTACCTTCTCCAAAACTGACCATATAATCATTCACAAAACAGACCTCAACAGATATAAGAAGATTGAAAGAATCCCAGGCCTCTTATCAGGTCACTACGGATTAAGGCTGGTCTTCAATAGTAACAAAAAGAACAGAAAGCTGACATACACATGGAACTGACCAACACTCTACTCAATTATAACTTGGTCAAGGAAGAAATAAAGAAAAAAGTAAAGACTTTTAAGAATTTAATGAAAATGAAGGTACAGCATACCCAAACTTATGGGACACAATGAAAGCCGTGCTAAGAGGAAAACTCATAGTTCTGAGTGCCTGCAAAAAGAAACTGCATACACTAGCAGTTTAAAGGGAGGAGAGGCCCTTGGTCCAGGAAAGACTCAATGCTGCAGTGTAGGGCAATATCAGGACAGGTAAGTCAGAGAGGGTTGATTGGGGGATGGGGGAGGGGTGATGGCTTCTGGTATTTTCCAGGGAGGGGGACCAGAAAAGGGGACAACATTTGAAATGTAAATAAAGAATATATCTAATAAAAAAAAGCACACATTAAAACTCTAGAACAGAAAGAAGCTAATACACCCAAGAGGAGTAGACAGCAGGAATTAATCAAACTCAGGGCTGAAATCAACCAAGTAGAAATAAAAAAGAACTATACAAAGAATCAAAAAAACCAGGAGCTGGTACTTTGAGAACATCAACAAGATAGATAAAGCCTTAGCCAGACTCACCAGAGGGCACAGAGACAGTATCCAAATTAACAAAATCAGTAATGAAAAGGGAGTTATAACAACAGAAATTGAGGAAATTAAAAAAAATCATCAGATTCTACTACAAAAGCCTATACTCAAGACAACTGGAAAATCTGAATGAAATGAATAATTTTCTCGACAGATATCAAATATCAAAGTTAAATCAGGATCAGATAAACTATCTAAACAGTCCCCTAACCCCTAAAGAAACAGAAGTATTCATTAAAAGTCTCCCAACCAATGAAAGCCCAAGACCAGATGATTTTACTGCTATCAGACCTTCAAAGAAGATCTATAATACTAATACTCTTCAAACTATTCCACGAATTGAAACAGAAGCAACACTACCCAACTCATTGTATGAATTCATAATTACTCTGACACCCAAACCATATAACGATCCAATGAAGAATGAGAACTTCAGACCAATTTCCCTTATGAATATCGATGCAAGAATATTCAATAAAATTCTTGCCAACCAAATCCAAGAACACATCAAAACAATCATTCACCATGATCAAGTAGGCTTCATCACAGGGATGCAGGGATGGTTCAATATACAGAAACCCATAAATGTAATCCACTATATACAAAAACACAAGGAAAAAAACCACATGGTCATTTCATTAGATGCTGAAAAGCATTTGGCAAAATTCAGCATCCCTTCATCTTAAAAGTCTTGGAAAGATCAGGAATTCAAGGCCCATACCTAAGCATAGTAAAAGCAATATACAACAAATCAGTAGTCAACATCAAACGAAATGGAGAAAAACTTGAAGCAATCCCACTACAATCAGGGACTAGACAAGGCTGCCCTCTCTCTCCCTATCTATCTAAAATAGTACTTAAACTTCTAGCTAGAGCAATTAGACAAGAAAAGAAGGAAAAGGGATACAATTGGAAAGGAAGACATCAAACTATCAGTATTTGCAGATGATATAATAGTATACATAACTGACTCCAAAAACTACTCTAGAGAGCGCCTACAGCTGATAGACAACTTCAGCAATGTAGCTGAATATAAAATTATTCAAACAAATTAGTAACCCTCCTTTATTCAAAGGATTAAAAGTATGAGAAAGAAATTAGGGAAATGATACCCTTCACAATATTCACAAACAATATAATGCATCTTGGTGTGACTCTAACCAAACAAGTGAAAGATCTGTATGACAAGAACTTCAAGTCTATAAATTAAGAAATCAAGGAAGACCTCAGAAGACAGAAAGATCTTCCATGCTCATGGATTTGCAAGATAAATATAGTAAATATGGACATCTTGCTCAAAGTAATCTACAGATTCAATGCAATTCTCATCAAATTCCTACTCAGTTTTTCATAGAATTAGAAAAAAAATTCTCAAATTCATCTGGAATAACAAAAAACCCAGGAGAGTATAAACTATTCTCCACAACAAAAGAACTTCTGGGAGAATCGCAATCCCTGACCTCAAGCTCCACTATAGAACAATAATGATAAACACTGCATGGTATTGGTAGGGTGACAGGCAGGTAGATCAATGGAATAGAATTGAAGACCCAGAAATGAACCCACACATCTATGGTTACTTGATCTTTGACAAAGGAGCTAAAACCATCCAGTGGATAAGAAAGATAGCCTTTTCTACAAACGGTGGTGGTTCAACTAGCAGTTAGCATGCAGAACAATGCAAATAGTTCCATTCTTATCTGCTTGTACAAATGGACCAAGGACAACCACATAAAACCAGATACACTGAAATGAATAGAAAAGAAATTGGGGAAGGACATTGAGCACATGGGCACAGGGGAAAATTTCCTGAACAGAAAGAATAGCTATAGCTTATGCTCTAAGATCAAGAATTGACAAATGGGACCTCATAAAATTACAAAATTTCTTCAAGGCAATGGACACTGTTGATAGGACAAAAAGGCAACCAACAAATTGGGAAAAGATCTTTACCAACCCTCCATCCGATTGAGGGCTAATATCCAATATATACAAAGAACTCAAGAAATGAGAGTCCAGAGAACCAAATAACACTATTAAAAATGGGGTACAGATCTAAACAAAAAAATTCTCAACTCAGGAATACCAAATGGCGGAGAAGCACCTTAAGAAATGTTCAACATCCTTAGTTATCAGGGAAATACAAATCAAAGCAACCTTGAGATTACACCTTACACTTATCAGAATGGTTAAGATCAAATCTCAGGGGACAGCAGATGCTAGTAAGGATGTGGTGAAAGAGGAACACTCCTCCACTGCTGGTGGGATTGCAAGCAGGTTCAACCACTCTGGAAATCAGTTTGGCAGTTCCACAGAAAATTGGACATAGTACTACCTGATGACCCAGCTATACCACTCCTGGGCATATACCCAGAAGATGCTCCAACATGTAATAAGGACACATGATCCACTATGCTCATAGCAGCCTTATTTATAACAGGCAGAAGCCAGAAAGAACCCAGATGTCCCTCAACAGAGGAAAGGATACAGAAAATATGGTACATTTACACGATGGAATACTACTCAGCTATTAAAAACAATGAATTCACAAAATTCTCCCCCTCCCGAATTCACAAAAGTCTTAGACAAATGGACGGAATTAGAAAATCTCTTCCTGAGTGAGGTAACCTAATCACAAAAAAACACACATGGTATGTACTTAGTAATAAGTGGATATTAGTCCAGGAGCTCAGACTACCCAAGATACAATTCACAAACCAAATGAACCTCAAGAAGAAGGAAGACCAAAGTATGAATACTTTGGTCCTTCTTACTAGGGGGAACAAAATACCCATGGGAGGAGATACAAAGACAAAGTGTGGAGCAGAGACTGAAGCAAAGGCTATCCAGAGACTTCCCCTTCTGGAATTCATCCTATATACTGTCACCAAACCCAGACACTATTGTGGATGCCAACACATGCTTGCAGATAGGAACCTGATATAGCTGTCTCCTGAGAGGATCTGCCAGTACCTGACAAATACAGAGGTAGGTGCTCCCAGCCAACCATTGGACTGAGCACAATGTCCCCAATGGAGGAGCTAGAGAAAGGACCCAAGGAGCTGAAGGAGCTTGCAGCCCCATAGGAGGATCAACAGGATGAACCAACCAGTACCCCCAGAGCCTGCAGGGACTAAACCACCAACCAAAGAGAACACGTGGAGGGACCATGGCTCCAACTGCATATGTAGCAGAGGATGGACATTTTGGACATTTTAGGGAGGAGCGGTCCTTGGTGCTGAGAAGGCTCAATGACCCAGTTTAGGTAAATGCCAGGACAAGGGAGGGGGGGGCTGGGTTGGTGAGCAGGGGGAGGGAGGATGTGATAGGGGTATTCAGAGGGGAAACCAGGAAAGGGGATAACATATGAAATGTAAATAAAGAAAATATCTAATAAAAACATAGAAAAAAGAAAGAAAAAAGAAGTAAGGGGAGGGGGCAGAGGAAAAAAAAAAAGAAAATTCTTTCCAGAATTTTCTTATTTCTAAATTCTGCTAGACTTTTTGAAATATTGTGCTTGGCTTAGAGGTCTTCAAACGCGCAACATTTTTTTTAATTATAACTGTACTAGGAGTGAAAACCCAAATAGCTTGATAGTCCTTGCCAGAGTTATCCTTTAAGAGTACTTAAAACTATTTATTATACATCAGGTTTATTTTGCCCCAGTGAACTCACCTTTCCTCCAACACACATAGGTTGTAAATGCAGGTAGTTCATTAAAACTTCACAACTCTCTTCTTTAGCCAAGACTATTATTTATCCTATTTAGTAGTGAGAAGATTTTAATTGAGAAATTTAGTATATTCCCCAAGTCATATTTTAGAATTATATGATTCCTCATATAGGGAATGCAGATTTTAATGTATTATTAGCCCTTTTAATGTGATGTTTCCTCAACTGCTCTTCCATATTAAGCCAGCCTTTATTTTGGGTCTCCACAGAGTCATTCCCAAAGTTTTCTAGGTGTTTTTAACATTTCTATGATAACAAGCCATGCTTTCTTTCTGAACATTACCTTTACTGAAAATGTATAGACATTATTTCATCTCATTCTGACAATAGCATAGTGTTTTCTGCCCTACATCATTATCTCCATTTGTCAAATAAAGGAAATTGAAAAAAAAAAAACCTCAGAATTGAAGGTTGGCTTCTAATCTGTCTCAATACAGAAGCTATTATTTTAAATATATTGTCTTACCTGTGAAAATCTCATCTGAATTAAAAATATATCATACTGGAAAATGTTCTTTAATATTAGCAAACATTTTAAAGGAAGATGATTTTTCCCTTAAAGGACAAAAATTAGTGTGAAATTGTCCAAAATATCTGAACCATCATAAGAATTTATGGCACTTGAAAGAAACCCTATTGCATAAAGTGATATACAATTTTTCTAGTGTATTTAAATGTCTGGGTAAGTATATGAATGATTAGAAAAAATATAATAAATGTCAAATAGGAATTCTGAGAAAGAAGTCAAAGTTATATAACTATTCTGAGAAGCGAAGTGCAAGGTCAATATAAGTTTGCATTTTAGAAGAATAGCAATCTATTTTAGGGGCTTCTCAGCAGGATATTAAACAACAAAATGAGCTTGGTCAGGAGTGGTTTGCTTCCAATGGAGTGCTTATAGTTTAACATTAGATTACTTATAACAACCTGTGATAACAAGCCACAAGTATACCACTATATTGTGTTTTAAAAGAAAGTATTTTGTGGGTATCTGTGAAAATAATATCTTGGGTACACTATTTTCTGACGATATTGCTCAATTCTTGAATACAATAATCCATGGAAAATCTGGTGACTTAAAGACAACTGGATTCTTTGTCATATTTCACTGATTTAGAGCTCTCTCTCTCTCTCTCTCTCTCTCTCTCTCTCTCTCTCTCTCTCTGTCTAGAAGAGAGTTTAAGATTGATATCTAATGACATGTTCAAGCATAGAAACATGTCTTGTGAATTACACCTTGATGAGTTCCTATTAATGAGAAGATTTATAGTGAGTTGAATGTACAGACAACCATAGACAGTTGTAAAACTTCAACCATAGTGTGCCTACATGACCCAACACATTAAAAAAAAAAAAAAAAAGAAAGACAAAGAGGGCATAGCCTCCTTGACAAGCTCAATATCTACTTTAATGTTTCCATGCTGTATATATATTTTTACCACTATCATATTGGGCACCAAACCCATTACTTCATGGACACTAGTCCAGTGATCTGCCCCTCACCTGTATCCCCATCCCTAGTTGATAGATTGCAAATCCTAGTGATGAACTATATAAAATATGTGCCCATATTCCATTTTTTTTTGGTTTTTTCGAGGCAGGGTTTCTCTGTGTAGCTCTGGCTGTCCTGGAACTCACTTTGTAGACCAGGCTGGCCTTGAACTCAGAAATCCTCCTGCCTCTGCCTCCCAAGTGCTGGGATTAAAGGCATGTGCCCCCACCGCCCGGCTCCCATATTCCATTTTATCTACCTCCCCAAATGACTCCCATGCCCAACTTCTCTACTTTAATTCCTTCTGATCCTAAAAGACTTGCTTTAAAACCATATATTAGGGGGTTGAATGGGGAAAAGAGGGAGGGAAGGGGGCTTATGGGACTTTCGGAGAGGGAGGAAAAGGGAAAGGGGAAATGATTTGGAATGTAAATAAAAAAACTTAGAAAAAAAAGAAAAAAAAACATATTGGGAGGCAGAGTCAGGTGGATTTCTGAGTTCGAGGCCAGCCTGGTCTACAGAGTGAGTTCCAGGACAGCCAGGGCTACACAGAGAAACTCTGTCTGGAAAAAACAAAACAAAACAAACAGAAAACCATATTATCAGGAAACATCTGAATCCATTCAACCCAAACACCTGACAAATTTGCATATTTTGTTAATTCCATGTGCATCTATTGAATCAATATTGATTCCTCATAAAGCCAAGAGTATGGAGACTACTCATGCCTTGTAAAAAGTAATATGAGTACCTTATACATGCTGGTTAAATGATCATGTGTTGACTGGTTGGTGCTGACCTGGAATTAATTCAGTGAGCTTGCCTTATACACTGTGTACTAGACCATGTGCTCAGCACTCCACATGCATGAACAAAACAAGGTCTTCTCTTCAAGTACTTAGCTAGGATTACAGTTCAATAAAAAAGAATAATATCTCTATATTCTTTAAAGGAGTATTTGTATAATAATTCACAATTTACAAACTATTTAAATGGCTATGAGCACATCAGGGTCATATAATATGCTGTTAGATTAAATAATTGAAGATTGATTTCCATTATGCAAAAGAGCAGTCCGAGTTTGAGTAAGGTTATGTGCCCTGTTCCTAATCCCACAAGGCAAAGGCAGCTTGCAAATATTCAGAAAATGTCCATATTCATGATTCACTCAGTAAGCATCTTGATGCAGAACAGTAAAGGCTACCGAACACATAAGAGTGTTTTTGAACCTGGAGAAGCAGTGCATCCATCACAGGGTTTGCTAGGGTCTCTGGCATGAGCGACATCAACCTTAAATATGTCCCGGGGTGTCAGCAGATAGTTTATAATTGATCAAGTATTTGGGAAGAGAAGTGACTAAACTTCATCCCAAAGGAAGGCTTGGCTTTGGAGAATTATCATTCTTTGGCTTCCCTTGACAAGGGCATAAATCAACAAGTGGAGGTGCACATCCTGCTTGGGGAAATCCGCAGCTTTATAAATAAAACCACTAATCCAGACTGCCACTGCCTAGCCTTGTTGCCAGTTCAGGATTTAAGTTATGCAACTGTCAGACCCAGAAAGTTTCCTGTCACCAAGTACTCTATTTCTGTTGTTCTTTAGATAAAAGTACATACATATAAAGATATGTAACTCCCTATGTTATTTAGCATTCCTCATACATGTAAATACATGTGTGCACATATGTCTCTCTCACACACACCCCCACTC
The DNA here is from genome assembly GCA_036184795.1 of Tokudaia tokunoshimensis. Classification (NCBI taxonomy): domain Eukaryota; kingdom Metazoa; phylum Chordata; class Mammalia; order Rodentia; family Muridae; genus Tokudaia; species Tokudaia tokunoshimensis. The sequence continues at coordinate 70,542,928 of BTHU01000001.1, read as the reverse complement.
GCACCCCATTTTAAATATATGCAAAAAGTTAACATGGATACATAGAAAATTCTAGAGGAGGCAAAAGAGGAGCAAATAACACAGGTGGGAGGTGAACAGTAAAGTCTCTGGGGTTACATGATACTGAAGAAAAAGAGAACTTGGGAAAGAAAAATAGTGAAAAAGTAAACAGGTAGAAGAGGGTGTATATGGATCTAGAAGAATGTTTAGGCTATATGCTATTCTTAAAACCTAAAATTCAAGAGTACAACTAAATAAATAGGCTAAATAATTAAAAATAAAAAATATTTCAAAAGAATGAGATTAAAATCTTATTTGATATATTAACCTTTACCATGCAGGAGTTACAGGTAAGCCATCATGTTCACCTGGCTTTTAGTGAGTGATGGAGATTTGAACTCTGAGCCTCATGCTTACACTGCAAGTGCTTTGTCACTGAAATGTCTCCAGAAAGAATAGTCTCAATGTTTACCCTCCAATGCCAGCCTATGAAATTATCCACTTGTTTTAGGGTATAACGATATTTTTCATTTGTTTGAATTTTTGTGTTCTTAGTAAAACTTTACAGAATCCCTTTAGGATGGAGAATATAACTCCTATTTAACAGACTTTTCTGGAATTTAAAAAGGAAAATTGGAATTTGAAAAGCCAAACCAAATGCCTGGGCCAGAACCCTGGTGTCCACTCATTCATTTAGCATGCTTAGCACTCACTATCATTGCCTCAGTTAGAGACACGTAATTCCCATGCACAAGTTTGCCAACTCTTTCTATATTGTCTAGATTTTATTCCTTTAAAACATGACTGATATTGAATGTTTAGAGAATTTTCCAGAATTTGATTTTCTTGGGGAGACTATTTTTGGAGAAGGAAGAGTAAAATGTGAGACAATAGGAAACTGTTTTATTTACCAGCAGATGACTTGTTTACACAGGCTGCTTTATCTTCCCTTTTACCACTACAGAACAAACTGCCTTCCTAAAATTAATGTTTGCAATAGATCTGAAGCACTTATCTGGTGAGGTTCCTGACCTCAGGACAAAATGAAAGTAAACAACTTAAGTTTAGAAGGATGCTTGCTTCTCAGAGGCATCAACCTGGATTGGGAAGCAGACCTCTGTTTCTCTGAGCTATGCTCGAAACTTAGATGCATGACTGTGCCAATCATTCATTGCTGACCTGTAATAAAGAATAACTGCACAGACTTACAAACACAAACACTGTTTTGATATTTGCAAAGAGTCCCTTCCCCCAGTTCCATTAGGTGCATTTTAGTGTGGGCGTGTGTGGGCATGTGAGTGTGCATGTGCGTGTGCTTGTGGTTGATTTTGTTAAGCACTGAAAATTACATTTTGTTTGGGAGTTTTAAAGATCCTTTAAAATTTACAGAAACATTACTCTGGACTCATAGCGAAAAGAACAATGAGGTAAGAGCATTGACGAGACCAATCAGTTGGTTATCTGACACTTGATAAACTAAACTTTTAAATATTAGCTTCTTCGTCCAATTGTGACAATAATATTTCTTGTGATTATGAAGAATGGCCTAATATGGTAAGTTGTCATCTGAGGAACTAATACGTAATTTCCTTTAAGAAGTACAAGCATACCTAGATCATTAAGGTCTTAAATTTATTTTTATATAGCACTTAGATATTTATCAATGTCTAAATAATTTATTCATTTGTAAAAAGTATAGTCTTATACTTTCTTTCCTAGAATTAAGAAAACTATGTATATACATTTGTGCTAAACTACAGTTTGCTCTAACTAAAATGTTCAGAATTTGGTTTCAGGTTTTATTTGTGAATCTTTATAAAAGTCACATATTGTCTAGTGTCTTAGGTTTTGTTGTTGTTGTTGCTTTGTTTTGTTTTATGTTAATTTGTATACCTAAGGACCCATCTAGCTTCTCTGTGCTTATAACAAAAATAATTGATTGGCATTTTGCATGGTTATTCCTTTGTTGCAAATATAATTTGTATTATAATTTACTTTGGTTTCATTTTTGAATACTCAGAATCTGAAGTCGGTTGAAAACCAGATAACACCACAGCCTTATGGTGAGGAAATAACTAGGGAATGGGCCATCTCCCAGGGACCAGAGATGTAATTATTCCTTTCAGCTGGTGACTCAGAGTCAGGTTCCAGGGTCAACTGTGCTTCTATGGGCCACAGATGGAATGCAGAGGACAAAATACAGTTCAAGGAGGCAAGACAAGAGACACACTTTTTCAGAACATGACTATCTATGAGACCTTGGGCTTCCTCCTAAGACGGCAGCTCACAATAGCCATCAAGCACACTTCTCAGACCATTATCTTAAGCATTAGTCACAAAGGAAATCATATATTCCATCTCTCTCATCATCATGCTTAGTAGTAGGTTAACCCTCTCATGACTACTCATTACCACCTTTCTTGCATTTTAGAGTTCCAGTCCTTCCTGTGAGAATTGTCAAAGTTGAACTTGTGAACGGAATGAATGTACTTGCTTAACTTTGTCTCTTCACTAACCTCAGTCTTGTTATAGTGATATTCATTACCATTTGTGATGACTGACTCTTAAAGTCTATAGCTTAGACTCGGTTTATAACACTTTCATTTTCCTTTTCCATTTCAGTGTTGAAATCTCAAACAAGTTATCACATAGCTGTTACCCAAGATAAAACACTCATGAGGCAGCTGGACCTCTGATACTAAAGTGAATGCTTCACTATCAATCTGGATACTAAATAAATACATGAATTTTCTCTTTATCATCATTGACAAAAACACAGTATGTCACTTAGCATCATTTTATAGAGAAGTTGTTCTGACATGTACATCTTTATTGATAGTATCTCTTCTATTATTTCTTCAAGACATGAAGTTAAGAGATTATTTAAGTTTTATCTTATCTTTTACTATAGCAGATCACTATATATACAAATATATAATCAAAGCAGTGTTGAAAGATTTTTGATAGCATTGTTACTGGGATTTGTAGACTGTGGAACAAATTGTGCTTGCTACCTGTTTTTGTTAATACACATTTATTGTAAAACATCCACGACTATATGCTGTCTCTGGCTACTTGGCTTTGGGATACACAATGGCAAGCTTGAATAGCTATCATAAAATCAAATAATTTGGAAAGCTACATTGTCTAGTCCCTCACAGACAACGTTTGACATTGCCTACATTACAGTAGACAGTGAGTATAGGATCCCAGGCAGTACTTCTAGGCAGGGTGTGTAGGAGGGTCTTATTATAGTAACTGTGCCCTTTTAGGTGTCTGGCATATAAAAAAATGTAATAGGCTATTAAAATTATATTGGTCATTTTATGAGTAACTGATATATTATAACTATCTTATCAAATTTAATAAACTTAAAAATTCATGTCAGATAGAGCTGAAAATAACAGTATAAAGAAAGTATTCATATATATGCATATACCTGCATCATGGAAATAGAACTGAATCATTGATTATTAGAGAACATTTGAAAGCTATCATGATAAATTCAGATTATTAGCTCCCTGTTCATTCATGGAAGGGACTAGATAGGATTCAGATTGATAATATGGAACAACCTCACTTATTGCACCATAATCATTAAAAGAAATTCTATTCAAATTTAAGATTGTGGCCTCAAAAATAATTACCCCAAAATAGTCCAATTATTTGGTCACTCCTGTTTTTCTATCATGATAGAACTCCTTAAGAAAAAGGCTGCATTTTTCTTTTCATTAATTTTGGTCTTAATTGCTTCAGCATCTAGTTCAATGTTTAACATGTAGTAGAACTTTAATCAATGCTTGTTAAACTTACCTAAATAGCAAATATAACTAGAAGCAGTTACTGGTTAGAACTTAGGAGGATTTTAATCACATTAGCCCTCACCAGCTTAAAAAGTTAACCAATGCCTTATTCACATCTCTTGAATCCTCTCTCTCTCTCTCTCTCTCTCTCTCTCTCTCTCTCTCTCTCTCTCTCTCTCTCTCTCTCTCTCATACACACATGCACACACACATACACACACATACACACACACACACACACACACACAGAGAGAGAGAGAGAGAGAGACAGAGAGACAGAGAGACAGAGAGACACACACAGAGAGACAACATGTAAGAATGTAAGTTGTTTAGAGAGTTGATTATTGCTTCAGAATTTGATAAAGCAACAGACTCAAATTATCCTTTCTATCCTAGTGTGAACAAGTAAATGACTCCTGTCCCTGAAGATGCTAACCAGTGAGTATGTGACAATTAACTAAAAGATAGTAAATAAGGAATAATAGTAAGAAAAAAATAAATGAATCTGAGCTTTAGTAGAAACCTGTATTAGCCCTAGTTCCTTTCCTTTAGATTGACTTTTCTATTCCAAATACACTGAAGTTGTATGATTGTCGATGTCTGGTGATTATTAAAAATATATACCCAGCTGTCTCAAATATTTTGATGGCACAATAACCATCTATTAAGTCAATAACATGACACCATATTGCGATAGATAATGTTAGGACTTGGACATACTTATGGTGATCTTGTCTTCACTGAAGTCATGAGGGTAGAAGTAGGCATGTTCATGGTGACTCTGTCTCAGTGGAGCCATTCAGATAGATGCAGAAGTGTTGGTGCAACTGTTCATCATAAAGTCTTGGGTGTCACTGTCCTGCTAAGAATAATATTGAGCCTTCCTCTATCTCTATTTTTTCCTTCTTTTCTCATCATGGCATAGCAAGAAAGCAACCATCTCTAAGTCAGGATGTGAGGCCTTACAAGTATCTATCCAGGCTGGAAAACTGAATTCTAATGTGTAAGATTAAACAAGGAAACTCCTGGTTTTTTTTCTTTTTATAAGACCTTGTACTGTTACATCACTACTTCCAAAACTTAGAAAGCTTTCCTGTAAGGTATCGATGGCCATCTGTTACTTCTTTTCAGAAAGAGAACAGAGGAAGAAGCAGAGCTCCAGTGCTTTTTCAAATTTTCTAGATGCATTTTAAGTATTTTTTTGTTAACTTGTGTATTTATTACTGCAGAAGATGGAGTATGTGTGAGAGAGAATGAGGGAATTTTCAAATAATATGAGTGTGAGTTCAGAAATTCGTGCCATGGTGCATATGTAGGGGTCAGATGAAAGTCTGTTAACTTATATGAGGCAGAATCACTCCTATTGTTTCTGCAGTAGTGCATTTGATTTGAAAAGTCCGTTTTGGATCTATTTTTTAGAATGATTTATAAAAAAATCAAAACCAATGAAGCATTGCAGAAAGAGAACCCAAGGCACTCTTCAGCAGGAGCAGTTACATTCCTCAGCGCTCACTTAGAGTCACTTTTAGCTCCACGTGGATTTTTAGCAGGCACTAAGTTAGCATTTTTCCATTGTAGAGCAACTGTGGGATTTAGGTCAGCTCTGGATTTTCCTCAGCAATGACGGAAAGGTCTTGAGACAAAGTCCATCATGTACAATCTCTACTAAAACAAAGATGGTGGAACTGGAAACGGACACAATAGGAAAATGATTCTATGCATTGTTTAATGTTTGCTTCTCTTCCCTTATTGTTCTAAAGATGCAGACAAAAGTAGCTCACCTTAGCTAACAATGAGGAAGTAGTCACAAAGCCTTCCAATAATTAGGATCAAGACATTTAAAATTACTTAGACTATTTCCCTGTTAAAGAAAAAATTAATCCCAAATGAGTTTCATATTTAGTAGTACAGATTTATAGAAGCTATTCTGAGCTTTAGAGTCTTACTCTCAGTATGCTCAAAAAGACATTAATATCAGTGTTTAAGACTTCAATAATTTAACCTTGAACATATGGGAACAGGGGAGAATTTCATGAATAGAACTCCAATAGCTTATGCTCTAAGATCAAGAATTGACAAATGGGACATCATAAAATTACAAAGTTTCTGTAAGGCAAAAGACACTGTCAAAAAGACAAAGTGGCAACCAACTAACTGGGAAATGATCTTTACCAACCCTACACCCGACAGAGGGCTAATATCCAATATATACAAAGAACTCAAGAAGTTAGACTCCAGAGAGTCAAGTAACCCTATTAAAAATGGGGTACAGAGCTAAACAAAGAGTTCTCACCTGAAGAATATCTAATGGCTGAGAAGCACCTAAAGAGATGCTCATCATCCTTAGTCATTAGTGAAATGCAAATCAAAACAACCCTGAGATTCCATCTCACACCAGTCAGAATGGCTAAGATCAAAAACACAAGAGACAGCAGTTGTTGGCGAGGATGTGGAGAAAGAGGAACACTCCTCCACTGCTGGTGGGATTGCAAGCTGGTACAACCACTCTGGAAAGCAGTCTGGCGGTTCCTCAGAAAACTGGGCATGACACTCCCGGAGGATCCGGCTATACCACTCCTGGGCATATACCCAGAGTCTTCCCCCGCATGCAATAAGGACACATGCTCCACTATGTTCATAGCAGCCTTATTTATAATAGCCAGAAGCTGGAAAGAACCCAGATGTCCCTCAACGGAGGAATGGATTCAGAAGATGTGGTATATTTACACAATGGAATACTACTCTGCAATTAAAAACAATGAACTCACGAAATTCGTAGGCAAATGGTCATAACTGGAAAATATCATCCTTAGTGAGGTAACCCAATCACAAAAGAACACACATGGTATGCAGTCACTGATAAGGGGATATTAACCCAGAATCTCAGAATACCCTAGCCACAATTCCCATATCAATAGATTTCCAAGTA